>JAFBMS010000092.1:1156327-1766482 GCA_019788955.1 Albula glossodonta
GGAAGAGGGATTGCACCAGCCTGCTTGCATTCTCTACCTATCATTGACACACCTTTTGAGAGGATAGGAATGGACATAGTGGAGCCTCTAGAGAGGAGCAAGAATGGTCACAGATACATCCTTGTTATATGTGATTACGCCACTAAGTATCCAGAGGCATTTCCCCTCAGAAATATCAAGGCCAGACATGTAGCTAACTGCCTTATCCAGCTGATATCCAGGGTAGGAGTTTTTTAACTGACCAGGGCACCAATTTCATGTCAGAGCTGCTAAGACAGGTGTATCGGCTGTTAGGGATTAGGGGCATAAAGACCACCTCTTACCATGGACTGGGACTTCCTTACCTGTTTTTTGCCTAACGGGAGGTACCACAGGCTTCAACTGGGTTTTCTCCCTTTGAGCTCCTCTATGGACGTCAGGTCAGGGGACCTCTTAATCTGCTGAAGGATTTCTGGGAGGGACTAAGAGGTGAAAGCCAGAACATTGTCCAGTATGTTATCCAGATGAGGGAGCGTTTGGAGAAGATGACAACCTTTGCTCAGGACAATATGAAGAAAGCTCAAAACAGTCAAAAGTCCTGGTACGATCAAAGAGCCCGCGACAGGACCTTTGAGCCTGGGCAGGAAGTGTTGCTCTCTTTTTTGGCAGGAGAATCTACTCCCTTCAGCTGGCCCTCCAATATTGATACATACAGACACAAAACAAGAGAGTAATAAACTTTACAATTAATATTTATATAGCACATTTCAAGCTTCAACAAATAATCTATTTAAAATGCATTGATCAATCAGCTCTGAAAAGCACAATCCTTTCTCTCATACATATTTCATGTCACAGTGGTTACATTGTAAAACATGCTTTGCTGGTAGTTTGCTGCTTACCAGGTGGTCCTTGAAGTTTTAATTTTTCTTGCTGGCTGAGATGATTTTGTAGTCTTGAAGCAAGTTGGTGTTCTGTAGGGTTCTGGAAATATTGTTTTATTTCCTGTTTTCTGCTTGACTGAATGCAGAGTAAGTGGTGATGAGCAGAAAGATGCAGGAGGGAATTGGAACTGACAGCAATCTCATGGGAGGAGCCCTCCATCTCTCCTATCCAAATAGTTAGAGCCAAATACAGCCATACACCATTAAGTTAATAAAGTGCTTCACTACAAGCCTGTCATGAATTTTACATACATTATCATACCAAAATATGATCGATCGGGCTGCGTTTGAATAGTCTTTTTTGTTTAGGAAGGTTCCTGACTGACTGAAATAACCCCTAAGTATATTGTTTAACTTTTCTTGGCTCTTGTACCTAAATATACATATTTCCAGTGTGTCAGTGATCTAACTATGCAGCAAATACTTTACATCACATTGCAGTCACTCAGCAGATGCTCTTATCCAGAGTGACTTACAGTGTGGGAGATCATAAGTGTATTCACTGGTTTAATAAGAGCAATAGGGCCAGACCTGACTCACCCCATTCCCAGACCAGTGAGTATATACTGTATGTAACATCACTGAAGCACTAATGAAGGTTAACTATAAAACAAATCCTGAGTACAACCAACACGTTCTTAATCAGCCTTAATGAGAAAATCATGACCATCATTATCATAAAACATAAAATAGCATAACCCTAGTGTGTACAAAGATGTAGTCTGAAGAGGGGAGTCTTCAGTCTGTGTCAGAACATGGCCAATGATTCTGCTGTCCTGATCACAGTGGGGGGTTCATTCCACCACTGGGGGGCAGTGCAGACAGGCATCATGACTGGGAGGTGTGACTGTGCAGGGAGGGGGCAGTTAGTCATGGTGTGGTATCAGAACAGGGAGATCTGATGGGGTGTAGGGTTTGAAGATTGACAGGAGGTACGGTGGAGCAGTTCCATTCACTGCCCTGTAGGCGAGCACCAAGGTTTTACACTTCTAGAGGTAGCCAGTGACGTGAGATGAGGAGGGGGTGTGACATGGTAATACAGATATACCCAGTTACCCTGTGATTATGATTATCAGTGTTGGGTCCAATAACACAGAGGGCTTAACTCTATTATGACCAGAGTCTAGAGGTGTTAAAGTACCTAATCATAAAACCCCACTGTAAATGCACCTGTATCTCTCAGCTACCACCCTCTCACCCTCTGCCATTCTGACTGTAGTGCCATTTATCATGTAATAATGTGCATGATATATTAAACATTATATATTCTATAATATAGAAATAATATACTATGTATGTGTGTGTGTTTGGTGTGTTTGTGTTTATTCAGAGTTACTATATAGTTACTACATGTTACTATATTGCACATTTGTCTGTGTGTTTTAATTCAGTATAACTATGGTGTAAAGGATGTTTTTGTGTTTATCTCTGTTTATTCAGTATGTTGTTATTTTGTGTGGTTACAGGTCTGTTGATCTGGGTCAGAACCCTCTCATGGTCCAACCTGTACTGATATATTCCAGACTCCTTGGTTTCTAAAATGAGTGTCTCTAAGGACCCAGAGACCAGCACTGGAACCTCCAGCCCTGACAGCAAGAGGTATAAATGCATTAATCAGATATATAATTATGTAAATGGATTAATCAGGAATAAAACATTTAATTTTATATATATTATATCTGCAGTGCATAATAGGTAGGCATATACTGTATGTCACCCATTCTTAAGAACTGGGACAAGCCATATCCAACCAAAAAAGCTTACAATTATTGCTTAAAAAACAAATTGAAACCAATTTTGTGGTAAGAATTGCATTTGTGTTTCATACATAGAATAGGTCTGAAATCATTTTTGAAGTTATTTAATTGTTTAACCTCTAAACCTGAAAATTGTGAAAATATGTTTGTCAGAGACAACATTTCAAAATCAGAATTAAAATTTGGATTAAAAGCCTTAACATATAAAAACTGCCTACATCTATTGATAACATGCTGGTGAAAATGTACTCTTACAATACTTTGGTTTAAAATGCCCCAGACCTTAAATAAATAATTTTACAGTGCAGCATGAATGAATTTCATTCAGTGTTTTATCATCTTTTAAATTGTGTACATGAGGAAAGATGACAGACTTTTCTTGAAATCTTCATTGTGGGAACTCCTTTTTGGCAAATGTTTGGATTTGAAATACACTCTGCCTGTATTTGGTGTTCATTAAAACTTGAACTAATGTTCTCTTTTGAAGGAAAAGTTGCAATCGTAAAAATATGCACGAGTGAATGTAAAAATCTGTTCCTCCATGTGCTGTGAATTCTAGCTGAAGAAAGGATGAAGTTAACTGGAAGCTCTGTCTCCATGTGCTGTGAATTCTAGCTGAAGTAAGAGGATGAAGTTAACTGGAAGCTCTGTCTCCATGTGCTGAGAGTTAGAGCTACAGTAAGAGGATAAGGTTAACTGGAAGCTCTGTCTCCATGTGCTGTGAGTTAGAGCTACAGTAAGAGGATAAGGTTAACTGGAAGCTCTGTCTCCATGTGCTGTGAGTAAAAGCTGCAGTAAGAGGATGAGGTTAACTGGAAGCTCTGTCTCCATGTGCTGTGAGTTACAACTGCAGTAAGAGGATGAGGTTAACTGGAAGCTGTTTCTCCATTCTCTGTTCACAGTGTCCAGCTGAAGAGAGCGGGGTCTCCTGTACCCAGCTGTATTATCAGTGAAGAGTAACTCGTCAATGGATAAACCAGTTCACCTTAGAGAAGAATCCAGAGGCGATGAGAGGTAAGTAAACAGGTAGAATTTTACTCAACGTTTTCACCATACTTGCCTCTCACTGGCTTCAGGCTGGTGTCGGTGGGGCAGGGGCACACCTGAAGGGTCCTGACAGCTGCACTGGGCCTGGAAGAGGGCCCAAGGCTCAAGGCTACTGCATGCTTCAAATTAGCTGAAATTCAGAACCGTGGAAAGCCTCTGAAAGCGTCTTGAAGGGAATTGGATTGGAGAGTTCTGCATGAGATCATGAAACACACATTCCACTGTGAACGCCCACTTTCTGCACTGATTGGCTGGGTGTGAAAATAGGCAGGGGTTGAAGAGTTCTGAAATCCTATCTCTTCATTCTTCACAAAACTGCTTCTGTTACCATGTTGAAAGCTCACCATGAATACCTTTACAGGAAAACTTGCCAATAGTGCCAACCTGTTTGTTCATCTCTTTGACTTGGGAATGCAGTGACAACCAGAAATCTTGAAATGAATGGTGGAAGATCACAGAGGCTGTTTCAAAAAGAGGCTGCACACTTTCAAGAAGCTTTCAAGTAGTCTTCAGATTATGTCTGAAATGAGCATGAACGCTCACAATAGTCTAAAACCGTTTCTAAACCACATGTGCCGTGCTTGTAATTGGTTGCCACCTGTCTCATCTCCTCAGACTGCTGTTCAAAAGAGAATTAAACCAGCTCACAGTTATTTATTTTTTTATTGTGTTGTTTCTTGAAACAGACATATAACAGACCACTGAATAAATAAAAACAAAAATAAACTGCAAAGGTGAAAATTGCACTCATTCTACCTATAAATATTTCTTACCTGTAAATACTCCCACACCTGTCTGTGATAGACAGCTCCTTGCCCCACCTTTGAGTTGAGCTAGTTCAGGAAAGGTAAGAGCAAATTGGCCAAAACTACCTGTCCAATGAAACGTTGCAGAGGCTACATCATTTGAAGTTAGTGTAAGCCTTCAAGCCTTAAAAAAGATCAGTTTCAGTGCATTGCAGAGATTGTAGGATCTGTTACCATGTGCTGGTGACTTAGAGCTTCAGTAAGAGTTAAAGCTTCCGGAACAAGAGTTAGAGCTGTAGTAAGAGGATGAGGTTAACTGGAAGCTCTGTCTCCATGTGCTGTGAGCTAGAGCTGCAGTAAGAGGATGAGGTTAACTGGAAGCTCCTTCTCCATGTGCTGTGAGTTAGAGCTGCAGTAAGAGGATGAGGTTAACTGGAAGCTTTGTCCCCATGCTCTCTTTACAGGGTCCTGCGGGAAGAGAGCAAGGGCACCCGTACCCAGCTGTATATCAGTGAAGAGTGACAGGTCAATGAATCAACCAATTCTCCTGAGAGAGGAATCCAAGGGTGATCAGAGGTAAGTAAACAGGCAGAATTGTATTCAACATATGTGCATCTCACTGGCTACAGGCTGGTGTGGGTGGGGCAGGGGCACTGCTGGGGGGTCCTGACAGCTGCACTGGCTCTGGAAGAGGGCCCAAGCCTCAAGGCTGCTGCATGCTTCAAATTAGCTCAAATTCAGAACCATGGAAAGTCTCTGAGACTGTCAAAAAGGGAGTTGGATTGGGGAGTCCTGCATGAGATCGTGAAACACACATTCCACTGTGGACGCCCACTTTCTGCACTGATTAGCTGGGTGTGCTTAGGTGTGAAAATAGGCCGGGGTTCAAGAGTTCTGAAATCCTATCTGTTCATTCTTCACTCAACTGCTTTTGCTACCATGTTGAAAGCTCAGCATGAATACCTTCAAAGGAAAACTTGCCAATAGTGTTGACCTGTATGTTCATGTCTTTGACTTGCGAATGCAGAAATAACCAGAAATCTTGAAATGAATGGTGGAAGATCACAGAGGCTGTTTCTGACCCTGACAGAAACACTTCACACTTTCAAGAAGATTTGAAGTAGTCTACAAATTATGTCTGAAATGAGAACAAACGCTGACAATAGTCTAAAACAGTTTCTAAACCACAGTGTGTGCAGTGCTATCAAATCAAAGTAACATTACATTCTTGTTTGCAATCGTACCATCGATATCCTATGCCATAAACACACAGTTTGTACAGCTTTGTGGTGTTTACTTGTTAAAAGGGAATGGATAAAAAACAGCAACAGTTTATTTGCTTGTAATTGGTTGCCACCTGTCTCATCTCCTCAGACTGCTGTTCAAAAGAGAATTAAATCAGCTCACAGTTATTTATTTTTTCATTGTGTTGTTTCTTGAAACAGAAATATAACAGACCACTGAATAAATAAAAACAAAAATAAACTGCAAAGGTGAAAATTGCACTCATTCTACCTATTAATAATTTCTTACCTGTAAATACTCCCACACCTGTCTGTGATAGACAGCTCCTTGCCCCACCTTTGAGTTGAGCTAGGTCAGGAAAGGTAAGAGCAAATTGGCCAAAACTACCTGTCCAATGAAACGTTGCCGAGGCTACTTCATTTGAAGTTAGTGTAAGCCTTCAAGCCTTAAAAAAGGTCAGTTTCAGTGCATTGCAGAGATTGTAGGATCTGTTACCATGTGCTGGTGACTTAGAGCTTCAGTAAGAGTTAAAGCTTCCGGAACAAGAGTTAGAGCTGTAGTAAGAGGATGAGGTTAACTGGAAGCTCTGTCTCCATGTGCTGTGAGCTAGAGCTGCAGTAAGAGGATGAGGTTAACTGGAAGCTCTTTCTCCATGTGCTGTGAGTTAAAGCTGCAGTAAGAGGATGAGGTTAACTGGAAGCTCTGTCTCCATGTGCTGTGAGTTAGAGCTGCAGTAAGAGGATGAGGTTAACTGGAAGCTTTGTCCCCATGCTCTCTTTACAGGGTCCTGCGGAAGAGAGCAAGGTCACCCGTACCCAGCTGTATATCAGTGAAGAGTGACAGGTCAATGAATCAACCAATTCTCCTGAGAGAGGAATCCAAGGGTGATCAGAGGTAAGTAAACAGGCAGAATTGTACTCAACATATGTGCATCTCACTGGCTACAGGCTGGTGTAGGTGGGGCAGGGGCACTGCTGGGGGGTCCTGACAGCTGCACTGGCCTGGAAGAGGCCCAAGCCTCAAGGCTGCTGCATGCTTCAAATTAGCTCAAATTCAGAACCGTGGAAAGTCTCTGAAAGCGTCACAAAGGGAGTTGGATTGGGGAGTTCCGCATGAGATTGTGAAACACACATTCCACTGTGGACGCCCACTTTCTGCACTGATTGGCTGGGTGTTCTTAGGTGTGAAAATAGGCAGGGGTTCAAGAGTTCTGAAATCTTATCTGTTCATTCTTCACCCAACTACTTTTGCTACCATGTTGAAAGCACACCATGAATACCTTTAAAGGAAAACTTGCCAATATTGTTGACCTGTATGTTCATCTCTTTGACTTGCAAATGCAGAAATAACCAGAAATCTTGAAATGAATGGTGGAAGATCACAGAGGCTGTTTCTGACCCTGACAGAAACACTTCACACTTTCAAGAAGATTTGAAGTAGTCTACAAATTATGTCTGAAATGAGAACAAACGCTGACAATAGTCTAAAACAGTTTCTAACCACAGTGTGTGCAGTGCTATCAAATCAAAGTAACATTACATTCTTGTTTGCAATCGTACCATCGATATCCTATGCCATAAACACACAGTTTGTACAGCTTTGTGGTGTTTACTTGTTAAAAGGGAATGGATAAAAAACAGCAACAGTTTATTTGCTTGTAATTGGTTGCCACCTGTCTCATCTCCTCAGACTGCTGTTCAAAAGAGAATTAAATCAGCTCACAGTTATTTATTTTTTCATTGTGTTGTTTCTTGAAACAGAAATATAACAGACCACTGAATAAATAAAAACAAAAATAAACTGCAAAGGTGAAAATTGCACTCATTCTACCTATTAATAATTTCTTACCTGTAAATACTCCCACACCTGTCTGTGATAGACAGCTCCTTGCCCCACCTTTGAGTTGAGCTAGGTCAGGAAAGGTAAGAGCAAATTGGCCAAAACTACCTGTCCAATGAAACGTTGCCGAGGCTACTTCATTTGAAGTTAGTGTAAGCCTTCAAGCCTTAAAAAAGGTCAGTTTCAGTGCATTGCAGAGATTGTAGGATCTGTTACCATGTGCTGGTGACTTAGAGCTTCAGTAAGAGTTAAAGCTTCCGGAACAAGAGTTAGAGCTGTAGTAAGAGGATGAGGTTAACTGGAAGCTCTGTCTCCATGTGCTGTGAGCTAGAGCTGCAGTAAGAGGATGAGGTTAACTGGAAGCTCTTTCTCCATGTGCTGTGAGTTAAAGCTGCAGTAAGGGGATGAGGTTAACTGGAAGCTCTGTCTCCGTGTGCTGTGAGTTAGAGCTGCAGTAAGAGGATGAGGTTAACTGGAAGCTTTGTCCCCATGCTCTCTTTACAGGGTCCTGCGGAAGAGAGCAAGGTCACCCGTACCCAGCTGTATATCAGTGAAGAGTGACAGGTCAATGAATCAACCAATTCTCCTGAGAGAGGAATCCAAGGGTGATCAGAGGTAAGTAAACAGGCAGAATTGTACTCAACATATGTGCATCTCACTGGCTACAGGCTGGTGTGGGTGGGGCAGGGGCACTGCTGGGGGGTCCTGACAGCTGCACTGGCCCTGGAAGAGGGCCCAAGCCTCAAGGCTGCTGCATGCTTCAAAATTAGCTCAAATTCAGAACCGTGGAAAGTCTCTGAAAGCGTCACAAAGGGAGTTGGATTGGGGAGTTCCGCATGAGATTGTGAAACACACATTCCACTGTGGACGCCCACTTTCTGCACTGATTGGCTGGGTGTTCTTAGGTGTGAAAATAGGCAGGGGTTCAAGAGTTCTGAAATCTTATCTGTTCATTCTTCACCCAACTACTTTTGCTACCATGTTGAAAGCACACCATGAATACCTTTAAAGGAAAACTTGCCAATATTGTTGACCTGTATGTTCATCTCTTTGACTTGCAAATGCAGAAATAACCAGAAATCTTGAAATGAATGGTGGAAGGTCACTGAGGCTGTTTCTGACCCTGACAGAAACACTTCACACTTTCAAGAAGATTTGAAGTAGTCTACAAATTATGTCTGAAATGAGAACAAACGCTGACAATAGTCTAAAACAGTTTCTAAACCACAGTGTGTGCAGTGCTATCAAATCAAAGTAACATTACATTCTTGTTTGCAATCGTACCATCGATATCCTATGCCATAAACACACAGTTTGTACAGCTTTGTGGTGTTTACTTGTTAAAAGGGAATGGATGAAAAACAGCAACAGTTTATTTGCTTGTAATTGGTTGCCACCTGTCTCATCTCCTCAGACTGTTGTTCAAAAGAGAATTAAATCAGCTCACAGTTATTTATTTTTTCATTGTGTTGTTTCTTGAAACAGAAATATAACAGACCACTGAATAAATAAAAACAAAAATAAACTGCAAAGGTGAAAATTGCACTCATTCTACCTATAAATATTTCTTACCTGTAAATACTCCCACACCTGTCTGTGATAGACAGCTCCTTGCCCCACCTTTGAGTTGAGCTAGGTCAGGAAAGGTAAGAGCAAATTGGCCAAAACTACCTGTCCAATGAAACGTTGCCGAGGCTACTTCATTTGAAGTTAGTGTAAGCCTTCAAGCCTTAAAAAAGGTCAGTTTCAGTGCATTGCAGAGATTGTAGGATCTGTTACCATGTGCTGGTGACTTAGAGCTTCAGTAAGAGTTAAAGCTTCCGGAACAAGAGTTAGAGCTGTAGTAAGAGGATGAGGTTAACTGGAAGCTCTGTCTCCATGTGCTGTGAGCTAGAGCTGCAGTAAGAGGATGAGGTTAACTGGAAGCTCTTTCTCCATGTGCTGTGAGTTAAAGCTGCAGTAAGAGGATGAGGTTAACTGGAAGCTCTGTCTCCGTGTGCTGTGAGTTAGAGCTGCAGTAAGAGGATGATGTTAACTGGAAGCTTTGTCCCCATGCTCTCTTTACAGGGTCCTGCGGAAGAGAGCAAGGTCACCCGTACCCAGCTGTATATCAGTGAAGAGTGACAGGTCAATGAATCAACCAATTCTCCTGAGAGAGGAATCCAAGGGTGATCAGAGGTAAGTAAACAGGCAGAATTGTATTCAACATATGTGCATCTCACTGGCTACAGGCTGGTGTGGGTGGGGCAGGGGCACTGCTGGGGGGTCCTGACAGCTGCACTGGCTCTGGAAGAGGGCCCAAGCCTCAAGGCTGCTGCATGCTTCAAATTAGCTCAAATTCAGAACCATGGAAAGTCTCTGAGACTGTCAAAAAGGGAGTTGGATTGGGGAGTCCTGCATGAGATCGTGAAACACACATTCCACTGTGGACGCCCACTTTCTGCACTGATTGGCTGGGTGTGAAAATAGGCAGGGGTTGAAGAGTTCTGAAATCCTATCTGTTCATTCTTCACTCAACTGCTTTTGCTACCATGTTGAAAGCTCAGCATGAATACCTTTAAAGGAAAACTTGCCAATAGTGTTGACCTGTATGTTCATGTCTTTGACTTGCGAATGCAGAAATAACCAGAAATCTTGAAATGAATGGTGGAAGATCACAGAGGCTGTTTCTGACCCTGACAGAAACACTTCACACTTTCAAGAAGATTTGAAGTAGTCTACAAATTATGTCTGAAATGAGAACAAACGCTGACAATAGTCTAAAACAGTTTCTAAACCACAGTGTGTGCAGTGCTATCAAATCAAAGTAACATTACATTCTTGTTTGCAATCGTACCATCGATATCCTATGCCATAAACACACAGTTTGTACAGCTTTGTGGTGTTTACTTGTTAAAAGGGAATGGATAAAAAACAGCAACAGTTTATTTGCTTGTAATTGGTTGCCACCTGTCTCATCTCCTCAGACTGCTGTTCAAAAGAGAATTAAATCAGCTCACAGTTATTTATTTTTTCATTGTGTTGTTTCTTGAAACAGAAATATAACAGACCACTGAATAAATAAAAACAAAAATAAACTGCAAAGGTGAAAATTGCACTCATTCTACCTATAAATATTTCTTACCTGTAAATACTCCCACACCTGTCTGTGATAGACAGCTCCTTGCCCCACCTTTGAGTTGAGCTAGGTCAGGAAAGGTAAGAGCAAATTGGCCAAAACTACCTGTCCAATGAAACGTTGCCGAGGCTACTTCATTTGAAGTTAGTGTAAGCCTTAAAGCCTTAAAAAAGGTCAGTTTCAGTGCATTGCAGAGATTGTAGGATCTGTTACCATGTGCTGGTGACTTAGAGCTTCAGTAAGAGTTAAAGCTTCCGGAACAAGAGTTAGAGCTGTAGTAAGAGGATGAGGTTAACTGGAAGCTCTGTCTCCATGTGCTGTGAGCTAGAGCTGCAGTAAGAGGATGAGGTTAACTGGAAGCTCTTTCTCCATGTGCTGTGAGTTAAAGCTGCAGTAAGAGGATGAGGTTAACTGGAAGCTCTGTCTCCGTGTGCTGTGAGTTAGAGCTGCAGTAAGAGGATGAGGTTAACTGGAAGCTCTGTCTCCATGTGCTGTGAGTTAGAGCTGCAGTAAGAGGATGAGGTTAACTGGAAGCTTTGTCCCCATGCTCTCTTTACAGGGTCCTGCGGAAGAGAGCAAGGTCACCCGCACCCAGCTGTATATCAGTGAAGAGTGACAGGTCAATGAATCAACCAATTCTCCTGAGAGAGGAATCCAAGGGTGATCAGAGGTAAGTAAACAGGCAGAATTGTACTCAACATATGTGCATCTCACTGGCTACAGGCTGGTGTGGGTGGGGCAGGGGCACTGCTGGGGGGTCCTGACAGCTGCACTGGCCCTGGAAGAGGGCCCAAGCCTCAAGGCTGCTGCATGCTTCAAATTAGCTCAAATTCAGAACCATGGAAAGTCTCTGAGACTGTCAAAAAGGGAGTTGGATTGGGGAGTCCTGCATGAGATCGTGAAACACACATTCCACTGTGGACGCCCACTTTCCGCACTGATTAGCTGGGTGTGCTTAGGTGTGAAAATAGGCCGGGGTTCAAGAGTTCTGAAATCCTATCTGTTCATTCTTCACTCAACTGCTTTTGCTACCATGTTGAAAGCTCAGCATGAATACCTTCAAAGGAAAACTTGCCAATAGTGTTGACCTGTATGTTCATGTCTTTGACTTGCGAATGCAGAAATAACCAGAAATCTTGAAATGAATGGTGGAAGATCACAGAGGCTGTTTCTGACCCTGACAGAAACACTTCACACTTTCAAGAAGATTTGAAGTAGTCTACAAATTATGTCTGAAATGAGAACAAACGCTGACAATAGTCTAAAACAGTTTCTAAACCACAGTGTGTGCAGTGCTATCAAATCAAAGTAACATTACATTCTTGTTTGCAATCGTACCATCGATATCCTATGCCATAAACACACAGTTTGTACAGCTTTGTGGTGTTTACTTGTTAAAAGGGAATGGATAAAGAACAGCAACAGTTTATTTGCTTGTAATTGGTTGCCACCTGTCTCATCTCCTCAGACTGCTGTTCAAAAGAGAATTAAATCAGCTCACAGTTATTTATTTTTTCATTGTGTTGTTTCTTGAAACAGAAATATAACAGACCACTGAATAAATAAAAACAAAAATAAACTGCAAAGGTGAAAATTGCACTCATTCTACCTATAAATATTTCTTACCTGTAAATACTCCCACACCTGTCTGTGATAGACAGCTCCTTGCCCCACCTTTGAGTTGAGCTAGTTCAGGAAAGGTAAGAGCAAATTGGCCAAAACTACCTGTCCAATGAAACGTTGCAGAGGCTACTTCATTTGAAGTTAGTGTAAGCCTTCAAGCCTTAAAAAAGGTCAGTTTCAGTGCATTGCAGAGATTGTAGGATCTGTTACCATGTGCTGGTGACTTAGAGCTTCAGTAAGAGTTAAAGCTTCCGGAACAAGAGTTAGAGCTGTAGTAAGAGGATGAGGTTAACTGGAAGCTCTGTCTCCATGTGCTGTGAGCTAGAGCTGCAGTAAGAGGATGAGGTTAACTGGAAGCTCTTTCTCCATGTGCTGTGAGTTAAAGCTGCAGTAAGAGGATGAGGTTAACTGGAAGCTCTGTCTCCGTGTGCTGTGAGTTAGAGCTGCAGTAAGAGGATGAGGTTAACTGGAAGCTTTGTCCCCATGCTCTCTTTACAGGGTCCTGCGGAAGAGAGCAAGGTCACCCGTACCCAGCTGTATATCAGTGAAGAGTGACAGGTCAATGAATCAACCAATTCTCCTGAGAGAGGAATCCAAGGGTGATCAGAGGTAAGTAAACAGGCAGAATTGTATTCAACATATGTGCATCTCACTGGCTACAGGCTGGTGTGGGTGGGGCAGGGGCACTGCTGGGGGGTCCTGACAGCTGCACTGGCTCTGGAAGAGGGCCCAAGCCTCAAGGCTGCTGCATGCTTCAAATTAGCTCAAATTCTGAACCATGGAAAGTCTCTGAGACTGTCAAAAAGGGAGTTGGATTGGGGAGTCCTGCATGAGATCGTGAAACACACATTCCACTGTGGACGCCCACTTTCTGCACTGATTAGCTGGGTGTGCTTAGGTGTGAAAATAGGCCGGGGTTCAAGAGTTCTGAAATCCTATCTGTTCATTCTTCACTCAACTGCTTTTGCTACCATGTTGAAAGCTCAGCATGAATACCTTCAAAGGAAAACTTGCCAATAGTGTTGACCTGTATGTTCATGTCTTTGACTTGCGAATGCAGAAATAACCAGAAATCTTGAAATGAATGGTGGAAGATCACAGAGGCTGTTTCTGACCCTGACAGAAACACTTCACACTTTCAAGAAGATTTGAAGTAGTCTACAAATTATGTCTGAAATGAGAACAAACGCTGACAATAGTCTAAAACAGTTTCTAAACCACAGTGTGTGCAGTGCTATCAAATCAAAGTAACATTACATTCTTGTTTGCAATCGTACCATCGATATCCTATGCCATAAACACACAGTTTGTACAGCTTTGTGGTGTTTACTTGTTAAAAGGGAATGGATAAAGAACAGCAACAGTTTATTTGCTTGTAATTGGTTGCCACCTGTCTCATCTCCTCAGACTGCTGTTCAAAAGAGAATTAAATCAGCTCACAGTTATTTATTTTTTCATTGTGTTGTTTCTTGAAACAGAAATATAACAGACCACTGAATAAATAAAAACAAAAATAAACTGCAAAGGTGAAAATTGCACTCATTCTACCTATTAATAATTTCTTACCTGTAAATACTCCCACACCTGTCTGTGATAGACAGCTCCTTGCCCCACCTTTGAGTTGAGCTAGGTCAGGAAAGGTAAGAGCAAATTGGCCAAAACTACCTGTCCAATGAAACGTTGCCGAGGCTACTTCATTTGAAGTTAGTGTAAGCCTTCAAGCCTTAAAAAAGGTCAGTTTCAGTGCATTGCAGAGATTGTAGGATCTGTTACCATGTGCTGGTGACTTAGAGCTTCAGTAAGAGTTAAAGCTTCCGGAACAAGAGTTAGAGCTGTAGTAAGAGGATGAGGTTAACTGGAAGCTCTGTCTCCATGTGCTGTGAGCTAGAGCTGCAGTAAGAGGATGAGGTTAACTGGAAGCTCTTTCTCCATGTGCTGTGAGTTAAAGCTGCAGTAAGAGGATGAGGTTAACTGGAAGCTCTGTCTCCGTGTGCTGTGAGTTAGAGCTGCAGTAAGAGGATGAGGTTAACTGGAAGCTCTGTCTCCATGTGCTGTGAGTTAGAGCTGCAGTAAGAGGATGAGGTTAACTGGAAGCTTTGTCCCCATGCTCTCTTTACAGGGTCCTGCGGAAGAGAGCAAGGTCACCCGTACCCAGCTGTATATCAGTGAAGAGTGACAGGTCAATGAATCAACCAATTCTCCTGAGAGAGGAATCCAAGGGTGATCAGAGGTAAGTAAACAGGCAGAATTGTACTCAACATATGTGCATCTCACTGGCTACAGGCTGGTGTGGGTGGGGCAGGGGCACTGCTGGGGGGTCCTGACAGCTGCACTGGCCCTGGAAGAGGGCCCAAGCCTCAAGGCTGCTGCATGCTTCAAATTAGCTCAAATTCAGAACCATGGAAAGTCTCTGAGACTGTCAAAAAGGGAGTTGGATTGGGGAGTCCTGCATGAGATCGTGAAACACACATTCCACTGTGGACGCCCACTTTCTGCACTGATTAGCTGGGTGTGCTTAGGTGTGAAAATAGGCCGGGGTTCAAGAGTTCTGAAATCCTATCTGTTCATTCTTCACTCAACTGCTTTTGCTACCATGTTGAAAGCTCAGCATGAATACCTTCAAAGGAAAACTTGCCAATAGTGTTGACCTGTATGTTCATGTCTTTGACTTGCGAATGCAGAAATAACCAGAAATCTTGAAATGAATGGTGGAAGATCACAGAGGCTGTTTCTGACCCTGACAGAAACACTTCACACTTTCAAGAAGATTTGAAGTAGTCTACAAATTATGTCTGAAATGAGAACAAACGCTGACAATAGTCTAAAACAGTTTCTAAACCACAGTGTGTGCAGTGCTATCAAATCAAAGTAACATTACATTCTTGTTTGCAATCGTACCATCGATATCCTATGCCATAAACACACAGTTTGTACAGCTTTGTGGTGTTTACTTGTTAAAAGGGAATGGATAAAAAACAGCAACAGTTTATTTGCTTGTAATTGGTTGCCACCTGTCTCATCTCCTCAGACTGCTGTTCAAAAGAGAATTAAATCAGCTCACAGTTATTTATTTTTTCATTGTGTTGTTTCTTGAAACAGAAATATAACAGACCACTGAATAAATAAAAACAAAAATAAACTGCAAAGGTGAAAATTGCACTCATTCTACCTATAAATATTTCTTACCTGTAAATACTCCCACACCTGTCTGTGATAGACAGCTCCTTGCCCCACCTTTGAGTTGAGCTAGGTCAGGAAAGGTAAGAGCAAATTGGCCAAAACTACCTGTCCAATGAAACATTGCAGAGGCTACTTCATTTGAAGTTAGTGTAAGCCTTCAAGCCTTAAAAAAGGTCAGTTTCAGTGCATTGCAGAGATTGTAGGATCTGTTACCATGTGCTGGTGACTTAGAGCTTCAGTAAGAGTTAAAGCTTCCGGAACAAGAGTTAGAGCTGTAGTAAGAGGATGAGGTTAACTGGAAGCTCTGTCTCCATGTGCTGTGAGCTAGAGCTGCAGTAAGAGGATGAGGTTAACTGGAAGCTCTTTCTCCATGTGCTGTGAGTTAAAGCTGCAGTAAGAGGATGAGGTTAACTGGAAGCTCTGTCTCCGTGTGCTGTGAGTTAGAGCTGCAGTAAGAGGATGAGGTTAACTGGAAGCTTTGTCCCCATGCTCTCTCAAAAATAATTGACCAGTTTTGTCTGTGTCACATGTGTCTGTTTCCCCAGACACAACTGGGGAATAAGACACTACTTGCTATAAATATGAGCAACCTTCATCACTCCAGAAGCTCCACTCATAGCTGGAGTTTTGGAGATCTTACTCTTTTCTCCTGACTGTCCTGTTTTAATCAACACCTTCATTTTGAGACACTTCCCTATATTATCAGTTTATTTAAAATGTTCAACACCCCGTGCTACAATGACTGGAGGTTCACTTTGGTGAGGCATTGCTCTTTAGTGTCCCCTACTGGTAAACTGGGCAGAAAATTGGAGGTGCCACATGCATGGGCAAAATGTTCACAGTGTGGGGCTTAGAACATCATTTGAGAAAACACCCTCACTCCCTGTTGGATGAGGCATGGGCAGGAAGGAGTTCCTTTAAGAACTCTTAAGCATGAAATGGGGTTGTGGCATTATGAGCAAAGCCATCAATGTATTTCATGTCTTACACACACCATACATATCCACACAAGCACATTAACACCATTGATGATATTATGGTGGCTCGTTTAGTCCAAGCAATAGAGAACACAGCCAGTATTCTACGCTCTCTCAACTCTGCTACTCTCTCAAAAATGCTACATGTTGGTTACATGCTAAATATCTCATTTTATGCAATATGTCTCATATTCGTGTAATGCATGTTACCTATTCTAGTTCTGTGCTATTCATTAGTACACTTACAGCAGTTGCTAATACAGTGCCACAGAGTAGTAAATGTAAGCATAGTGTTTGCTGTTGCCAATGATGAAACCACATAAAACACAGGAACATGGTATAGGATCTTGCAGCGATTAGCTTTACTGCTAATCTACCTCTTTTTCATACATTGAAGAGACGAATTTAGGGACATGTCTTTTTTTTACTTATACAGAATAACAACATCACACTTAAACCATTCATTTCACAGAAGTATGGTAAAGATATTTAATGCTGTAATGTTCAGTTTGTTAGCTCACCACTTAGCTTGGTAGGTGTTTGGGGATAAAGAATGGAAGTCTATCAGTCTGTGCAAGTAAGATCCACCCATCCATGGTCTAGGGATGAAACAGGCCTTCCTCTTGTGGAAATCTGTGGGTAAATCTGTAATGATAAACCAGTGAGCTGAACTGGCTGTTGGGTAGCTAAATACTGAGGATACTGCATCACCCCCTTTAACAATTTATTTCATTCTATTTCAGAGAAAACAGAAGGAAAATACATGGTTCACCAGCTGGCTATGTGTTTTTCCTGCTTTGCTAACACCACCTCCTTTCCCCTGCAGAGTGTACAGCATCCTATAATATTTAAGTAGGGTCTGGCTGCAGCCATTCCAGACCTCGGCACACAGGCCCCTCCTCAGAGAGGCCCTGCTGCATGTGGAGCCCTGCATCGGCTTGCTCAGGGGCAGGTGGCTCTCTCCTGCACACACTAGAGAAGGTGTACCACATCTTTCTGGCCCGCAGGGTTCTGTGTTATATCACACAGTAAAGCAGGGTGCAATTTTAGGACCATTTGCTCCTGGAAAACTGGTTCGTTAGTGTCACTGCCTCCACCATACACTCCTTAGTTTCCATAAGGCTGGGGAGACCCAGGCTTCTTCAGAGAAGCTTTTTATCAGGAGCTTTGTGCAGAGGGAACAGTTCTCACAGCAGGATATTTACAATGTTCAAGGAACTAAGACTGTACACCACCTTATAATGGGAATGATAAAATTAGCTGATGTGGCTGTTTTGGGATCTGCCCAGAGCATCACCTTTGATGTGTTTACATGAGCAGATGCCTTCAGTGGACAAAAAGCCAATCCCATTCTGCAACAATTTTCATATGGACAGTTTGTTTATCAAAAAGGCTCTGTCCATATGTCTCTTTTAGGCGAGAATTAAATCAGCTCACAGTTATTTATTTTTTCATTGTGTTGTTTCTTGAAACAGAAATATAACAGACCACTGAATAAATAAAAACAAAAATAAACTGCAAAGGTGAAAATTGCACTCATTCTACCTATAAATATTTCTTACCTGTAAATACTCCCACACCTGTCTGTGATAGACAGCTCCTTGCCCCACCTTTGAGTTGAGCTAGGTCAGGAAAGGTAAGAGCAAATTGGCCAAAACTACCTGTCCAATGAAACCTTGCAGAGGCTACTTCATTTGAAGTTAGTGTAAGCCTTCAAGCCTTAAAAAAGGTCAGTTTCAGTGCATTGCAGAGATTGTAGGATCTGTTACCATGTGCTGGTGACTTAGAGCTTCAGTAAGAGTTAAAGCTTCCGGAACAAGAGTTAGAGCTGTAGTAAGAGGATGAGGTTAACTGGAAGCTCTGTCTCCATGTGCTGTGAGCTAGAGCTGCAGTAAGAGGATGAGGTTAACTGGAAGCTCCTTCTCCATGTGCTGTGAGTTAAAGCTGCAGTAAGAGGATGAGGTTAACTGGAAGCTCTGTCTCCGTGTGCTGTGAGTTAGAGCTGCAGTAAGAGGATGAGGTTAACTGGAAGCTTTGTCCCCATGCTCTCTTTACAGGGTCCTGCGGAAGAGAGCAAGGTCACCCGTACCCAGCTGTATATCAGTGAAGAGTGACAGGTCAATGAATCAACCAATTCTCCTGAGAGAGGAATCCAAGGGTGATCAGAGGTAAGTAAACAGGCAGAATTGTATTCAACATATGTGCATCTCACTGGCTACAGGCTGGTGTGGGTGGGGCAGGGGCACTGCTGGGGGGTCCTGACAGCTGCACTGGCTCTGGAAGAGGGCCCAAGCCTCAAGGCTGCTGCATGCTTCAAATTAGCTCAAATTCTGAACCATGGAAAGTCTCTGAGACTGTCAAAAAGGGAGTTGGATTGGGGAGTCCTGCATGAGATCGTGAAACACACATTCCACTGTGGACGCCCACTTTCTGCACTGATTAGCTGGGTGTGCTTAGGTGTGAAAATAGGCCGGGGTTCAAGAGTTCTGAAATCCTATCTGTTCATTCTTCACTCAACTGCTTTTGCTACCATGTTGAAAGCTCAGCATGAATACCTTCAAAGGAAAACTTGCCAATAGTGTTGACCTGTATGTTCATGTCTTTGACTTGCGAATGCAGAAATAACCAGAAATCTTGAAATGAATGGTGGAAGATCACAGAGGCTGTTTCTGACCCTGACAGAAACACTTCACACTTTCAAGAAGATTTGAAGTAGTCTACAAATTATGTCTGAAATGAGAACAAACGCTGACAATAGTCTAAAACAGTTTCTAAACCACAGTGTGTGCAGTGCTATCAAATCAAAGTAACATTACATTCTTGTTTGCAATCGTACCATCGATATCCTATGCCATAAACACACAGTTTGTACAGCTTTGTGGTGTTTACTTGTTAAAAGGGAATGGATGAAAAACAGCAACAGTTTATTTGCTTGTAATTGGTTGCCACCTGTCTCATCTCCTCAGACTGCTGTTCAAAAGAGAATTAAATCAGCTCACAGTTATTTATTTTTTCATTGTGTTGTTTCTTGAAACAGAAATATAACAGACCACTGAATAAATAAAAACAAAAATAAACTGCAAAGGTGAAAATTGCACTCATTCTACCTATAAATATTTCTTACCTGTAAATACTCCCACACCTGTCTGTGATAGACAGCTCCTTGCCCCACCTTTGAGTTGAGCTAGTTCAGGAAAGGTAAGAGCAAATTGGCCAAAACTACCTGTCCAATGAAACGTTGCAGAGGCTACTTCATTTGAAGTTAGTGTAAGCCTTCAAGCCTTAAAAAAGGTCAGTTTCAGTGCATTGCAGAGATTGTAGGATCTGTTACCATGTGCTGGTGACTTAGAGCTTCAGTAAGAGTTAAAGCTTCCGGAACCAGAGTTAGAGCTGTAGTAAGAGGATGAGGTTAACTGGAAGCTCTGTCTCCATGTGCTGTGAGCTAGAGCTGCAGTAAGAGGATGAGGTTAACTGGAAGCTCTTTCTCCATGTGCTGTGAGTTAAAGCTGCAGTAAGAGGATGAGGTTAACTGGAAGCTCTGTCTCCGTGTGCTGTGAGTTAGAGCTGCAGTAAGAGGATGAGGTTAACTGGAAGCTTTGTCCCCATGCTCTCTCAAAAATAATTGACCAGTTTTGTCTGTGTCACATGTGTCTGTTTCCCCAGACACAACTGGGGAATAAGACACTACTTGCTATAAATATGAGCAACCTTCATCACTCCAGAAGCTCCACTCATAGCTGGAGTTTTGGAGATCTTACTCTTTTCTCCTGACTGTCCTGTTTTAATCAACACCTTCATTTTGAGACACTTCCCTATATTATCAGTTTATTTAAAATGTTCAACACCCCGTGCTACAATGACTGGAGGTTCACTTTGGTGAGGCATTGCTCTTTAGTGTCCCCTACTGGTAAACTGGGCAGAAAATTGGAGGTGCCACATGCATGGGCAAAATGTTCACAGTGTGGGGCTTAGAACATCATTTGAGAAAACACCCTCACTCCCTGTTGGATGAGGCATGGGCAGGAAGGAGTTCCTTTAAGAACTCTTAAGCATGAAATGGGGTTGTGGCATTATGAGCAAAGCCATCAATGTATTTCATGTCTTACACACACCATACATATCCACACAAGCACATTAACACCATTGATGATATTATGGTGGCTCGTTTAGTCCAAGCAATAGAGAACACAGCCAGTATTCTACGCTCTCTCAACTCTGCTACTCTCTCAAAAATGCTACATGTTGGTTACATGCTAAATATCTCATTTTATGCAATATGTCTCATATTCGTGTAATGCATGTTACCTATTCTAGTTCTGTGCTATTCATTAGTACACTTACAGCAGTTGCTAATACAGTGCCACAGAGTAGTAAATGTAAGCATAGTGTTTGCTGTTGCCAATGATGAAACCACATAAAACACAGGAACATGGTATAGGATCTTGCAGCGATTAGCTTTACTGCTAATCTACCTCTTTTTCATACATTGAAGAGACGAATTTAGGGACATGTCTTTTTTTTACTTATACAGAATAACAACATCACACTTAAACCATTCATTTCACAGAAGTATGGTAAAGATATTTAATGCTGTAATGTTCAGTTTGTTAGCTCACCACTTAGCTTGGTAGGTGTTTGGGGATAAAGAATGGAAGTCTATCAGTCTGTGCAAGTAAGATCCACCCATCCATGGTCTAGGGATGAAACAGGCCTTCCTCTTGTGGAAATCTGTGGGTAAATCTGTAATGATAAACCAGTGAGCTGAACTGGCTGTTGGGTAGCTAAATACTGAGGATACTGCATCACCCCCTTTAACAATTTATTTCATTCTATTTCAGAGAAAACAGAAGGAAAATACATGGTTCACCAGCTGGCTATGTGTTTTTCCTGCTTTGCTAACACCACCTCCTTTCCCCTGCAGAGTGCACAGCATCCTATAATATTTAAGTAGGGTCTGGCTGCAGCCATTCCAGACCTCGGCACACAGGCCCCTCCTCAGAGAGGCCCTGCTGCATGTGGAGCCCTGCATCGGCTTGCTCAGGGGCAGGTGGCTCTCTCCTGCACACACTAGAGAAGGTGTACCACATCTTTCTGGCCCGCAGGGTTCTGTGTTATATCACACAGTAAAGCAGGGTGCAATTTTAGGACCATTTGCTCCTGGAAAACTGGTTCGTTAGTGTCACTGCCTCCACCATACACTCCTTAGTTTCCATAAGGCTGGGGAGACCCAGGCTTCTTCAGAGAAGCTTTTTATCAGGAGCTTTGTGCAGAGGGAACAGTTCTCACAGCAGGATATTTACAATGTTCAAGGAACTAAGACTGTACACCACCTTATAATGGGAATGATAAAATTAGCTGATGTGGCTGTTTTGGGATCTGCCCAGAGCATCACCTTTGATGTGTTTACATGAGCAGATGCCTTCAGTGGACAAAAAGCCAATCCCATTCTGCAACAATTTTCATATGGACAGTTTGTTTATCAAAAAGGCTCTGTCCATATGTCTCTGTTAGGCGTAACATATCAACAACTTCAGCTGCCTTTATCTTAACACAAAGAACAAGCTCTGCCTAAACCACAGGACCAGAATGTCACAGTGTGAAGGTTCTAACATAAGCAATATGATAAGCATTATACACAGAATTTTTCCTTCACAATTATGAAGCAGTTATAAAACACTTGGGATGTCATTTTGATAACCTTTAACATGAGGGACCCAGACTCTGGTGTTCGGGTCTTTTCCCATGCTTTTGAGAGAGGGTGCATCGGTGATGATGTTTCTTGAAAGGTTTAAATCGTGTTATCTAGTGCTTGAAGATACAGTTAAATTAGTGGCATGTGTAATCAAGTCTCATTATAAGGAAGTGAAAATTTCTTGAGCAATAATCAATTTTTGTTTCACGCCCCAAAGGCTATTTCATTGGTTAATTATATGGTGAGGTACCCAACCTACCTCCAACCTACCCCCAAACACCCCAGCCCCACAAACCCCCACCCCCCGCGTGGGTGTAACCAGTTTTTACAAGACAGAGGTCATGATTGAGCTTCTCTAAAATATTTTAATGCACTCTTCTTATGTATTTTTTTCTTAATTCACTGTTTTTTTTCTGTCTGATTTCTGATTTCTCACAAACCTCTTTGCAGGGTCCAGCAATCAGCAGAGTCCAGTTGTCTGGAACAGGAGAGTCCAGAGAAGAGAGAGCAGTGTATGGATGTAAATCTCACAAAAAAGGTGTGATATCTCTTTATCTATGTATTAATCATCATGGGGTTTGGCTTGGAGAATACTCTTTATTTCACCTCTCTTTTCAGGCTCATAACTATGAGAATGACGAACCTCTCACTCTGATATAACCTCTCACTCTGAACTCACTCAATTCAAAGGGTCAATTCAAGTTCTCTGCTAAAAACCACTAATTCTGATGAATCACAATCTCACACAGATTACAGTAAAGGCACATGTTTGTTATGGGACTCAAACTCCCAGCAGCACTGTTACTGGCTATGGCTGGAAGTCCACATTGGTAATGTAACAGCTGTTATGGGACTCAAATACCCAGGAGCACTGTTACTGGCTATGACCAAGACGGATATCAAACAAAAAACACAGACACAATACACACCTGTTGGTAAGTTCTTGCACAGCGCTCTCTTTTAGAAAACCAGAGAAGTAAAAATAACAGGTGACTAGCTGTATAAAGAGTGACTTTATGCAATGTTAGTATCAGTACCATCATTACTCCTTTTCAATGGTATCAAAACATGAGTGAAGCAATGAAAATGGTGAAACTGCTTAGCTGACGATCATGCAATCATTTGACATTGAACAACAGCCGTAGATGGAAACCTTATTGATATCAGATTAACTAGATACATCCTTCTTCTAGCACAGAACTAGATAAAGGGCCCTGAAGGTATCACTCAGAGCTACTAGAACTGAGCAGCATTAATGATGTTCACTTCATAGTGTGCTCTGAATGAGCCATTGGTGCTCCCTTTCCCTTTAGGCAGTTCACAGAGTTACTGCAAAGGGTCCATGCACATAGGGTGTAGGGTGCAGGGAACACATTCACAGGGTGTAGGGTGCAGGGAATACGCACACATGGTGTAGGGTGCAGGGAACACAATCACAGGGTGTAGGGTGTAATGAACACACTCACAGGGTGTAGGGTGCAGGGAACACGCACACAGGGTGTAGGATGCAGAGAACACACTCACAGGGTGTAGGGTGCAGGGAACACAGTCACAGGGTATAAGGTGCAGGGAACATGCACACAGGGTGTAGGGTGTAGGGAACACAATCACAGGGTGTAGGGTGTAATGAACACACTCACAGGGTGCAGGGAACATGCACACAGGGTGTAGGGTGCAGAGAACACACTCACAGGGTGTAGGGTGCAGGGAACACGCTCACAGGGTGTGGGGTGCAGGGAACACACAGGGTGTAGGTTGTAATGAATACACTCACAGGGTATAGGGTGCAGAGAACACGCTCACAGGTTGCAGGGTGTAAGGAACACACTCACAGGGTGTAGGGTGTAAGGAACACACTCACAGGGTTTAGGTTGCAGGGAACACACTCACAGGGTGTAGGTTGCAGGGAACACACTCACAGGGTGTAGGTTGTAGGGAATACACTCACAGGGTGTAGGGTGCAGGGAACACACTCACAGGGTGTAGGGTGCAGGGAACACACTCCTCGTTTGGCGCACAACACAAGAATAAACACAGAGCTAGAAAGTGGTTTCAGCCAATCATCCTGGACCAGATTCATCTCTTTTATCATAAGCATTTTAAATGTTACTTCAGCCTTTTCTGGGGCATAAAAAATTCCTGGGACTGAAAAATGGCGAGCAATTGGGAACGTGAGAATCTGCAGCGGACATGGAGAGCACAGTTTGTTTATCCAGATTCACAAAACATTTCAATTACTCTCAGGGAAAGCATGATTAATCTGAACTACTGCCTCTGCAAAGTCATCAATCAAAAGCAAAAGCTGAACTTCAAAGAACTGGACTGAATTATTGCACATCTCTTTATGCATTTATTTCAGTCACTCTGGTACAGCACATCACTTCATGTGTTTATTTCAGTCACTCTGATATAGCACACCTCTTCATGTGTTTATTTCAGTCTCTTCAGTGCACTCTGATGAAGTTGAAGAAGGAGGAGTTGAAACAGTTTCACAGCCATCTGAGTCAGTATTACCCAGAATGCTCTGAGAGACAACAGGAGGACCTTGAGGCCCTGCATGCAGTTGAGAAGATGCTGGAGACCTGTGGCAGTGAGAGATCTCTGAAGATCACACTCCACATCCTGAGGAAAATGAAGCAGAAGGATCTCGCTGACTCACTGGAGAGAGATGAGCAGAAGAGTAAGACACTATTTTGTGTAAATCAGTCATTAATATATCAGTATGAGCAACCGCAAAAAAGCCACTAAAGAGTGAATGTGTTTGTGCTGAGACTATTCCTTAGTAAACCTGGCCCTGAGAGAGATGTGCAACACACAGACCCCTTATGTAAGGATATAAATGTTGGAAAAAGCTCATTTATACAGATTTAAAAAGCTCTGGCAGAATCAGTTTAGCAGTTTAATGTCTGAAAGAGAAGCAGATAGAGCAAAGTACTGATTTAAAGCTTTGATCATACACTGACCAATCAGGATGTTTTCCACATTCCCTTTAAATGAGTGGATGCATCACACATCCTTATTTTTCCATGTTTGTTAGTGCAGGTTTTCTGCCTCTACTTTTCTGTATCTCTTATTCCCTCAGTGTGGTGTCAAATGACCACCACAGGCAGGTGCAGTTCTTCATAAAGTGGCTGTAGTGCTCATTTAACACCAGTATAATGGATATTTTAAAATAATAGTAAGAGAGCACATGCCAGATAACACAGAAAAATATGACTGTGCTAAACAGGCCATATTTTAGTGTTCTGTTCCAACATCTGAAAAGCATTTTCAGCATTTCAGCATCACAAGAAATTTTTTTAATATAAGTAAATTATCTGTCATATTTTCTCTTCTCAGGAAAAAAACTCACAAGAGCCCAACAGACACTGAAATCTGATCTGAAGAAGAAGTTTGAACACATATTTGAAGGTTTGGTACAGCAGGGCCACCCAACCCTCCTCAATGAGATCTATACAGAGCTATACATCACAGAGGGGGGAGGTGGGGGGGTCAATAATGAACATGAGGTCAGACAGATTGAGGCAGCATCCAAGAGACAAACCACACAGGAGACTGCAATCCTCTGCAATGACATCTTTAAACCTTTACCTGGACAGGAGAAACACATCAGAACTGTGCTTACAAAGGGCATCGCTGGCATTGGGAAAACTGTCTCTGTGCAGAAGTTCATTCTGGACTGGGCAGAAGGAAAAGCCAATCAGGACATTAATTTAATCTTCACTCTTCCTTTCCGAGACCTGAACTTAAAGAAGGAGAGAGAATTCAGTCTGATGCAACTCCTCCAGCACTACTTTCCACAGCTGAAAGAGATTGAAAGAGTTGAAAATGATGAAGTCAAAGTTGTGTTCATCTTTGATGGTCTGGATGAGTGTCGTCTTCCTCTAGATTTCCAGAACAATGAGATCTGCTGTGATGTAACAGAGTCAGCATCAGTGGACGTGCTGCTGACCAACCTCATTAAGGGGAATCTGCTTCCCTCTGCTCTCCTCTGGATCACCTCCCGACCAGCAGCAGCCAATCAGATCCCTCCTGAGTGTGTCCACCAGGTGACAGAGGTACGAGGGTTCAATGACCCACAGAAGGAGGAGTACTTCAGGAAGAGAATCGGAGATCAGAACCTGGCCAGCAGAATTATCTCACACATACAGTCATCCAGGAGTGTCTACATCATGTGTCACATTCCAGTCTTCTGCTGGATTTCTGCTACAGTTCTGGTGACATTGTTGGGTAAAGCAGACAGTGGAGAACTGCCCAGAACTCTGACTGAAATGTACACACACTTCCTGCTCATTCAGACCAATGTGAAGAATCAGAAGTATCATGGCACCAATGAGACAAACCCAAAGAAGATCTCAGCATCAGATGTAGAAATTATCCTGAAACTGGGGAAGCTGGCTTTTCTACAGCTGGAAAAGGGCAATCTGATATTCTATGAAGAGGACCTGAGAGAGAGTGGCATTGATGTCAGTGAAGCTTCAGTGTACTCTGGGGTGTGCACAGAAATCTTTAAAGAGGAGTCTGGGTTGCATCAGGAGAAAGTCTACTGCTTTGTGCATCTGAGCATTCAGGAGTTTCTGGCTGCCTTGTTTGTGTTTCATTCATGTGTAAATGAGAACAGAAATGCACTCAGACCAGAAGAGTCAAAACCTGAGAGTGACAGAATGCAGCTGTCTGAGGTACACAGGCCCGAAGGGTCAAGACCTAAAACTGACAGAATTCAGCTGTCTGAGGTACACAGGCCCGAAGGGTCAAGACCTAAAACTGACAGAATTCAGCTGTCTGAGGTACACAGGAGTGCAGTGGATCAGGCCTTACAGAGTAAGAATGGACACCTGGACCTTTTCCTCCGATTCCTTCTGGGCCTCTCACTGGACTCCACTCAGACTCTCTTAGGAGACGTACTGAAGCAGAGAGGAAGCAGATCAGAGAGCATCAGGAAAACAGTCCAGTACATTAAGCAGAAGATCAGTGAAGAGTCTTCAGCAGAGAGGACCATCAATCTGTTCCACTGTCTGAATGAACTGAATGACAACTCTCTCGTGGAGGAAATCCAGACTTCCCTGAGATCAGGAAGACTTTCTGATAAAGAGCTGGAACCACACCAATGCTCAGCTCTGGCCTTTGTGTTACTGATGTCAGAGGAGGTCCTGGATGAGTTTGACTTGAAGACGTACAACACATCAGCAGCAGGTTATCAGAGACTGGTACCAGTAGTGAGGAGCTGCAGGAAGGCCAAGTGAGTACTGTTACATCATTCACAATGCAGATGATTGACACTGATATTTGCATAAACAGTTTATAATTGTGTGAGAATAAAGTGCATGAACATAGCTCACCTATATCATGACCAGAAGCCTGTGTTCATGAATAATATTTCAGAAGGTAATATTTCTGTTTTATTTTCATATAACCCCTATGTGTATGTAGTAAAGAAAAACCAATGGTAAAATAGTGTAATCTGAATGTGATATTTAAGTTGAACAATTGGCCATGTAGGATGCAGACAATAAATCTACAATTTGATATTCATTCAATAGCATTTTTATACTTCCATCTTAAGTGTCAAACCTCAGTGCACTTTAGGTCTTCCTCATCTCCACAGCATCCTCTCTGAATTTGGGGTTTGTGCTGTAGGTATAGAGGTGGGGGGGGGGGGGGGGGGGGGACAGGGGGTTGCGAGCTCACTGCATTTCCTGCACAGCTTGGGCATGCTGTGATAGCACACCCCATCCCTGTTGTTCCCCAGTGTGCTGGTGCTAGGGATGTGGCTCACTCTGCCTACTGCAGAGGGGTGGGGTTTGACCTGGCCCAGCCATTTCCTGGCCCCTGTACAAACTCTGCCCTCTTCTAGGACCCTCCTGGTGTCAGATTTGAACTAAACAAACCATGTTACAGCACTGAGGTCCTATACGGCTTCCTTATAGTGCTGCACAGTGACCAGTTTGTTCTCCATCTCAGACAGGGGCTCAGTGGTGAAATTACTGAGGGACTCTTATCCTTCCCCTCTATATAGAGGTTCCAGAACCTCTCCAGGGCATTAGCATTTTAAAGCTAACCTCAAAGATGTCAGTGGGGCCTGGAACCTTCACCTCCAAACAGGTCATGCTTTACCTTTATCTGTGTGATAATGTTTGCTTTTTTACTCTCATTGGAAGAAAATACAAACTTCTCAGAACTTGTCAATCTAACTCACTATTCACTCTAAAGGCTGGAATTTGCTTTAATAATGAAATACAGTATAAAAGGATCTGATAACTCCATCCTTAGTCCTGCTGTCCACACTTGGCTCAGGGGCATGAGTAGGGCCATGAGTGAGGCTTAAAGCCCAGAGTTAGCCTGAGAAAGACTGTGGAAAAGGTAGCTGGGCCATTAGCCCCAAATTCTGATAGAACTGATAGAGGAAAAGGGGCTATTTTGGTCAGAAGCACAGCTGTAGAACTGTCAGACTTGAGCAGGACATCTTATTCTCAGGTGTAAAGTGCTGCAGTTGGAGAGTGTAGCACAGACATCTTCCTCAGAGCATTGTAGATCTTACAATCCTCATTATCACTCTTTATCAGTGAGCACAATCAATACTACATTTAAAATATTAATTGTTAAATATTAACACATCACCTCTTTCTTTCAGACTCAGCAGCTGTGGTCTTACAGAGGAGTCCTGTGAAATTGTGGCCTCAGCTCTCCAGTCATCAAACTCACCCGTGAGAGAGCTGGACCTCAGCTACAATAACCTGGGAGATTCAGGAGTGAAGCTGCTCTGTGCTGGACTGAAGAGTCCAAACTGTAAACTACAGACACTGGGGTGAGTAGTGCTGTGTACTTTGTGACTTTAAGTAAATAGTTAGTGATCATGGCTCCATACAGAGAAACCTTAAACAGCTCCTTCTCTCAATCAAACTTCTCCTCTCTCCAGCCTTCCTTCCTTTGTCCACATTGGTCCCATCCCTCTCTTCTTACTCCTCTATCACAGCAAAGTAAAGCAGAATCGGGTAATTCAGTGGTACAGTGCCACAGAATGAATTTATGCTAGATATATCACATTGACAGTGAGAGTTTAATCATGCTTCAAAATGTGGGTATTTATACAGACTATACTGAAGTATCAAAGGCTTTCCAGGTACTGGGAAAAATCACTCAATTCCAAATAATTTCTGAGCACTTTTCATCCAGCATATTATGAGAGTTTGAGGATAAGGAGACTGTGATACCTTTGGATGCTGAGCACATTGACCCAGAACCTGGTAAATGCTGGACTGTGATGCCAGTACAGAAGCACATTGGTCCCATCCCTCTCTTCTTACTCCTCTATCATAGCAAAGTAAAGCAGAATGCAATCCCATGAGTTTTAGGGTTCCAGCTGTGTGGTTCCTGACCAGAATTATCTTGTGTTGAAGTTCAGTGTGAAAGTGGGATTATATGTGTGTTCTCTCCATAGACAAGTGTCGAGACAGCAACATGCATTTTATGGTTATTTACCCTGCTCCCTTTTATGGTCCCTTGCCATGCACCCAGACATGGCCTGAGAGGGACAAATGGACTCCACCCCCTTGTAAATACCCCTGAATCAGTGACCAAAGAGGCAACAGGCTTTTCAAGCATGGCAAGGAGCAGAGGTTTACTCAGAAACTAAAACAAACACTTATGAAAGCCAAAACGGATGTACATTTGGGGTTACCAGTTAAAAGCGGAATTGGGCGTGGTACGACCCTCTTTATTGTTGGTAAGCCCTAAGATGCCCCCAAATGTAGAATCCTTTGATAAACATGCCCAAACACAGGGGGCTATCACCTCTCTCTCTCCCTCTGGCTCCTTCCTCTTCTGGAGCGTGTGTGTGTGTGTGTGTGTGTGTGTGTGTGTGTGTGTGTGTGTGTGTGCATGCATTCGTGCATTTGTGCGTGTCTGTGTGCATGTGTGCGAGCGAGCGAGCAAGCGTGCATGTGAGGGAGCGAACAGGTTTACTTAAACTATCCTGGAGTTACTCGTTAGAACACCTGCAGAGCCTGCAGCACATAGGTAGGAGATAGTTTGTCGGACGTGGCGTGCCCTTTTCTTGGTGATCACATCAGCACTGAAGCTCTAATAATTTGCAGAGCTTTACATGGGGAGAGGGAGATTAGACCCTGATTAGATAGCTATTCTATCATTCCCTGATGAGTATCTTTGTGAATTTTCCCATTTTCTGAGCAATCAGTAATTAATTTGAACAACATTCTCCAGGCTCATATTTCAAACATTAGACAGCACATCATTTCAAGGTGCTTTATTGGCATGACATGGGCTGTGTTGCCATAGCAAATGTTACAGTTAATACAATAACAGAACAATTAACACAATTAATAATGGAGGAATAAAGGAACAAACATGAATGCATACAATGAATGATTATTAACTAACATTTATACATTTATTACATTCCTGCACTGGTGACAGGTTGCTACATATAGAGCAGCCAGGGAGGCTGTGTGTCCTTCACACAGTAAGTTTGGTAATTGTCTCTCCACAGGGAGTGTTTCAAAATTTGGATATATTCTTTTACATTTTTCAAAGAAGTCTTTGTGAGTGTTTGTGTAATTTGTGCAGTATAGGAGGAAGTGTAGCTCTGTCTCAGCCTCACCTGTCTCACAGTGATCACATATCCTCTCCTCTTTGGGGCGCCAGGTTTGCTTGTGTCTGCCTGTTTCAATGGCCAGGCTGTGATCACTTAGTCTGTATTTGGTTTGGATCTGTCTCTGCTTTATATCTCTGACAGTGGAGAGATATTCTGACAGTTTGTAATTTCTGCCTAACATAGTGTAGCAATTTAATTTGTTTTGCAGTTTTGTTCCAAATAAGAATCTTTTATTTGATTTATTAATTGGCTGATTTTAATTGAAGCAGTGCTGGTCTGAAACGTGTCATAGTTAGTATTGTGAGTTATTTGGTTTGTTAGTTTAATTGCCAGCTGACTGAGAGGACTTCTATTGGGGCTTAGCTCTTGGGATAGGAAGGCCTTATATTGGAGGGAATTTGGTTTGCTTGTTTTTAGATGAAACCAGAATTTTAATGCTCTTTTCTGAATGTTAATAATCAAAGGGTAACAGCTTAATTCTGCCCTGCATGTATTGTTTGGTGTGTTTCGGTGGACCTGGAGTATATTTTTGTAAAATTCAGCATGCAGGATTTCCACTGGGTTTTTGTCCCATTGTGAGTAGTCTGGATGGCTAAGTGGACCCCATACCTCACAGCACAATACAGCACAGTTGGCTGTAAGATGCTGTCAATTATTTTTAACCTGATTTTTATAGGTTATTTAATATTGTAAAATTTTCTTTAATGGCATAGAATGCTCTTTTGGCTTTGTCTTTTAGTGCATTCACTGCTAAGTTAAAGCTCCCCGATGCATTGATTTTTAGACCAAGGTATGTGTAATTTGTGGTGTGTTCCAATACTGTGTTGCAGAATCTTTTTTAAGTTTACTGCCAGGTCCCAGGACTGGCAGAATTTTTCTAAGATGGCCAGGTTCTGCTGTAGCCCTTGTTCTGTGTGCGACAGCAGAACCAGGTCATCTGCATATAATAAAAATGTATTTTCTGTGTCATGTAGAGAATGTCCAGGAGCTGCAGAATGTTCCAACATTGTGGCCAATTCATGAATGTAAATGTTAAATAACGTTGGACTCAAGCTGCAACCCTGTCTCACCCCACGACCCTGAGTGAAGAATTCTGTTCAGTGATTTTCAGTTTTCACTGCGCATTTGTTTTCTAAATACATTGATTTAATGATGTCATATACTTTACCTCTAATACCACTTTGAAGTATTTTATAATTTAATCTCTGGTGCCAAATAGAATCAAATGCTGTTTTAAAGTCAATAAAGTATGCAAAGATGTTTCCTTTGTTAATTTGGTGATCATGTTTATCTATGAGGGTGTATAGGGTGTAAATAATATCTGTTGTGTGATGTTTTGGGAGGAATCCAGTTTGACTCTTACTCCAGACACTGTGCTTGGTAAGGAAGTTTATAATTCTTGAATTAAGGATGCTACAAAATAACTTCCCCAGATTACTGCTTACACAGATGCCTCTGTAATTATTGGGGTCTAATTTATCTCCACTCTTATAAATTGGGGATATAAGCCCTTGGTTCCAGGTGTCAGGGAAGCAGCCAGTACTTAGTGATAGACTGAATAATTTCAGTTGGGCCTCTCCTATTTACTGGTTACTATATTTCAGCATCTCATTATTTATGTTGTCACAACCACAAGACTTTCTTGGTTTTAGTGTTTTGAGATGCTCAGTTAATTCCTGCATTGTGATTGGTATGTCAGTTGGGTTTTGGTTGTCTTTGATCAATTGTTCAATTTATGCGAGTGTTTCTTTGATTTCAATTTGTTCTTTGGTTAATTTGTTTTGTGTAATGTCCATATACAAGTTTTCAAAATATTGTTAACAAACTGAGCCATTTTTTAAAGTTAATGCATGTTTTTGTGCCGACCTGAAATTACTCTACATTTCCCAGAATTAGTTTTGATGAATTGATTTTTCAATGTCTATGAGAGTTTTGGTAATGTGGTTTTCTTTTTTCTGTTTCAGAGTATTTCTGTGTTGTTTTAATGTTTCACAGTACTCCAAGCGTAAATCTGAATTTTGGGGCTGGTGATGTTTTTGATTAGACAGTTTCTGAAACTTTTTCCGAATTATGTTACATTCATTCAAACCATTTCTCTTTCTATTTGTTGTTTGGGTCACAATTCTTGTATAGTTTCAGGTTTGATATTTTGGCTGCTTCATGAAATATGTCCTCAATATGTTTAACAGCCAGATTTAGGCCTGATTTGTTAGGTTTGTACTGTGTGTTAATAAAGTTATTAATAAGGTTAGTGATTTCAGGTGAGTTAAGAGCTTTACTGAATTCTTCTGTGCTGTTTGGAGCCCATCTGTTTGTGTGTTTTAGATAGTACAGCTTACTGGGCTGTGTCTGTATGTTGTCTGTCTCCATTGTTCTGTTTATATATACGATGATTTGACTGTGGTCTGATAGGGAGGTTTGTTGCCTGACAGTGAATGCATTTATGGAGGAGGGGTCCACATCTGTAATGGCATAATCTACCACACTGTTCCCAAGAGCTGAGCTGTAAGTGAACCTTCCAAAGGAGTCCCCTCTGATCCTACCATGAATGATATACAGACCCAAGGTTTGACAGAGATACACTACCTGTCTACCATTTTTATGAATTACATTGTCGTGGCTGTTTGTGGTTTTTATGATTGGAGTGTGGTACATAGGAGATTGGCCAAAGATGTGTTTGTTTCCTTCAGTGGTGAGGAAGTCAGGGAGAGAACCTGTCCTGGCGTTTAGGTCTCCACAGAGCAGCACACTTCCCTGGGCCTGGAAGTGGCAGATGTCTGTGTGCAGATCATTAAAAGTGGATGCATTGAAATAGGGAGAATCCAATGGGGGGATGTAGATTGCACATAGGTACATATCTTTTTCAGATGGAAAGATTTTTTAATGTATTTGTAACCAAAGGTAAGTGTCACCTGTTTTTGCTGGGTCAACACAATAATTCCTCCAGAATCTCTGCCATGATTTATTTGCGTATGTTTAAGAGAAGGGAGAATTATCTCTTTAAATTTGGGTGGGCATTCTGTGGACACATCAGCACAACACCAGGTTTCACTGAGAAACACAATATCAACATTTTCTAAACTATTTACAAATTCAGGATCTTCAGACCAAGTGATGAGGACCACAGTCCTTGGATGTTCCAGCTACAGGTTTTCAGAGTCAAAATGTAAATATAAATGTATAAATAAATTAAATACACTTCAAATATGAAACCATATCAGCTGAGTCCAGGCTGTGTGTGCTGGGCTGCAGCACAGCTGAGTGTGTGGATGTTGATCGTGCCAGGGTTTCCCAGGATGCTGTCTGAGAGCTGCTGTAGGGCAGACTTCGTTGTGGAGCACCACAGCTTACACACCCTCCTTTCAGGGAGCATGTGTCTCATATCCACATGCTTCCGGTTGGAGTCGGTCAGGAAGGCAGTGTCTGTGGATGGGGCCACTGTGTGTCTGGGGTGGGCAGTGTGTTTGGGTAGTGCCACGTGATTGGGGGGTGTAGTGTGATTAGGGGGTGGAGTGTGATTGGAGGGTGTAGTGTGATTGGAGGGTGTAGTGTGATTGGGGGGCGTAGTGTGATTGGGGGCGTAGTGTGATTGGAGGGTGTAGTGTGATTGGAGGGTGTATGTGATTACGGGGTGTAGTGTGATTGGAGGGTGTAGTGTGATTTGGGGGTGGAGTGTGATTGGAGGGTGTAGTGTGATTTGGGGGTGGAGTGTGATTGGAGGGTGTAGTGTGATAAGGGGGTGTAGTGTGATTGGAGGGTGTAGTGTGATTGGGGGGTGTAGTGTGATTAGGGGGTGTAGTGTGATTGGAGGGTGTAGTGTGATTGGGGGGTGTAGTGTGATTAGGGGGTGTAGTGTGATTGGGGGGTGGAGTGTGATTGGGGGGTGTAGTGTGATTAAGGGGTGTAGTGTGATTAGGGGGTGTAGTGTGATTGGAGGGTGTAGTGTGATTTGGGGGTGTAGTGTGGTTCGTGGGTGTAGTGTGATTGGAGGGTGTAGTGTGATTTGGGGGTGTAGTGTGATTAGGGGATGTGTGATTGGAGGGTGTAGTGTTATTTGGGGGTGTAGTGTGGTTAGTGGGTGTAGTGTGATTGGAGGGTGTAGTGTGATTAGGGGGTGTAGTGTGATTAGGGGGTGTAGTGTGATTGGAGGGTGTAGTGTGATTTGGGGGTGTAGTGTGGTTAGTGGGTGTAGTGTGGTTGGAGGGTGTAGTGTGATTAGGGGGTGTAGTGTGAGTGATGTGTCTTGGGGAAGGAACTGGTCTGTTTTTCCTGGAGGTGGGTGAGGGGGTGCGTGTAGCTTGTTTAGATATGGGGATAGGAATGGGTGTGGTCTTTCTGGGGAGGGGGGTGGGTGCAGCCTGTCTGGGGGAGGGGGTGGGCATGACTGTTTTAGGGGAGGGGGGGTGTTATGTATGAGGGGATTGTAGGGCCTTGTGAAGCCGTGGGTGGTGCCAGGGCTTGCTGTATTCTGGGCTCTGCTTGTTTCACGTCCAGGTCTTGAGGAGGGGCATTCTGTTGTGTTTCCTCTCTGGTCCTGGCTAACTCCCTGTGTAGCTGCTTGTTTTCCTCCTTCAGTGAGCTCACCTCCTCCTGCAGCTGTCTCAGTGTAGCCGTGTGCTCCTGTCTGAGCTGGTGGAGCTCCTCTTTCAGCTGCTCTGTCTGGCCTTGCTCTGTAGCGCTGGTCCTGATGCTCTCCCTGAATTGCGTAAACTCCAGCTCCATCAGGGACAGGCTCTCTCTCAGCTGCAGCAGGCCGTGTGTGGGTCTGGGGGAGCAGGAGGGCTGGGGGGAGTCAGTACTCTGCTGGCTGGACCTGTGTCTGGGGCGCTGGGGACCAACAGACTTGGAAGATCATATGTTATCGTTTTATCTGGAGGAGCTGTGATTCTAACCTTTTCTTTTAATTTGGGGAATCTTTTTTCGAAATCTAAAAGAATTTCTTCATTCCCTCGTATTAGGAGGGTACCATTGTGTTAAATGTTAATGGTAAGCAGAGAACAGTCTGAGTCCTCCTCTTAACCTATATTCAGCTGTCTACCTTTTGAAATCCCTTTTTTTAAATATTTTTGAATTCCTCACATATTGTGGAATGCCAGGTTTCTGTCTTTGTAGTGTAGAAAATTAAATTTGTAATTATTTGTTTGCTTCCTGTTGTCACATAGTCAAGAATTAGTGTCTCTCGTCAGTCTTTAGTCTTTAGCTTTTGCACTCCTGGTACTCTCTGGGTAGATAATCTTGAAGGAGTTCTGCCCTGCCTGCTGCAGCACTCTCTGTTCGGCCTGGCCTATATTGTTACTTGTAGCCATTTTTTTACTCGCCTGTGCTGAGCTGGCCTGTCAATCAAGCTGCTTTCCAACTGCCAATTTTAAGTGTCACTTTTTACAGATGGGACACCCAGCAAGGTGGCTAATGGTAATGCTACACACTTTAATCCAGTGATGTAATGTAGTTTTTCACCTTCAGTTTTATTTTGTCCTCTGTCTTTTGCCCTTTTTTATAACAGTGGTTAGCCTTTCTTATATTATCCCTTTAAATTTGTAAATGCTTACTTTTCTCCTGTTTTTTGTGTTCCCTTTTTCAATAAATGTCCAAATTCCTTTTTCTTGTTGTGTGTGAATTTGTCCTCTTATTTTCAATCCTTTCTGTCCTTCTTGTCCATTTGATATGTTTTGTTGTTGTAATCCTTTCTTCCCATATTTCTGTCCCTTTACTGTTGGTGATTTAGCTCAGCATTTCCAAAGAATTTCTATTTGCTTATTTAAATGTAAAAAAATAATAAAAATAACATGACAAATAACTGAGTTTACAGATTGCCAATAATTATGTAATATTAGTTTTGTATTTGTGTTAATTTTGTAGCTTATTTAATTTAATCCATTCTAAAGATGTTTTTATCAGGAGCTCATCTTTCTGTGATTCACCCTCCATTCAGAACAAATGTTATTCTTTGCCTTTGAGTTTTATTTTGTTTTCTTTGTCACATCAGAGAGGCTGAACTCATTAGCAAGGCAACCGTTACTCTTACTGTTACTCTTCTGCACTGTTAAGATAATATGTGATGCAGCCCACATCATTACAAATGCTGAATCTAAGTGGCCAGGCTCTGTCCATGACTCAGCTTAAATTTTTACAAAAACAAAATTTTTACACTTTACCCCCATATGATTATAGGACAGTTTGATGGTGTCCTACTTGGGGACAGAGAGTTCCCCTACCTGCCCTCTCTGATGACCTCTTACCCTGATCCTGAGCCGTCCCATCAAAATATGTTATCATATTCTCTTTGTTATATAACATCCCACCAAATAAACATTGAATGTTAAAGGACTGGGCAACTCTTCATACAGCTTCATAATGTTATAACTTTATTTTCAACTCATTGAATCAGGCTGGGGCGATGCTATAAACATCACTGGTGTTTCCTGTGGAGTGTGTGGAAATGTAGTTCCATTGTCCCTACACCCCGCTTTGGTCTCAGGATGCGGCTTAAGCCAGTATTCCTTTAGAGCGCAAAAGTTATTCAACATTCCACAGGTCCTCAAGTTCATTTGACAGGTTATGACAGTTTGGCAAATCTGGGCAGTTCATACACAGCTGTAGACATCTGAGCAGTTATATGTAACATTTTACCAATCATGAATAACATATCAAAAGAGAACACTACAAACAGTCAAGGACTGACTATTAAGGTACACTCATATCTACTGACAAACTCAATCAATAAAACATAATGGAACATAAGAAAATAGCAGCACCTGGGAGGTTTATGCTTAAAGTGGTCAGGAGTGTTAGTGAGGTAGAGTATGAGTTGTCAGTGATCCAGTCATGAGAAGTCTGAGGGGGGTGCCCTATGGATCAGATGAACTTTTGACTACAGCTTTAGGTCTGGTCTGGCCCAGACTGGACTGGACTGTTCCTGTCTGTCCCTTCAGACAGGAGCTGCTGTGGAAGGGTGATTCCTGGCTGTTACCCCCAGGTACTCTTGTGCTGTTCTGACTGAGACTGTTTATCCTGGTGACTGTATCAAGAAATGGAAATGAAGACATAATGATCTCATTTCTATAGGTCATCCTAGTTTGTGTGATATCCTAACCAGGAGATGTATGTTAACAGTCTTACATTAGTGGTATTTCCTGAAGTCCAGCTAATTACTGACATACATGACACTGGGTCAGTGAGCAGCTACTCACAATGAGGAGGTGTTGTGAAAAATGTAACAATGGGGCAGCACTCTAGGGATGTGCCCAATGCACCTGCAAAGATCATCCTGTAGCTGTGGTTGCCTGATTGGGCTGGGTTTAACAGTCTACAGTAACTGACTAAATTACCATTAAGGTGGAGTTGAACAAAGAGAGAAGAGAGTGATGGAGGAGGAGAGGTACTCTGTTTGCAGGTTTCCTTTTCCTGATGAGCATATGGGAACTTATGTTCCTTTCTAAGCAGTGCAGCCACTGTCAAACTATTCTGAGCTTCCTTCCCCATCTGTGTCTGTACCTGTGGTTCTGCCTGAATTATCTTCTCTCCAATTTTTGCTGTCTTTGGATTGAGAAAAACAACTAGAGTAAAATTTTGGGCAAAAGGTTTTCTTAATGTGTGTTTGGGGCTCTTAGGTTCTGAAGGAGTGACTTGGCACTTGCTCTGGACCTTCTGGTCAATCTCAGTTTTTTCATTTGTGGCACGATACGCAGGGTGTCCCAAATGGTCTGAAGTTCTTGTGAAGTCATGATGAAGTTCTTGTGCATCATGTCCACTCCATGCTGTGGAAGACGGTTTGTTTAGTTTATTGTATTTCCAGTTTTGCCTGCTTTTAAGTTTTGTGGTTGCAATCTTTTGTGATGTTTGGGCCAGCTTATATCGGGGTAGCCCCACCTATCCAGCTTGTACCAACTTTGCACAACAAACAAACATTAACATGTATCATAATATGCAGATAACAGGGATAACAAATAGATCACATCCATACACTTCAATATAATGTATCATGAGTTCATAATTCCTCTGCAATGATAGTCTTATATCTGTTATACAAAACAGCAATAAATCACAAACACATTTCAAACAATTTCTTTAAAATGGTGGCATCTGAGGACCGCCCTGAAATGTATCCGTGCTTTTGGGTCAGGCACTTCATAAGCCTGCCCAGCTAAACGCTCGGTTTGGTCCCTTCCACCCTCCGTAGTACCCGGAAGTACAAACACTGAGCGCTCCAGCATACACCGAACAATAACCAGATAAGTAAAATAAAAGACTCAAAACAATAACCAAATGTGTGTATTTGTGTGATTAAGGTTGGCATATTAAGCAGAGAGGGAAAAACGAATGCAGAATGTTCATGTATGTGTGTATGACCCAGGGCATATGCTAACACAACTGTTTGTGCACTCACAGCAAGCTAGCTACCACAGACAGGGGAACTTTGTATGGGAAAAAAAGTGAGCATTACATGGCGCCGCAAGCCGTGACAGAGCCCTCCGTCACAGTGTGTTATTGTAAAATGAAGCCAGACTTTCTACTGTGTTTGTGGCAAACTGTTCAACACTATCAGTAAGGAATCAATATGATCTTAATGATACCTATCCCTAGTGAGAGGTAACTGCAGTGAAACACAGTTTGTGTTGCCTGTGTGGAGGGGGATAAATCATACGATTGTCAGAAGTTCCGTGCTGAGATCTTCTGGTCCCCCCTTTGGAAGGGTGCACAGTAAAACCGGCTTCATTCTCCTGCTGGGAGGAAACATTGGTGATTAAACACGCTCTCTGGGGAAAATGTTCCTCTTCTCTCTCAGAGGCAAAGGCTTAGATGACAGCGGTCTGGGGAGCGATCTCTCATCTGATGCTGTAAACTAAGCATAAGTGCTGTTCAGCCCATAGGTTTGTCCCTTATGGCCAGAGTTTCTTAGAGAGCCCACCTCTTCCTGGTGCAGGTGAGATGAGGTCCATAAAGTTACATCAGCACGGCCAGAGGATTAACGACCTGAATAGACTGAAAGGTTTTGGTTAGAGGAGGTAGAAGAATGATGCTCAGAGCAGCCTGAGTCACAAGTAGACCCCCCTTTCCCCTTTTCACTGTGTGAAGAGTGAGATATCAGCACATAGTCTGATACGGTTTCCACTGAAACACTGCTTAGTGAAGTAGAGTGGGACCTGAGGTCGGCTAGACTGGACATTGGACCCAGATCAGAATGCAAAGTGTATCTGTGCACCTGGTTATATGTGGCTCCTTGCAGAATTGAGGTGAGTGGGGATGAGACGTTAACCACTGAAATAAAAGAAGGGGCGTCATGTGACTGCATTACTGCAGAGCGTTCACTTTTAAGAGAAAAAATAAAAGGAAAAAATCCTCTCTGTAGGAGCAGAGATCTGATTTGGCAGAATGCAAATCTAGATACTGCAGAGCTTTTTTACTAAAGGTTTGTAGATCTTGGAGGATGTTTGTTTTGAGCTTTCAGGTTTACAATCTCACTCCCTAGTTACTCATTTGCAAAGGAGGGCAAGGCTGGCTTGCCTTGAGAGAGCCAAGACAGAGCATGACTGTGTATAATTCAGTTCAAATCAGGTTAAGGGCAATTTACTAAAATTTCAGAGGTACTGAAGATGTTGGTATGCCAGTAAAATGACCAAATGGACAATTATGTTCATGATTCAGAGATAATAATTGGGCAGTCTGTAGTCTAGTGGCTAAGGTGCATGATTGGGATCCCCAAGGTTGGTGGCTCAAGCCCCACCTTAGCCACAGCAAGAACACCATTGCCGTTGGACCCTTGAGCAAGTCCCTTAACCCCACATTGCTCCCAGGGGGGATTAAGCCTTGGTTAGCCTAATCAATTGTAAGTCACTTTGGATAAATAGCATCTGCTAAATGACTGTAATGATTGTTCATAATTAATTAAAGCTGTCTCTTATATTGATTTGAATGATTAAGGGTGATTAATAATACCAATAATGAAGTTCAAAGCTGCTTGGATAGGGGCCCCAATATCTGTTTTGTCAGGAGCCTCACTCCCTCCTTCTTCTACAGGGGCCCCATTCTCTGCCTGTTTTCCAAAATTGAATAGCATTTGTCATTCTAAAAAAAACATTAAATACAGCCAAATGATATTATCACAAAACATTGAATATGCCAAAATCTATCCTCACACATGAGGGCACCACAAAATGTACAGTAAATGTACAATTCAGCACATGGGAAGCAGAAAATATGAGGATAATGCTGTTCCTCACAAAGGCTCCAGTTAAATGCAGGTGAAGTGTATGTAGTGCAAGAACAAACAGATAACACAATATGTTCATTTTAACAGTCCCAGCACAAGGCACCAATTCAAAGTAATCAATCTCATAAAATGACTTAAGCCATAACCTTCAATTTAAAAACATTAAATCTATTGTTAATAGGAATTACCATAACCTTTTAACAATACAATTATTGATAATTGGTATTGGGGATCTAACCAGTTTTGAAGGCTTTGTTCTATGAATAGAATGGCTACAGTCAATGTTTAAGTGATAACACAGACAACCAGTTATAAATACAAAGGCTTCATTATTCACAATGATAAAAATATGTGTATGAAAGTGAATCTGAGTGCATGTACATGACTTATAACACACAGAGTGTGTGTGTGTGTGTGTGTTTTCTCCACAGGATGGGATGGTGTATATATATATACAATGTGTGTGTGTGAGTGACTCCAGCTGGGACACACATATACTGTCACATTCCGAACCCAGCACAGAGGGGTGTGTGTGTGTGTGTGTTTGTGTGTGTGTGTGTGTGTGTGTGTGTTTTCTCCATAGGTTGGTGTATATTTATAGTATGTGTGTGTGTGTGTGTGTTTTCTCCACAGGATGGGTTGGTGTATATTTATAATGTGTGTTTTTTCTCCACATGCTGGGTTGGTGTATATTTATTGTGTGTGTGTGTGTTTTCTCTCCACAGGCTGGGTTGCTGTAATCTCACAGAGGGCTGCTGTGATGATCTGGCCTCAGTCCTGTGTTCTCCCCACTCAGAGCTGAGAGATTTGGAGCTCAGAGACAACGAGCTGCAGGATTCAGGAGTGAGAGCGCTCTCTGCTGGACTGGAGGACCCACTCTGTAAACTGCAGAGACTGGGGTGAGTAACAAACACAAACCCCCTTTTTCATGAAGGACTCAAATGTAACTAAATATCCCACTAATATTAATAATGACTCAGGCTAAAGCTTTCTGTTCACTTTTCACAGTCATTCTGTGACGTTAAAATGTGTGTTTTTCCAATGGCAATTTCAGTGTTCATAAGGGAGTAAAATACTGAATTGTTACCTTTGGAAATTATTCATTCAGTGTTACAATATTAATTACATACCTTCAATTATAGAAAACAAAGAAGTAAATGAGTCAGTCCCACTCATTAAAATAATGATAATAATGTGTATATTACTAATTCCACAGCCCTGTTACTTTACACTCAGATTCTGTAAGGTGTGTAACACACTGCTATGTGTTTGATAATGATAATCACCAATTCCACAGCCCTGTCATTTTATATTCAGATTCTGAAAGGTGTGTTTGACCAGAGCTGGTCTCCTTCTCTCTGCAGGCTGTCAGGCTGTCGAGTCACAGAGGGAGGTTGTGATTCTCTGGCTTCAGCTCTGCGTTCAAACCCGTCACACCTGAGAGAGCTTGACCTGAGCTACAATCACCCAGGAGACTCAGGAGTGAGAGCGCTCTCTGCTGCTAAACTGGACACACTTACACTGCTGTAAGTACAGAGAGTTTCCACACTGCACCTCATAGACACACTGCTGTAAGTAGAGAGAGTTTCCACACTGCACCTCATAGACACACTGCTGTAAGTACAGAGAGTTTCCACACTGCACCTCATAGACACACTGCTGTAAGTACAGAGAGTTTCCACACTGCACCTCATAGACACACTGCTGTAAGTACAGAGAGTTTCCACACTGCACCTCATAGACACACTGCTGTAAGTACAGAGAGTTTCCACACTGCACCTCATAGCCACACTGCTGTAAGTACAGAGAGTTTCCACACTGCACCTCATAGACACACTGCTGTAAGTACAGAGAGTTTCCACACTGCACCTCATAGACACACTGCTGTAAGTACAGAGAGTTTCCACACTGTGTGTCACTCAGTCACTGTCTGTTCTGCTGTTCCTACAGTGTGGACCATGGAGGAGAGAGCAGGAACGAACCAGGACCCAGGAAATGTGAGTCTGTCAGCACTGAACACTCACTCCCTCCATTTCCTCTCCTCCCTCTCTCCCTCTTTCTTTCACATCTATTTTCAACTCTTTTTTCCAGCCCCTCTCTTCACCATTCTCTTTTTCACTCTCAGACAAAAGTCTGTCCATACATACAGCACTGTGTGCGTGTGTGTGAGTGTGTGTGTGTGTGTATGTGTGTTTCTCATGGTCATCGAGTTCAGTTTTTGCTTGTTTGTAGATGGTGTTTACAAACATTCACCCAGATTTAGACATCTACACATAAACACACAAACAGCCCCACATACTCCAAACACACACATGTACACACTCACACAGAGGTGCGCACACACATACATACACAACCCTGTTTCTCTCTTTCTCTCACACACACTCAGTCACACATAATGAGATGAATATTAATAATGATAATTAATGTCATTAATGTCTCTGGTCTGCAGATAGCTGTCAGCTCACACTGGATCCAAACACAGTGAATAGATTCCTGTCTCTGTCTGAGGGGAACAGGAAGGTGACAAACACAGGGAGAGAGCAGCCATATCCTGATCATCCAGAGAGATTTGATGGTTGGCGCCAGGTTTTGTGCAGAGAGAGTCTGTCTGAACGCTGTTACTGGGAGGCTGAGTGGAGTGTGCCTGAGTGGGGAATGGTTGATATAGCAGTGACATATAAAGGAATCAGCAGGAAAGGAAAGGGTGATGACTGTAGGTTTGGACGGAATAAAAACTCCTGGAGGCTGTCCTGCTCTAAACACAGATACTCTGTCTGGCACAATAATAATCAAACACGCATACCTGCCCCCCCCTCCCCCTACCGCAGAGTAGGAGGGTGTGATGATGATGATGGTGAAGGAGTGTGTGTGTACAGAGTAGGAGTGTGTGTGGACCGTCCGGCCGGCACTCTGTCCTTCTACAGCGTCTCTGACTCTGACACACTGACCCTCCTGCACAGATTCCACACCAACTTCACTGAACACACACCCCTCTGTGCTGGGTTTGGAGTGTGGGATACTCATGCCTCAGTGTCCCTGTGCCAACTGGAGTAGAGTCTCACACACACACACACACACACACACGCCATACACTATGAAATACATGCACACACACACAACTTCTGTGCTGGGTTTACAGTGTGTGGGTATAACACCTCAGTGTCCCTGTGATAACTAGAGTAGAGTCTCACACACACACACACACACTCTCAACACACTTTGACACACACTCTCTCACACACACTCACACACACACACACACACACACACACTTGTACCACTCCAGCTCACACATGCTGTAAAAACATGCTGTAACCCAAATGCACACATACTCACACCTGTACTGCTATACACACACACACACACACACACTGTAAAATACATGCACGAACGCACACACACTCACAGTCTCAGATGTATTAATACACACACACTAGAACTGCTACACACAAACACACTGATACACCTGCAAAAGACTGTGTTTGCAGTTGACACTTCCACCCACACATAAACACAGTATTTTATGTGTTTTTTTTAACATATGTGCCTGTGGAAAAACACACAGATTTGTACATAGATACAATAGGTAGGAGCAGAGGTAGGAGAGAGACACAGTTTCAGATGTCTCCAGTTTACCTCAGTACAAGTTCAACCCTGTATATAACAATATGGCTTTTTAGCAGGTTCATTTGAAGAACTATTGTGTAATCATGTTTTATTTTATTACAATAAAATTATATTATTAATGTTAAACATGTGTGTATGTAAATTTTTTGATTTAAGACATGAATATCACACACACCCCCCTGAACATAACACCAACTGTACCACAGAGAAACAGCCCTGACTGTGCTGTGAACAAAAACAGTAGGGAGTTAGTGTGTATCTGTGGAGCCTTCGGCCTGTACATGCTTAATGGCAGGATCAGAGGGGACTCTTTAGGGAGCTTCACTTACTGCTCAGCTCTTATGGCTAGTGTAGTCGACTATGCCATCACTGATATGGACCCCTCCGACATTAGTGCATTCACTGTCAGACCACAGACCCCTTTTTACCACTACGGTCAAATCAATGTGCACCTGAACAGAACTGGAAAACCTAGGAATTAAAGGCATGTGCTCTTCAATCTGTAATTTAAGCTAACCCCCAAAAAACTAACCAGAAAAATTGGGGCTGGTGATGGAGCCTATTCCAGCATGAATTGGGCAAGGGGCAGGGAGACACCCTGGACAGATGAGCACCTCCAAAACCCAGGCAAACACATGCAAGCTCAACACAGGGCCTGCTGTCCATTGTGCCTGCCCACTGAAACTGTGAGGCCACAGTGCTAACCACTGAGCCACCATGCTGCCTGCAAATGGTACAGCTCAGTATATATTTCATAGTCTTGTGTCTCATTTGCAACCCTGAAATGCATCAATTAAACATGTTATTTCATCTGACAAACATATGTCAGTAGTGTAGTGTAATGGTTATGTTGCAGCATGTCAAACTTAGTGATACAGGGTTTGATTCTCAGGTAGGCACTGTTGTACCCTTAAGCAAGGCATGTGACCCCGATTGCTCCAATAAACATCCAGCTTTATAAACAGAAGTTTCTGTGCTTTAGGGCATCTGCACAACATGACTAAATCATAACTGTCATGACAACCTATTTTATCTTGTGCCATTGAGGACAGGACACAATATCATACAACAATTTTAGGTATCTGTTCTTCCAAATATTGTAATAAATTGTACTGTTAATGTGATGGTCCATAACAGACAGTGAAGGATAGATATATGTATATCAGAAGAGACTGGTCCATAGAGGAGAGGGAGGGTGCTCCTCCCCTGTTTTTGAGAGGAATGAGGAAGACAATAAAATAAAAATGTATTTGAGTCCTTCAGGTGAGGACCAACACTTCTTGTCTTTCATAGGAACAGGGGCAGTCAGAATAACTCAATGCATTCCAGTTTTTCTCTCTCAGCCTGTGATTGTCCAGTAAACATAATTTGGCGCTTCAAGGGAGGTGATCGCCATTTTCATTGTGTTTGTCCAGCCACGGGCAAAACATTTCTGAGAAGACTCTGACTCTGTTTCAAATCATCTGCCTACCTTTAGTGGGAATCAAAAGACGAAACTGATCGTAGATCAATGGTTTTATTTAGAGATGCTTCAACACGCTGTGAAAAAACGTTTGTTATTTTGTCCAGTGCTGATAGGAAAAAAAGAGAGATTCACATAGAAAACTGACAATGGTGTAGGATAGCTGAGGATAAAAAGACTAAACAAGCATTTGATAGGAGCTATAACTCTACTGTGGGTTCATAATTGGATGTGTTGAAGTTTTTTTTAATTTAATTTGGGCTATTAAGAAAAAAGTGTAATTCACATCATACACTGAATTCATAGTAATGACAAAGAGACACTGTATTTGAGGAAAAGCTTTAGGTATCTACTTACAAATCTGAAGGATGTAACTGTCAAAGAAAATAATGGAACACAATATTGTCTTCTACCATAGTAAGCGGCTGGTACATTTTGGTATGATATAGTTGCAATCGATGAAAAGTCCAAATGACATATTAATTGATAGTTGTATGCATTTTAAGGACATTCATATTGTGACATCATTGAGGCTGAAGTACTGAAAATTCTAAACAACTTGAACATACTACTGTTGCTGGGAAACAGAACTGATGTGAATTCTGTCCAATTCTATGTTCTAAATTTACAAGAATAATTAAGTAATATCACACCTCGGTCGAAGGCACGAGGCCGCAGCCCAAGTGCCAAAGACGATCACAGCCATGCTGATATTCAGGATAACAGCAAGACCTTGAGTGTGATATTATAACAGCAAGACCTCCTCCTCCCCCATCTCCACATCATCTTCTCCTTCTTTCATCACTGTAGGTACCTGATCCTAACTGTTCTCCCAATTTCTTTCAGCCAAAAAAAGGGGGGGGGGGGGGGGGGGTTCCCTCACCTCTAGGACAGAACTACTCCTCCCCCTTACACTCCAAGCCCAAGTACATTCTCTACAATATCCCTTATGAATAAGGTCATTTAATGCTCTATCGTTGTCTGTGAATTTTGTACTACTGAATGCTTTTATCAGTCTGTTTATCAAATAACAATAATCTGAGAGAACAAATTATGTTTTTTGTTGTTTATTCAGCACTGCCAACAATTGTTCCTTTAGGATTAAATTTTTGTTGTTAAGCGACACAAACAGTTTCTTGACTGTAGGTTAGTTAACCCATTTTATCCGATCAGCCACAATACTGAGTGTAAAAAAAACCTTTCCAGTTATAAAGCGCTAAAAATGTTACAGAATGATGTATCAATGCATTTCCAGCAAATATTGAAATCATGAAGGGTGTCAATGAAATGCAGTGTCACATGTTCAGTGTAAATTGTCCAGAGCTGTTTACTTCTTGGTTGCACCATGACAAGAGGATACAAGATTCAAAGCTCCCAAACAAAAGGTTAGTAAAGTATATTAACATAAACTCGGCCCTCTAGTGCTGGTGCTTCTGCATCGCTTCCGATGAGCAGCTTATTTAGCTTTGCGGGACGAGGTGGGTGGCAGCTTGATGCAAGTGATGCCTTAAATTAAGCACTGAAAAGCCCAACAATGCAGCACAGACACTGGGCAGAAACTGAGCACTCACACAAAAATATTTTTTCACACCTTTGATGGGTGTGAACGAGGCTGAGGGGTTGGCAGCAGATGGGTGTTTCTCCCCATGCTGTTGGACCCCCACACAACAGCCGGAAACGCCCGCTTTCACTACTGAGTTTACCTCCCTGTCCCTGCCACAAAGAGAATTTGAGACACAAACTCCAAACTTCTGTTCAGGAGCTGGAGTTGAATGGCTTTGGTGAGGAAGGCCTTTTCAGCTGGTCTCTGGGGGAACGACGGTCAGTGCATGATTGAGGGGTCATATGTGATGGCCAAGAGCCTCGACAAAGTTCTACAATAAGGAAGGAGAGAAAGTTCTTCCATCCCTGGGTGGGCTTAAACCACCTACCTTTTGATTAACAGCCAAATGCACTAGACCTATTGCTCCACAGACACTACGTTGCACCCCTTCTTCCAGCCACAGTTCTTGAGGAGAAGAACAGCAATTCAAAATTCAAGATTTCTTTCTCGTCATTTTTCTTGCACTTATGTACAATCAAGAATGAAATACCATTCCTCCTACGGCAACAGTTTACATAAATTAAAAGAATTTTAACAGTGTAGAGAATTAAAAGAGCTTTTATAAAAAGATTTGTATAAAATATAAAAAAATACAATAAGCAATAAACATATAAAAACATGTAGCTATACACAATACATACACACAATACAACCCAATACACATGGTGCACCAAAGAAAAAAAGAAAATTAGCAGTATATATGGAGGGGAATAGCAGCATATACTGTAAATGACCTTTGTCTCTACATAAAGTGCATTATGCAGTGTGAAAATGGCACTAGTGGAGAGAAGTGTCTGGTACTATGGGGAGTTAATGGTTTAGTGGTGGAGGGGGGTGCAAGAATGTTTATGATCCTCACAGCCTGGCGTATGAAGCTGTTTAGAAACCTGCTGGTCCTGGTACGGATACTTCTGTACCTCTTCCCAGATGGCAGGAGGGGAAACAGGCTGTGGGAGGGGTGGTCGGGTCCTTGGTGATGCTGGAGGCTCTGTGGGTGCAGTGCTGGTTGAAGATCTCCAGCAGGGAGGGGAGAGGGACACCAACGACCTTCCCAGCTGTTCTCACTATCCTGCTCAGCTGTTTCTGTTTGGAGGTTTTGCACTTTCCGTACCAAGCAATGATACAATAGGTCAGAACACTTTTAATGGTGCCCCTGGAGAAGGTGGTGAGGGCCGGAATGGGGAGACTGGCCTGTTGGGCCTTCTTGGCGATGGCCATGGTGTTGGTGGTCGAGGTCAGATCGTTTGCCATGTATGCTCCCAGGAAATTGATGCTACTGACCCTCTCCACAATCGTGCCATCTACGGTCAGCAGGGGTGGTGGTCCGTGCGGGATTTTCTGAAGTCGATGACCATCTCCTTAGTCTTGTTGACATTCAGAGAGAGGTTGTTTCTGTTGCGCCTCGCTGTCAGCTGCTCCACCTCCATCCTGTATGCTGACTCATCACCTTTGCTGATGAGACCCACAACTGTCGTGTCATCAGCGAACTTGATGATGTGGTTGTTGCTGAATCTGGCAGTACAGTCTTGGGTCAGCAGGGTGAACAGCAGGGGGCTCAGGACGCAGCCCTGGGGTGAGCCTGTGCTCACTGAGGTGGTACCTGATGTGTGGCTGCAGACTCTGACTGTCTGCTGCCTTTGTGTCAGGAAGTCCAGGATCCAGTTACAGGTGGCAGTATCCACATCCAGCTTCTCCACCAGTTGCTGTGGTATGGTGGTATTGATAAATACATAAATCTGTCAAAGAGCAATCTGCATTTTCAAACTCCAATGCCCTATCAGTCTCTCCCAAAATCAAGAGAGAGCCTCCATCTCTGATCAGCACAATGGGCAGTTATGTAATTCCTCTGGACTGTCCTGCACAGGGGGTTCACTGCTACTCTTTCCACAGATATGTACAACTACAATACATTCAAAATATGATTATATGACACAAAATAGCATTCAACTGATTGACCAAGCAACTTTGAATTGTATTCAGTGTCATTTGAATTTGAAATAACTGTCATTCCCTCTCAAGGCTCAGATACCCTGACTGAAATTCAGTCTCAGTGTATTTGTGTTTTAGATGTGAATTAGATGTATGAGAGTTTATTGAACCACTGAAGCTCAGAGTGCTGGAGCAGAACCCCTCAGTGTCCCGGGTCAGTGCCTCCCCCCTCAGCACCTGCAGTAGGTCCCAGCTGCAGCAGTGCAGTCTCTGTGCAGTCTGACTGAGGGAGGTTTTTGTACGGCTCTCTATCACTGTGTGAGCACCCAGCTACTGCTGATCTTATGTTCACTATGACAGTAGTAATCTCCTGAATCTTCAGCCTGGACTCCACTGATGGTCAGAGTGAAGTCAGTCCCAGATCCACTGCCACTGAATCGATCAGGAATCCCTGAGTAACGTGATGTTGCATAGTAGATCAGGAGTTTATGAGCTTCTCCAGGTTTCTGCTGGTACCAGGCTAGACAGTGCTTACCACTATAGACATACACAGCAGTGCTGGTTCTACAGCTCAGGGTGACAGTGTCTCCTGTGAGAGCAGATTTACCAGCAGGAGTCTGAGTCACAGTCACCTGACCTGTGGATTCTGAAGGGAAGAATAAAAAATATAAATACTTATATTATCCATTGTTTTTGTACGGCTCTCTATCACTGTGTGAACACATCATTACTGCTGATCACATGGTAACTCTGACAGTAGTAATCTCCTGCATCTTCAGCCTGGACTCCACTGATGGTCAGAGTGAAGTCGAGGCCATTTCCTCTCCCACTGCCACTGAATCTAGAGGGCACTCCAGATACTCTCTCTGATGTGAGTTTGATCAGTAGTTTGGGAGCTTCTCCAGATTTCTGCTGGTACCAGGAGAGAAAGTACTGAGCACCACTATATTGGTAAACTGCAGTACTGGCCTTACAGTCAATAGAGACTGACTGACCTGTCTGGACTGACTGGGCTGGAGACTGAGTCAGAACCACCTGCCCCCAAGACTCTGCAGAGAGAGAGATTTAATGTGTAAATAGCATTACTAAAACAATGTACACTTACAGATTTGAATCTACATTTACAACAATAAATTGCAACATTAATGCTTGATATTTTCTGTAGTTAGAGAATCATTTGAAATTGACAAATTATTTCTCTCACCCTGAATGCAGAAAGCGAGTGCCCAGATGAAGATGGTGATAAAAGTCATTGTTGCTGTGGGTTCTGATGCCATGAAGGACAGCTCTCAGTCATCAAGTGTTAAACTCACAGGACTATAAACACTCCCAGAGCACTGAAGCATGTGCTGCCAATGCAAAGTGTCTTGTCTATGCAAATGGTCTTCCTGGGTACAGCAGATACTTGTATCCCAGCAGTGCTGTGGTGGCAGACTAGGGCTTATGGGCTGTGACACAGACAGAGCAGTTTAACACTGGTGTAACAGTGTCTGGGCGGCAGGATCACAATCCAAGCCAACATCGTACACATTTTGCCATCATATTCTTTTTCTCACATGTACCCCTGTTAAACAGTGCAGTGTAAACCTTTGAGGCAGTGAAATTGCACAATTAGATTTTAACACTTTGAAACCTTGGATTTTGCCTAATTTTCGGGGTGTGAGTTATTTATGTCCTATCACTGCTGCACTCACACATAATCCATACTCTGATTGTTTCCCATTACACTGAAGGACCAGACATGGCTGGATACTGCAGCCATTGCTGTTTTTCCACTGTAGTGAAAGAGGATTTTGCTGCTCTCTCCATCATAGTCAACAGGGACAGGGTATCAGCGGAGGGGTATGGAACAAGTGAGGAAGTGTCTCTGAATTGTAGTCCACCCCCCCCCCCCCCCCAAAAAAAAAAATTTTTTGTTGTGTTTTACTTCCACTTTTTAACTTGATTTTAAAAATTCAAGTTATAAGATATGAGTTAAGTAATATTTCATCATAAAATGATGTACTGTATTCAAAGCCCCTTCCGCTATAGACTTTTACATTTTTATTCATGTGTATTATATTTTTCTAAATAGCCCACATGAACACTTTTATTTTAAAACAGCCTTAATACCACATCCTTTTTTTCTTTTTTCAAAATTTGCATCACAGAGTAAGACTGTTGTTGGTGCTCTTATAAAACTCTTGCTTGTTCAGCACTATAAACTGTTACCTTTATTTAAAACATTTTACTCTTTTAAATTTACAACATAGAATTGGACAGAATTCACATCATTCTGTTTCCCAGCAACAGGAATAAGTTCAAGAGGTTTAGAATTTTTTTAGTATTTCAGCCTCTATGATGTCACAATAGGAATGTTCTTAAAATGCAAACAACTATCAATTAATATGTCATTTAGACTTCTCATTGATTGCAACTATATCATACCAAAATGTACCAGTCACTTCGTATAGTAGAAGACAATATTGTGTTCCACTATTTTCTTTGACAGTTACACCCTTCAGTAGATACCTAAAGCTTTTCCTCAAATGCAGTGTCTCTTTGTCATTACTTCTAAATGAATTGATCAGTTCTGTAACTGAATATAACAGATTTTTATATTCAGAAATTACAGGAGTTTTAATGTTTTACCTTAATATAGCTTGTTGGCTAGCCAGCTATGTAGGGTAAGTCAAGTAAGGGTGTTATTTCATATTTGAGAATGGTCAATGTTGGTGCAAACTTGTTTTGCCATAAGGTGCTTGTATTTCCATTCAGAATTAATTGCACTTCACAAGTAATTGTGATAAAAGTGACATTATGAAATAAAAGTTTCATTATGAATTAAAATAGGCTTTGGTCAAAAAAGCTATTTGTGAAGGAAATATATAATTATAAAATAAAGATGAAATAATTCATTACTACATCATTATGAAGTGAATGTAAACATGATTATGGTACTGTCAAAGCCAGTTTGCTGAAATAATACTTTATCATACTGGGGTGAATGTTATTAATTTAATTCTTTCACAATTTATCAACTCATTTATTATCTGATTATGTGACTGTTCACTACATAAACATTTTTGTTAATTTAATTTAGACTAAAATGGCATTCCATAGCTATGATGTCACAATGGGAAGGAAGTTAAAATGTAGAACATGGACAACTGATGCAAAATTGAACATAAAGGACAGACAGAAATTATTATGAATGACTGTCATTTACATGGTGATCATGCAGAGTATGGTGTCTGGTACAAAGAGAGGGCAGTACAGTCGTTTGAGACGGGCCCAGGTGAAGTTGTGCTTTCTCCTGTCTTATATTTGTATGCCATATCATTTGCATTAAGCTGAAGTTCCAAATTCCTGAATCCAGGATACATGCAAATTCTTTTCTATCTGAAAATAATATGCTCAGATTTATTGAAGCACACTGTTCTAACTACTATCCATGACAGAGCTGGGTGAAGGGAGTTATATCAGTGTCTGTATTTCATACCCAGTGATTATGCACATAGATCAGAGCAGATCAAGATGTTATGAATGAAAATTATAATGTACTGCTTTTATGTACATTTAACTTTAAATATATGGCCATGCTGTTCAAATGAGTAGACCATGTTAGATTGACAAACTGTTCATTTCTCCAAGAGTTTTAGCAGTCAGAGTAGAAAGACTCTCAGACACTTCTCACCTTACACTGCTAACATTTACCTTGAGTCTGATTTATGTAGGTCTAGCTCTGAGTTCGAGCTCTAGTTCACCCAGTCTGCTTGGCTCCACTTAATGAGCAGCCAGCCTCTGACTGTTCACCTCGTTCTCAGGCTCTTGCTGAGTCTGTTGAATTGTCTCCACACAGCAGTTCCTCTGCTTATGCCTCTGCTGGAGGAGATGATGTGGGGACAGAGGCTGAGAGTCTACCAAGGCTCTGTGCTCACGTGGCTCCTGGCCATCACCATGGAATCAAGGATGTCTCTACCTCAACACTACAGATCCTGACTAGTTCAGTGTCTCCGACAGATTTAAGATATTTTTCTAAATTATTCCTTAATTCATGTCCATACTATCTGTCACATTAACATTTACAGAAATTAAAATCATGACATTGCAGGGTGGTTTAGAAGACCCTGCTGCTTAAAAGGGAGAGCACTATGACTGCATCTGCACTGGCTGTATAAGTGAGGTGCAGATTCACTTCTGAGCTCATTTTTGGGGCTCATTGTTGGCTTTTCATATGTATCCTGTTAAACATCTGTCTGTCTCCATGGATGAGATTTAAATGATTTAATGTGTCAAGATGTGACATCACAGACTACCTAAGTGATCAGGGGATTATAGAGATTGCACACTAATTATTAAGTTATCATATTTAATTCAATTTTCTCATACACAGGGCAACTCTAGAAGGAGCTTTATCACTTTTTCGCCACTGAAAGGGCACATTTTCTCATTCATAGGGCAGCTCTAAAGAGCACTTCATCACCGGTGGGGGGGGGGGGGGGGGGTGATTACATAGTGTCTCCTATGAGAGCAGATCTCCCAAAATGAAGAGAGAGCCTCCATCCCTGATCAGCACTATGGGCAGTTATGTAATTCCTCTGGACTGTCCTGCACAGGGGGTTCACTGCTACTCTTTCCACAGATATGTACGACGACAATACATTCAAAACATTATTAATATGATACAAAATCGCATTCAACTGATTGACCAAGCAACTTTGAATTGTATTCAGTGTCATTTGAATTTGAAATAACTGTCATTCCCTCTCAAGGCTTGGATATACTGACCTTAAAATCAGTCTCTGTATATTTATGTATAAGATTTTTGAGAGTTTATTGAACCACTGAAGCTCAGTGTGCTGGAGCAGAACCCCTCAGTGTCCTGGGTCAGTGCCTCCCCCCTCAGCACCTGCAGTAGGTCCCAGCTGCAGCAGTGCAGTCTCTGTGCAGTCTGACTGAGGGAGGTTTTTGTACGCCTCTCTATCACTGTGTGAATATATGTGTGCTGCTGATGTAGTGTTGACTCTGACAGTAGTAATCTCCTGCATCTTCAGCCTGGACTCCACTGATGGTCAGAGTGAAGTCAGTCCCAGATCCACTGCCACTGAATCGATCAGGAATCCCTGAGATACGCTGATTTACAAGCTTTATCAGGAGTTTAGGAGCTTCTCCCGGCTTCTGGTTATACCAGGCCATTCTTTCACCATGACCGTCTTTATACACAGCAGGGCTGGTTCTACAGCTCAAGATTACAGTGTCTCCAATGAGAGCAGATTTACCAGCAGGAGTCTGAGTCACAGTCACCTGTCCTGTGCATTCTGAAGGAAATAATAAACAACATATAACTGTATTATTTATACATGAGGAATATTATAATATCGGGTGATACATTTAGTTATTTCAAAATATGCATTACATTTAAATTTAAACAAGCAATCAATACAGAATATACTTCAGTAATTTCAAAAATCTCACCCTGAATGGAGAAAGCGAGTGCCCAGATGAAGATGGTGATAAAAGTCATTGTTGCTGTGGGTTCTGTTGCCATGAAGGACAGCTCTCAGTCATCAAGTGTTAAACTCACAGGACTATAAACACTCCCAGAGCACTGAAGCATGTGCTGCCAATGCAAAGTGTCTTCTCTATGCAAATGGTCTTCCTGGGTACAGCAGGCACTTGTAGCCCAGCAGTGCTGTGGAGGCAGACTAGGGCTTATGGGCTGTGACACAGACAGAGCAGTTTAACACTGGTGTAACAGTGTCTGGACTGCAGGATCACAATCCAAACCAACATCATTCACATTTTGCCATCATATTCTTTTTCTCACATGTACCCCTCTTAGACAGTGCAGTGTAAACCTTTGAGGCGGTGAAATTGCTCAATTAGATTTTAACTCTTTGAAACCTTGGATTTTGTCTAATTTTCGTGGTGTGAGTTATTTATGTCCTATCACTGCTGCACTCACACATAATCCATACTCTGATTGTTTACCATCACTCTGAAGGACCAGACATGTCTGGATACTGCAGCCATTGCTGTTTTTCCACTGCAGTGAAAGAGGCTTTTGCTGCTCTCTCCATCGTAATCAACAAGGACAGGGTATCACCGGAGGGGTATGGAACAAGTGAGGAAGTGTCTCTGAATTGTAGTCCCGCCCCCCCAAAAAAAAAAAAAAAATTTTTTTTGTTGTGTTTTACTTCCACTCTCCACCTGGCTCAGCTCAGTGGCCTCACCTGCCACTGTGCCACCACATTTATAACATTAAATGAAACCCATGAATTAATTTCATGGCTTTTTAAAGTACATTGGTTTGTTTCCCAAGAATTTTTAGCCTATAAGTTTGATTCAAGAATATGATCATTCATGCATTTTTGCATCAGTATTACATTTTCAGCTGTATGAGGTACTACACAGAGAAATTAAGAACTACACAGAGAAATTAAGTCCCATAAAATCTGATGTCACTTTATCAACTTTTGTTGGTTTTTAAAAATGCAAGTTATAAGATATGAGTTAAGTAATATTTCATCATAAAATGATGTGATGTATTCAAAGTCCCTTCCTCTATGAGGACTGTAAACTCTTAACCATTATTTAAAACATTTTACTCTTAAATTTACAACATAGAATTGGACAGAATTCACATCATTCTGTTTCCCAGCAACAGGAATAACTTCAAGAGGTTTAGAATTTTCAGTGTTTCAGCCTCTATGATGTCACAATAGGAATGTTCTTAAAATGCAAACAGCTATCAATTAATATGTCATTTGGACTTCTCATCGATTGACACTATATCATACCAAAATTTACCAGTCACTTATTATGGTAGAAGACAATATTGTGTTCCGCTATTTTCTTGGACAGTTACATCCTTCAGACTTGTAAGTAGATACCTAAAACTTTTCTTCAAATGCAGTGTCTCTTTGTCATTACTTCAAAATTAATTGATCAGTTCTGTAACTGAATATAACAGATTTTTATATTCAGAAATTACAGGAGTTTTAATGTTTTAGCTTGTTAGCTAGCCAGCTATGTAGGGTAAGTAAAGTAAGGGTGTCATATCATAAATGAGAATGGCCAATGTTGGTGCAAACTTGTTTTGCCATAAGGTGCTCGTATTTCTATTCTGAATTAATTACAATTCACAAGTAATTGTGATAAAAGTGACATTATGAAATAAAAGTTTCACTATGAATTAAAACAGGCTTTGCTCAAAAAAGCTATTTGTAAAGAAAATGTATGATTATAAAATAAAGATCAAATAATTCATTACTACATCATTATGAAGTAAATGTAAACATGATAATGGCACTGTGAAAGTCAGTTTGCTGAAATAATACTTTATCATATTGGAGTGAGTGTTATCTATTGAATTCTTTCACAATTTATCAACTGATTTATTATCTGATTATGTGACTGTTCATTACATAAACATTTTTGTTGATTTAATTTAGACTAAAATGGCATTCCATAACTATGATGTCACAATGGGAAGGAAGTTCAAATGTAGAACACTGACAACAGATGCAGAATTGAACATAAAGGACAGACAGAAATTATTATGAATGACTGTCATTTACATGGTGATCATGCAGAGTATGGTGTCTGGTACAAAGAGAGGGCAGTACAGTCATTTGAGACGGGCCCAGGTGAAGTTGTGCTTTCTCCTGTCTTATATTTGTATGCCATATCATTTGCATTAAGCTGAAGTTCCAAATTCCTGAATCCAGGATACATGCAAATTCTTTTCTATCTGAAAATAATATGCTCAGATTTATTGAAGCACACTGTTCTAACTACTATCCATGACAGAGCTGGGTGAAGGGAGTTACATCAGTGTTTGTATTTCATACCCAGTGATTATGCACATAGATCAGAGCAGTTCAAGATGTTATGAATGAAAATTATAATGTACTGCTTTTATGTACATTTAACTTTAAATATATGGGCATGCTGCTCAAATGAGTAGACCATGTTAGATTGACAAACTGTTCATTTCTCCAAGAGTTTTAGCAGTCAGAGTAGAAAGACTCTCAGACACTTCTCACCTTACACTGCTAACATTTACCTTGAGTCTGATTTATGTAGGTCTAGCTCTGAGTTAGAGCTCTAGTTCACCCAGTCTGCTTGGCTCCACTTAATGAGCAGCCAGCCTCTGACTGTTCACCTCGTTCTCAGGCTCTTGCTGAGTCTGTTGAATTGTCTCCACACAGCAGTTCCTCTGCTTATGCCTCTGCTGGAGGAGATGATGTGGGGACAGAGGCTGAGAGTCTACCAAGGCTCTGTGCTCACGTGGCTCCTGGCCATCACCATGGAATCAAGGATGCCTCTACCTGCCAGCACACATGAGTCTCTCTCCTCTGTCTTAGGATGTCCTGATCAGCACCAGCTCCAAATAAATGCATTTGGTTACGCAGTAAGAGAGCGCCCACGCTACAGCGCTCACTATGAAATCATGCATATGATGTGAATAGTTGCAGATTACCATGAGCAAAGGGTATGTGTTATTCCATATGGTTATCAGTTTAAAGACTGTTTGTGCTGACCTCATCAAATGAGGGCCATTTGATGCTAAGATTATAACATTCTGTTGTATGATTCAGACAAACCAATATGTATTTAATAATATCAGTCTGGGCCACATACTGATAAATAACTAGTCAGGACAGCAACGATTTTGTACTGTACTTAGACTTGATGATTTTCCACACCACAAGGGGGAGCCATCCTACTGTGATATAAGAGGGGTTATATGGTCTCTATTTGAGAAGAAGCACAGAGACACCATAATAATGCTTATGAAACACCTCTGTAGAACACACATCAGTCCAATGGAGGGGCCGATAGTGCCTCACTTTCACACTGTATTCAACACAAGGGACTGAGGTGGCACCCAAGTGACCGTAGTATTGTTGAGGATAATACAGTAACAGCTGTAAGGGTGAGGAAGAGTCAGCTCAGGTGTGAAGCTGTTGATGGAAACAGCACCGCTGTCCAATCCAGTTCAACACTACAGATCCTGACTGGTTCAGTCTCTCCAACAGATTTAAGCTATGTTTCTAAATTATTCCTTAATTCATTTCCATACTTTCTGTCATTGAAAATGTAAAAGAAGTTTACTCTTATGGAAACCTACCCAAAAAATCACATTTGATATGATGGTATTAATTGTGATTGGGAGTAATTGTGTTAAGTTCATGTTCAAGCTTTTATTGAGAGTGAATACAGAAAACTGCTTCATGAATGTAATCCAGTTGCTCGTTTTCTGTGCTGTGTTTGACTTATTTTTAAAAAAGGTATTTCATATTACAATAATTATTCATCCACTGGGCTTTGATAATGTTGGATGTACAGATATGAAAATGCTCAATTATTGTATTACTTGTGAGAACATTTCTAAGTTATAACTGAACCACTGAAGCTCAGTGTGCTGGAGCAGAACCCCTCAGTGTCCCGGGTCAGTGCCTCCCCCCTCAGCACCTGCAGTAGGTCCCAGCTGCAGCAGTGCAGTCTCTGTGCAGTCTGACTGAGGGAGGTTTTTGTATGGCTCTCTATCACTGTGTGAACACATCACTACTGCTGATGTAGTGGAAACTCTGACAGTAGTAATCTCCTGCATCTTCAGCCTGGACTCCACTGATGGTCAGAGTGAAGTCAGTCCCAGATCCACTGCCACTGAATCGATCAGGAATCCCTGAGTAACGTGATGTTGCATAGTAGATCAGGAGTTTAGGAGCTTCTCCAGGTTTCTGCTGGTACCAGAATGTATGATCCCCATCACTGTCTTTATACACGGCAGGGCTGGTTCTACAGCTCAGGGTGACAGTGTCTCCTATGAGAGCAGATTTACCAGCAGGGGTCTGAGTCACAGTCACCTGTCCTGTACATTCTGAAGAGAAGAAGAAGAAGAAAAAAATCAACCACACTACTTTAATAGATACTCAAATATCACACCTTTGCCCATATATAAATATCTTACAAATATTTACCAATATTATGATAATTCAATTAATAACAGTTGAATAAAATGTTCTTGAGTATTTTAAAAATCTCACCCTGAATACAGAAAGCGAGTGCCCAGATGAAGATGGTGATAAAAGTCATTGTTGCTGTGGGTTCTGTTGCCATGAAGGACAGCTCTCAGTCATCAAGTGTTAAACTCACAGGACTATAAACACTCCCAGAGCACTGAAGCATGTGCTGCCAATGCAAAGTGTCTTCTCTATACAAATGGTCTTCCTGGGTACAGCAGGCACTTGTAGCCCAGCAGTGCTGTGGACTGGAGACTGTGGGCTGTGACAGAGAGAGAGTTCAACAGCAGCACCAGGACAGCAAGGAACAGATTTTTGGGATCTCACTGTCATGTTCAGGTTATATATTGCACATAAAAATGTGCTTAAGCATATGCAATTATGTTCTATGATAATTTGCATATGCCAATTCTGAGTATTAATTCGTAAGACAGCAGAACAACATCCAATAGGGGATGTTTTAATCATATGTGTCGCAGTCTTTAGAATCTTCTTCTTCATACTTTCACTCTCTTTTTCTATCGTGGCTTTTAATAATGTTACCTCAAACCTTCTGGCTAACATCAGCTCGTACCAGTTTGATATGTGATTAACTCTCCCCTTTGTGAGAAACACAGGTCACTGCACTCCACATGAAAACATTTAACCAGCAACATGTGAACTGTGATGAAGATGGACATACGGAACCCAGTGCTCACCAAAGATTATCAGAAGCACCTGGTTTTATTACTGACACAGTAGCTTTGAAAGGGATGGGAGCAGAGCAGCTCTGTGTCCTGAGTAAAAGGACTGGATCAGGGGAAAGTCTTGATGAGCTGAGTTAAGCTGCACTGATATAAACCATTAGCTGTGAGTGAGAGGCACCATTACCTGAGTGTGGAATAAGTGAAGAGTCTTAGAAGAGAATTGAAGAGAATAAGTCCACACTCTGTTTAGGGCTGTAAGGCTGTTTAATGATCATGCAGTATGACTGCAGTGTAGCTGGGTTTATTCTGCTGGGGGTGTGCTCTGGGAGGTACAGGGCTGGAGCTCTGCAGGTGGATGGGTGCTTGAGGGGCCCTGGGGGGCTGGGCAGTGCTGTGAGGCTGGTGTGGACTTTAAGGACGGTGACCCGTGGCACAGGGAGACTTTCATCAAAGAGCCATTACAAGGACCTCTTCTGGTGGTGTTTGTTGTTTTCTGTTGGGGGTTGTAATGCAGAGAAGAGGTGTGTGTTTGGGGAAGGGTGCGAGTCTGGGAGGGAGGGGGTGTCGGCCTGTGTGCTGGGGGGGGCTGTTGGACTCTGTTGATTGCGTTGTGTCAGGAGGAGTGGTTGTGTCTCTCTGGGCCAGTAGTTCGGCAGGGGGCTGTGCACAGAGTGTAGTTTGTGTCATTGGAAGGTGTGTTGTTTTGAGGGGAATGGTTTGCGTGTCAGTGTGTGTGTTTCCAGTTGTACATGAAGTAAATTTGAGCTCCTGAAGCTGGTCTCATAGGTGCTGTATCTCCTTGATGAAAGATCTCGCCCTGTGTTGCATGTGCTCTTGTACAGCAGCCAGCTGGGCTCTCAGGGCCTGGTTGTCCTGCCTCAGAGTGGCAGCCTCCTCTCTTAGCTCAGCGATAGCTCGGCTGTTCTCCCTGCTAACACTACTGCTTCTGTTCTACTGTTATACATGTGTTAAGGTGAAGGGCCAGATCAAAGGTATGATTCTTTAGTTCTTTGGGTCCTGTTATTTGCCCCTAATTGGGTTGCACATTTAATGTGCTAGTTGTACATACAACACAATGGGATCATCTTGCTCTCACATCCCAAAATAGGTTTTTCTCATTAAGATAACATCATTTTAGTGAAAACTAAAAATTAAAGATTAAATAAAACAAAATAAATAAAATAAAAAACACCTGTTTGTTTTTCGATCAAACTCAGCCAAATTGCTACAGAGAGCTAAAGCAGGCATTACTGCTACCACAAACACATGTAACAATATTAAATATCATTGAACATTGTTACATGTATCACACAGTACATGTATCACACAGTATCACAGTATATTTTACACAGCGTGACTCTGCTGCTTTGGGTCTCCTCTGATGTAATGTACATGAATCATGAGCGACAGATGGGTTCTGTCTCCCTCCTGTGGTCGCTGTATGTAAAGGCAGCTTGTGTGACAGTTTGAGTGGAGCTGCTGTAGACTGAGTGGTTTCACAGACAAATATACTCCATATAAATCAGTGGTGGTTGGAGACTCAAAAAATTGCTCAGCAGCTGAGCAGAGGAGGGCAAAGAAGTAGAATGTCAAAGAATATTAAAGTTTAGGAAACAGCTAAATTTTTACAAAAAAGAAAAAAAATCTGTATCTGTTGCATGGGTCTTTGAAGTACATTGGATTGTTTCCCAAGAATTATGAGCCTGTAGGTTTGATTCTGAATAAAGTCATTCATGCATTTTTTTCATCTTCAAATGTATGAGGTTATCATCTATGGGAACTGCACAGAGAAATTAATTAAGTACAATTAAAATGTGATTTCCCTTAATCAATTTTTATCGGTTTTTATTTGGTTTTTTATAAGTTAGAGATTTGAGTTAAGTAGTATTTCATCATAAAATGATATAGTTTTTGCAAATAGCTAATGTTTATCATTATGTTACCACCTTCTGTATTAGTTATGTAACCGTGTGGTTTATGTGTTTATTATTTTTAATTGTAAATTGTATGTTGTCACCATTATCATTATTTTTGTATTATATTAAGTGATTTTAATTATTGTTGTTTTGTGTTTAAATTGCGAGAAAATATTATAAGGTATGGGATGTGTGATGGTGGTTTTATATGCCCGTGTTTTTTTTGGGGAGGGACCGGAAGAAGAATACTGAGTGGAGAAAAAGAGCGCGGGGGTCTCCATGTTGTGGATACTCTTGTGAGGAGACAGAATAAAATCGTCCTGTCCTGCCGTAGCGGTGTGTTCTCATTGAAGAATTATTCCTACTGCTTGTAACCCGCAACACCCACGACCCAGGCACGCTACCCAAAACCAGGGTTACAAACTGGTGGCAGCGGGGTTACATTTTTTTGCTCTTCTTTTCTTTTCTTCGGTGAGTTAGCCGGGGCAGTCAACTAGCTAACGCCTCGTGGAGTTATCGGACTAAAAGCCGCCACCGCAGCACTCTGCAAGTTTTTTCATATTCTCCCCGAGAGGAGACGTTTTTTTGCGGGCAGTGCTACAGTGCTAAAGCGGACAGAGAGTTCTTTTCCACTTGCTCGTTTTAAGTTGGACAGTACGGGAATCATGTCGCTGCAGTCGTTAGCGGATGGCGCTAGGGACATCGTTGAGGACAACGACTCTCACTCCGATGACGACAGTGCAACCGGCACGAACCAAAGAGACACGACGAGGACGGTCGTCCACTACAGAGTGGAGTTACCGCCATACTTTCATGGAGATGGTAAGGACAAAGAAAGTTTTTCTTTATGGAAAACCAGACTGGAACTGGCAGTTAAAGCGTGTGTAGAGGGACAGCAGCTAGATATTGCCACGATACTTCCCACTCGTCTAAGCGGAGATGCACTGGCATATTGGCTGTCTTTACCACCGGATGTGCAACAGGATTATGAAAAATGTGCGGCTAAGATGAATGAAGTTTTTGGAAGAAAACAATTCTTACTGCATTTTCAGACATTTGTAAACGCCAGACAGCGCCTGCCTAAAGAACCCTTAGAAGTTTATGCTGCAGAAATTACTAGACTAGTATTAGAAGCTTTCCCAGAATATGGCAAACCAGCTATTTCCATGGAACGCTTTAGAAGATTTGTTGCTGGTCTGGACCCCGTTCTTCAGGCTAAATGTCATGAGCAGGGTGCAGCTGCTCTTGAGGATGCTTTGGCTGTTGCATGTAAATGGGAGCGTGCACAAGAGGCATTGAAACTTCTCCCTCCACCTGTCATTGCACCTGCACTCATGCCTTCTGGTATTCCTGCTCCACAAGAGGAACTGTTGGCAGCTATGGTGTCAACCAGAAAGAATAAGTCTCAGCCAGACCCATCAGCTGGACTTTTTGAGGCAGTCAAACAGCTCTCTAATGATCTTCATGCTCTCCGGCTGGAAGTTTCTCAACTGGGACGTAATCCTGACCGTGCAGCGCAACACTACGTTCCACATGTTGCTGCTTCCACTCAAAAATATGACCAACAAGATGAACTGAGGTATCGGCGTGGCAGAGAGAGATACCGTCGCTCCCCATCTGCATCGCGTGGTGAATACTCTCCTGTGCGACACCATCATGGATCCAGCTGGTCCCACAGTGATCATCACCATCACAGGCTCAGCCGATCCAGCAGTGATCATCGCCCCAGATATCCTTCTACTCACCAGGACAGACGATACTCACCTACTCCTCCATCTTCTCCACCTCACCGATATGATCATCGTTTTACTTACCAGCAGGATCACTTCAGGCGGGGCAGCCCAGACAGGCGCTACTCCCCTCATCGTCCAGGTCCACAAGACCCACATTATGGTGACTCTCACAGACACACTTCCAATGACTCCGACAGATCCAGGTATGATTCACACTCTCCCTTCTCGGCCAGACAGAGACACCAAGAGCGAGGAGAGAGAGACTATCGTGTCAGCTTCACTGAAGAAGACCCATGTCAGGGAAAAGAATGGTAGCAGGTGCTGAGGGCCAAGTGTCTGCTGCTACCACACGTGAGGCCCAACAACACAACTCTCCTCCTCCTTGTAAAGCCCCCACACGTTATGTGATTTCTATTATAGAGAACATTGCCACTAAAGTCTTCTTAGACTCAGGGTCAGACATTTCACTCATTAGTGAGGCCTTCAGAATGTCAGTCCCCTCTTTGAGAACTAAACCCATGCAACGCTCTGATCTTTTACCTAGAGCAGTGACTGGTGACTATTTAGATAACCTAGGCACATTTCCTATAACCATTAGGCTAGGTAATGAGATGTTCACCCATATGGTCCAAGTGGTCAGGAACATCACACAGCCAGTAATCCTAGGTTGGGACTTTCTGCTTTCACACCGTGCAGTATTGAACGTAGGGGAAGGTAATTTGAAAGTGGGTAGCAATACCACTGTTCCCCTCCTGCGTGTCACTGATGTGGCTCCTTTGAGCTGCCATGCTGTCACCTTATCACCAGTAGTTGTCCCTGCTTTGTCACAGATGACTGTTTTAGTTAAGGTTCAGCCCACTATTGGTGTAACTGATCTTCACACAGACTACACAGGTGTCCTTGAGCCAGGTCCACCTAGCTTCCAGGGCCTGTTTACAGCACGGACGCTAGCTCATGTACAGGCAGGTTTGACTTGCGTTAGAGTAATGAACCCCACAAATACTGAGCTTCACATTCCATCTGATACTAGACTAGGTGATTTCCATGTACTTGATGAAGACTACGAGATTGACTCCCATGTAGAGGGACCTAGAGTTTCAACAGTTACAGCTAGGACAGAACCGTCTTTTCCACAGTTGTTACCAGACATCGATCTCAGTCAGGCAGAACTTAGCGATGAACAACGACATGAGCTCCAGTCTTTATTGTTGTCATACAGTGATGTTTTCAGTGCTCATGATCATGATTTTGGACGCACAAACATAGTCAGACACAGTATCAGGACAGGAGATGCACCACCTATTAAACAGAGAGCGTACAGAACCTCACCCAACATGAGAGCAGAGATAGACAGGCAAGTTCAGCAGCTCCTTTCACAGAACATAATTGAAGAAAGTTGTAGCCCCTGGTCTTCCCCTGTTGTGCTTGTCAGAAAGAAAGATGGTAGTTACAGATTCTGTGTTGATTATAGAAATGTAAATGCAGTCACCATTAAAGACTCATATCCCCTACCACGACCTACAGATGCTCTTGACAGTCTCTCCGGTGCTTGTTGGTTCAGCACTATGGACTTATGTAGCGGATATTGGCAAGTAGAGCTTGAAGCACCAGACAAGGAGAAAACAGCTTTCAACACTGGCAGTGGACTGTACCAGTTCAAGGTTATGCCTATGGGCTTAACCAATGCTCCACCAACATTTCAGAGACTAATGGAGCTGGTGCTCCATGGCCTGCACTGGAAAGAGTGTTTGATTTATCTGGATGATGTCCTTGTCTTCAGTCGCTCTTTTGCAGATCATCTACAGAGTCTCACAGAGGTTTTCAGCCGTTTCCACTCAGCTGGTCTGAAGTTGAAAGCCAAGAAGTGCCAGTTTGCGCAAAAACAAGTCACCTTCCTTGGACATGTAGTCTCCACCCAGGGACTGCAGCCAGATGCACGGAACCTGGAGAAGGTTCGGAGATGGCCTATACCTAGGACAGCTACAGAGGTGAGAGCATTTATTGGACTGTGCTCTTACTACCGTAGATTTATCAAGAACTTTTCTGTCATTGCAGCTCCATTGCACTCTCTTACACACAAAGGAGCAATATTCAAATGGACTGTCGAGTGTGAGGATGCTTTTCAATCTTTGAAACATGCCCTCACTAACCCACCAATTGTGGCACATCCCATTTTCACACAACCTTTTCTCTGGTACACTGACGCTTCCCAAGATAGCATTGGCTCTGTGTTGTCTCAACGTCAGGATGATAAAGAACGTGTCATCGCCTATGCAAGTCACACGCTCAGTCCCTCTGAAAGAAAATGGTCTACTTTTGACCGTGAGCTCTGGGCAGTTGTTTGGTCTGTGAGACATTTTAAACACTTTCTCTCTGGCAGTACATTCACTGTGATTACAGATCACAAGCCCCTCCTGAGTCTGAAGAAAACCCCAGTGGACAATGACCCTACTGGGAGACGCAGTCGATGGATCTTTGAACTGGATGTGTATGACTACAACATCTTACACCGAGTCGGCAGACAGCATGCGAACGCAGATGCCATGTCCAGACGTCCAATCACTGAGGTTCACAACAAAGCTGTTCAGTGTGTTAGCTCTGTCAGCACCACCAAAGACACTACGGCATTGCCTAGCAGTGACACAAATGACAATACTGACACAATTTTACCAGATGTTAGCCACACTCTTTCTGTTGACCTGGATAAATTGCGGCAACAGCAGAATGATGATGTATGTCTCAGGGAGGTCATTGCATGGCTACATGATAACAAACACCGACCACCCATTGGTCATTTAAAACACTCCTCCCCCACACTCAGGAAACTTTGGCATGAATTTCCCAAATTGGTCATGCGGCAGGGAGTTTTGTGTAGGAAGATTAAAGCAAGCCCTAACACACCTGTTAACTTCCAGGTTGTTTTAGCCACATCTCTCATCCCCACAGCATTGACATGTTTGCATGGTAATCAGTTCAGTGGTCACCTGAGTGCAGAGCGCACACTTCAAAGGGCTAGACGTATCTGTTATTGGCCATACATGACCCGTGATATTAATAGGTTTTGTGCAGAGTGCTTGCCATGTCAGACACGGAGCAGCCCCACTCCACATGAAAGAGCTCCACTGCAGCCAATTCACGCAGGGAGACCATTTCAGAAAGTGGCCGCAGACATCACTGAACTTCCTGTTACGTCAGCTGGTAACCGATATGTTCTTGTGATTATGGACTATTTTACCAGATATGTCAACCTCTTCCCATTGAAGGATCAACGTGCTACTACTGTGGCAAAGTGTATTTTTGAGGAGTACATCAGACATCATGGGGTGCCAGAGTCAATTCACACAGACCAAGGGCGACAGTTTGAGTCAGACCTCATTAGGCATCTCTGTGGTTTTCTTGGCATTAATAAGACCCGCACGTCACCATACCACGCCCAGTCAGATGGCATGGTTGAGAGACTGAATCGGACACTGAAAGATCAGCTAGCCAAGTACATTGTTGAAAGTAGAGGTGAATGGGACCAGTATTTGCCACAAGTTGAGCTCGCCTACAACTCAAGTGTTCATTCAAGCACTGGGTTTTCTCCTTTCTTCTTGGTTAATGGTAGAGAGCCCAACTTGCCACTTGATGTTATGCTGAACTGTTGTCCCACTGTAACTTCTTCTACCCCTGGTACACCAGCAGCTTATGCTACACACCTGGCCACACGCTTGTCACGTGCTTTCAGAGACGCAGCTCACAACTCTGCTACAAACAAGCATCGTCAGAAAGTTCAGTATGACAGAAAGGTTGTATTCCACCCTCATCAGCCAGGTGATTTAGTTCTCCTGGATGATCCGGCACAAAAGATGAACAAGCTGGCTCCTAGATGGAAGGGCCCCTATGTGGTCCTGCGACGCATGAACAGTGATGGTTACCCAGGTGTTACATATGAGATCAAGGATCCAAAGAGCACATGCTCACGACAATGGATTGTTCATCATAACAGACTGAAAACCTACAAAGGGACTTTTCCAGCTCCCTCTCCTGTCAGACAGGCATCTACTGCACCTGCTGAGGTGGGCACAGCATCAGCCCCTTGCCTCACGGCCTTATCAGGGGCCTTGCCTTTTCGCCTTCCCACCCCTCCACATGTGCCGGATGGTGGCGGGAAAAAGCCCACACCTACCCCTGTCAGGAGTGTTGCTCGGCACGGTGTTCCACCCTCTCCTCCTCACTCATTTCCCCCCTCTTCTCCCGTCTCTCCCTCATCCCCCTCCTCCAGCCCCGCAGGCCCCGCAGCACCTCGGTCACTCTTACACGAACCTGTGCGTCTCATGTCCCGCAGTGGCCGCCAGGTGAAGCGTCCACTTAAATACAGAGACTTTGTCACTTAACGTACTGTGATTACACTGACACCCCCTCACATGTTTTGTTTCCAGCTGTTGAGGGTGTGGTGATGCATTGTTGTGTTTAAAATATGCCTGTTGTTCTGTTGCATATGTCAGGAAATGTAGATAAGTATGTTACATGCAATATTTTCCTGCAGGTTGCTGATAAGCAGGAGTTGTCACTGTTTGGTAATGGTCTGATATGTTTTCATGTGTGCTCTTATAGGCGGTTGTTGAAATGAGGACATTTCTACTGGTAGCAAGGGAAGACTGTAACCGTGTAGTTTATGTGTTTATTATTTTTAATTGTAAATTGTACGTTGTCACCATTATCGTTATTTTTGTATTATATTAAGTGATTTTAATTATTGTTGTTTTGTGTTTAAATTGCGAGAAATTATTATAAGGTATGGGATGTGTGATGGTGGTTTTATATGCCCGTGTTTTTTTTTTTGGGGAGGGACCGGAAGAAGAATAGGGAGTTGAGAAAAGAGCGCGGTTGTCTCCTTGTTGTGGTTGCTCTTGTGAGTAGACAGAATAAAATCGTCCTGTCCTGCCGTAGCGGTGTGTGCTCATTGAAGAATTATTCCTCCTGCTTGTAACCCGCAACACCCACGACCCAGGCACGCTACCCAAAACCAGGGTTACACTCTCATAGGACAGCAAGACATATTTCAGTTGTAGTTTTACAAGTGACCAGCAGGGGACGTGCTGTAACAATCCCACAGAAGCCTGTCGGTGCAGATCGGTCGCTGCAGCGCAGGAAGGTTTTTCAACAGCAGTTATTCAGACTCAGATACTGTGGTGGACTTTCGGTGTGTGGACAAAACTGAATATCGGCGGTAAGTGGGGAAAAAAGTTTTTTTTTTTTTCTGCAAGAAACATCTCAAGGTTATATGATCTGTAACATTTTCATTGAAGAGTAACCAAGGCGTTTATACTCTTACTTTCTGTCTGTTCGCGTTTGTTTACTTACGGGCTAACAGATAAAATATGAACATAAAAATGTATAGATTACACACATATTTGCTGAAACGGAATGTAACCCATAGTAAAAACAACTCATAACTTTAAATTGCGAGATGAGTGATGTGTGAAAGATGAACACAGGCAAAGGAAATGCGTCTCTCTTGAATTGGAGGTTTTTGTACGGCCGATGAATGAGACTGTATCACTGTGGAACACTTTCGGCGGCGGCACCAAACTGTCAATTGGACGTAAGTAATATTTCTTTCAGATCTATCCCTATCTACATTTTTTAATATTTGAGTATTCGTTTTCAGAAAACTCATGTCGTTAATTGTTGGAACTGTGAACTTTGCTTGTGCATATGGGCTACATATGATATCAAGTTATTATTTCGGTCGGTTATTCATAAGAATAAGGGTGCACAAAGCATATTCACCTGCAATCATTTTAAAAATGCCGGATTTCATAAAAATGAACATAAATCTCAGACACTGAAAAAAGTTTCGGATGGTCTAATTTTGAAGAGCGGACAAATGAAAGCTGTCTCTCTTGAGCGAGAGGTTTTTGTCCAGCGGTGTAATGAGTTTGTATCACTGTGGAGAACTTTCGGCGGCGGCACCAAACTGTCAATTGGAAGTAAGTAATTTCTATTCAATAAATTTCTCCGAGCGCACGCAAGGTGTTTCTTTAATGTTCACGAATATTCGAAAAGCTGTACAAAATAATATGTACAATAATATGCTTCATTCCGAGTTCGCATTAATGATAATCAAATAGACTTGCTAAATGAAGGTTTGTTCTAACGAGTAGAGCTCTTTTCCAAAGCCTACATCTTTGCACATATATGTTCCGCACATTATCAAAAAAAAAACAACAAAAACAAAATTAATGAATTCCATTTGGGTGTCGGAGGTGGTAATAATGACTCTTATTTCAGCATGTTGGGATACGGCTAAGATCTGGTAACTGCGGATGCGCGCGTAAAGGATATTATTTTGACAATTTCCTTCGATTTGCGATTGCAACATATTTCTGATTTAAACATGAACTACTGCTTGGAAGGATTTACAGTTAACTGCACTTAATGTCTGTGTTTGTTTTGTGATGTGTTTTTCGAAAGGTAGATGATAATCTGTAGTTTAAAAAGCGCGCCATTAAATGGAGTATTACATATATTATTTAAATATTGTTCAAATTAATAAGTTCTTGTAAGTGTTCGCTTGTGTTACTATTTAACTGAAACTGCCAGATATGTCCAAAAATGTGTCATTTCTAATTGTTTAAATTTTACATTAAATCCCTCCATTATACTTTCCGAAAGTATATCAGTAAAATGTATTATTAAAACAATACAGTTTCATACAGTTTTGATACAATCGAACCATTGCTATTTGTAAGATATCAATGTCAATTCTAATTTTATTCCTTGATAAATTATGTAGTTTAGTTTTCATGATCTCTTAAAAGTATAGTTCACTGTATACAGCTTGGATAGATACATTTTTATACTTTGAATAAAATACTAATTTAATACGACTACTTTAATTAAATTTTAATGAATGATATTATTGGTTAATTTGCAGTCCTTTTATAAATCAAACAATTATATTTTACAGTGGTGTTACCTATATTTTAATATGTAAGTCATTTAATAATTGCATGATGATGAATATAATTTAATGAAACGGCTCTGGTTGTGAAAGAGGTGTAAAATCTTGCCTTGGTTAGCACTGAGGAACAGTCCCTCTTGTGCTTCACAAAGCTTTCAGTGTAAAGTACAGTCACATGTTGTGTTGATGAGTTGAGTTTGACATTCAGCTCTTACTGTGTGAACGCTCTGATTGGCTCATGCTGCTGTGTCCACTCTGTGACCTCACACCTGTGCTGTGTCTCCCAGGTGACACAGTTCCCACCCTCACAGTCCTGCCCCCCTCCAGTGATGAGCTGAATCAGGGAAAGGCCACACTGCTGTGTCTGGCCAACAAGGGCTTCCCCTCAGACTGGAAGCTGCACTGGAAAGTGGACGGTAGCAGCTGGAGCTCGGGTGTGGCCGGGGGCGCGCGGGTCCTGGAGAAGGACGGGCTGTACAGCTGGAGCAGCTCCCTGACTCTCAGTGCGGACGAGTGGAAGAAGGCGGGGTCACTGACCTGTGAGGCCACGCAGGGCTCACAGTCCGCCGTCCCTCAGACACTGAGGCCAGCCGACTGTTCTGAGTAGGCCGGGCAGAGGCCCAGCTCTCACACTCTGATTACACTGTTTTTACCCTGTTCTGTACTCTGCCTCTCTGCTTCTTACTGCCCCACTGCTGTCACACTGGCCTGTGTGTCAATCCTTCCTCCAGCACCCACATCTTACATGTGCTCTGCTTGTGTTCATCTCCAAATATACTCATGTGTGTTCTCATGTGTGCTGCTTTCTGTGATTTTGGCAAAAGCTGAGTGATTTGAATTCTTTACATAATAAAGACTGTTTGAACAAATCATTTGTTGTTCTGATTTTTATTATAAAAAGTGAACTTTGGTGCTCTGGTAGATATACATTTCTGTGCAAAGTGTGCACTGAGTGTAAACCATGTGACCTTAGTCCAATTGTATCATGTCCATGTTTTTAATCCTAAATATGTTCTTGTAAAAAACATAATAGTATATCCATATAAAATTTTGTCATTTTTTACAAACAAAGTCATAATCACTATAAATATTATTTCAGTCAGTGTTCTAGTATTTCATGCTGGCCTGACTTTTATAGGAGTCTCACACATTGTAGAAAGTAGAAGGTGGTGATCAAAGACTGTGTGAGAGGTAACTGATCTGGGATCAGTGAAAGAGCAGCAGTTTCCCAGCAGAGGAGAAGAGGAGTGATGTGTGCAGTGTGCTCAGATCAGCTCTGTGCAGCAGGATGTGCGCACAGCTCACACTAACCCCCTGGGGACGGGCCAGACACCTGGCCATCGTGCTGCTCTATTCTGAGAGAGAATCAGTCCCACTGAGGGACAGCAGAAGCAGCCGGCCCCGCCCCAAATATGCAAATGTGACTTTCAGCCCAACAGCTCACAGTTTCTCAGCCCAAAATAGCCCTGACTGAGACAGCTGTGTGCAGCTGGCCTCATATGTGCACTGAAGATGAGGAGGTGGAGGCTTTAGCTCTGTAGTGACGATGAAGGGGAAAAGGGAGGTGGTTGTACCAGGGACCTGCATTTGCATGATGCTCAGATTAGAGATTTCACAGCTGAATGAACTCACACTGTCACATCTGCTCTGAAAGCAGCAAGCACTGCTTACAGCTTAGTGATTTTACTCTCTATCCATCTCTAAATGGAAACTTCAGCATGAATTTCCCTCATCTATTGACACTGTTAGTGTAATAAATAAAATCATGGAAATTAAGTTGTGTTGTCTTCATCTTCTACGAAACTCACTGTACCAGCACAGAGCTCTCCTCCCCAGCACAGAGCTCCCCTCCCCAGCACAGAGCTCCCCTCCCCAGCACAGAGCTCTCCTCCCAGCACAGAGCTCTCCTCCCCAGCACAGAGCCATAGCACAGGTCTGGCTGGGGCTGTGAAAATAATTTTACCCCTGAATGTAAAAGCTCTGATTTGATGTTTAACTGCATAACCTAAAATATTATCAAATATTTTTTTCAACTGAAATGAATGACATATATAAACATATTCTGTAATGAAGTTTACACAATGTATGATCGGTATATTACAGAGATAAGACATCATCAGAAAGTTATTATGTGGACATGTGACATTGTTAACTATGCACTACATACTGTACATGGTGTGTGTGTGTGTGTGTGTGTGTGTGTGTGTGTGTGTGTGTGACTATTTCAGTTGTAATGTCATCACTACTTATTGTGTTTATCACATCCATGATTTGATGTCTGATTCACACATTAAAGGTGACTGACATAATCTGACCCTTTCACTCTCAAGCCCTCATTGTGAATTCCAGGTATAAAATGATGCAGTTATTCATTTCTAATGTTAATCTTCTCATCTCTGTGTCAGTGTGGATTCTCTCTGCACATAAAATAAGTGATGTTGTGGTACAGAAGTGTGTGGTTCAGCAGTAGCAGCTCTGATGTTGGTTCTGTGTGTGACACAGAGAAGCTCCTCTTCAGCTCAGAGAGGTTTATATCCAGGTCTGTAGCTCTCTATTGCCCCCTAGAGCCCTGCTGGCAGTACAGCAGTATTCTGGGTCAGTGCCTCCCCCCTCAGCACCTGCAGTAGGTCCCAGCTGCAGCAGTGCAGTCTCTGTGCAGTCTGACTGAGGGAGGTTTTTGTACGCCTCTCTATCACTGTGTGAACACAACACTACTGCTAATCTCATGTACACTCTGACAGTAGTAATCTCCTGCATCTTCAGCCTGGACTCCACTGATGGTCAGAGTGAAGTCAGTCCCAGATCCACTGCCACTGAATCGATCAGGAATCCCCGAGTTACGGTATGTTGCATCATAGATCAGGAGTTTAGGAGCTTGTCCAGGTTTCTGCTGATACCAGTATAAACTGTCGCTGCTATACACAGCAGTGCTGGTTCTACAGCTCAGGGTGACAGTGTCTTCAATGAGAGCAGATTTACCAGCAGGAGTCTGAGTCACAGTCACCTGTCCTGTGCATTCTGAAGAGAAGAATAGATAATAAATAAATATTCATTTATTTTGTATTGTTATATATTATCCATAGGTACAGTAGAATGACACATCATTTTCCAGACATTTCATACAGTTATTTCATACAGCTATTTGAATGACAATATTTTCATAAATCTCACCCTGAATGCAGAAAGCGAGTGCCCAGATGAAGATGGTAATAAAAGTCATTGTTGCTGTGGGTTCTGTTGCCATGAAGGACAGCTCTCAGTCATCAAGTGTTAAACTCACAGGACTATAAACACTCCCAGAGCACTGAAGCATGTGCTGCCAATGCAAAGTGTCTTCTCTATGCAAATGGTCTTCCTGGGTACAGCAGGCACTTGTAGCCCAGTAGTGCTGTGGACTGGAGACTGTGGGCTGTGGCAGAGAGAGAGTTCAACAGCAGCACCAGGACAGCAAGGAACAGATTTTTGGGATTTCACTGTCATGTCCAGGGTATATATTGCACATAAAAATGCACTTTAACTGCAATTATGTTCTATGATAATTTGCATATGCCAATTCTGAATATTAATCAGTAAGACAGCAGAACAACATCCAATAGGGGACGTTTTAAGCATATGTGTCTCAATCTTCAGAATCTTCTTCTTCATACTTTCACTCTCTTTTCTATGTTGACTTTTAGTCATGTTACCTAAAACCTTCTGGCTAACATCATCTAGTATCAGTTTGATTTTTGATGAACTCTCCTCTTTGTGAGAAACACAGGTCACTGCACTCCACATGAAAACATTTAACCAGCAACATGTGAACTGTGATGAAGATGGACATACAGAACCCAGTGCTCACCAAAGATTATCAGAAGCACCTGGTTTTATTACTGACACAGTAGCTTTTAAAGGGATGGGAGCAGAGCAGCTCTGTGTCCTGAGTAAAAGGACTGGATCAGGGGAAAGTCTTGATGAGCTGAGTTAAGCTTCACTGATATAAACTATTAGCAGTGAGTGAGAGGCACCATTACCTGAGTGTGGAATAAGTGAAGAGTCTTAAGACATCTCATGGCAAAAATAAGTCCACACTCTGTTTAGGGCTGTAAGGCTGTTTAATGATCATGCAGTATGACTGCAGTGTAGCTGGGTTTATTCTGCTGGGGGTGTGCTCTGGGAGGTACAGGGCTGGAGCTCTGCAGGTGGATGGGTGCTGGAGGGGCCCTGTGAGGCTGGTGTGGACTTTAAGGACGGTGACCCGTGGCACAGGGGGGCTGCACCCTGACTCGGGCTCGATTGATGGTGCGGGGGGGCTGAGTGGGTTACAGCCCAATGCTACGTCTTTTAGACTTTTGGCAAAGAGCTTCACACCCTCATGGTGTAAATGCTGCCCATCGTAGAGGTGCCATGGGCTGATGGTGGGTTGGTGAGCCAGGTGCAGCACGTCCTCTGGCCATCTCCACATTGATGTCTCTGATCACATGGGGGGAGACGTCGGTGCGGGGCAGCAGGGTGGAGATTATCACCCGGCTATCAGGAGACTCCTGGGAGGCTCTCTCGGCTCCCCTCCTCTCTGCGCTGCCGTTGTTGTGGTGCAGGCGATGCAGGTCATTGGTCCCAGTGAGTGCTCCCCAGTGTGTCCTGTTTGAGAAGCTCCAGGGCCCGTGCTGTGTTACTGCAGCGCATAGCCTTTACTTTTTGGGCTGGGAATAGCTTTTTGGATTCAAAAAACTTCCCATTGAGTCCATGAGAAGGACCTCTTCAGCTTCTGGTGGTGTTTGTTGTTTTCTGTTGGGGGTTGTAATGCAGAGAGGGGTGTGTGTTTGGGGAAGGGTGTGAGTCTGGGAGGGAGGGGGTGTCGGCCTGTGTGCAGGGGGGGCTGTTGGACTCTGTTGATTGCGTTGTGTCAGGAGGAGTGGTTGTGTCTCTCTGGGCCAGTAGTTTGGCAGGGGGCTGTGCACAGAGTGTAGTTTGTGTCATTGGAAGGTGAGTTGTTTTGAGGGGAATGGTTTGTGTGTCAGTGTGTGTGTTTCCAGTGGTACATGAAGTACATATGAGCTCCTGAAGCTGCTCTCATAGGTGCTGTATCTCCTTGATGAAAGATCTCTCCCTGTGTTGCATGTGCTCTTTTACAGCAGCCAGCTGGGCTCTCAGGGCCTGGTTGTCCTGCCTCAGAGTGGCAGCCTCCTCTCTTAGCTCAGCAATAGCTCGGCTGTTCTCCCTGCTAACACTACTGCTTCTGTTCTACTGTTATACATGTGTTAAGGTGAAGGGCCAGATGAAAGGTGTGATTCTTTAGTTCTTTGGGTCCTGTTATTTACACCTTATTGTGGTGCACATTTCATGTGCTACTTGTACAAACAACACAATGGGATCATCTTGCTCTCACACCCCAAAATGTTTTTCTTCATGAAGATAACACTATTTTCAGTGAATACTAAAAATGAAAAATAAAATAAAATAAATAACATAAAAAACACCTTTCAGTTTTTCAGTCAAATTCAGCCAATTTGCTACAGAGAGCTAAAGCAGGAATTACTGCTACCACAAACACATGGAACAATATTAAATATCATGAAACATTTTTACACGTATCATACAGTGTCACTGTATATTTCATATTGTGTGTCTCTGCAGCTTCGGGTCTCCTGTGATATTATGTACGTGAATCGTGAGCAGCAGATGGGCTCTGTCTCCCTCCTGTGGTCAGTGTATGTAATGGCAGCTTGTGTGAGGTGTGATGGTGGAGAGCGCTTTGGATTGCCCTGCCTGGTGAACACTGCTACAATTATGAAGACATGTTACATACCGATGCTTCATAGTCAACAGTAACCTGGTCAGTTTTGAATTTTTAGAATGTTTTTCACACCCCCATTTGAATTTCCCCCAGCTGTCATAAAGTGTTTTGGATATTCTGGCAATTGAATTCAATGTCAATATATGAGTGTTATTTTTGGAGTTCAGTGAACCAATGCAGCTGTGTTTAAGTTGTAGCTACACTGTATCAGTATGCAGAGTATGAGAGAGTTATAACTGACCCACTGAAGCAGAACCCCTCAGTGTCCCGGGTCAGTGCCTCCCCCCTCAGCACCTGCAGTAGGTCCCAGCTGCAGCAGTGCAGTCTCTGTGCAGTCTGACTGAGGGAGGTTTTTATACGGCTCTCTATCACTGTGTGAGCACAGCACTACTGCTGATCTTGTGTTCACTCTTACAGTAGTAATCTCCTGCATCTTCAGCCTGGACTCCACTGATGGTCAGAGTGAAGTCAGTCCCAGATCCACTGCCACTGAATCGATCAGGAATCCCTGAGATACGCTGATTCATTAACTTTATCAGAAGTTTAGGGGCTTCTCCAGGCTTCTGTTTATACCAGGAAAAATAGTTACTGTACACCGCAGGGTTGGTTCTACAGCTCAGAATGACAGTGTCTCCTATGAGAGCAGATTTACCAGCAGGAGTCTGAGTTACAGTCACCTGTCCTGTGCATTCTGAAGGAAATCACAAACAGCATACATCTCTGTTATCCATATGTAGGGAATATTATGATATATAGTGATACTAATTCTTTAGTTATTTGCATGCAATATTTGTTAAATTTGCATTACATTTATATTAAAACAAGCAAGCAATACATCATATACTTGAGTAGTTTTTTAAATCTCACCCTGAATGCAGAAAGCGAGTGCCCAGATGAAGATGGTGATAAAAGTCATTGTTGCTGTGGGTTCTGTTGCCATGAAGGACAGCTCTCAGTCATCAAGTGTTAAACTCACAGGACTATAAACACTCCCAGAGCACTGAAGCATGAGCTGCCAATGCAAAGTGTCTTCTCTATGCAAATGGTCTTCCTGGGTACAGCAGGCACTTGTAGCCCAGTCTCTCTGATGCCAAATGGAGATTTTTCCTTTCAGAGTGTTCCAGAATAATCCATCTTGAGTGATTTTAAAGTGATTTGCCCATTGTGTTTGACCACCTCCTCCCATTGGCCCATTGTGTTTGACCACCTCCTCCCATTGGCCCATTGTGTGTGACCACCTCCTCCCATTGGCCCATTGTGTGTGACCACCTACTGCCATTGGCCCGCTGTGTGTGACCACCTACTGGCATTGGCACGCTGACTGTGACCACCTACTGCCATTTGCCTGTTGTGTGTGAACACATCCTCCCATTCTTTGTTGTTTGTGACTACCTCCTCCCATTGGCCTGTTTTGTTTGTCCACCTTCTCCCATTGGCCTATTGCGTTTGACCACCTCCTCCTATTGGCCCACTATGTGTAACCACCTTCTCCCATTGGTTTAGTGTGTGTGACCACCTCCTCCCATTGGCCCATTGTGTGTGACCACCTCCTCCCATTGGCCCATTGTGTGTGACCACTTCCTCCCATTGGCCCTGTGGTGGCTCATCCTGACAAACGTGAATATCTCAATGATGCCACAGGCAAGTGTTTCCACTCAAAGACACCCAGAATCTTTCTAACAGAGTCAACATTTCAAATCTCACAGGATGAAATATTTGCCAAATTACATGAATATGTGTGCACATATCTCTGTGATCTTACTTTTGAATTCTACATCATTTCAAGAAAGGGTACTCTTATGAAGTAGAATTTTTCTTGTAAAGAAAACATTATAACAACCATTTAGAATGCCATTGCAAAGGTTTTTCTAGGCGGTTGGTATGGTTTTTAAGGTGGTTGCTAGGGTGTTGCTAGGAGGTTTCTATGGTGTTCTAAGTGGTTTTTAGGGTGTTGCTCGGCAACAACTTTAAACACCATAGCAACCATCTAGAAACACCTTAGCAACCACTTAGAATATCATAGCTAGCATCTAGCAACACCCTCGCAACTACATAGATCACCATAGCAACGCCATATCAAACACAAAGCAACACATTAGTCACCACCTATCATGCCATAGCAACTGCCTAACAACATCATAACAACCATTTAGAATGCCATTGCAAAGGTTTTTCTAGGCAGTTGCTATAGTGTTTAAGGTAGTTGCTAGGGTGTTGCTAGGAGGTTGTTATGGTGTTCTAAGTGGTTTTTAGGGTGTTGCTAGGCAACAACTTTAACTCCATAGCAACCACCTAAAGCACCATAGCAACCATCTAGAAACACTTAAGGAACCACTTAGAATATCATAGCTATATGATATGGTGTCTAGCAACACCATAGCAACTACATAGAACACAATAGCAACGCCATATCATCGACATAGCAACACATTAGTAACCACCTATCATGCCATAGCAACTGCCTAACAACATAACAACAACCATTTAGAATGCCATAGCAAAGGTTTTTCTAGGCAGTTTCTATGGTGTTTTAGGTGGTTGCTTGGGTGTTGCTAGGAGGTTGCTATGGTGTTCTAAGTGGTTTTTATGGTGTTGCTAGGCAACAACTTTGAAAACCATAGAAACCACCTCACAACTCCCTAGCAACCACCTAAACCACCATAGCAACCATCTAGAAACACCTTAGCAACCACTTAGAATACCATAGCTAGTGTCCTGCAACACCTTAGCAACTACCTAGAACACCATAGCAACGCCATATCAACCACATAGCAACATATTAGTCACCACCTATCATGCCATAGCAACTGCCTAGCAACATCATAACAACCATTTAGAATGCCATAGCAAAGGTTTTTCTAGGCAGTTGCTATGGTGTTTTAGGTGGTTGCTAGGGTGTTACTTGGAGGTAGCTATGATGTTTTTTTTTTTGCCCCTGATTTTCCCCTTTTTTCCCAACCTGCCAGAGTGGGCATACTTTATCAGGAGTTTAGGAGCTTCTCCCGGTTTCTGCTGGTACCAGAATGTGTAATGATCCCCATCACTGTCTTTATAAACTGCAGGGCTGGTTCTACAGCTCAGGGTGACAGTGTCTCCTATGAGAGCAGATTTACCAGCAGGAGTCTGAGTCACAGTCACCTGTCCTGTGCATTCTGAAGCGAAGAATAAAAAATACATATTTCTATAATCCATAGACACATTAGAATGTCAGTTATTGTATGCAGTTATTTCATACAGTCATTTTAATTTTAATTAAAATAGAACATATATCTATTTGAATATGTTTTATGAATCTTACCCTGAATGCAGAAAGCGAGTGTGCAGATGAAGATGGTGATAAAAGTCATTGTTGATGTGGGTTCTGTTGCCATGAAGGACAGCTCTCAGTCATCAAGTGTTAAACTCACAGGACTATAAACACTCCCAGAGCACTGAAGCATGTGCTGCCAATGCAAAGTGTCTTCTCTATGCAAATGGTCTTCCTGGGTACAGCAGGCACTTGTAGCCCAGCAGTGCTGTGGACTGGAGACTGTGGGCTGTGACAGAGAGAGAGTTCAACAGCAGCACCAGGACAGCAGCAGAGGTGTCAGTCACTCTGGTTTGACATAGAGTCACAGTTCACTTCACACATTAACATTTACAGAAATTACAATCATGACATTGCAGGGTGGTTTAGAAGACCCTGCTGCTTAAAAGGGTGAGAACTATGATTGTTTCTGCACTAAAGGTGTACAGAGACGTCATTATCTGTATCTCTGTCTGTTCAACCAACAAACTGATATGTCTCTGTCTCTGTATTTGGATAGAAGACTGGAGGTGGGCGTGGTTTACACTGGAAGTCATGTTAAATTGGGCAAATGTATTTTCTAAACTAATATTCATCAGCAATGCAATTTTTGTGCCTTCAAAGCATCAAATTGATTTAATATTGGCATATAATTAATTATGGAATATATTTCCATATCTTCATACTGTACTATTCATCTCTGTCTCTCTCTCTTTTTATTTTTAACTTTATTTTTAAGAAAGATTCTGTTCTGCATTGGAAATAGAAACTATTCACAGTAAAGATATATAGAAAAATATCCTTCAGTTGAAGGGAATCATCTTAAATTGCGGTGATGCTGCGCTGGCGTTTCATGATGTGTTAACGTTACTGCAGGTCGCCGGGGAAACGTGAATTACTACTTTACAACAATAATTACATAACAGTAATACATGAACTTTTTTGCCTGTTTTATTTTATTCTTTATTTTTCCCCCCTACTGAACTGTTTGGATACACTGCAAACCATCTGAACCCCACCACCAATGAGACAATGTTTAAAAGACTCTGTTAATTCATAAAGCTTCATTTGCCAAGTTCAAACTGACTGGTCAGTGTCCCCCAACTAGTTTAGTTGGGGCTTCTGGTTTCTGGTTTTGTCCCTGCCTGCACCCCAACTATGATTCTGGTTTTGTGATTTGTACTTAAGAAGTAAACACCCTTTTTGAACCTGTCCTGGTTTTGACTGCACTTGAGTCCTTGCCTGATTTGTGACACTGATATTGGAAAAAAGAAACATATACATACAAACTAACCTGATATTGCCCAGTGAGTACGGTATTATATCAATAAGCAAAGCTGTGAGTCTAATATAAAATAAACTCAGTGCTATATAACCAGGGAAGGCACAATTCCCATGACACAAGGCAGAAGTGATAAGAGGATTATAAAGTCACACAGTAATTGCAAACTGCCGAAGTGATCAGAGGATTATAAAGTTAACACACTAATGATAAAGTTATATTTTATTACATTTTCTCATACATAGGGCAACTCAAGAGGGCGCTTTATCACCTTTTCACCACTGAAAGGGCACTTTAGAGGACATTGTATCACATTTTCTCATACAAAGGGCAGGTCTATAGGGTACTTCATCATGTTTTCTCATGCATAGGGGCACCCAGAGGGCACTTCTGTGGCATTTTTTAAGCAAAAGGGCACCAGAGAGTGCAACTGCCCCCTGTGTTGAATTGGAAATAACTCATTCCCTCTCAAGGCTCAGACACCCTGACTAAAATCCAGTCTCAGTGTATTTGTGTTTCAGATGTGAATTAGATGTATGAGACTTTGATTGAACCTCAGAAGCTCAGTGTGCTGAAGCAGAACCCCTCAGTGTCCCGGGTCAGTGCCTCCCCCCTCAGCACCTGCAGTAGGTCCCAGCTGCAGCAGTGCAGTCTCTGTGCAGTCTGACTGAGGGAGGTTTTTGTACGGCTCTTTATCACTGTGTGAACACCCAGCTACTGCTGATCTTATGTTCACTATGACAGTAGTAATCTCCTGCATCTTCAGCCTGGACTCCACTGATGGTCAGAGTGAAGTCAGTCCCAGATCCACTGCCACTGAATCGATCAGGAATCCCTGAGATACGCTGATTTGCATACTTTATCAGGAGTTTATGAGCTTCTCCCGGCTTCTGCTGATACCAGGCCATTCTTTCACCATGACTGTCTTTATACACAGCAGGGCTGGTTCTACAGCTCAGGGTGACAGTGTCTCCTATGAGAGCAGATTTACCAGCAGGAGTTTGAGTCACAGTCACCTGTCCTGTGCATTCTGAAGGGAAGAATAAACAAAATATAACTGTATTATCTATTCATGAGGAATATTATAATATCGGGTGATACGTTTAGTTATTTCAAAATATGCATTGCATTTAAATTTAAACAAGCAATCAAAACAGAATATACTTCAGTAATTTTAAAAATCTCACCCTGAATGCAGAAAGCGAGTGCCCAGATGAAGATGGTGATAAAAGTCATTGTTGCTGTGGGTTCTGTTGCCATGAAGGACAGCTCTCAGTCATCAAGTGTTAAACTCACAGGACTATAAACACTCCCAGAGCACTGAAGCATGTGCTGCCAATGCAAAGTGTCTTCTCTATGCAAATGGTCTTCCTGGGTACAGCAGGCACTTGTAGCCCAGCAGTGCTGTGGAGGCAGACTAGGGCTTATGGGCTGTGACACAGACAGAGCAGTTTAACACTGGTGTAACAGTGTCTGGACAGCAGGATCACAATCCAAACCAACATCATTCACATTTTGCCATCATATTCTTTTTCTCACATGTACCCCTGTTAAACAGCACATACACCCCTCCTCTAACTCATCTCTATAGATGCAGCATCGGTCTTTAAGGGGGTGAAATTGCAGTCCAGGTTTTCACACTTACAAACCTTGGTTTTTCCCTCTTTTTCATTGAATGGGTTCATTTAATTATTCTTTCCCTTTTACCACTGCACTGTGACGAGTCTTGCATATTGTGATTGATTCCTATTACCCTAAATTACCCAGATGAAAACTGAACATGGTTGGTAATAACTTACTTGTATTTAAACTGGGTGATTCTGAGAGGGGAATAATTAAGCTCTGATCTTATGTGTTCCTGCTCAGGAGTGCCTCTCAGTGTAGTGTGAGAGTAACACACAGTAATATAAAGAGTACTATAATGCATTTCCATTACTGCAAAGATATACAATATTATAAAATTTTTAAAAGCAATAATGAGTAATGTGTAATTTCTGCAGTTATTAGGTAGCACTGCCAACTCTGTGCACTTATGACATTAAATGAAGGGCAGCAGTGTTGTTCTCTCTGTTTCATGTTTCTTTTTAAACAACATTTATTTTGTGTTCACTTTTTCCCAATTTGAATGTTCACTAATATTTGCATGGAAATATAGATCAGGATTTGATGCCAAACTGTATCTTGAACTCTGTTATTACAGTGTTATTACATCAGGTGCAATAGTACTGCTCTGTCTCCCTCCTGTGGTCACTGTATGTAAAGGCACATCTTTAAAGTACATTGGATTGTTTCCCAAGAAATATTAGTCTGTAAGTATGATTCAAGAATATGGTCATTCATGCATTTTTGCATAAGTATCACATCTTCGAATGTATGAGGTCATCATCTATGGGAACTGCACAAAGAATTGAATTAAGTACAATTAAAATGTGATTTCCCTGAATGAAATTTTATTGGTTTTTATTAGTTATAAGATTTGAGTTAAGTAGTATTCCATCATAAAATGATACAGTTTTTGCAAATAGTTAATGTTTATCATTATGTTACCACCTTCTATATTCGTTACCTAGAGATGTTTGCATTTTTATTCATGTGTATGATTTTTTCTGAATAGTCCAAATGAACAGTTTAATTTTAAAATTGCTTAAATAACACATCCAATTGTTCACCCTCACTGGAGTTATAGCTGCTGTCAAATGCTAGTTCATTCTATTTCTCCTCAGCTCTCCATATAGTCATTCTGTAACACCTTTCCGGTTCCTGTAAATAAATACTTACAGAGCTTGAGTTTACCAGAGCCTCATTCCACAGAGTATGGAATGATAATCCACAACATTCCCTTGCCTGTCCGTTCCTCTTCCACCACCCACAAAACTAACCATGCCATGGCAGTCTCCAGTGTCCATGTTTTCCCCATGAACTAGTAAACAATAACCAATTTATTTGTCATTTTCCACTCTGCCTTATCAATGTAAGTTATTGACGATTTGTACATGTGAATATTCAAACTACTCACAGATTTCTGAATGCATCCAGGAGAAAACATGCAATAATACTTATGGACATAATTCACTTCTTATGTCACCGGTATGCGTTTTGAATTTATGTGACTCTGCTATCTGCTTGATGTAGAATTTTAGGTTTAGTTGAAGACAATTTAAGAAAATCTGGAGCACAATGGTAAACTACCTCAAACAATGCAACATTTTAAATCACACTATTCTCGGTTTCTTATGTGAAGTTTTTTCTTTCCTGTCAGCACTGGACAAAATGACAAGTGTTTTTTCACAGATTGTTGAAGCATCTACAATCAGTTAAGTCTTTCGCCCGACAAAAAATATGTGGGTGATTTGAAACAGAGTCGGTGCTCTTCTTAAGAATGCCGCACCTGTGGTTGTGCGATGTCAATCAGGAAGGGAGGGCCACCTCCCATGAAATGCCAAATAACATTTTCTGGCCGATCACAGGCTGAGAGAGAAAAATATAATGCAGTGAGTTAATCTGAGTGCTGTTCCTCACCTGAGGGACTTGGAGGTTGCTATTGAGGGTTTGAATTTTTCAGAGTTGAAATAAAGGATTATTGTACCCAAGAGGTTTTCACTCATGTAAAAGTGTATTTTTTTAAATTAATGACAGCAAGGTCTTCCAATATTAGATTTCAAATATATTTTTATTTTACATTCTTCTTCTTTCCTCTCAAAAACAGGGGTGGAGCACCCCCCTTCTCCTCTATGGACCAGCCTCCTCTGATATGAATCCACTTATTTTTTAAAAATGATATTTCAAATAACCATAATTTTTCATCCATGGGGCTTTGAAACTGTCAGATGTACAGACCCTCACAGAATCTTCCTTGAGCTGAATTTGTTGTCCTTTCAAAGTACTAAACTAAGGGCCCTCCTGATTTAAACCAATACATGTGATTCCATATTCCGCAATGCATATTACAAAAGGTGAACACTTCTTTTTGTTTTTCTTTATTCATGCCTTTGGTCATCTAAAATGTATGTGTCAGTATTGTTTCTGAATTCAAGAATGACTTTTATGTGAATTGTTATATGAGCACAGTGCTGGAATGTGTTTTAATGCCATTGGGTAAGTAAGAATAACTCAGTCATAAACTGCTGCTTGTTCAGTACTGTGAACTCTTACAGTCATTTAAAACATTGCATTCTTTTAAATTTAGAACATAGAACTGGAAAGAATTCAGAATTCTGTTTCCCAGCAACAGTAATATGTTCAAGTGGTTTAGAATTTTCAGTATTTCAGCCTCTATGATGTCACAATAGGAATGTTCTTAAAATACAAACAACTATCAATTAATATGTCATTTGGACTTTTCATGGATTGCAACTATTCATACCAAAATTTACCAGTGACTTACTATCATAGAAAACAATATTGTATTCCACTGTTTTCTTGGACAGTTACATCCTTCAGACTTGTGAGTAGATACCTCAAGCTTTTCCTCAAATGCAGTGTCTCTGCATCATTACAGCAAAATTAATTGGTTGGGTACAGATATTACAAGAGTTTTAGTGTTTTACATGACCATATAGCTCGTCAGCAAGCCAGCTATTCAGGGTAACAGAAACTGATATGGGGTAACAATAGAGAAGTCACAAAACGAGAGCTGATGTACATAAGTGTTGAATTTGGTGGCCTTGGTGCAATTGAAATTGGTGAGAAACTGAAAATTCTGGAAAAAAATCACAGGAAAGCAACAATCAAGCAAAACATGTTTGAGTGTCCGAATGGTGCACTTTAGTATTGGTGTACAATCTTGTTTGACTGCTGTGATGAACATGTAGCCAACTGTCAGCATCACAAAGGGCCACCCACCTTCTCACAGGAAAGCAGAACACTTCTGTTTGACTGTTAGAATACTGTATTGTTTTATCCAAATTGTTACGTAGTTATATGTAGTGATGGTATGTAGTTAATACGTGAGATATTGTTGAATGCCACTGAGCTGGTTGTACACTAACTGGCCTAATCTTTCAGTCAGAAAGAATTGCAGCTGCTGAATGAAATCTACAAGTATATTGCAGGTTCTGAGATATACGAGGTGCTGATGTGGTTTCTGCAAACAGAAAATACATACAATAAATTTTGTCTCCAGTAACAATAGAGTGCTATATAAATGCTCACATACAACCACAGATTTAAAATTATTATTAACATTAGTATGCTAGATATGTTATTTCTGCAGCAAGTTCTCACACTATTACAACAAAAATGACACGTAGCCTACACATAGGCAGTATTCTAGCAGAGGAGAATACATCAATATTGCTGCATTAACACACTACATATTTAGATATTTCAAATATAAGTTTGTACACACAAAATGCATATAACTAATCCTCTGTGTTAATATTTATATATCAACAAACATGTTCATTATTGAAGTAAACAGCAACACACAACAACACACAAATAAAGACTATGAGCAAGCGTAATTGACCTCAAAACCAGGAGAGCATGAAACTGAGAAGGAAGAAACTTAACTGATAAATCATAGTTTATGTGCCAGACACTACTAGTGGTGCTAAAATGTATGCTACAATCCAACAGAATGCACCTGCTCTGCACATGCGTGAAGCACAGAATTTTACACATAATATGTAGACTGTTGAGTGCGTCACAATGGCTGCTCCTCTCTTTAACGAAATGCAAACCCAACCCCTCGTTAGGTATTGTGATGTCACAGATGGCCAGGGATAGCTCATTTCAACTTCACTAATTTTGTATTTGCACATGCAGAGGATACACAATGGAATCTATCCAAATGTAAGAACATATTTTTAGTATGGCTACTTTGAACCTTTTCCATTTTCAAATGGAAAACCAAAATGTGAGGTGATACAACTGTAAAGAGCAAGTTGTGAATGCGATTCAATTACATTTATTCCTTTACATTGTTGAGGCTGCTGTTACCCAAGCAACCATAGTGTTTCTAATCTCAACATGCGTATCCTTTGTCAATATTCAATTCACATGTGAAGCTCCACCATTTACATATCTTCATGTGGCGTGCTTTGGTCATGTGTGGATAATGATCGATGATGGGTGATGATGATTAGTAGTATTATATTAGTAATTGATTATTTAAAATAATGATTAACTATGATAATCAATCATAAAAATAACAAATGGTAAATCATAGATTTGTTAAAAATACTGTATTATTCCTCAGAAAAGAAATGTATATCCCAAAAAAATTAGTCTTCCTCTTACAAGAAAATTACAACAAAGGCATTCTTATTCACAAAAACGTCACACAAAATAATATAGGAGAAGGGTCATGTACTGCAGAGGTGCTGCCATTCAGCACCCATTGGCCGCTTCACTATCGTTCTTCAGATAAAGTGGTCCACGGCCACCCTGATACAATCGCTGCCCCCAACTGCCCCCCCTCGCGAGTCGCATATGCATAATACGCTTAAAATAAGAAACCAATGTATATGAGTATGTGATTCCTCAACTCTCATATTGACATAGTTTTCAACCATCCTATATACTACAACACACTGGCTTGGGCACGGGTGGGCCAGGGTGGGTCACGGCTGCCTAAATATTATCCTTGCCCACCCATTCATCTTGACCCGCTAGATCCAATTGTGAACGTAGTGGTGATCCCTGTTTTCTACATAACCTGCCTGCCTGCGGTATCCAGCGTAACACACTGACAGATTTGACAGTAGCCCTGAGATGTTTTACAGCATGTGTGGGATGTTAGGATGTGAGGCACGTTCGTGTCCGGGTTCAAGCATGGAAGAGTGTGGACCTCATTCACTTCTATTATGCTAAGAACAAAGTATAAATGATGCGGTGTCGTTTCACAGTTTTGTTTTACGACGTACGTCTTCTGTAATGCAGGTTTTCTGATTAAATGCTGCGTAAATGCTGCTGTGCTTATTTTATTGGTGTGCGTGCTCTGGTCTTTTAGCTATGTATTGGTCGCGGTGCTTTCTGTGATTTAAGCTCTGACTTGGATCTTGTAGGTTGGTAAACAGATGGTGTCAGTTGCGTGATGGCAAAAATGTTCTAAGCAGGCAAAATAAACGATGGGTCTGCAATGGGTGAAAATGTGTGCTTTAGTTACGGCCCTCCAACATTTCTGGCTACCCTAGTGCTACAACAGTATAACAGAATTCCTGAAATTCAGTTGTGGCTTTTAGTTTTGGTGTGCAAAGATTGCAGTTTTGTGTGCAGTGATTCTATGAAAAACGTCAGGGGGCACCACTGCTCCTGACGAGAGGTTTCTGAACATCGCACAGAAACACGTTAAAAACAACGTGCAAATGAACAAAGAAATGAAACCTTTTAAAAATTCATTGCCCGCTATGAAATAACTGACATCTCTGCTTCAACAGGGTAAGCCTACGTCTTTATTTCTCTTTAAACATAAAAACGAATAAATAAATCTAAACAAGAATAAATTAACAAATGAAATTATTTAAGATTGAAATTATTTTTAGATGAAATTAAAAACAGTTGGCCTGGAAATTTGAAATTAATTCAATTGTAATTGCCAAGTACGATAAATTTCTTCATCTTGTGTCAAATAACTGAAAAACATATACAGTGAGTGCTCGATTGCTACACCTTGCCAAATAACTGAAAAATATACAGTGTTCCATTGCCAAAACTTTTCAAGAACTGTCCAAGAACATTAAAATAATAATAATAATAAAAAAAATAAAACACGTTGCTATAGCTAAAATTAATAAAAATGAATGCGTGTCAATTGGGACATGCATAACAGAGTTGATACTGTTTGTGAGAGGTACAGCTTTCCAAAAGCCAGCTAGCTAATTATCTGATCTCCTAGTCCATAGTCCAGTCTAGCTGGCCTGGACTGGCGAGCCAACGTTAGTTAACAAGGATGGAGGCGTGCAGCGCGCCCCGAGGATGCATTCTGTAATGGAGAACATGTGACAGACCGCTCTGTCATAGGTATAGGTGAGCAAGGGGTCCGTTATCAATGTGTTTGTGAGAGAGCGGGGCAAGGAGGGGCTGAGCGAATCAATGCGCTGCGTGCAGCTCTACAATAATATTTTACCCATATTAAATAGTACTTTTGGGGGGCCACGGGGGGCCAGGCTTGTTTTCTGCAGCTGGTAAAACTGATGTTGCATTTCATTGATAAATATACCACGGGGGGAAATGCACTGGAACGGATCATTGTTTTGAAACATTGGCACAGCTGGTTTCTTCACAACAATTAAGACTGCTTCAAAACACTGTTTCCAAACGCGTTGACAGCTTACTGTTAGGAGCAAGTAACTGTTTCAAAACACTTGTGGTGGGGATATCTGCTGGTGACATACATGTGTGTAATAACAAAAAGTCTGCAATAAGTCTGCTTTGAAGAATTGGACATTAGTGTCTGGTTATAAACCAACATAGTATGCTTCCCCAAAAATCACTGTAATAAACAACTTCTATTAAATAGCAACGACTTTGAAACAGGGTATTTTAGAGAAGGCCAAACACATTCATATGAAATGCTCTGGTTATTATGCTGTATGAAGCTTGCAGGAGGAAGCTATATTAGTGAAGTGAAAGAAGAGGCTATGTGTCATTTTAAGAGGGTCGTAAAATATACGCAGATGAGACTATGCAACCACAAGATGTTTGAACTGTTTTATATCCTCATGTGTATCGTCATATACAGTATATCCAATTCTTCGAAACAGACTTATTCAGGAGTTGCTTTTTAATAAAAGCTCTGATACTACAGGGATTACACTCAGGAATCTAAACCTAGGGACTCAGACTGGGTCAGTCCAAATGATGAAAGTGAAAGCATTTCTGCTCAAGCGCCATTTCAGAAGAGTAAGGTGGAGAGAGAGAGAAGAAGCATAAAGTGGAATAACATATCATAGTAAGTACTGCGAGTGACAGAGTGTCGGTGAAAATGTATATTTTTGGTCAGAAGTATAAAGGTTTGCTCAACGTGTTTTCGGGTTGATAATGTAAAAATGGCCAGTAAGTAAGAAACAGTTCGTCAACTCGGGTTTAATTAAAAGTGAAAGTTAAATATCTGAAACGCCATTTTAAAGAAGGAGACAGATGATCCTTCTCAGAATTGAGAAGGAATACTTTTCACACCGTAAGTATCTTAAACGGGTGGTTATTCTGCCTTGGGGGTGGTGTGCCGGGATAAAATCGCGGGGGGTACATTTAGGCAAATGTAAAAAATGTGGAGCGTCCGCTTCAGCTTGTAGAGGCGTTGAATGGAATCACTGTGCACCAATACCTAATCTTCTCATCGACAATCTTCTCATCTAATATCCGACAGACTATAGCAAAACTATTTTTAATCCGATTGTCCGAGGCGAAAACTGAATTGTGCATCCAGTTTCTATACTTATTTATGATGAACGATGCTCATTTAACGGACGTCAATTTCCTGCATTTACGTGACTTTTCAGGGGAAAAATGAAAAATAATAATAATCGAATGTTACATATTATAGGCTACATGTCGCAAAAGAATCTTCTACCCCTTATAATCATATTTTCATTTTAAAAAGTTGCAAAATGATGCATGTCATTTTGGAATGCAAAACCGGCCATTAACGGGTGCAAGTCATGTCATGTAAACATGGCGCTTTGGCTTTTGATTAAGAGCCGAACGTCCCGATCTTCAACCTTTTACTTTAGTGCAGCATTGAAGCAGTTCTCAAATAGGCAGCAATACATGTGATGTTGCGCTTGAGTTGAAAATGGTGCTGAAGCGATATAATGTAGCCTGTGCTATCGAATATAATCGCTGTCGTAATATCAGTAATATCATGGCAAAATCCGTCAATATCTGTACAGTAAATATCATTTGACAGTCAATTCCAGAGCAGTGAGGCTGCACTGAAGGCGGGTGATGAGGGGCCTTTCAGCATCTAGATACAAACATTGATTAATTCACTGGACCCATGATTTATTTTCAAATATATATTTATTTGTTCGCAACATTAATTCTTCGTTCTGCGACTCAGACTACACTAACCATTGATCTATCGCCAGAAAAGGGTGTTGATATTGATCAAGAACATTTAGGAACAGTCTTGAGCGTTTTTTGCTCTCAGATTAAAATGTCAGAGTAAAACTTTCCAACCACGTTACTCGAGGTGTTCAAACATTATAGAATCCAAGTTATATGGACATACATGCACAACCCTTTATAGATTTTTGATGATTTTTTAAAAATGAATTATTATTTGGTGCCAATACGCAAGCTTTATTTAGCCTTCAAATTTAGTTAATTGAATTTTGATCGGTTTTTGTGTTCATATTACACCTACAAACACATGAATGCAATTTTCGATCTTCAATGTCAAAAATCTTTCAACCACAACACCCAGCTTTTTGAACAAAGTTGTGTCCAAGAGATATTGACATGTGGGTACAGCCCTTTGATTTCCCTTCAATTTGGGCTCATGGCAACAAGGCGATTTTTAAGTGACGATCTGTTAAATGTCAGAGGGCTCTAGAACAAAAACGAAATGTGGATAATGAAGCTGAAATGTTCATCATTTCTATTCCTGTGTGTTTACAGGTCTGTTAGATCTGTGTCAGAACTGTTCCATGGTCAGTTCTGGTCAGTCATTTTCCAGTCTCCTGAGACAGGGGCCCTATCTCAAAAATGAGTCTCTCTGGGGAGCCAGAGACCAGCGCTGGAACCTCCAGCCCTAAAAGCAAGAGGTATGAATACCTGGAACAGATTGTACTTTAAGTAATACATTATGAATGAGTTAGACCTGCAATAAGAGGATGAGGTTAACTGGAAGCTCTGTCTCCATGCACTGTGAGTTAGAGCTGCAGTAAGAGGATGAGGTTAACTGGAAGCTCTGTCTCCATGTGCTGTGAGTTAGAGCTGCAGTAAGAGGATGAGTTTAACTGGAAGCTCTGTATCCATGTACTGTGAGTTAGAGCTGCAGTAAGAGGATGAGGTTAACTGGAAGATCTGTCTCCATGTGCTGTGAGTTACAGCTGCAGTAAGAGGATGAGGTTAACTGGATGCTCTGTCTCCATGTGCTTTGAGTTAGAGCTGCAGTAAGAGGATGAGGTTAACTTGATGCCCTGTCTCCATGTGCGGTGAGATAGAGCTGCAGTAAGAGGATGAGGTTAACTGGAAGCTCTGTCTCCATGCACTGTGAGTTAGAGCTGCAGTAAGAGGATGAGGTTAACTGGAAGCTCTGTCTCCATGTGCTGTGAGTTAGAGCTGCAGTAAGAGGATGAGTTTAACTGGAAGCTCTGTATCTATGTACTGTGAGTTAGAGCTGCAGTAAGAGGATGAGGTTAACTGGAAGCTCTGTCTCCATGTGCTGTGAGTTAGAGCTGCAGTAAGAGGATGAGGTTAACTGGAAGCTCTGTCTCCATGTGTTGTGAGTTAGAGCTGCAGTAAGAGGATGAGTTTAACTGGAAGCTCTGTATCCATGTACTGTGAGTTAGAGCTGCAGTAAGAGGATGAGGTTAACTGGAAGCTCTGTCTCCATGTGCTGTGAGTTAGAGCTGCAGTAAGAGGATGAGTTTAACTGGAAGCTCTGTATCCATGTACTGTGAGTTAGAGCTGCAGTAAGAGGATGAGGTTAACTGGAAGCTCTGTCTCCATGTGCTGTGAGTTGGAGCTGCAGTAAGAGGATGAGGTTAACTGGAAGCTCTGTGTCCATGTGCTGTGAGTTAGAGCTGCATTAAGAGGATGAGGTTAACTGGAAGCTCTGTTTCCATGTGTTGTGAGTTAGAGCTGAATGAAGAGTCTTTTAAGGTGAGAGATTGAAGTGCATTCTCAGCTACAAGGTGATATTCCAGTTCTTCTTCCTCCTCTTTGCCTCTGCACCTCAAGTTTCCACATTGTGTTATAATATTAAGTATTCTTCTGAGGACAGTATGAAAATTAGCTTGGTTTATGTCAGAAAATATTTTATGGCACCTTGAATTGCTGGGCTGTTTTCAGCAAATCATGTTTTAAAACAAATATGCAATGTTTCTTTTCTCTAATAGGATCCAGAGTGAAAGAGCAGGGTCACCTGTACCCAGCTGTCTGTCAATGAAGAGTGACCAGTCAATGGGACAACCCATGAAATTCAGTGGAGGATTTACAGGTGATCCAAGGTAAGAAAACGGGTGAATATTTACACTTCATTATCATTGTGTTTATCTGTAAATGGCAATATTCAGGTGTAGGTGGGGTTTGCCATATTATATTCAGGTGTGTGATAGTGCACCATTTCACATTCAGGTGTAGGTATGGAATGCTGTGTCTAACTCAGGTGTAGGTGGGGTGTACCACATCACATTCAGGTGTGAGACCTGCAGGAAGAGGATGAGGTTAACTGGAAGCTCTGTCTCCATGCGCTGTGAGTTAGTGCTGCAGTAAGAGGATGAGGTTAACTGGAAGCTCTGTCTCCATGCGCTGTGAGTTAGTGCTGCAGTAAGAGGATGAGGTTAACTGGAAGCTCTGTCTCCATGCGCTGTGAGTTAGAGCTGCAGTAAGAGGATGAGGTTAACTGGAAGCTCTGTCTCCATGTCCTGTGAGTTAGAGCTGCAGTAAGAGGATGAGTGTAACTGGAAGCTCTGTATCCATGTACTGTGAGTTAGAGCTGCAGTAACAGGATGAGGTTAACTGGAAGCTCTGTCTCCATGTGCTGTGAGTTAGGGCTGCAGTAAGAGGATGAGGCTAACTGGAAGCTCTGTCCCCATGTGCTGTGAGTTAGAGCTGCAGTAAGAGGATGAGGTTAACTGGAAGATCTGTGTCCATGTGCTGTGAGTTAGAGCTGCAGAAAGAGGATGAGGATAACTGGAAGTTCTGTCTCCATGTGCTGTGAGTTAGAGCTGCAGTAAGAGGATGAGTTTAACTGGAAGTTCTGTCTCCATGTGCTGTGAATTAGAGCTGCAGTAAGAGGATGAGGTTAAGTGGAAGCTCTGTCTCCATGTGCTGTGAGTTAGAGCTGCAGTAAGAGGATGAGGTTAACTGGAAGCTCTGTCTTCATGTGCTGTGAGTTAGAGCTGCAGTAAGAGGATGAGGTTAACTGGAAGCTCTGTCTCCTTGTGCTGTGAGTTAGAGCTGCAGTAAGAGGATGAGGTTAACTGGAAGCTCTGTCTCCATGTGCTGTTAGTTAGAGCTGCAGTAAGATGATGAGGTTAACTGGAAGCTCTGTCTCCATGTGCTGTGAGTTAGAGCTGCATTAAGAGGATGAGGTTAACTGGAAGCTCTGTTTCCATGTGCTGTTAGTTAGAGCTGCAGTAAGAGGATGAGGTTAACTGGAAGCTCTGTGTCCATGTGCTGTGAGTTAGAGCTGCTGTAAGAGGATGAGGTTAACTGGAACCTCTGTCTCCATGTGCTGTGTGTTAGAGCTGCAGTAAGAGGATGAGTTTAACTGGAAGCTCTGTCTCCGTGTGCTTTGAGTTAGAGCTGCAGTAAGAGGATGAGGTTAACTGGAAGCTCTGTCTCCATGTGCTGTGAGTTAGAGCTGCAGTAAGAGGATGAGGTTAACTGGAAGCTCTGTCTCCATGTGCTGTGAGATAGAGCAGCAGTAAGAGTATTTTAAGGTGAGAGATTGAAGTGCTTTCTCAGCTAAAGGTGATTTCTAATTGTTGTTCCTTCTTGTTGACTCTGCACCTCAAGTTCCCACATTGTGTTTTATCAGTCAGTATTGTATATTGCTGTTTCTTACAACCTGTAGAAATTGAAATCTTGCAAGGAAAATTATTTTTCCCACAGTTTTCCTTCTCACCAGGGTAATTCTGTAAATTAAGTATTCTTAGTAGGACAGTATGAGAATAAGCTGGGTTCATGTCAGAAACTATTTGATGGCACCTTGAACTGCTGGGCTGTTTTCACCAAATCATGTTTTAAAACAAATCTGCAATGTTTCTATTCTCAAATAGGATCCAGAGTGAAAGAGCAGGGTCACCTGTACCCAGCTGTCTGTCAATGAAGAGTGACCAGTCAATGGACAAACCCATACAATTCAGTGGAGGATTTACAGGTGATCAAAGGTAAGAAAACAGGTGAATATTTACACTTCATTCTCATTATGTTTATGTGTCAATGGCAACATTGAAGTGTAGTGGGGGTGTGCCTTATTATATTCAGGTGTATGATAGTGTCCCATTCACATTCAGGAGCAGGTTAGGAATGCTGTGTCAAACTCAGGTGTAGGTGGGGTGTACCACATCACATTCAGGTGTGAGAGCTGCAGTAAGAGGATGAGGTTAACTGGAAGCTCTGTCTTCATGTGCTGTGAGTTAGAGCTGCAGTAAGAGGATGAGGTTAACTGGAAGCTCTGTCTCCATGTGCTGTCAGTTAGAGCTGCAGGAAGAGGATGATGTTAACTGGAAGCTCTGTCTCCATGTGCTTTGAGTTAGAGCTGCATTAAGAGGATGAGGTTAACTGGATGCTCTGTCTCCATGTGCTGTCAGTTAGAGCTTCAGTAAGAGGATGAGGTTAACTAGATGCCCTGTCTCCATGTGCTGTGAGTTAGAGCTGCAGTAAGAGGATGAAGTTAATTGCCAGCTCTGTCTCCATGTGCTGTGAGTTAGAGCTGCAGTAAGAGGATGAGGTTAACTGGAAGCTCTATCTCCATGTGCTGTGAGTTAGAGCTGCAGTAAGAGGATGAGGTTAACTGGAAGCTCTGTCTCCATGTGCTGTGAGTTAGAGCTGTAGTAAGAGGATGAGGTTACCTGGAAGCTCTGTCTTCATGTGCTGTGAGTTAGTGCTTCAGTAAGAGGATGAGGTTAACTTGATGCCCTGTCTCCATGTGCGGTGAGATAGAGCTGCAGTAAGAGGATGAGGTTAATTGGAAGCTCTGTCTCCATGCGCTGTGAGTTATAGCTGCAGTAAGAGGATGAGGTTAACTGGAAGCTCTGTCTCCTTGTGCTGTGAGTTAGAGCTGCAGTAAGAGGATGAGGTTAACTGGAAGCTCTGTCTCCATGTGCTGTTAGTTAGAGCTGCAGTAAGAGGATGAGGTTAACTGGAAGCTCTGTGTCCATGTGCTGTGAGTTAGAGCTGCTGTAAGAGGATGAGGTTAACTGGAACCTCTGTCTCCATGTGCTGTGTGTTAGAGCTGCAGTAAGAGGATGAGTTTAACTGGAAGCTCTGTCTCCGTGTGCTTTGAGTTAGAGCTGCAGTAAGAGGATGAGGTTAACTGGAAGCTCTGTCTCCATGTGCTGTGAGTTAGAGCTGCAGTAAGAGGATGAGGTTAACTGGAAGCTCTGTCTCCTTGTGCTGTGAGTTAGAGCTGCAGTAAGAGGATGAGGTTAACTGGAAGCTCTGTCTCCATGTGCTGTTAGTTAGAGCTGCAGTAAGAGGATGAGGTTAACTGGAAGCTCTGTGTCCATGTGCTGTGAGTTAGAGCTGCATTAAGAGGATGAGGTTAACTGGAAGCTCTGTCTCCATGTGTTGTGAGTTAGAGCTGAATGAAGAGTTTTTTAAGGTGAGAGATTGAAGTGCATTCTCAGCTACAAGGTGATATTCTAAATCTTCTTCCTCCTCTTTGCCTCTGCACCTCAAGTTCCCACATTGTGTTTTATCAGTCAGTATTGTATATTGCTGTTTCTTACAACCTTTAGAAATTGAAATTTTGCAAGGAAAATTATTTTTCCCACAGTTTTCCTTCTCACCAGGGTAATTCTGTAAATTAAGTATTCTTAGTAGGACAGTATGAGAATAAGCTGGGTTCATGTCAGAAACTATTTGATGGCACCTTGAACTGCTGGGCTGTTTTCACCAAATCATGTTTTAAAACAAATCTGCAATGTTTCTATTCTCAAATAGGATCCAGAGTGAAAGAGCAGGGTCACCTGTACCCAGCTGTCTGTCAATGAAGAGTGACCAGTCAATGGACAAACCCATACAATTCAGTGGAGGATTTACAGGTGATCCAAGGTAAGAAAACGGGTGAATATTTACACTTCATTTTCATTATGTTTATCTGTCAATGGCAACATTCAAATGTAGGAGGGGTGTGCCATATTATATTCAGGTGTATGACAGTGTACCATTTCACATTCAGGAGCAGGTTAGGAATGCTGTGTCAAACTCAGGTGTAGGTGGGGTGTACCACATCACATTCAGGTGTGAGAGCTGCAGTAAGAGGATGAGGTTAACTGGAAGCTCTGTCTTCATGTGCTGTGAGTTAGAGCTGCAGTAAGAGGATGATGTTAACTGGAAGCTCTGTCTCCATGTGCTGTGAGTTAGAGCTGCAGGAAGAGGATGAGGTTAACTGGAAGCTCTGTCTCCATGTACTGTCAGTTAGAGCTGCAGTAAGAGGATGAGGTTTACTGGAAGCTCTGTCTCCATGTGCTGTGTGTTAGAGCTGCAGTAAGAGGATGAGGTTAACTGGAAGCTCTGTCTCCATGTGCTGTGAGTTAGAGCTGCAGTAAGAGGATGAGGTTAACTAGAATCTCTGTCTCCATGTGCTGTGAGTTAGAGCTGCAGTAAGAGGATGAGTGTAACTGGAAGCTCCGTCTCCATGTGCTGTGAGTTAGAGCTGCAGTTAGAGGATGAAGTTAACTGCCAGCTCTTTCTCCATGTGCTGAGTTAGAGCTGCAGTAAGAGGATGAGGTTAACTGGAAGCTCTGTCTCCATGTGCTGTGAGTTACAGCAGCAGTAAGAGGATGAAGTTAACTGGAAGCTCTGTCTCCATGTGCTGTGAGTTAGAGCTGCAGTTAGAGGATGAGTTTAACTGGAACCTCTGTCTCCATGTGCTGTGAGTTAGAGCTGCAGTAAGAGGATGAGTTTAACTGGACACTCCGTCTGCATGTGCTGTGTGTTAGAGCTGCAGTAAGAGGATGAGGTTAACTGGAAGCTCTGTCTCCATGTGCTGTGAGTTAGAGCTGCAGTAAGAGGATGAGGTTAACTGGAAGCTCTGTCTCCATGTGCTGTGAGTTAGAGCTGAAGTAATAGGATGAGGTTAACTGGAAGCTCTTTCTCCATGTGCTGTTAGTTGTAGCTGCAGTAAGAGGATGAGTTTAACTGGAAGCTCTGTCTCCATGTGCTTTGAGTTAGAGCTGCAGGAAGAGGATGACTTTACCTGGAAGCTCTGTCTCCATGTGCTGTGAGTTACAGCAGCAGTAAGAGGATGAGGTTAACTGGAATCTCCATCTCCATGTGCTGTGAGTTAGAGCTGCAGTAAGAGGATGAGTTTAACTGGACGCTCCGTCTGCATGTGCTGTGTGTTAGAGCTGCAGTAAGAGGATGAGGTTAACTGGAAGCTCTTTCTCCATGTGCTGTTAGTTGTAGCTGCAGTAAGAGGATGAGTTTAACTGGAAGCTCTGTCTCCATGTGCTTTGAGTTAGAGCTGCAGTAAGAGGATGACTTTACCTGGAAGCTCTGTCTCCATGTGCTGTGAGTTACAGCAGCAGTAAGAGGATGAGGTTAACTGGAATCTCCATCTCCATGTGCTGTGAGTTAGAGCTGCAGTAAGAGGATGACGTTAACTGGATGCTCTGTCTCCATGTGCTTTGAGTTAGAGCTGCAGTAAGAGGATGAGGTTAACTGGAAGCTCTGTCTCCATGTGCTGTGAGTTACAGCAGCAGTAAGAGGATGAGGTAAACTGGAACCTCTGTCTCCATGTGCTGTGTGTTAGAGCTGCAGTAAGAGGATGACGTTAACTGGATGCTCTGTCTCCATGTGCTTTGAGTTAGAGCTGCAGTAAGAGGATGAGGTTAACTGGAACCTCTGTCTCCATGTGCTGTGAGTTAGAGCTGCAGTAAGAGGATGAGGTTAACTAGATGCCCTGTCTCCCTGTGCTGTGAGTTATAGCTGCAGTAAGAGGATGAGTTTAACTGGAAGCTCTGTCTCCATGTGCTGTGAGTTAGAACTGCAGTTAGAGGATGAGTTTAACTGGAAGCTCTGTCTCCATGTGCTGTGAGTTACAGCAGCAGTAAGAGGATGAGGTTAACTGGAAGCTCCGTCTCCATGTGCTGTGAGTTAGAGCTGCAGTAAGAGGATGAGGTAAACTGGAAGCTCTGTCTCCATGTGCTTTGTGTTAGAGCTGCAGTAAGAGGATGAGGTTAACTGGAAGCTCTGTCTCCATGTGCTGTGAGTTAGAGCTGCAGTAAGAGGATGAGGTTAACTGGAAGCCCAATCTCCATGTGCTGGGAGTTAGAGCTGCAGTAAGAGGATGATTTTAACTGGAATCTCTGTCTCCATGTGCTGTGTGTTAGAGCTGCAGTAAGAGGATGAGGTTAACTGGAAGCACTGTCTCCATGTGCTTTGATTTAGAGCTGCAGTAAGAGTATGAGGTTAACTGGAAGCTCTGTCTCCATGTGCTGTGAGATAGAGCTGCAGTAAGAGGATGAGGTTAATTGGAAGCTCGGTCTCCATGTGCTGTGACTTATAGCTGCAGTAAGAGGATGAGGTTAATTGCCAGCTCTGTCTCCATGTGCTGTGAGTTAGAGCTGCAATAAGAGGATGAGGTTAACTGGAAGCTCTGTCTTCATGTGCTGTGAGTTAGAGCTGCAGTAAGAGGATGAGGTTAACTGGAAGCTCTGTCTCCATGTGCTGTGAGTTAGAGCTGCAGGAAGAGGATGAGGTTAACTGGAAGCTCTGTGTCCGCGTGCTGTGAGTTAGAACTGCAGTAAGAGGATGAGGTTAACTGGAAGCTCTGTCTCCTTGTGCTGTGAGTTAGAGCTGCAGTAAGAGGATGAGGTTAACTGGAAGCTCTGTCTCCATGTGCTGTTAGTTAGAGCTGCAGTAAGAGGATGAGGTTAACTGGAAGCTCTGTGTCCATGTGCTGTGAGTTAGAGCTGCACTAAAAGTCTCTTATGGTGAGAAATTTAAGTGCTTTCTCAGCAAGTATGTGATGTTCTCAATCTTCTTCCTTCGTGTTGCCTCTTCACCTGAAGTTCCCACATTGTGTTTTATATGTCAGTATGGTATATTGCTGTTCCTAACAACCTGTAGAAATTGAAATCCTGCAAGGAAAATTGGTTTTCCCACAGTTTTACTTTTCTCAAAAGTAATTCTGTAAGATAACTATTCTTAGTTGGACAGTATGAGAGTACTGTCAGGGAGGTGAGTATTTAAGAAAAATAACGATTCTCTGAATCCAGGGTGGTCTAATAATTAAATCCCTCGTTTAACGCCCGGCACTCTGAATAACGAACACAAGTGACACTAGGTACTGAAACTCCTCACCTAACCAACAGGTAATAAGTTAAAATTGGTTTCCTTACATAATTACTGTTAAAAATAATAACCATTAATGAAATAACCAAGTTTGTTCATAGAAATGAGCAGTATGGTGGATCAGCTTTTATCAGAAATATATACAGTATATACACTTGCAAATCAAATAGTGTAAAATGTTTATTTAATAATTACAACACTAAGACAAGAACAAACAGGAAAATTTAGGATCACAGATGAATGAAAGGAAGATCACTCAGCCAATGCTTGTCTCTGCTGAGGAATACAGCCAAACCAAAAATCAAAGTAAATCCCAAAAGTATGATAGTTCCAGTGGTGATGGGAGATAACTTGAGCTTGTGATGAAACAAGAAGATGAAGCAGAAGTACTGAGCAATGAGGACTGAGCCATGAGGTCTGTTCCAGGCCCAACTTAAGAAGGGTCTCTCCCCCTCCTCCCTGGTCCTCACATATCTAATTTTATAGTGGGGGAGTGCCTGAAGGTTTATCCAGGACTTAATCTAATATTGAAATTTAAACAAGTGGAAAACACAAGGCATCCCCTCAGTGTACATGTTTCTGTGATCAGCTCTTCACAAGCATCACAAACATGAACATGTGCGGGTTTAGAGAGGAGAGTTCACAGAGAGGAACAGGCTGCTCTGCTCAGGAATGGCACAAACACACGCAGGCATAAACTTGCACACACAGACAGACACACACACACGCTCCAGAAGGGGAAGGAGCCAGAGGGAGAGAGAGAGGTGATAGCCCCCTGTGTTTGGGCATGTTTATCAAAGGATTCTACATTTGGGGGCATCTTAGGGCTTACCAACAAAAAAGAGGGTCGTACCACGCCCAGTTCAGCTTTTAACTGGTAACCCCAAATGTACATCCATTTTGGCTGTCATAAGTGTTTCGTTTTAGTTTCTGAGTAAAGCTCTGCTCCTTGCCATGCTTGAAAAGCCTGTTGCCTCTTTGGTCACTGATTCAGGGGTATGTACAAGGGGGTGGAGTCAATTTGTCCCTCTCAGGCCGTGTCTGGGTGCATGGCAAGGGACCATAAAAGAAGGGAGCGGGGTAAATAACCATAAAATGCATGTTGCTCTCCCGACAGTACCATGTCACATTCAGGTGTAGGTGGGGTGTACCATGTCACATTCAGGTGTAGGTGGGGTGTACCATGTCACATTCAGGTGTAAGTGGGGTGTACCATGTCACATTCAGGTGTAAGTGGGAAGTACCATGTCAAATTCAAGTGTAGGTGGGAAGTACCATGTCACATTCAGGTGTAGGTGTGAAGTACCATATCACATTCAGGTGTAGGTGGGAAGTACCATGTCACATTCAAGTGTAGGTGGGAAGTACCATGTCACATTCAGGTGTAGGTGGGGCATACCATGTCATATTCAGGTGTAGGTGGGGTGTACCATGTCACATTCAGGTGTAGGTGGGGTGTACCATGTCACATTCAGGTGTAGGTGTGAAGTACCATGTCACATTCAGGTGTAGGTGGGGTGTACCATGTCACATTCAGGTGTAGGTGGGGTGTACCATGTCACATTCAGGTGTAGTTGGGAAGTACCATATCACATTCAAGTGTAGGTGGAAAGTACCATGTCACATTCAGGTGTAGGTGGGGTGTACCATGTCACATTCAGGTGTAGTTGGGAAGTACCATATCACATTCAGGTGTAGGTGGGGTGTACCATGTCATATTCAGGTGTAGGTGGGGTGTACCATGTCATATTCAGGTGTAGGTGGGGTGTACCATGTCATATTCAGGTGTAGGTGGGGTGTACCATATCACATTCAGGTGTAGGTGGTGTGTACCATGTCACATTCAGGTGTAGTTGGGAAGTACCATATCACATTCAAGTGTAGGTGGAAAGTACCATGTCACATTCAGGTGTAGGTGGGGTGTACCATATCACATTCAGGTGTAGGTGGGAAGTACCATATCACATTCAGGTGTAGGTGGGGTGTACCATGTCACATTCAGGTGTAGGTGGGAAGTACCATATCACATTCAGGTGTAGGTGGGGTGTACCATGTCACATTCAGGTGTAGTTGGGAAGTACCATATCACATTCAGGTGTAGGTGGGGTGTACCATGTCACATTCAGGTGTAGGTGGGGTGTACCATGTCACATTCAGGTGTAAGTGGGGTGTACCATGTCACATTCAGGTGTAAGTGGGAAGTACCATGTCACATTCAGGTGTAGGTAGGTGTATTATATCACATTCAGGAGCATAGTGGGTTTAGAATGACTCTTGGTAAAGATGGTTTTACTGAACATTATTACAGCAGCATAGTAAGCAACTGCCTCTTAAACCCCCCTCAGTTCTGCAGCAAGAAATTACAGTCCCACATCCTCCATGTGCTGTGAGTTGGTGCTAAAGTAACTACAACCTATATGCATGTTTTTTTGTTTTTCAAACTTCCAACACTACAGTAGCTTGCCCAAGGGCAGGTGGCTCTCTCCTGCACGCACCAGAGAAGGTGTTCGACATCTTTCTGGCTTGCAGTGTTCTATATTAAATCACACAGTAAAACAGGGTGCCATTTTAGGACCAACTGCTCCTGGAAAGCTGGTTTGACAGTTCTTGGAAAACAAGACAGTTCTTGTTTTTAAAAGGCATAAACACATCTCTCTTAGGCATTACATATGCATGACTTCAGTTTCCTTTATCTTCACAAAAAGAATGAGTTCTGCCAAAACCGCAGGACCAGAGTGTCACAGTGTAAATGTACTAACATACGCAATATAAGCATTATACACAGAATTGTCCCCTCATAACTGTAACCTTTAACATTAGGGACACAGACTCTGGTGTTAGGGTCTTTTCCCATGCTGTTGAGAGAGGGTGCATCGATGATGATGTTTCTTGAAAGGTTTAAATTGTGTTATCTAGTGCTTGAAGATACAGTTAAATAACAGGCATGTGTAATCAAGTCTCATTATAAGTAAGTGAAAATGTCTTGAACGATTATCAACTTTTGTTTCACGCCCCAAAGGCTATTTCATTGGTTAATTATATGGTTTGGTACATTTTACCCACAGGTTCACTGTTTGATATAAGTATGAGTGACCCAACCTACCCCCAAACACCCTAACCCCACAAACCCCCCACCCCAAATGTGGGTGGACCAGGTTTTTAAAAGACATAGGTCTAGTGATCGAGTTTCTCTGAAACATTTTAATGCACTCTTCTCATGTATTTTTTTCTTAATTCACTGTTTCTTTCTGTCAGATCTCTGATTCCTCACAAACCTGTTTGCAGGGTCCAGCAATCAGCAGAGTCCAGCTGTCTGGAACAGAAGAGTCCAGAGAGGAGAGAGCAGTGTATGGATGAAAACCCCACAAAAAAGGTGTGATATTTCTTTATCTATGTATTCATCATCATGGGGTTTGGCTTGGAGAATACTCTTTATTTCACCTCTCTTTTCAGGCTCATAACTATTAGAATGACTAACCTCTCACTCTGATGTGGTGTAATTGCACACATTCAAAGGAAGTGCTCTGCTAAAAAAACCCTAATTCTAATGAATCACAGTCTCATACAGATTACAGTAAAGGCACATGTTTGTTATGGGACTCAAACTCCCAGCAGCACTGTTACTGGCTATGGCAGGAAGTCCACATTGGTAATGTAACAGCTGTTATGAGGCTCAAACACCCAGCAGCACTGCCACTGGCTATGGCAGGAAGTCCACATTGGTAATGTAACAGCTGTTATGAGGCTCAAACACCCAGCAGCACTGTTACTGGCTATGGCAGGAAGTCCACATTGGTAATGTAACAGCTGTTATGAGGCTCAAACACCCAGCAGCACTGTTACTGGCTATGGCAGGAAGTCCACATTGGTAATGTAACAGCTGTTATGAGGCTCAAACACCCAGCAGCACTGTTACTGGCTATGGCAGGAAGTCCACATTGGTAATGTAACAGCTGTTATGAGGCTCAAACACCCAGCAGCACTGTTACTGGCTATGGCAGGAAGTCCACATTGGTAATGTAACAGCTGTTATGAGGCTCAAACACCCAGCAGCACTGTTATTGGCTATGGCAGGAAGTCCACATTGGTAATGTAACAGCTGTTATGGGACTCAAACTCCCAGCAGCACTGTTACTGGCTATGGCAGGAAGTCCACATTGGTAATGTAACAGCTGTTATGAGGCTCAAACACCCAGCAGCACTGTTACTGGCTATGGCAGGAAGTCCACATTGGTAATGTAACAGCTGTTATGAGGCTCAAACACCCAGCAGCACTGTTACTGGCTATGGCAGGAAGTCCACATTGGTAATGTAACAGCTGTTATGAGCCTCAAACACCCAGCAGCACTGTTACTGGCTATGGCATAGACCAGGCATGGCCAAACTGTGGCCCATTGCTCGTTTTTAAGTGACCCGCTGTGAATATTAAAAATAAAATGCAATATTGCCTCTGAGAACATATTCTCTAACAATAAATTGCACTGTATGTACATTGCAGCTCTTAGTTTTAACACTAGACGTCACTTCTTTTATTTCAGTCTCTCTGATACAGCACACCTCTTCATGTGTTTATTTCAGTCTCTCTGATACAGCACACCTCTTCATGTGTTTATTTCAGTCTCTCTGACACAGCACTCCTCTTCGTGTGTTTATTTCAGTCACCCTCATACAGCACTCCTCTTCATGTGTTTATTTCAGTCACTCTGAGACAGCACACCTCTTCATGTGTTTATTTCAGTCTCTCTGATATAGCACTCCTCTTCATGTGTTTATTTCAGTCACCCTGATACAGCACTCCTCCTCATGTGTTTATTTCAGTCTCTCCAGCGCACTCTGATGAAGTTGAAGAAGGAGGAGCTGAAACAGTTTCACAGCCATCTGAGTCAGTATTACCCAGAATGCACTGAGAGACAACAGGAGGACCTAGAGGCCCTGCATGTAGTTGAGAAGATGCTGGAGACCTGTGGCAGTGAGAGATCTCTGAAGATCACACTCCACATCCTGAGGAAAATGAAGCAGAAGGATCTCGCTGACTCACTGGAGAGAGATGAGCAGAAGAGTAAGACACTATTTTGTGTAAATCAGTCATTAATATATCAGTATTACAACTGAAAACAAGCCACTAAAGAGTGAATGTGTTTGTGCTGTGACTATTCCTTAGTAAACCTGGCCCTGAGAGAGATGTGCAACACACAGGCCCCTTATGTAAGGATATAAATGTTGGAAAAAGCTCATTAATGCAGATTTAAAAAGCTGTGGCAGAATCAGTTTAGCAGTTTAATGTCTGAAAGAGAAGCAGATAGAGCAAAGTACTGATTTAAAGCTTTGATCATGCACTGACCAATCAGTATGTTTTCCACATTCCCTTTAAATGAGTGGATGCATCACACATCCTTATTTTTCCATGTTTGTTAGTGCAGGTTTTCTGCCTCTACTTTTCTGTATCTCTTATTCCCTTAGTGTGGTGTCAAATGAGCACCACAGGCAGATGCAGTTCTTCATAAAGTGGCTGTAGTGCTCATTTAACACCAGAATAATGGATATGTTAAAATAATAGTAAGAGAGCACATGCTAGATAACACAGAAAAATATGACTGTGCCAAACAGATCGTATTTTAGTGTTCTGTTCCAACATCTGAAAAGCATTTTCAGCATTTCAGCATCACAAGAATAATACATCATTCCACCAACAGCCACCAAATGAAACCCAATTTATGATATTATTATTGTTAATAAGATAATAGAATTGTGTGATCTAAACACATATAGAAAAAGTTCTGAAATTCAATCTAAACTGAGTGGCCCTCTGCACCAGGTTGTGAATCTGCCTGTACAGTTTAGAGCAGATATACCTGATTATTTATACTGCTATGATGGGTTTATATTTATATGGATCTAGTATTATCTGTCTGTACATGTTCACTTAATCTCATAGATTCACTTAATCTCTTAATCTCATTTCACGTTGGTAAAACCTCACGCTCTATAGTTCCCCTACTCTGGTGTGTCTTCGTGAACAAGGCAGAATCTATTTCTGTTCACCATTTGTGCAGATTGTTGGAGTGATGTGTAACACACTGTGTGACAGACTGTAAAATATTGTGACAAGGGGAAAGGTTTATAACAATTTTTTCAACTGATTATTTTTTTTTATATATAAGTCAATTATCTGTCATATTTCCTCTTCTCAGGAAAAAAACTCACAAGAGCCCAACAGACGCTGAAATCTGATCTGAAGAAGAAGTTTGAACGCATATATGAAGGTTTGGTACAGCAGGGCCACCCAACCCTCCTCAATGAGATCTATACAGAGCTCTACATCACAGAGGGGGGAGGTGGGGGGGTCAATAATGAACATGAGGTCAGAAAGATTGAGGCAGCATCCAAGAGACAAACCACACAGGAGACTGCAATCCTCTGCAATGACATCTTTAAACCTTTACCTGGACAGGAGAAACACATCAGAACTGTGCTTACAAAGGGCATCGCTGGCATTGGGAAAACTGTCTCTGTGCAGAAGTTCATTCTGGACTGGGCAGAAGGAAAAGCCAATCAGGACATTAATTTAATCTTCACTCTTCCTTTCCGAGACCTGAACTTGAAGAAGGAGAGAGAATTCAGTCTGATGCAACTCCTCCAGCACTACTTTCCACAGCTGAAAGAGATAGAAAGTGTTGAACATGATGAAGTCAAAGTTGTGTTCATCTTTGATGGTCTGGATGAGTGTCGACTTCCTCTAGATTTCCAGAACAATGAGATCTGCTGTGATGTAACAGAGTCAGCATCAGTGGACGTGCTGCTGACCAACCTCATTAAGGGGAATCTGCTTCCCTCTGCTCTCCTCTGGATCACCTCCCGACCAGCAGCAGCCAATCAGATCCCTCCTGAGTTTGTCCACCAGGTGACAGAGATACGAGGGTTCAATGACCCACAGAAGGAGGAGTACTTCAGGAAGAGAATCAGAGATCAGAACCTGGCCAGCAGAATTATCTCACACATAAAGTCATCCAGGAGTCTCTACATCATGTGTCACATTCCAGTCTTCTGCTGGATTTCTGCTACAGTTCTGGAGACATTGTTGGGTAAAGCAGACAGTGGAGAACTGCCCAGAACTCTGACTGAAATGTACACACACTTCCTGCTCATTCAGACCAATGTGAAGAATCAGAAGTATCATGGCACCAATGAGACAAACCCAAAGAAGATCTCAGCATCAGATGCAGAAATGATCCTGAAACTGGGGAAGCTGGCTTTTCTACAGCTGCAAAAGGGCAATCTGATATTCTATGAAGAGGACCTGAGAGAGAGTGGCATTGATGTCAGTGAAGCTTCAGTGTACTCTGGGGTGTGCACAGAAATCTTTAAAGAGGAGTCTGGGTTGCATCAGGAGAAAGTCTACTGCTTTGTGCATCTGAGCATTCAGGAGTTTCTGGCTGCCTTGTTTGTGTTTCATTCATGTGTAAATGAGAACAGAAATGCACTCAGATCAAAAAAGTCAAAACCTGAGGGTGACAGAATGCAGCTGTCTGAGTTACACAGGAGTGCAGTAGATCAGGCCTTACGGAGTAAGAATGGACACCTGGACCTTTTCCTCCGATTTCTTCTGGGCCTCTCACTGGACTCCACTCAGACTCTCTTAAGAGGAGTACTGAAGCAGAGAGGAAGCAGATCAGAGAGCATTAAAGAAACAGTCCAGTACATTAAGCAGAAGATCAGACAAGAGTCTTCAGCAGAGAGGACCATCAATCTGTTCCACTGTCTGAATGAACTGAATGACAACTCTCTCGTGGAGGAAATCCAGACTTCCCTGAGATCAGGAAGACTTTCTGATAAAGAGCTGGAACCACACCAATGCTCAGCTCTGGCCTTTGTGTTACTGATGTCAGAGGAGGTCCTGGATGAGTTTGACTTGAAGATGTACAACACATCAGGAGCAGGTCAGCAGAGACTGGTACCAGTAGTGAGGAACTGCAGGAAGGCCAAGTGAGTACTGTTACATCATTCATAATGCAGATGATTGACACAGATATTTGCATAAACAGTTTATAATTGTGAGAATAAAGTGCATGAACATAGCTCACCTATATCTTGACCAGAAGCGTACAAATTCATGAGTCAAATTACTGGTCACTCCTGAATGCTGGCCAGGGTGCATATTTACTTACACAAACATAAACAGTTAATGCAGCAATCTGACCAGCTTTCCCGTGGTCATCTTTATTATGAAAGCCAAATAGTCCAATATTACAGTGAAAAGAATCATTCTGTCCATTGAAAATACATTATGATCCAGTGGTGTTCACTAGCTAGCATTTTTAATAGCTTTACGTTTCTTTGAAACACTTTTTTCTGTCTGCCTTTCCAATGGGTTTTTCAATGTTTTTTACCTTGACATTGAAAGAGGGATACCATTTTCCATCATTATCAGCTACTGGTTATCTTCACATGTGTATTTAAGGTATCTGTATCTGCTGTAGGTTTGATCTTTGAGAAATTAAACTACCTAGCAATAATTATTAAGTTTTAGATGTCAGCTATAGTGAAGTTACCATTATCTTTAATACATCCTCATTAATCGTAAAAATCTCAAAACTGCACAAAAATGATTTAACTCCACTCTCTTCATGAGGTAGCGTAATTTCCTCTGAGATATGGTCTTGCAAAACTGCGAGTGATTTCATTTCCTTAACTTTCTAAATGTTAGATCAGGTGCGTCAAACTCATTTTAGTTCAGGGGCCACATACAGTCCAATTTGATCTCAAGTGGGCCGGACCAGTAAAATCATCGCATTATAACTTATAAATAACGACAACTCCAAATTTTTCCCTTTTTTTTAGTGCAAAAAAGTACAAGTATATTCTGAAAATGGTCACATTTAATGAACTATCTAACTATGAAACATTATGAACAACCTGAATTTTTTTCAGAAAAATAAGTGCAATCTCAACAATATTATGCTTCAGTTTTTCATTTACACATGTGCATGACAACTTACAGATTACAGTGTATCTACAAAGGCACAAAACTGTTTGTCACAGGTATCTGGAACTGAACAATATAGTATTTTACTTTATAATCAAAACAACTTGTCAAGAAATAGAAATATTTTTAAATTTACATTCAATTCCACATCTGTTTAGTAATCCTGACCACCTGAACTGACACACCACACCATACAAACTAAAGCGGGAACTATTAAGGAAGAAGGTTAAGTTATCACCCTGCCTTGTAAATGTATAAAATTTATACATAAAAAATACATAAAAGTTGTGGCAGTGCCAGCACAATTGGGTTCCACCAAACCAAGCTCTTTTGTACTGAAGCTGCTGACTGGCATTATATTGCACAATGTTCAGTGTCTTTAAATATTTCCACAGTAAGTATCCATTTTCACAGAACTATATTCTTCAGGGTGCAAGTGTCTGAAGCAGCATTTTACATTAAGTAGGCTTACTCATTGTTTAATTTGCTCCTGAAACTTGGAATCTTTTAGTCTTCACAAGTGCATCAATATCAGGCGTCAAATCCTGAGTAGCAGCCAATCTCAGGACGTCATTTAAGTGCTTGTGCGTGAGCCTTGAGCGCAGCTTTGTTTTATTGATGCTCATTACAGAGAAAACTTGTTCACAAAGGTAGGTCATCCCAAACATGCACAAAACTTTTGCAGCAAGGGCTGTCAATTTGGGGTACCCTGGCAAGAGATACTGATAAAATGTGTCCAAGCCCACCAAGGCAAATTTGTCCTTCAAATCTGAATCACACTGCAAGTCAGTTATTTCAAGTTGGATGTCAAATGGCAGATCAGAAGCCTTGACTGTGAATGGCGAGCGAAAAACTGCGAATCCTGTCTGAAGTTCACCAAAGACCTGAAACCGTTGCTCAAACACCCGCAGCAATCCTGTAATCTTGTCTTTGTACCGACTCATGTCAGCATCAACTCCGGTCGCATGCACATCTTTTAAACAAGGAAAATGAGCAGGGTAACTACTTGACAGTTGTGTCTCCCACAAAATCAACTTCAACTTGGACGCGCGTATGCTGTCATAATACCGTGTGAAAACTTTTTTTGTTGTCTTGCAGCATTTTGTTCAGATTAGAAGTGCTCTGTTATATCCACCATAAAAGTTAGGTCCTAAAGCCATTCTGGGGATTGAAATTCCAACATTGGTTTGCCATTTTTCACAATGAACTGTCCAATTACCTCTCGTAGATCAAAGCACGGCACCTCGGCTTATCCACCTTACTTCAGTGTGGCATGGCAGGCCATAGGTAACGTCTTTATCACTGAGAAGGCTGTCAAACTGAAGGGGATTCAGACCTCTGGCTCAGATGAAATTAACAGTTCAGACAACCACTTCCATGACGTGATCCATTTTTAACGACGTGCAACACAATGCCTCCTGGTGCAAAATACAGTGAAATGTCCAAAAACCATTTCCTCCATTTGCAGCCTGTACTTTCAGAATTTTGTCACAGCACCTGCTTTTTTCCCGTCCATTGATGGCGCGCCATCTGTAGCCAGGCTTTCAGCATGGGCCCAGTCCACCCCGACCCTGTCCAGCGCTCCAACGAGAGAGTTGAAAATGTCATTTGCTGTTGTGGTGTCCGTCATATGCACCAACTCAAGGAACTCCTCAGTGACGGTCAAAGTCTCATCAACACCACGAATGAATATGGCCATGTTAAATATTCTGTACTGATTAAAAAAAAAATTGGTGACATTGACAGATGAAACTTTAATTTGGATGCCATTAGTGGCTTGTGAAGTTTAGCAACACAAACCGCGCACAGCCATAATCTAGCGGTACCTCTGTAACGCAGCGCTTCATTGTTATAGCCTCACAATAGTTTTCGCGTGAATGTGTCGCAGCCTGTTCTCTGTGGAGGGATGACAGCGCTCTCTAGTGGACTCATTTAGTAACTGCAGCAGAGCTGAGAGAGCAGCCAAAGCATTTAGATACAGCAAAACTGTTCTGAATAAGGGCCCCACTGGATCCAGCTTTGTGTTATTTTATTTATGCTTTCATGCAACCGGTAAATTCTACAGCTGTGTTTATTTGCTTGTAAAACTGAGTACTATTGTTGGAGCGGTTCATTATTTTCAATTACACCAAAGACAAATAAACACAACAAGAGATGGAGAAATGATGCACAGCCAAAAAAAATATTTACTTGCTTCTAACCCAAATCACAAAAGTGTGATGATTCAGATCTTGTGTAAAATTATATTTCAAATGATATAGGGTTACATAGAATTTACTGGCACACGGAATAGGGTTGTATATTTGTGAATCGGGTAATTCAGTGGTACAGTGCCACAGAATGAATTTATGCTAGATATACGACATTGACAGTGAGAGTTAAATCATACTTCAAAATTTGGGTATTTATACAGACTATACTGAAGTATCAAAGGCTTTCCAGGTACTGGGAAAAATCACCCAATTCCAAAGAATTCCTGAGCACTTTCCATCCAGCATATTATTAGAGTTTGAGGATAAGGAGACTGTGATACCTTTGGATGCTGAGCACATTGACCCAGAACCTGGCAAATGCTGGACTGTGATGGCAGTACAGGAGCAGGAGACATCAGGGCCAGTTGAAAGTGGCAAAGTGAACACAGAATTTAGAAATACTTTGGTTTCACACCAGTTTATCATTATCATTCATAGTACTAGTAACACAACTAAATACAAAAATAAGGACAACTGTCACGGACTTGCGCCGCGACTCTCATTACTACAAACGCACAACATGAACACCGCAACACCACACTCTGTACCTTATGCTGGCAACATTTTTACATTCCTATAAGTGTGTGTTAATATTGATTGTTCCATCTGTTTAGTAATGTGTGTGTTTGTGTGTTGTTCTTGTGTAATGCCTCTGTAGCCTTTTGAAAAGACAGCTTACCCCTGTATAGAATAAGACAATAACACAGAATTTGGAAATACTTTGGTTTCACAACAGTTTATCATTATCATTCATATAACTAGTAACACAACTAAATATAAAAATAAGGACAACAATAAAATTGAAAATGAGCTTTTCTAGCGTTGCAACTTTGAGAAATGAATAATGCACTGATTTACAAGAGCCAAAGAAAAAATGTGAGCATGTTATAAGATGCATAAAGTGCAATAAAATAATTTTGTTTCCTGAATCAGACTGATAAGTGTTATTAAAAATTGGAATCACAATATTTAGCAAAATAATAGGGATTATAATTTTAAGCATAATCATTCAGTTCAGAATTTCAGGCCAGTGAATTGAACAGAAGCAACTGTGAATGTTCAGAAATGCAGACCTGATTATAAACAAGCTCTGAAACTGACTGATGCCTGAAAACAGGGAAAGCAGACTGTAGTAGCCTAGAATATTGATTGCTTTTTTGTTCTGTAATTTTGTCTTTAATTTTTTCAGAGAATGGCAGTTAAATATCAGAGAATAAATATTTTTGTTTCTTATCTGAGCACTTTCATTGTGTTTAACATCAAAAAATGATTTTAGTTTCCTGCTGATGGCTCAGTGATGTGCACTGTTTTGACATTGGTGTTCCTCCATTGGGGTTTTTTGGTAAACTTCATTTAAACCAATAACTATCAAAAAGTTTGGTCACAGGTCATTGAGAAATGATCACCATCAGAACAGACACACTGCACTCCTGATCAGATGTGAACTAAAAACCCCCTTGCCTTCCTGTGAATACTCCTGTGAACCTTTAGCTTTGTGATAATGTTTGCTTTTTTACTCTCATGGGAAGGAAATACAAACTTCTCACAACTTTTCAGTCTAATTCACTATTCGCTCTAAAGGCTAGAATTTGCTTTAATAATGAAATACAGTATAAAAGGATCTGATAACTCCATCCTTAGCCCTGCTGTCCACACTTGGCTCAGGGGCATGAGTAGGGCCATGAGTGAGGCTTAAAGCCCAGAGTTAGCCTGAAAAAGACTGTGGAAAAGGTAGCTGGGCCATTAGCCCCAAATTCTGACAGAACTGAATAGAGGAAAAGGGGCTATTTGGGTCAGAAGCACAGCTGTAGAACTGTCAGACTTGAGCAGGACATCTTATTCTCAGGTGTAAAGTGCTGCAGTTGGAGAGTGTAGCACAGACATCTTCCTCAGAGCATTGTAGATCTTACAATCCTCAATATCACTCTTTATCAGTGAGCACTATCAATACTACATTTAAAATATTAAGTGTTAAATATTAACACATCACCTCTTTCTTTCAGACTCGGCAGCTGTGGTCTTATAAAGGAGTCCTGTGGAATTGTGGCCTCAGCTCTCCAGTCATCAAACTCACCCGTGAGAGAGCTGGACCTCAGCACCAATAACCTGGGAGATTCAGGAGTGAAGCTGCTCTGTGCTGGACTGAAGAGTCCAAACTGTAAAGTACAGACACTGGGGTGAGTAGTGCTTTGTACTTTGTGACTTTCAGTAAATAGTTAGTGATTATGGGTCCATACAGAGAAACCTTAAACAGCTCCTTCTCTCAGTCAAACTTGTCCTCTCTCCAGCCTTCCTTCCTTTGTCCACATTGGTCCCATCCCTCTCTTCTTACTCCTCTATCACAGCAAAGTAGAGCAGAATTGGGTAATTCAGTGGTACAGTGCCACAGAATGAATTTATGCTAGATATATGACATTGACAGAGAGTTTAATCCTACTGCAAAATGTGGGTATTTATACAAACTATACTGAAGTATCAAAGGCTTTCCAGGTACTGGGAAAAATCACTCAATTCCAAAGAATTACTGAGCACTTTCCATCCAGCATATTATGAGAGTTTGAGGATAAGGAGACTGTGATACCTTTGGATGCTGAGCACATTGACCCAGAACCTGGTAAATGCTGGACTGTGATGCCAGTACAGGAGCAGGAGACGTCAGGGCCAGTTGAAAGTGACAAAGTGAACACAGAATTTGGAAATACTTTGGTTTCACACCAGTTTATCATTATCATTCATATAACTAGTAACACAACTAAATACTAAAACAAGGACCACAATAAAATTGAAAATGAGCTTTTGTAGCTGTTGCAACTTTGAGAAATGAAGAATGCACTGATTTACAAGAGCCAAAGAAAAAATGTGAGCATGTTTTAAGATCCATAAAGTGCAATAAAATAATTTTGTTTCCTGAATCAGACTGATAGTTATGATTAAAAATTGGAATCACAATATTTAGCAATACAATAGGGATTATAATTTTAACCATAATCTCTCAGTTCAGAATTTCAGGCCAGTAAGTTGAACAGAAGCAACTGTGAATGTTCTGAAATGCAGGCCTGATTATAAACAAGCTCTGAAACTGACTGATGTCTGAAAACAAGGAAAGCAGACTGTAGTAGCCTAGAATATTGATTGCTTTTTTGTTCTGTAATTTTGTCTTTAATTTTTTCAGAGAATGGCAGTTAAATATAAGAGAATAAATATTTTTGTTTCTTATCTGAGCACTTTCATTGTGTTTAACATCAAAAAATGATTTTAGTTTCCTGCTGATGGCTCAGTGATGTGCACTGTTTTGACACTGGTGTTCCTCCATTGGGGTTTTTTGGTAAAATTCATAAAACCAATAACTATCAAAAAGTTTGGTCACAGGTCATTGAGAAATGATCACCATCAGAACAGACACACTGCACTCCTGATCAGATGTGAACTAAAAACCCCCTTTGCCTTCCTGTGAATACTCCTGTGAACCTTCAGCTGTGTGATAATGTTTGCTTTTTTACTCTCACTGGAATGAAATACAAACTTCTCACAACTTGTCAATCTAACTCACTATTCACTCTGAAGGCTGGAATTTGCTTTAATAATAAATACAGTATAAAAGGATCTGATAACTCCATCCTTAGCCTTGCTGTCCACACTTGGCTCAGGGGCATGAGTAGGGCCATGAGTGAGGCTTAAAGCCCAGAGTTAGCCTGAAAAAGACTGTGGAAAAGGTAGCTGGGCCATTAGCCCCAATTCTGACAGAACTGAATAGAGGAAAAGGGGCTATTTGGGTCAGAAGCACAGCTGTAGAACTGTCAGACTTGAGCAGGACATCTTATTCTCAGGTGTTAAGTGCTGCAGTTGGAGAGTGTAGCACAGACATCTTCCTCAGAGCATTGTAGATCTTACAATCCTCATTATCACTCTTTATCAGTGAGCACTATCAATACTACATTTAAAATATTAAGTGTTAAATATGAACACATCACCTCTTTCTTTCAGACTCGGCAGCTGTGGTCTTACAGAGGAGTCCTGTGGAATTGTGGCCTCAGCTCTCCAGTCATCAAACTCACCCGTGAGAGAGCTGGACCTCAGCACCAATAACCTGGGAGATTCAGGAGTGAAGCTGCTCTGTGCTGGACTGAAGAGTCCAAACTGTAAAGTACAGACACTGAGGTGAGTAGTGCTGTGTACTTTGTGACTTTTAGTAAATAGTTAGTGATTATGGCTCCATACAGAGAAATGTTAAACAGCTCCTTCTCTCAGTCCAACTTCTCCTCTCTCCAGCCTTCCTTCCTTTGTCCACATTGGTCCCATCCCTCTCTTCTTACTCCTCTATCACAGCAAAGTAAAGTGGAATCGGGTAATTCAGTGGGACAGTGCCACAGAATGAATTTATGCTAGATATATGACATTGACAGTGAGAGATTAATCCTACTTCAAAATGTGGGTATTTATACAGACTATACTGAAGTATCAAAGGCTTTCCAGGTACTGGGAAAAATCACTCAATTCCAAAGAATTACTGAGCACTTTCCATCCAGCATATTATGAGAGTTTGAGGATAAGGAGACTGTGATACCTTTGGATGCTGAGCACATTGACCCAGAACCTGGTAAATGCTGGACTGTGATGCCAGTACAGGAGCAGGAGACATCAGGGTCAGTTGAAAGTGGCAAAGTGAACACAGAATTTAGAAATACTTTGGTTTCACACCAGTTTATCATTATCATTCATAGTACTAGTAACACAACTAAATACAAAAATAAGGACAACTGTCACGGACTTGCGCCGCAACTCTCATTACTACAAACGCACAACATGAACACCGCAACACCACACTCTGTACCTTATGCTGGCAACATTTTTACATTCCTATAAGTGTGTGTTAATATTGATTGTTCCATCTGTTTAGTAATGTGTGTGTTTTTGTGTGTTGTTCTTGTGTAATGCCTCTGTAGCCTTTTGAAAAGACAGCTTACCCTTGTATAGAATAAGGCCTGTCTGTACGGCGGTGAAGTATTTAACAGCAAGTTACATCCTTTACAGCGGCTGGCTAAACTGTAAAAGAACAACACAGGTGATATTTTTAAAAATGCATTTATTGAATTTTATTTATGTTAGAAACATACGAGGTTTAACTAAAAAACTAAGGTGCAAAAACAAACATAAGTTACCTGGTGCGTCTCGTCTAGCCACTGCCAAACCGGAAGTGGGGCGCACCCCCAGGTAGCATTTCAGCAGGGGGGCACAGCAGAAGCATCCACCTGGATCCTTGTTATGGGAGGGAAAATAGATTATGATTTTTTTTGTTGGTTTATTTTTCTGTGAGTACCTCCTTTGTTGTTTTTTGCATTTGAATGTTCTTAATAATTACCATGGCCATGTTTATTGTGTTTGGTTTGATTATTTTCTGTTTGATCTAGTTGATTGTTTTTTCTTAAATGGCAGGTGCCTGGTCGGAGGGGCTACACCCTTAAAGCAGGGGGGTTTAGAGCTCCTGGGGTCTCTTCGGTGATAGAGTGAGAGGTGGACTGGAGTGGCTATGTGCCTTGGGCCCTGTGGTCGGTTTAGCCAAGTGCACTGTCCATTACTTTTTCCCCTTAGTTTTTGTTTTTCTCTTATTGTATAGTTTTGTGTTTGTTTATTGTAAATATATATTCCTGCACTGCCACTGTTTTTTTTTTCACCAATCACCTGTCAATAAATCTCACCATCAGCACCCATCCCTGCAATCCTCGTCCTTTGAGTCCCCCGCCCTCGGTCCACTCCGTCACAACAGCAATAAAATTGAAAATGAGCTTTTCTGGCTGTTGCAACTTTGAGAAATGAATAATGCACTGATTTACAAGAGCCAAAGAAAAAATATGAGCATGTTTTAAGATGCATGAAGTGCAATAAAATAATTTTGTTTCCAGAATCAGATTGATAACTGTGATTAAAAATTGGAATCACAATATTTTGCAAAATAATAGGGATTATAATTTTAACCATAATCATTCATTTCTGAATTTCAGGCCAGTAAGTTGAACAGAAGCAACTGTGAAATGCAGACCTGATTATAAACAAGCTCTGAAACTGACTGATGCCTGAAAACAGGGAAAGCAGACTGTAGTTGTCTAGAACATTGATTGCTTTTTGGTTCTGTAATTTTGTCAGAAGAGAATGGCAGTTAAGTATCAGAGAATACATATTTTTGTTTCTTATCTGAGCACTTTCATTGTGTTTAACATGAAAAAATGATTTTAGTTTCCTGCTGATGGCTCAGTGATGTGCACTGTTTTGACATTGGTGTTCCTACATTGGGGTTTTTTGGTAAAATTCATTAACTATCAAAAAGTTTGGTCACAGGTCATTGAGAAATGATCACCATCAGAACAGACACACTGCACTGCTGATCAGATGTGAAGTAAAAACCCCCTTTGCCTTCCTGTGACTACTCCTGTGAACCTTTATCTGTGTGATAATGTTTAATTTTTTACTGTCATTGGAAGGAAATACAAACTTCTCACAACTTGTCAAGCTAACTCACTATTCACTCTAAAGGCTGGAATTTGCTTTAATAATGAAATACAGAATAAAAGGATGTGATAACTCCATCCTTAGCCCTGCTGTCCACACTTGGCTCAGGGGCATGAGTAGGGCCATGAGTGAGGCTTAAAGCCCAGAGTTAGCCTGAGAAAGACTGGAAAAGGTAGCTGGGCCATTAGCCCCAAATTCTGACAGAACTGAATAGAGGAAAAGGGGCTATTTGGGTCAGTTAAATATGAACACATCACCTCTTTCTTTCAGACTCAGCAGCTGTGGTCTTACAAAGAAGTCCTGTGAAATTGTGGCCTCAGCTCTCCAGTCATCAAACTCACCCGAGAGAGAGCTGGACCTCAGCTACAATAACCTGGGAGATTCAGGAGTGAAGCTGCTCTGTGCTGGACTGAAGAGTCCAAACTGTAAACTACAGACACTGGGGTGAGTAGTGCTGTGTACTTTGTGACCTTTAGTAAATAGTTAGTGATTATGGCTCCATACAGTGAAACCTTAAACAGCTCCTTCTCTCAATCAAACTTCTCCTCTCTCCAGCCTTCCTTCCTTTGTCCACATTGGTCCGATCCCTTTCTTCTTACTCCTCTATCACAGCAAAGTAAAGCAGGATAAACCCCTATGAGTCTTAGGGTTGCCAGCCGTGTGGTTCCTGACCAGAATTATCTTGTGTTGATGTTCAGTGTGAAAGTTGGATTATGTGTGTGTTTTATCCATAGACTAGTGTTGAGACAGCAACATGCATTTTATGGTTATTTACCCTGCTTATGACAGCCAAAATGGATGTACATTTGGGGTTACCAGTTAAAAGCGGCATTGGGCGTGGTACAACCCTCTTTGTTGTTGGTAAGCCCTAAGATGCCACCAAATGTAGAATCCTTTGATAAACATGCCCAACCACAGGGGGCTATCACCTGTCTCTCTCCCTCTGGCTCCTTCCCCTTCTGGAGCGTGTGTGTGTGTGTGTGTGTGTGTGTGCGCACGCTCGCGTGCCTGTGATGGAACGAGCAAGCGAACAGGCTTACTTAAACTATCCTGGAGTTACTCGTTAGAACACCTGCAGAGCCTGCAGCATGTAGGTAGGAGATAGTTTGTCGGACGTGGCGTGCCCTTTTCTTGGTGATCACATCAGCACTGAAGCTCTAATAATTTGCAGAGCTTTACATGGGGAGAGGGAGATTAGACCCTGATTAGATAGCTATTCTATCATTCCCTGATGAGTATCTTTGTGAATTTTCCCATTTTCTGAGCAATCAATAATTAATTTGAACAACATTCTCCAGGATCATATGTGACGGAATGTATAATTGAGGGGCACATTCGCAAAATTCCCATTTTTATTTTATCACATGATACTAAAGTACAGATTCAGAGCTACAAAATGAGGTGTCCCTTGCCAAGATTGAAGAAATACTTTGGCTGTAATGTTCAATAGAACATTATACTTCTGAGTTCTGAGAAAACAGCCTTTTTCATCTTTGCATACATTCTCAGCACAAAAATCACTTTTAGAAAAGGAATTGATGCTTATAATGGTTAGATTAGGATAGAGATGTAATCATTTAGTAAGGTCATTTTGAATTTGCAGTTTTGAAAAAAAAAGATAATTCATAAATTTATATAAAATATGAAAAAACATAATTCAAGTTAAAACATTAATGTAGTGGTAAATTGTGAAACTTCTTTTTACTCCTCATTCCCAGCCTATCTTTGCATGTCACTTAATCATTCTGTGACTTCGGTACATTTACAGTTGCTCTCCTTATTGTTTTATATTAAAGACAGTATGAATGTGTTTTCACAGTGGCATTGCTCTCATTTTCACCTACTCAGCTCTGACCAAAAAGATATCCCAGGATGCAATTGCATCTGAAAGGCTGGAAGACTAATGGCTGATGATGGCTGAGAATCCTCCCTATTGTTCTTGGGAGTGGTGTGGGGATTTATTTACCCAAGAGAATCCAATCGGGGTGTACATTGCACATAGGTACATATCTTTTTTAGATGGAAATGTTTTTTTTATGTATTTTTGATAATGTAGGTAAATGTCACCTGTTTTTACTCGGTCAATGAATTTATTTATATTTTCCTTGTACCACCCAATAATTCCTCCAGAATCTCAGCCATGATTTATATGCGTATGTTTAAGAGAAGGGAGAATTATCTCTCTAAAGTTGGGTGGGCATTCTGTGGACACATCAACACGACACCAGGTTTCACTGAGTAGCACAATATCAACATTTTCTAAACTATTTACAATTATACAATTATCTATTTACAAACATATCCTAATTCAGGATCTGTGCTCTTCAGACCAAGTGATGAGGGCCACAGACCCTGGATGTTCCAGCTGCAGATTCTTCTGTAGTCAAAATGTAAATATAAATGTATACCAAAATGAAATAAACTACAAACATGAAACTATATGTCTAATTGATTTACAAAGGATTTGCTTATGATTGAACATGTACATTGTGTACTCTTTTATTATTATTATGTTGTTACGATAATTGTATTACTATTATAATAATTATTATGTATTTATTCATTTATCTGTTTTTTTACTCACTCCCCTCTGGGTTATTAATTTGTTGCAGATCAAACCCAGCAGGTGGCAGATCTCTCTCATGTCAGAGCCAGCAGGGCTCTAAGTGGCTGCAGCATAGCTGAGTCCAGGCTGTGTGTGCTGGGCTGCAGCATAGCGGAGTCCAGGCTGTGTGTGCTGGGCTGCAGCATAGCGGAGTCCAGGCTGTGTGTGCTGGGCCGCGGCGCTGAGTGTTGGGTTGTGGAGGGGTGACAGGTGCAGGGTGAGCAGCGTGACCATCCTGGTGCACATCTCCCCTGGTGCTGTGTAGGGCCAGTCCTCCTGGGCACATGAATCATCACATAGATGTTGAGCGTTCAGATTGGGGTGGTGGACGAGGTGTACGTTAGCCAGCTGTGAGCAGCCCCTGCTCAGCTGGCTGTTGAAGCTGTTTATGGTGTGCTGTGACGTGTCAGCACGGGGCAGAAGGGTGGAGATAATAATCTTTGCCCTGGGGAAGCGCTGTGTGGCTCTCTCAGCCACTCCGATCACAGAGGCAGCCACCCCCTCCCACTGAGAGGCCAGGTCATTGGTCCCGGTGTGGATGATGATGGTGCCAGGGTTTCCCAGGGTGCTGTCTGAGAGCTGCTGTAGGGCAGACTTAGTCGTGGGGCACCACAGCTTACACACCCTCCTTTCAGGGAACATGCATCTCATATCCACATGCTTCTGGTTGGAGTCGGTCAGGAAGGCAGTGTCTGTGGATGGGGCCACTGTGTGTCTGGGGTGGGCAGTGTGTTTGGGTAGTGCCATGTGATAAGGGGGTGTAGTGTGATTTGAGGGTGTAGCGTAATTAGGGGGTGTAGTGTGATTGGAGGGTGTAGGGTGATTGGGGGGTGTAGTGTAATTGGAGGGTGCAGTGTGATTAGGGGGGTGTCGTGTGATACGGGGGTGTTGCGTGATTGGGGGTGTAGTGTGATTTGGGGGTGTAGTGTGATTTGGGGAGTATAGTGTGATTCGTGGGTGTAGTGTGATATGGGGGTGTAGTGTGATTTTGGGGAGTATAGTGTGATCAGTGGGTGTAGTGTTATTAGGAGGTGTAGTGTGAGTGATGTGTCTTGGGGAAGGAACTGGTCTGTTTTTCCTGGAGGTGGGTGAGGGGGTGCATGTACCTTGTTTAGATATGGGGATAGGAAAGGGTGTGGTCTTTCTGGGGAGGGGGGTGGGTGCAGCCTGTCTGGGGGGGGGGTGGGCATGACTGTTTTAGGGGAGGGGTGTTATGTATGAGGAGGTTGTAGGGCCTTGTGAAGCCGTGGGTGGTGCCAGGGCTTGCTGTATTCTGGGCTCTGCTTGTTTCACGTCCAGGTCTTGAGGAGGGGCATTCTGTTGTGTTTCCTCTCTGGTCCTGGCTAACTCCCTGTGTAGCTGCTTGTTTTCCTCCTTCAGTGAGCTCACCTCCTCCTGCAGCTGTCTCAGTGCAGCCGTGTGCTCCTGTCTGAGCTGGTGGAGCTCCTCTTTCAGCTGCTCTGTCTGGCCTTGCTCTGTAGCGCTGGTCCTGCTGCTCTCCCTGAATTGCGTAAACTCCAGCTCCATCAGGGACAGGCTCTCTCTCAGCTGCAGCAGGCCGTGTGTGGGTCTGGGGGAGCAGGAGGGCTGGGGGGAGTCAGTACTCTGCTGGCTGGACCTGTGTCTGGGGTGCTGGGGACCAACAGGCTTAGAAGATCATATGTTATCGTTTTATCTGGAGTAGCTGTGATTCTAACCTTTTCTCTTAATTTGGGGAATCTTTTTTCCAAATCAAAAAGAATTTCTTCATTCCCTTGTATTAGGACAGTACCATTGTGATAAATGTTAATGGTAAGCAGATAACAGTCTGAGTCCTCCTCTTCACCTATATTCAGCTGTCAGCCTTTTGAAATCCCATTCTTTTTTATGTTTTTGAATTCCTCATATATTGTGGTCTGCCAGGTTTCTGTCTTTGTAGTGTAGAAAATTAAATTTGTAATTATTTGTTTGCCTCCTGTTGTCGCATAGTCAAGAATTAGTGTCTCTGGACGGTCTTCTATGATTTTGTTTTTGAATAATTTCCTGGCTTTAGCACTCCTGGTACTCTCTGGGTAGATAATCTTGAAGGAGTTCTGCCCTGCCTGCTGCAGTACTGTCTGTTCGGCCTGGCCTAAATTGTTACTTGGAGCCATTTTTTTTTACAAGCCTGTGCTGAGCTGGCCTGTCAGTCAAGCTGCTTTCCAACTGTCAATTTCAAGTGTCACTTTTTACAGTTGGGACACACAGCTAGGTGGCTATGCTAATGGTAATGCTTCACACTTTAATTCAGTCATGCAATGTAGTTTTCCCCCTTCAGTTTAATTTTGTTCTCTATCTTTTGTCCTTTTGTGGTTTGCCTTTCTTATTTTATCCCTTTAAATTTGTAAAGGCTTACCTTTCTTCTGTTTTCTTTTTGTGTTCCCTTTTTTTTAATACATGTCCAAATTCCTTTTTTTTGTTCTGTGTGAATTTGTCCTCTTATTTTCAATTCTTTCTGTCCTTCTTGTCCATGTGTTATTTTTTATTGTTGTAATCCTTTCTCTTTTTTTCCCTCTTCCTGTCCCTTTACTGTTGGTTATTTAGCTCAGCATTTCCAAAGAATTTCCATTTGCTTATTTAAATGTAAAAAAAATAATAAAAATGACCTTATACATAACTGAGCTTATGGATTGTCAATAAGTATGTAATATTAGTTTTGTATTTGTGTTTAATTTGCAGTTTATTTCAGTTAATCCATTCTGAAGATGTTTTTTACAAGAGCTCATCTTTCTCCTTTGTCAGATTAGAGAGGCTGAACACATTAGCGAGGCAACCGTTACTCTTACTGTTACTCTTCTGCACTGTTAAGATAATTTGTGATGCAGCCCACATCATTACAAATGCTGAATCCAAGTGGCCAGGCTCTGTCCATGACTCAGCTTACATTTTTACAAAAGTACACTGTACCCCCATATGATTGGTGTCCTACTTGGGGACAGAGAGTTCCCCTACCTGCCCTCTCTGATGAACTCTTTCCCTGACCCTGAGCCATCTCTATATTATGTTATCATATTCTCTTTGTTCAGTCAGCTCCAGAATTACTGGCACCCGTGACTGGAATTGCAGTAAAAATACAATAGAAAATAAATCATAACATTACTGAGATAAACTCAAAATGCATATATGCAAAAAACATTGTACTTTATTAATGTTCCTATTATTCCAAAATCATACATTTATTTAAGAAATAAAAAAAATCCTCAAAAAGAAGGATTCATAATTATTGTGTTTTATACTATGTGACAAGGTTAAGGGTGAAATCCATTGAGCCATCGATGTTTACCAGTGCCCCTGGACCTCTGAAATTAAAACAGCCCCAAAACATCACTGACCCACCACCATGTTTCACCGTGGGTATAAGGTGCCTTTCCTTGTATGTATCTGTTTTTGGACGCCAAACATGCCGATGCTTTATCCGACCAAGACTTTTAATTCTGGTTTTATCTGACCACAGCACCTTCATCCAATATTTATTAAAATTATTTTTTTGGCTTCTGTGTCTCGGGGTGAGAAAAGGCTTTATTGTTGCATCCCTTCTAAAAATCATGTGGTTACGGAGGTGGCAACTGATGGTGCTTTTTGAAACCTGGTGACCCCAAGATGCCACCAAGGCCTGCAATTCCTTCACAGTGATTCTTGGGGATTTTTTTGCTTCTCTCACCATCCTCCTCCCTATCCTATGGGGAGAATGCATTTGTGTCCTTTTCCTGTCAGGTTTTCAACTGTTCCATGTTTATTAGATTTTTTAAATAATTGCCCTGACAGTGCTCAGTGGTATATTTACTCCTTTGTGGATCCCCTTGTAGCCATTACCAGAGTTATGAAAGTTTAAGAGTTATGAATATTAAAAGAGACCATCTGTCTCTTTTAAACTGCCATTTTTTTTTGTTTTCTTCATGTTGTTGGATGGCAAGAGGATTTTTTGTGCGTGGTACCTCATTTGTGTACCGTAGTGAAACTGGAAGTGATGTAATGATACAATATAGTTCCCTAACTCTTAGATCAGGGGTCGGCAACACGCGGCTCGCGAGCCACATGTGGCTCTTTGGCCCCCCTGCTGTGGCTCCCACCAGCTTGGGGGAAAAAAGAAGTACAAATGAATTTTTAAAAATGAAATCAGCTATTTTTATATGTATTTACTCTATGCTCTAAATGATTAAATTGAGTAGTCATAAAACTAAAATTTTAACACCCTGCGTCCACCGCCAAAACCTCTCATCCTCCTGCATGCTTTTCCTGCAGGCAGTTTATCAACAAAAGCTCACAAGACCATAAATTGTGAATATTTGCAGCAAGCAATCACAGCAATGCAAACCACATTTGGGAAAAGATTCGGTGAATTCAGAGAGGAAAAAAACACACTAACCTTCCCCGTGATGCTGCTGTACATCAACCCATCACAGCTGAACATGTCATCGTTCACAGCAGTAATTCATGCTGATCTCGAAACTGAACTTGCATAGCTGATAAAGACTTATGGATGGCAAAATTCAAAAGGACGATCGCTGATCTGGAGGATGTAGCCCGACAGCTATTCTTGCTCAGGAGCACAAATGAAATGAGATTGAGAGCCTCCCCGAAGCCAACAAACTCTTATTTGACACATGGAATGCCATTCCTGACACATATGTGAACATGAAAAAGTATGCTTTTGGAGTCCTGTCCATCTTTGGATCCACATACTAATGTGAGCAGGTTTCTCCAACATGAACTTCATGAAACACCGCTCTTGCCTCACTGATGACAGCCTGCAGTCCTGCATGAAGATCAAATTCACTTATTACAGCCCTGATAAGGAGAAGCTCTGCAGTGATGTTCAGAAACAGAAATCACACTAAAAAGGTGAGAACAGTGTCATTTTATATATTATTATTTTTCCATTTGTTTTGTCTGTTTTCGACACTGAGCTAGTTTTATTTTATGCCCATGCAGGCTAAACAGTTGATCGCTGCCCGCGGCGTGATGAAAAACAGAAGGAGAAGACGGTGTACCTACAACAGACTTACGATGTACCTACAACAGACTTAAGTCATAATTACGTACAAGCTGTTCTCTTGTTTATTCTTTTTATTTTAAAATGAGCTGGCCACTGCTATATGTTTTATTTATTTCAAAGTGGACAATTTTTATTTGATTAATTTTCCACAAGGAGAGGACTCAAGTAGCCCTGCAAAATTGTGTTTTATTTTAACGTAGGCCTGCACATACCAATGTTTTTTTCTTCTCTTCAGAGTGCCCGTAAACAAAGTTCTTCTATATAGCCTTCTTCTGTAACCATGTTATTTTGCCATTATCTTTGTAGTAAAACTATACAAAACTCCACATGCTGCGCTATCTTTATTTTAAGAGCCAGGCTCTGCTGATTCTTTAGGAACGCTTATTTACTTTACTTAAGCGGTCCCCCGCTCCCCGCGATGCGGTATAATACAGGTATATATGCGTTGTGTACACAAGTATTATTATTATTCATGTATTTGTAGACTTGTCTCTACCCTGTATTTAGACATACTGTACCAACATATTTTTTTGCAATTGACCATGATGCAGTTCTCGTGCATCATGTCCACTCCATGCTGTGGAAGACGTTTTGTTTAGTTTATTGTATTTCCAGTCTTGCCTGCGTTTATGTTTTGCAGTTGCAATCTTTTGTGATGTTGTGTGTTTTTGTAAAATGAGGCCAGACTTTCTACTGTTTCTGTGGCATAGTGCATGTACTTCAGGGTGAACAAACAAGCTGAAGGCATTTCCTCCTGTAGTTGCATAGGTCAGTGTGATGGTGAGCCACTCAGATTTCACCTTAAATTTTTACAAAACTAATAGTGATTGGCACACAGATTGTTACGATGGATTTTATTTCTTGGATAAAAATAACAGTACGGAAAGTTGGCGCTGAATTTTTTTACATATCGTGTTAGTAAAGGCAATAAAATCAATGGCAGTTCTGTCCTGAAGAGTTGTTTTTTCCCCTCTAATTTATAAAAAAGTATTGATGATGGTGTCAATATTGTCTCAAACTGTTCAACAGCATCAGTAAGGTATCAATAAGATCTTAAAGATACCCATCCCTAGTGAGAGTTAACTGTAGTGAAACACAGTTTGTGTTCCCTGTGTGGAGGGGGATAAATCATACGATTGTTAGAAGATTCATGCTGAGATCTTCTGGTCCCCCCTTTGGAAGGGTGCAGGATTAAAGACCTGAATAGACTGAAAGGTTTTGGTTAGAGGAAGTAGAAGAATGATTCTCAGAGCAGCCTGAGTCACAAGTAGACCCCCCTTTCCCCTTTTCACTGTGTGAAGAGTGAGATATCAGCACATAGTCTGATGTGGTTTCCACTGAAACACTGCTTAGTGAAGTAGAGTGGGACCTGAGCTTGGCAAAAGTGTTTCTGTGCACCTGGTTATATGTGGCTCCTTGCAGAATTGACGTGAGTGGGGATGAGACATTAACCGCTGAAAGAAAAGAAGGGGCGTCATGTGACTGCAGTACTGCAGAGTGTTCACTTCTAAGATGGAAACATTCCTCTTTGCTGGAGCAGAGATTTGATTTTGCAGAATGCAAACCTGGTCGCCCAAAGGGCATGTTATAAAAATAGCACGAGTCACCATGGAGCTCCGTCTAAAAATTGTATTTAATTGTGTTGCTGTTCTTTTTGAATCAATAATACTTGCATTGATGTAGATGTGAAAATGACAATATTGAATTTAAAATTTAAAAAACAAAAATGTTCTATGCATATATGAACTCATTGTCATAGTTCAATATCGTGCACAAGACACACCTCCGTCTCACTCTTTCCTGAGACCAGCTAGCGGGCGCAGCCAAGATGGGGAGCTAGATGTGTTTTTTACCCCCAAAAAATAAAGACAAAAATGGCAGAAAAGCAAAAGAAAATGCACCATTTTCACAGTAATTTGGAGGAAGAGTTCTTTTTTATGACAGCGAAAGAAAAGTGTGTTTGTCTCATTAGTGGGGCGACGGCAAAGCAGCACAACATGGAGAGACACAATACGTGTCACAAAAGCTTCCATGCCAACTACCCACCTGGCAGTGCACTACAGGCAGAAAAAGCCTGTGAGTTAAATGCAGCTTTGGGCAAACAGCAGTCTTTTTTTCTCGAGGCCGGTGAAAAAGTCACAAAAAGCAACTGAAGCTTCATTTAGAGCTGTGAATTTTTTGATAAAGAACAAAAAAGTATTGTGAAATTATTGTATAAAATTATTGTGAGGAATCATTAACACTAACATGTGATCAGACAGTCTCTTCACACGTATGAATATTTATTATTCTTATGATTATTATTTTTGATAATAACATGATTATTAAGGTGAACCGTGCAACTTTGTTATTCAGCAAGTTTGTATCAAAGAAGTAGCCCTTCGTATTACTCAGTATCTCTGAAGTAGATCTCAGTCTCAAAATGGTCGGTGACCCCTGATCTAGATACTGCGGAGCTTTTTTGCTAAAGGTTTGTAGATCTTGGAGGATGTTTGTTTTGAGCTCTCAGGTTTACAATCTCACTCCCTAGTTACTGATTTGCAAAGGAGGGCAAGGCTGGCTTGCTTTGAGAGAGCCAAGACAGAGCATGACTATGTATAATTCAGTTCAAATTAGGTTATTAAGGGTGATTAATAATAACATTCATGAATAAAAATGCTTTTCTTCAAGTTTGTGTGGAATTGTCAATGTCTTACCAAAGGGAATTCACAGCCACAGTGCGAGCTTTGCTTGCTGTGACTGGATTCAACTGCAGCAGACAGTGACGTTTAAGAATATTTTTACCATCTAGTGGTCAATGTGGGAATTGCAATGATTTAAGTTCGAAGCTGCTTGGATGGGGGCCCCATTATCTGTTTTGTCAGGAGCCTCACTCTCTGGCTGTTTTCCAAAATTGAGTAGCACTTATCTTTCTAAAAAAAAACATTAAATACAGCCAAAATATATTATCACAAAACATTGAATATGCCAAAATCTATCCTCACACATGAGGGCTGTAAATGTGCTATTCAGCACATGGGAAGCAGAAAATATGAGGATAATGCTGTTCCTCATAAAGGCTCCAGTTAAATGCAGGTGAAGTGTATGCAGTGCAAGAACAAACAGATAACACAATATGTTCATCTTAACAGTCCCAGCACAAGGCAGCAATTAAAAGTAATCAATCTCATAAAATGACTAAAGCCATAACCTTTCATTTAAAAAAGTATGAAAATTACAATATTAATGGCAATTAATGCAATATTAATTGCAGTCTTAATAAAATTATTGATAATTAGTATTGGGGATCTCATCAATTTTTGAAGGCATTGTTCTATGAATAGAATGGCTACAGTCAATGTTTAAGTGATAACAACACAGACAACCAGTTATAAATACAAAGGCTTCATTATTCACAATGATAAAAATGATAAAAATATGTGTATGAAAGCGAATCTCATTGTGTGTAGATGACTTAGCCAGAACCCACACATAATATGTGTATGTGTGTGTGTGTTTTCTCCACAGGCTGGGATGGTGTATATTTATAGTGTGTGTGTGTGTGTGTGTTCTCTCCACAGGCTGGGTTGGTGTATATTTATAGTGTGAGTGTGTTCTCTCCACAGGCTGGGTTGGTGTATATTTATAGTGTGTGTGTGTTTTCTCCACAGGCTGGGTTGGTGTATATTTGTAGTGTGTGTGTGTTCTCTCCACAGGCTGGGTTGGTGTATATTTATAGTGTGTGTGTGTTCTCTCCACAGGCTGGGTTGGTGTATATTTATAGTGTGTGTGTGTTCTCTCAACAGGCTGAGTTGGTGTAATCTCACAGAGGGCTGCTGTGATGATCTGGCCTCAGTCCTGCATTCTCCCCACTCAGAGCTGAGAGATCTGGAGCTCAGAGACAACGAGCTGCAGGATTCAGGAGTGAGAGCGCTCTCTGCTGGACTGGAGGACCCACACTGTAAACTGCAGAGACTGGGGTGAGTAACAAACACAAACCCCCTCTTTCATGAAGGGCTCAAATGTGACTAAATATCCAACGAATATTAATCATGACTCAGGCTAAAGCTTTCTGTTCACTTTGCACAGTCAATCTGTGATGTTAAAATGTGTGTTTTTCCAACAGCATTTTCAGTGTTCATAAGGGAATAAAATACTGATTTGTTACCTTTGAAAATTATTCATTCAGTGTTACAATATTAATTACATACCTTCAATTATAGAAAACAAAGAAGTAAATGAGTCAGTCCCACTCATTAAAATAATGACAATAAGGTGTATACTACTAATTCAACAGCCATTTCAATTCTGTAAGGTGTGTAACACACTGCTATGTGTTTGATAATGATAATCACCAATTCCACAGTCCTGTCATTTTATATTCAGATTCTGAAAGGTGTGTTTGTCCAGAGCTGGTCTCCTTCTGTCTGCAGGCTGTCAGGCTGCCGAGTCACAGAGAGAGGTTGTGATTCTCTGGCTTCAGCTCTGTGTTCAAACCCGTCACACCTGAGAGAGCTGGATCTGAGCTACAATCACCCAGGAGAGTCAGGAGTGAGAGTGCTCTCTGCTGCTAAACTGGACACACTTACACTTCTGTAAGTACAGAGAGTTTCCACAGTGCACCTCATAGACACACTGCTGTAAATACAGAGAGTTTCCACACTGCACCTCATAGACACACTGCTGTAAGTCCAGAGAGTTTCCACACTGCACCTCATAGACACACTGCTGTAAATACAGAGAGTTTCCACACTGCACCTCATAGACACACTGCTGTAAGTCTAGAGAGTTTCCACACTGCACCTCATAGACACACTGCTGTAAGTACAGAGAGTTTCCACACTGCACCTCATAGACACACTGCTGTAAGTACAGAGAGTTTCCACACTGCACCTCATAGACACACTGCTGTAAGTACAGAGAGTTTCCACACTGCACCTCATAGACACACTGCTGTAAGTACAGAGAGTCTCCACACTGTGTGTCACTCAGTCAAGGTCTGTTCTGCCCTTCCTACAGTGTGGACCATGGAGGAGAGAGCAGGAACAAACCAGGACCCAGGAAATGTGAGTCTGTCAGCACTGCACACTCACTCCCTCCATTTCTCCCCTCCCTCTCTCTTTCACTTCTATTTGCAACTCTTTTTTCCAGTCCCTCTCTTCACCATTCTCTCTTTCACACTCAGACATACAGCACTGTGTGTGTGTGTGTTTCTTATGGTCACTGAGTTCAGTTTGTGTTTGTTTGTAGATGGTGTTTACAAACATTCACCCAGATTTAGACACCTTCACATAAACACACACACAAACAACCCCACATACTCCAAACACACACATGAACACACTCACACAGAGGTGCACACACATACAAACACAACCCTGTTTCTGTCTTTCTCTCACACACACTCAGTCACACATAATGAGATGAATATTAATAATGATAATTAATCTCATTAATGTCTCTGGTTTGCAGATGGCTGTCAGCTCACACTGGATCCAAACACAGCGCACAGAGAGCTGTCTCTGTCTGAGGGGAACAGGAAGGTGACACGCACAGAGAGAGAGCAGCAGCCATATCCTGATCATCCAGAGAGATTTGACCGCTGGCACCAGGTTTTGTGCAGAGAGAGTCTGTCTGGACGCTGCTGTTACTGGGAGGCTGAGTGGAGTGAGTCTGAGTGGAGTGTGTCTGAGGGGGGAGGGGTTCATATAGCAGTGACATATAAAAGAATCAGCAGGAAAGGACAGGGTGATAACTGTGGGTTTGGAATGAACAAAAACTCCTGGAGGCTGGAGTGCTTTAAACACAGTTACTCTGTCAGACACAATAATAATGAAACACACATAGCTGCCCCCCCCTCCCCCTACCGCAGAGCAGGAGTGTGTGATGATGATGATGGTGAAGGAGTGTGTGTGTACAGAGTAGGAGTGTGTGTGGACCGTCCGGCCGGCACTCTGTCCTTCTACAGCATCTCTGACTCTGACACACTGACCCTCCTACACATATGCCACACCAACTTCACTGAACACACACCCCTCTGTGCTGGGTTTGGAGTGTATGTACCTAAGACATCAGTGTCCCTGTGCCAACTGGAGTAGAGTCTCACACACACACACACACACACACACACACACACATCCCTGTGCTGGGTTTAGAGTGTGTGGGTGTAACACCTCAGTGTCCATGTGCTAGCTGGAGTAGTCACACACACACACACAAACACACTCAATATGCTTTGACACACACTCTCTCTCTCTCACATGCACACACACACACACACACACACTTATACACTCTCCCTGTGACACATATCCACTCCAGCTCACACACTAACCCATAAAAACATGCTGTAACCCAAATGCACACATACTCACACCTGTATGGCTACACACACAAACACACACATTCCATACACTGTGAAATACATGCACACACACTCATACTTATAGTCTCAGATGTATCAACACACTTGCATCGGAACTGCTACACACAAACTGTATACAAACACTGATACAACTGTAAACACAATAAAAAAAAGACTGTGTTTGCAGTTGACACTTCCACCCACACATAAACACACACACTCTCTTACACACACTCACCTACACACACATACATACATAGACACACACACACACCAAAAAATGCATGTTCACTCACAAACACAAACGTACACATGCACACATAACATGCACACACGCTGACATAGATATACACTCAAGTAAATTCTGTTTCATAGCTCACACACAAACATTATTTTATATATTTTTAAACATGTGCCTGTGGAAACACACACAGACTTGTACATAGATACACTCGGTAGGAGTAGAGGTAGGAGAGAGACACAGTTTCAGATGTCTCCAGTTTACCTCAGTACAAGTTCAATCCTGTATATAACAATATGGCTTTTTAACAGGTTCATTTGAAGAACTATTGTGTAATCATGTTTTATTTTATTACAATAAAATTATCTTATAAATGTTCAAGTTGTGTGTATGTAATTTTTGTGATGTAAGACATGAATATCACACACAACCCCCTGAACCTAACACCAACTGTACCACAGAGAAACAGCCCTGACTGTGCTGTGAACAAAAACAGTAGGGAGTTAGTGCGTCTCTGTGGAGCCTTAGGCCTGTACATGCTTAATGGCAGGATCAGAGGGGACTCTTTAGGGAGCTTCACTTACTGCTCCGCTCTTAGGGCTAGTGTAGTCGACTATGCCATCACTGATATGGACCCCTCCGACATTAGTGCATTCACTGTCAGACCACAGACCCCTTTTTACCACCACTGTCAAATCAATGTACACCTGAACAGAACTGGAAAACTTAGGAATTAAAGGCATTTGTTCTTCATCTGTAATTTAAGCTAACCCCCAAAAAACTAACCAGAAAAATTGGGGCTGGTGATGTAGCCTATTCCAGCATGAATTGGGCAAGGGGCAGGGAGACACCCTGGACAGATGAGCACTTCCAAAACCCAGGCAAACACATGCAAGCTCAACACAGGGCCTGCTGCACATTGTGCCTGCCCACTGAAACTGTGCGGCCACAGTGCTAACCACTGAGCCACCATGCTGCCTGCAAATGGTACAGATCAGTATATATTTCATAGTCTTGTGTCTCATTTGCAACCCTGAAATGCATCAATTAAACATGTTAATTAATCTGACAAACATACGTCAGTAGTGAAGTGTAATGGTTATGTTGCAGCAGGTCAAACTTAGTGATACAGGGTTTGATTCTCAGGTAGGCACTGCTGTTGTACCCTTAAGCAAGGCATGTGACCCAGATTGCTCCAATAAACATCCAGCTTTATAAACGGAAGTTTCTGTGCTTTAGGGCGTCTGCTAAACATTACTAAATCATAACTGTCATGACAACCCATTTTGTCTTGTGCCATTGAGGACAAGACTCAATATCATACAATAATTTTAGGTTTCTGTTCGTCCAAATATTGTAATCAATTCTACTGTTAATGTGCTGGTCCATAACAGACAGTGAAGAATAGATATATGTATATCAGAAGAGACTGATCCTTAGAGGAGAGGGAGGGTGCTTCTCCCCTGTTTTTGAGAGGAAAGAGGAAGAAAATAAAATAAAAATATATTTGAAATGTAATGTTGGAAGACCTCGCTATCATTAATAAAAAAACACTTTTACATAAATAAAAACCCCTTGGGTACAATAATCCTTTATTTCAACTCTGAAAAATCAAAATGCCTCTAAAGTGACCCCTGAGTCCTTCAGGTGAGGAACAACACTTCCTGTCTTTCAGCAGAACAGGGGCAGTCAGAATAACTGAATGCATTCCATTTTTTCACTCTCAGCCTGTGATTGGCCAGTAAACGTAATATGGCGCTTCAAGGGAGGTGATCGTTCTTTCGCCATTTTCATCGTGTTTGTCCAACCACAGGCAAAACATTTCTGAGAAGACTCTGACTCTGTTTCAAATCACCTGCCTCCCTTTAGTCAGTGGGAATTGTAAGATTCTGGTCCAAATACCTAAAACCAGAACACCCAGTACAGCATAAGAGAGCACAGATCATCCCGCCAAAGGTATGCAAATACCTGTATTCATTTGTCTAGATGGCCTTATTGTAGCCACAGCTCTGCTCACAGACGTCAATTGTCACTTCGGCCGCAGCTAGATGTAGGCAACTGATACTTCTAAAGAAACCGGTGATGGGTGATTGAGAGCTGTTCTGGCTAGGGAAGATAATCCAATTATCACACCTACTGTGTTCAACCACATGAACTACCCTCACTAGACCAGTGATGGGAGGTTGATGGTTATTTCATTATCATCCAATCCTGATCAAAGCTACTTATCTGTATAAAGAAGGCTTTCACTGAGGGCTCAGGGTTCATTTTGACTCCGATGAACCCAGAGTGCGTTTCACGTATTTGTGACTACTGCTGTTTCTGTAAATAAAGAAGTCTTTTCCAAGAAGATTGGAATTGCACCTTTTTTTTCTTACAGAATCAAAAGATGAAACTAATCATAGATCAGTGGTTTTACTTAGAGATGCTTCAAAAAGCTGTGAAAAAACATTTGTCATTTTGTCCAGTGCTGATAGGGAAAAAGAGAGAGATTCACGTAGAAACTGACAATGGTGTTAATTAAAACTTTGCATTGTTTGAGGTAGTTTACCATTGTTCTCCTAATTTTCTCAGATTGTCTTTAACTTAACCATTCTATATCAAGCAGACAGCTGAGTCGCCTAAATTCAAAATGCATACCTGCGACATAAAAAGTGAATTACCTCCGTTAGCAGTATTTCATGTTTTCTTCTAGATTCATGTTTCTTCTAGATGCATCCAGATATCCATTTTAGTGTGACTATTAGTATATTTACAACATTAATAACTTACATTGATAAGGCAGAAGGGAAAATGACAAATTCATGCTCCACAGCATTTATTTACAGGAATCGGAAAGGTATTACAGAATGACTATATGGAGAGCTGAGGATAAAAAGACTAAACAAGCATTTGATAGCAGCAATAACTACTGAGGGTGAATAATTGGGTGTGTTATTATTTTTTTTTTATTTCATTTGGGCTATTTAGAAAAAATATAACGCACATAATACACATGAATAAAAATTTAAAAGTGCGTATGTAACTAATATAGGAGGTGGTAACATAATGATAAACATTACTTATTTGCAAACATTATGTCAATTTATGATGAAATACTACTTAAATCTCAAAACATATTTTTACAAAACCAATAAAAATTAAGAGAAATCACATTTTAATCATACTTACAATTCAATTTTTTTCTGTCAGAATATCTTTTCAATTGTCAGAATATCCAAGCCAATCAATGACAGCTGGGGGAAATTCAAATGCCTGTGATAAAAACATTCTAAAAATGTTGCCCAGATGAATGAGTCTCAGTAAATGAAAAGTATTTTTTATAATAAATGCTTTGACTGTAAAGCAGTTGTATGTAACATGTTCCAGGATATAGTAGCAGTGTTCACCAGGCAGGACAGTCCAGAGTACTCTACCTGTTCTCCACGTTAACTTCTGAATGGTGAAACGAACTCCCTGTCCTACTACGGGCTGTTACTGAATCATTACACTCCTTCCGACGTGGTCTGTAAACCCACCTCTTCAGAAAATATCTGGCCTAAACATCCTACCCTCATTCAGAACTTGTATACCTATTTTGTAATGTATATAATTATGTGTTTTCATTATGTATTAATAAAAACTATGCATCATTATTATGTAAATGTATTAGTATTAAGATTTATATTCATGTATTATATTTATTACCTTATTAATTGTGTAATACTAATATTATAATTTTATAATTTTACACGTTTTACTTGGCTTTGTACCATTCCTGGCTATGCTATTATAACAGATTTAATTAATAGACTTGCTGTAGCAGAATTGATAGATGCACTTTTCGATTTGTTGATGACTGTATCCAATCCTTGAACGTCGCTTTGGATAAAAGCATCTGCCAAATGAATTAATATAAGTGTAAATGTACTCTCCCCATCCCGTCACACAAACTGCCATTACACACACTGACCACGGGAGGGAGACAGAGCTCATCTGTTGCTCATGATACCAGTACAGTGCATTCGCATTTTATGCGAAGATGTGGTCCTGAATATGCTCGCGTAAAGCAAAATCCCGTAATTCAAGTCTAATATCCCTGTTTAAATTAATGGAAATGCTCGAGATGCGTTCCGCGGTCGCGTAACATCGACTAACTTACTCAGAAAATTCGTAGTGAGGATTGAACTTTTACCATATGTAGGACTCAGTTGCAAATAGCATGTGACAACTTTTTTTTTTTTTTTTTTTTTTTACCATTTTTACATCAATGTTCTTTCATTATCATCAGTTAAGTTCTTAAAACTTTTATAAAGATTTTTTTAAAAGGATAGGAAGTCACAGTGATTCATTTTTAATTTTATTTGACAAACATTTTATAAAAAGTCAAAACATTCAAGTACAAAATAAAAATGGAAAAACCTGAAAATTTAAAAAAAAAAAAAAAACTGGAAAGAACGAAGTTTACATTTTTTATTCATCATCATCAGACGACACTGAAGGGCTTGAAAGTCCTAGCTGTTCTGAACTTCCTGAAGGGCCAAGCTTTGGTTCTGAAAATGATGGCTTCGGGGCAAAGAAGGATTCCAATATCATCTGCTGTGCATTTCATTGTTTCTCCTGCAGCATAACATCATAATGTATTTGAGCCGTCTTCCCCGAACGTTCACCGTTCACCGTTTGGATCGTTCTGCCCGATGATATCCAAGGCTTCGTAAATTTTTGAAAAGAAATCTTGAAGCAACTTCACACTCAATTGCTTGGTTTCAAGTGTCTCTTCTTCTTCATTTCCCTCATCAAGTGTTAAACTCACAGAACTCACAGGACACACTCCCAGAGCACTGAAGCATGTGCTGCCAATGCAAAGTGTCCTCTCTATGCAAATGGTCTTCCTGGGTACAGCAGGCACTTGGTTCGACGTAGTGTCTGTCAGTAATGCTGTCAAAATGAAAATGCTTTTCTATTTTTTACTTTCAGCTTTGTTTGATTGTTTTTGTATGTTTTGGTTTTTCCGTTTTCCCCTGTCCTCATGCTTTTGTTTTCATTGCCCTTTGTGTTCGCCCCGCCTTCCTCATTACTTGTCTAGCTGATCGTTCATTTATTTCACCTGCCCTGTTGTTGACCTGTGTCTCATTTGCTTGTTAGTCTTCTGAATTTATACCCTGTTCATTCTTCTGTTAGTTGTAAGTTTGTCTCAGTGTGTTTTCCACCTGTTCCATTTCATCCTGCCTGTCTGCCCGATGTTACCCATGTCTGTTTCCTGTTTTTTTTGATTCCTGATTGCCGGTTTTGCACCTTTGCTGAGCCTGCCTGTGTACGAACTCTATTGCCCGTTTTGACTCCTGCCATGGATCGTGTTTTTGTACTTTTGCCGAGTCTCTCCAGTTTTGACGCCTGCCTGGTTACAGTCTCTGATTTTGGATTTGTGGACTTTACATTTGGCTGCTTAATAAACTCCCGTTTATTATCTCTGTCTGCACCTGAGTCTCTCTGAGTTCTGACAGTGTCACAGTGCACTTCACACATTAACATTTACAGAAATTACAATCTTGACATTGTGGGGTGGTTTAGAAGACCCTGCTGCTTATGAAGAGAGCACTATGACTGCATCTGCACTGGCTGTATAAGTGAGGTGCAGATTCACTTCTGAGCTCATATGGGTTGTTGGCTTTTCATAACCATCCTGTTAAATGTGTCTGTTTCCATGGATGAGATCCAACTTGTGAATCACTTTTCCTTTCAAGATACAGCTATTCCTTGATTAGAATACACTGTCCTGATTTTGCTTTGACGCATTAAATCATTTGTGCACTTGTCATTTTAGTGTTTAAAGCACCTGCTTTTCTGTCACCAAAGTATTCAACTTTTTCAAAATCTGATAGATGTCACATGTTGCTTTAGAAACTCACATATTGAAGTTTTGATTCATCAATGTATTTTACACTAGAAAGTGCTGACAATTAGTGGTGACTTTTTATTAAACATGTGTGTCGACCCAAAACAGTATGTAATGATTAGTCAACAACAGTGATCATAGGATAGCTCCTCCCATTTTGGGTTTCATGAAGCCTCACTCTTATGTCACTGGGCTGTGGAGGGCTGCAAAGCAACAAAAGCACCCATGGGCCTCTAGGTCTCTCCCCCTGGTCCTGAATGCTTCCAGGGCTGTGGGCAGCAGCAGGAAGCTCTGACTGCAGCCAAAGAGGAGTAGCCTTCTCTGCACCTCCTGCACAACAGCCAGGGACACTGAGACACAAGATTTGTGTCTCACTGATTATAATATTCCACAGAATCAATATAACTTTACACTGAAATATGTTTCATATCTGTACATAATCACTCAGACAAAAGTCAATCAAAAAGTCCTGAAGGTAAGTAGAGTGGGCTGCCTTAACAGACCAGTGTTCAGCAGAAATAGAGCCGTATTGTTGGTATGAATGACAGATCATTGCATATTGTAGTGTAAATAATCACATTGCATATATAATTAAGTTCTCTATTTGCCAGGATAACTACACTATGCAATTAAAGTTTCACTGACTGATTACATTGTAGAAGCTTCCTATAATTTTGCTTACAAGGTTTGCATAGTGCAAAGCTTGAATACAAATCAAGTCATCTGAATTGGTGTCAAAGGTAAGTTTCATACATTGTGTTAAAATTTGATTGCAGAATCATCCCCGGATCATAATGACCAGCTGGCCTGAAGTAGACGGCCGCCAGATTCATCCTCAGAGGATGCTGAATGTGAAATTCCTGGTAGACATTGTTAGATACGTTGTGTAGCAATCATTACACTATTGCACTATTGTGATGGGATAAGCCGTGGAGGTTAATTAAACAATATCACATGAGAGGGAGCGCTGTTATACTGAATATCAACATGACTGTGATTTGGTCGTAGATGCCGACGATAATCACAGCTGTGCTGATAAATGCAAGTAAATGTAAGTGCCATGTTGGTGTTGCAGGGCATTCCAGCTATACAAGGGAGCACTCCTCCTTTGATGGGTGTGAACGGGCTGAGGGATTGGCAGCGGATGGGCGTTTCTCCCCATGCTGTTTGACCCGCACACAACAGCTGGAAACGCCCGCTTTCACCTCTGAGTTTACCTCCCTGTCCCTGCCGCGAAGCTCTTCAAGAGAATTCGGTGCTGAAATGCAAACTCCAGAACGACATCAGGAGCTGGAGTTGAATGGTTTTGGTGCAGAAGGTCTTTTCAGCTGTGGGAAAGAAGGTCGGTACATGATTGAGGGGTCATGTGCGATGGCCCACAGCCTAGCCAAATTTTGCCAAGGCAGGAGAGAAAATTCTGCCGTCCCTGGGTGGGCTCAAACCACCAACCTTTCGGTTAACAGCCGAATGTGCTAGCCGATTGCATCACAGAGACAGCACTGCACCCCTTTCTCTGGCTGTGCCCTATATTATGCTCCTAGCACATTCCAAGAGCATGAAACCCTCAGTGTGGAGCAATTCCAGCTGGACTCTGAGGTGGATTTCTTGGTGCCTGAGACCCTTCATCTGAGAATCATGGGTTCAAGCCTTGCAATAAGCAATGATTTTTTTGCAGTGAATTTGTGTTTTCTCCTGTCTTGAAGCAAACTTGAATCAAGCAAGCTTGAAATGTCAAGTTGTGGCTGGTTGTGAACGGTGCTCTCACAAGATGCATGTCTCTGTAGAAGGTCCCAAGGAGGACCTTCTTTCATGAAGTGCTGATGAGGTGGAGGACCATAATCAGCTGACTAAAGAAAAGGAAGAAGAAGAAGGTAAAGAAGAGGAGGGGTTTCCCCAGACCAGCCAATGAAAGGAGTCAGCCACCCATCCCTGTTACAGAACCCCACCCCCTCCCTGCAGATCCCAGGAGGCAGAGTACAGGATCAAACAGGAAGAAGAGCGAAACAGGTGATGAAATCCCTCTAAGTAGTAAAAACATGATATTTAATATCACAGAAAATGTAATATTTAACATATGACTGTAACAGATGCAATATGGATTTATGGAATCCAGAATATGGATTCAGGCAGAACTGAGGAATTGTGGGATTGAGTGTGCTGAAGCCATACTGTATGCAAAAAAAACCCAAACTAATACGGATAACGACTAAAGAGGTATGTTACGCCCTTGGTTATGCATATACTGTTTGTGCATCTTTTCCGTGTTTCTGTTTGTTTTTCGTCTTTCTCCCGCTTTTCATTTCATACTAGGTATTCGTCTTCCATTGATCCACCCCTGGTTACTGTGCGTCCTCATCAAGCAATCCACTCTCTGTCCGCTACCCCCGTAAAAATCTGTCCATTACCCTGTTGCATGTTTGGAAAGGAGGGCAGTCAAGGTATACTGTAAATAACAATCACATTTTATACAGTCTGCTTACACCTAGGATATCGCCTGTTAGATACACTAGGTTAGGGGTGAGTGCCACCCGCTGTGTTTGGTTTGGATAGGGCAGTCTAGTGTAGTTAGTTAGGTCTTTGTTTTTTTGTGACCTATTGTTTTTGTTATTAGTTAGCTAGCTGGGTATTCACCTTAGACTAGATAAGACAGGCAATTTGGTTGTTTTTCTTTCTTTTCTTTGGCGCCGCCCATAGCCCTCTTCCTCCCTTTTGTGTGTTTGATTTGTGTTTGTGCTGTTGTGTATTTGTTGTCAATAATTGTACATAGTGTTTATTGCCCCCTCCTTTGTAAATACCCCCAGCACAGTACACCTTGTAAATAAAGCGCACACCCCGTTGTAAACACTTAACTTTTTGGTTGATTGTGTGGTTTTTCTGTCCCGGCCTCCCATTACACCACCTCCTTTTATGTTGCATTCCCCTTCCCTATACCCCTAGACACCTCGGGGACGTAACAAGGAAACAGTTTGGTGTGTCCCTACGGCTAAACCACATGCTAAACTGGAAATTTATGTAACGTGTACTTTATGTGTAATTTATGTAATCTTTTCTGTTACCTGTTTGTCTTTGAGTCTCAGTCTCTCTGGTGGCCGATGCATCTCAGCCTGACACTGAAAGGAGTCCTGGACTTGCGCCAGTGAAGAGTGCGCCTGGAACGACTAAGTCAATGAAAAAGAAGCACAAAGGTAGGATTACAGGCTCAGTTCAGTCACATTGACAGTTCATCCTTCCTACAGTAGCATGGGAGTATTTTCTCCCAGTCAGCTTTCAGGAAGTGGAGGCATCAGTCTGTCTTTAAAACAACATTTAAAGTGACATTCACCACTGCAACAGAGATGACACTTAGTAACAACAGAGGAATCAGTTACATGGTGGAGGTATCAGTCACAGTAGAGATGTCAGCTATAAACTGCTCCCATGTGCAAAGAAGATAAGGTTTGACCAGGCCTCTCTGCTGATGATGGAGACATCCAGCGAGACCGAGTTGATTAGAGGATGGTATCATTGATATGTTTTCTGTCTGAAAATAATATTCTCAGATTTATTGAAGCACACTGTTCTAACTACTATCCATGACAGAGCTGGGTGAAGGGAGTTATATCAGTGTCTGTATTTCATACCCAGTGATTATGCACATAGATCAGAGCAGATCAAGATGTTATGAATGAAAATTATAATGTACTGCTTTTATGTACATTTAACCTTAAATATATGGGCATGCTGCTCACATGAGTAGACCATGTTAGATTGACAAACTATGAATTTCTCCAAGAGTTTTATCAGTCAGAGTAGAAAGACTCTCAGACACTTCTCACCTTACACTGCTAACATTTACCTTGAGTCTGATTTATGTAGGTCTAGCTCTGAGTTTGAGCTCTAGTTCACCCAGTCTGCTTGGCTCCACTTAATGAGCAGCCAGCCTCTGACTGTTCACCTCGTTCTCAGGCTCTTGCTGAGTCTGTTGAATTGTCTCCACACAGCAGTTCCTCTGCTTATGCCTCTGCTGGAGGAGATGATGTGGGGACAGAGGCTGAGAGTCTACCAAGGCTCTGTGCTCACGTGGCTCCTGGCCATCACCATGGAATCAAGGATGCCTCTACCTGCCAGCACACATGAGTCTCTCTCCTCTGTCTTAGGATGTCCTGATCAGCACCAGCTCCAAATAAATGCATTTGGTTACGCAGTAAGAGAGCGCCCACGCTACAGCGCTCACTATCAAATCATGCATATGATGTGAATAGTTGCAGATTACCATGAGCAAAGGGTATGTGTTATTCCATATGGTTATCTGTTTAAAGACTGTTTGTGCTGACCTCATCAAATGAGGGCCATTTGATGCTAAGATTACAACATTCTGTTGTATGATTCAGACAAACCAATATGTATTTAATAATATCAGTCTGGGCCACATACTGATAAATAACTAGTCAGGACAGCAACGATTTTGTACTGTACTTAGACTTGATGATTTTCCACACCACAAGGGGGAGCCATCCTACTGTGATATAAGAGGGGTTATATGGTCTCTATTTGAGAAGAACCACAGAGACACCATAATAATGATTATGAAACACCTCTGTAGAACACACATCAGTCCAATGGAGGGGCCGATAGTGCCTCACTTTCACACTGTATTCAACACAAGGGACTGAGGTGGCACCCAAGTGACCGTAGTATTGTTGAGGATAATACAGTAACAGCTGTAAGGGTGAGGAAGAGTCAGCTCAGGTGTGAAGCTTTTGATGGAAACAGCACCGCTGTCCAATCCAGTTCAACACTACAGATCCTGACTAGTTCAGTCTCTCCGACAGATTTAAGCTATGTTTCTAAATTATTCCTTAATTCATGTCCATACTTTCTGTCCTTGAAAATGTAAAAGACGTTTACTCTTGGAAACATACCCAAAAAATCACATTTGATATGATGGTATTAATTGTGATTGGGAGTAATTGTGTTAAGTTCATGTTCAAGCTTTTATTGAGAGTGAATACAGAAAACTGGTTTATGCATGTAATCATATTCCTAGCTGTCTGTACTGAGTTTGACTTGGATAAATTCACTTATTTTTTGAAAGAAGGTATTTCATATAACGATAATCATTAATCTGTGGGGCTTTGAAACTGTTGGATGTACAGACATGAAAATGCTCAAACATTGTATTAGGAGTGAGAGCATTTCTAAGTTATAACTGAACCACTGAAGCTCAGTGTGCTGGAGCAGAACCCCTCAGTGTCCCGGGTCAGTGCCTCCCCCCTCAGCACCTGCAGTAGGTCCCAGCTGCAGCAGTGCAGTCTCTGTGCAGTCTGACTGAGGGAGGTTTTTGTACGGCTCTCTATCACTGTGTGAACACCCAGCTACTGCTGATGTAGTGTTGACTCTGACAGTAGCAATCTCCTGCATCTTCAGCCTGGACTCCACTGATGGTCAGAGTGAAGTCAGTCCCAGATCCACTGCCACTGAATCGATCAGGAATCCCTGAGTAATGTGATGTTGCATAGTAGATCAGGAGTTTAGGAGCTTCTCCAGGTTTCTGCTGGTACCAGGCTAAATGGTCATTGCTATTCACAGCAGGGTTGGTTCTACAGCTCAGGATGACAGTGTCTCCTGTGAGAGCAGATTTACCAGCAGGAGTCTGAGTCACAGTCACCTGTCCTGTGGATTCTGAAGGGAAGAATGAAAACACATTAATATGATCCATATGCACATTAAACTGTCACACAATTGCCCAGGCAATTGTCTTTGTTGTCTTGTTTGTCTTTGTATCTATTGTCAATCGGCACATGAGAAGGTCACATCATTGCCCAGTTATTTTAGTTATTTAATACAAGTTTTGTACTTCAATTCCATTAAAATCGATGTCAGCATAACAATTTGAATATGTTTTATGAATCTTACCCTGAATGCAGAAAGCGAGTGCCCAGATGAAGATGGTGATAAAAGTCATTGTTGCTGTGGGTTCTGTTGCCATGAAGGACAGCTCTCAGTCATCAAGTGTTTAACTCACAGGACTATAAACACTTCCAGAGCACTGAAGCATGTGCTGCCAATGCAAAGTGTCTTCTCTATGCAAATGGTCTTCCTGGGTACAGCAGGCACTTGTAGCCCAGCAGTGCTGTGGAGGCAGACTAGGGCTTATGGGCTGTGACACAGACAGAGCAGTTTAACACTGGTGTAACTGTGTCTGGACAGTAGGATCACAATCCAAACCAACATTTTGCCATCATATTCATTTCTCACATGTACCCCTGTTAAACAGCACATGCACCCCTCCACTAACTATAGACACAGCATTGGCCTTTGAGCAGGTGAAATTGCACAAAGAAACCTCGGGTTTTGACTAATGTTAATGCTATGGGTTAAATTAGTTATTCTCTATCACTACTGCACTGACAAGTAATGCATATTGTGATTGATTCCCATTGTATGAAATTACCAGTCAGGTCTGGCTTCTGCAGCCATTGCTGTTTCTCCACTACAGTGAATGAGGCTTTTGCTGCTTTCCTACATAAACATGCTAAATTAACTGGATGTGATCTGAACATTATCCTGATTGATAATAACTCAGTTTAATTTAAACTGGGTAATTCTGAGAGGGGAATAATCGAGCTCTGATCTGATGTGTTCCTGCTCAGGAGTGCCTATCAGTGTAGGGTGAGAGTAACACATGGTAATATAAAGAGTACTATAATGCATTTCCATCACTGCAAAGTACATAATACAGTTATTAGATATGAGATATGATATAAGTACTATTCCATCATAAAATGATACAATGTATGAAAATAAATTTCAACATTATGTCAGTCCCTTCTGTATTAGTTACCAAGAGACTTTTACATTTTATTCATGTGTGTTATATTTTTGTAAATGCCCCATATGAACATATTCATTTTAACATAGCCTAAATAACACTTCCATTTTTTTTTTTTTTTTTTTTCAAAATTTGCCTCGTTTGGCCCAGAAATTAAATCATATACAAATACTGTACCATCGTAAAGACCACTGTGCTGGAATGTGCTTCAACATCATAGAGTAAGTTAGACTGTTGTTGGTGCTCTTATAAAACTCTTCATTGTTCAGCACTGTAAACTCTTACTGTTTTTATTCTTTTAAATGTAGAACATAGAATTGGACGGAATTCACATCATTCTGTTTCCCAGCAACAGTAGTAAGTTCAAGTGGTTTAGAATTTTCAGTATTTCAGCCTCTATGATGTCACAAATAGGAATGTTCTTAAAATACAAACAGCTATCAATTAATATGTCATTAGTTTGCTTGCCGAAGGCGCAAACTGCTGTTCTTCAATAGAATCTTTACTTCTTCGTATTATTATTCCTCATTCTTCCGGACGTATCTCCTCCTTCAGTTTTTAAGCTAGACATGCCAAAGTTGGTCACCAGAGGCGTGGATACACTGGTCAGGTTGCTTGTATTTTTCTAAGCTATACAATTCATACCTTTTAAACTACTAAGCTTTAAAAAATACCCTCCATTGACTTAACATTGCTGGAATGTTGAGCATGCTAATGTAGCTAACGTTACTAAGCAACAATTGTAACGGTCGCTGCTCGCCTCACAAACGGATTTAATGCGTCAGTATCTGAATTGTATGAACTACTTCCGCGGTTAGGATTTGCAGTCCTAAATATTATCTACTTTTTAAACTAGACATAACAAATTTGTTAACTTGAATATGCTGGTCAGGTTGCTTGTATTTTTCTACGCTATACGACTTATACTTGTTTTAAACTATGAAGCTTTAAAAAACGGTGTCCGTTTACTTAATATTTGTGTAATACTGAGCATGCTAACGAGCTAACGTTAGTGACACTAAGCGACAATGATGACATGTAACGTTACTTTTAATTTAACTAATACCACTTCACCACTAATAGTGTAAGTACTACCTACTTTCCGATAATTTTAAGGTTGTTGACAAAATAATATTATCCAAAGAATACAGCATGCTAGCTGCCTTACCGGACTTCACATTTTGACATAACTTTCCTTTTGACACAAAGATACTGGGATAACGTTATCTCTCGCTATGATGTTATACTGCACTAATGGAATTTGTCTCGGGCAATCTCAATGCGCGGTCGGAACTAACTGTTGTATAAAGTGCGTTGTGTGTAATATAGGTGCGGTTCGACTGCATCATTACCTAATAAGTGTACACGTTGCTAGCTAATCTTATTGTTAGAATTCAGGTTAGCTAGCTAGCTGCTTTTTCTTTTTGGTAGCAAATAACTAATACATACCTGTAGTACTGACTGCACAAGTGTAATGATAAACACTGCTGTTTATGTTAATACTGCCTTGTAGCCTACAGATATTATAATGTATTGTGTACAAGTATGATACTGTAGCGTAGCAGATATAATGACACTACAATGCTGTTCAGGTATAATGATCTTAAATGAATAATTTATGTTCTGAACAGAAAGTTCTGCTGTTCTTTGACTGCTTGTAGTACTCCTGCTGCTACTACTTCAGTGCTTACTGTACTGACTAGAAGTTTCAATATACAGTTCTAATAATAAGAAGTAGTATTATTATAATATATATGTTATATTCCTATATAGCAGTCTTATTATTAACTTTTAGTACGTAGCCTACAGTTTTAAACATACTTTTAAAGCCTTCGGCAAGCAAACACAGTTTCTTCTGGAACTCTATATCTAGTTAGATCAAATAATAAATTACTACATCTTTATGATGTAAAATTTAAACATGATAATGGTAATGTGAAAATTAGTGTGCTGAAATAATATTTTATCATAACGGGCTGAGTATTATTTATTTAATTATTTCACAATTGATCAACTAATTTATTATCCATTTCATAATGTATTTCATAAACGTTTTTCTTTATTTAATAATGAATAAAATGGCATTCATAACTATGATTTCACAATGGGAAGGAAGTACAAATGTAGAACACTGACAACTGATGCAGAATTGAACATAAAGGACAGACAGAAATTATTATGAATGACCACGTACTTCCTAGATGCTGGGACTGTTTTTTTTTTTCCCTAAATTTGTGAATCAACACTGAACATTCATCTAGCTTTGAGGTACTGTGGGACAAAATGTACTGAATCATACCTTCTAGCTTGACATCTCTGGTCTGTAATTCTGAAGTCAGCTAAATCAGTACATATTAAAAGCAAATTAATGAGATTAGGAAGAAGAAGTGTATTCTCTACAGAGAAGTCATAAAAGATTGGAAGTTTGCAAATTAAATAATGAAATGTATTCCTTTAATATAGCTAGTTCTGCACTATATACATTATACTAGTAGCCCGGTTAAAACACATTATCCTGGGCAATGTTGTGACAGAGCAAAGGGGTACCTTTACATAAAATGGTACCTTTACACAAAAATCAAAGGGGCTTGTTTTGCCTTGTTTTTGGGTAAGTCAATAATGGTTTGGTTAGTTCCAAACAGGGTTTGTTTAGTCCAAACAAGTAAATTAAATGACTGTCTATTACATGGTGATGTTGCAGTGTATGGTGTCTGGTACAAAGAGAGGACAGTTCAGTCATTTGAGATGGGCCCAGGCAAATTTTGTTTTCTCCTGTCTTATATTTGAATGCCATATCATTTGCACTGAGCTGAAGTTTCAAATTCCTGAATTCAGGATACATGCAAATCAAATGTGTCTGTCTGCAACAAGAATTTATTCTCTTTCAATAAATTAGCATTGTTGGCTAACTTCAAATTACAAGTTGTTGTGGCTGGCTGTGAACGGTGCTCTCACAAGATGCCTGTCTCCGCAGAATGTCCCTCGATGGATACTAACTAATGAGGTAACAATTTGGTGTATCCCTATGGGTAAACCACATGCTAAACTGGTAATTTATGTAATGTGTACTTTATGTGTAATTTATGTAATCTTTTCTGTTACCTGTTTGTCTTTGAGTCTCAGTCTCTCTGGTAGCCGATGCATCTCAGCCTGACACTGAAAGGAGTCCTGGACTTGCGCCAGTGAAGAGTGCACCTGGAACGACTAAGTCTATGAAAAAGAAGCACAAAGGTAGGATTACAGACTCAGTTCAGTCACATTGACAGTCCATCCTTCCTTCAGTAGCATGGGAGTATTTTCTCCCAGTCAGCTTTCAGGAAGTGGAGGCATCAGTCTGTCTTTTAACAACATTTAAAGTAACATTTACCACTGCAACAGAGATGACACTTAGTAACAACAGAGGAATCAGCTACATGGTGGAGGTATCAGTCACAGTAGAGACGTCAGCCATAAACTGCTCCCATGTGCAAGGAAGGTAAGGTTTGACCCGGCCTCTCTGCTAATGATGGAGACATCCAGCCAGACTGAGTCTCACAAAAAGACAGACAAAGGAAGGAGCAGACACTCAGGTCACTCACATTGATGGTTTCCCTTGTCTCTGTGTCATCGTGACAGTCCCTGTTCTCCAAGGTTATGCGTGTGGGAGAACTGAGGGCCAAATTCAGTTGTACATAAGGTTATACAGTGTGTACCTAATTACAGACTTCATTATACAGAATTATGATCTCTGGCCCTCTGCATCTCTTTCTCTTGAACTGAAAGAGGAGAGGGAGAAGACGGTGTGCGTGTGTGCGTGGGGCACCAGCAGGGGGCGATGGAGAGGAGGCTGAGCCTAATGCAGGCCCAAACCCAGAGCAGCTGCCAGGAGCTGCAGAGCCTGCAGATGAAGGTGGGGCTGGGCTAAGATGTTTCCCCTTTCAGCCATTTGGGTAATTTACTCAAGGTTAAAGCTACACTGGGCAGTGGTTATCATTGTTGCATGAAGAATGTATGGAGTGTTGTATGAAGTGATTAGCATGTAGTATAAAGTGACTGGAATGTTATAAGATTCCATTTGCATCCTGCATGGAGAGATCAGCATCCTGAATGGAGTGATGAATCTGACATGCTCAGTGATCAGTGTGTTTTATAAAGTTCATCTCTACTACTGTCTGCAGTTCAACCAGAATCAGAGAGACACTGGAAAGCAGCTCACCCTCCTTCAGCTGGAGAACACCATCCTAAGGGATGCTCTTAAACACCATATCTGATCAGATGGAGAGCAGGTAAACTATTCACCTATCCTCCTTTTCGCTGCAAACCCTAGCGAAAAGGAAACGCCCAAACCACTCCCCTTTTTCCTACTAACCCCTCCCACTAGTCCATATAGCTCCCCCCATTAAACCTGCCTGGGAAGGTATTCTCTATTCTGTCCAGGCACTGACCACACCCACAAACCACAACCCCATCTCTCACCTGCAGCTAGCCCCACCTGCAAACATTTACCTCCTTCCATCTGGTGTTCCAACTGTCATCCTAACTCACATGATTGAAAAGCCAGATGGTGTTTTGTGAAGGATTTTAACATTCAGTTGGAGAAATCACATTCTTACATCTTGATATACCTACATTTAGACCATACATCTACATGTAGCCATCTTTTTGTTTGAGACTCCAGTGAAGGAGGACGTACCTGCAGCCGCTGCCCATGAGGACCCAGCCTGAGATGTTCAGCCAGGATCCAGACCACTCCGCTCTCAGGCAAGGGGATCCTTATCTATGGGGTGCTGTTTAGGACACAAATAATCAATTCAGTGCGTATATGTATTAGTTTGACTGGCATAATATACGGAGCGAAAATATCTTGAAAGTATGAGCCAAAACTCCCTGTTGATAAAAGCTGAAATATCAGTGTCAAACTGATATGGGGTAACAATAGAGAAGTCACAAAACGAGAGCTGATGTACATAAGTGTTGAATTTAGTGGCCTTGGTGCAACTGAAATTGGTAAGAAACTGAAAATTCTGTAAAAACATCACAGGAAAGCAACAATCAAGCGAAGCATGTTTGAGTGAACGAATGTTGCACTTTAGTATTCATGTAAAATCGTGTTTGACTGCTGTGATGAACATGTAGCTGATTGTTAGCATCACAAAGGGCCACCCACCTTCTCACAGTAAAGCAGAACACTTCTGTTTGACTGTTAGAATATTGTATTGTTTAATCTAAATTGCTACGTAGTTATATGTAGTTATGGTACATAGTTAATACGTGAGATATTGTTGAATGCCACTGAGCTGGTCGTACACTAACTGGCCTAATCCTTCAGTCAGAAAGAATTGCAGCTGCTGAATGAAATCTACAGGTATATTGCAGGTTCTGAGATATACTGGGTGCTGATGTGGTTTCTGCAAACACAAAATACATACAATAAATGTTGTCTCCAGTAACAATAGAGTGCTATATAAATGCTCACATACAACCACAGATCTAAAATGGATAATTAACATTAGTAAGCTAGAAACATTACTTCTGCTGCAAGTTCTCACACTATCACAACAAAAATGACATATTGCCTTCACATAGGCAGTATTCTAGCAGAGGTGAGTACATCAATATTGTTGCATTAACACACTACATATTTCAAATATAAGTTTGTACACACAAAATGCATATAACTAATATTCTGTGTTAATATTTATATATTAACAAACACGTTCATGAGTGAAGTAAACAGCAACACACAACAACGCACAAATAAAGACTATGAGCAAGCGAAATTGACCTCGAAACCAGGAGAGCATGAAACTGAGAAGGAAGAAACTTAACTGATAAATCATAGTTTATGTGCCAGACACTACTAGTGGTGCTAAAATGTATGCTACGATCCAACAGAATGCACCTGCTCTGCACATTCGTGAGGCACTGAATTTTACACATAATATGTAGACTGTGGAGTGCGTCACAATGGCTGCTCCTCTCTTTAACGAAATGCACACCCAACCCCTCGTTAGCTATTGTGATGTCACAGATGGCCAGGGAAAGCTCATTTCAACTTTACTAATTCTGTATTTGCACATGCAGTGGGTACACAATGGAATCTATCAAAATGTGAGAACATATTTTCAGTATGACTACTTTGAACCTTTTCCATTTTCAAACGGAAAGCCAAAATGTGAGGTGATACAACTATGAAGAGCAAGTTGTGAATGCAATTCCATTACGTTTATTCCCTTACATTGTTGAGGCTGCTGTTACCCAAGCAACCATAGTGTTTCTAATCTCAACATGTGTATCCTTTGTCATTATTCAATTCACATGTGAAGCTCCACCATTTACATATCTTCATATGGCGTGCTTTGGTCATGTGTGGATAATGATTGATGATGGGTGATGATGATTAGTAGTATTATATTAGTAATTGATTATTTAAAATAATGATTAACTATGATAATCAATCATAAAAGCAACAAATGGAAAATCACAGATTTGTTAAAAATACAGTTTTATTCTTTACCAAAGAAATTTATATCCCAAAAAAAAATTGTCTTCCTGTTCCAAGAAAATTCAATATGAACAAAGGCATTCTTATTCACAAAAAGTTCATACAAAATAGTATAGGAGAAGGGTCACAGCAATTTAACACTTCTCATTGATATAAGTGGAGAGGGGCCTGAGTCAAATCTCAGATTGGCCCAAATTACTTTATCATGTGAAAATATGAACTGTTTATACAACTCATTTCAGAAAGTTGCGATTGGAGAGGTACATAGGAGCAACCATTCAGTGCCCACGCACTTTCATTCTTCAGGCCAATGAGCAGCACCACAAACTCACAATCTCATAACTGCCATGGCTTATTAGAGCAGGAGTGAGGAACACAGAAATGAGGCCACACTGTGGATGATGTACTGCAGAGGTGCTGCCATTCAGCACCCATTGGCCGCTTCACTATCGTTCTTCAGATAAAGCGTGATAGGGCGTGATGGGCGGTAAGCAGTGCCACAAACTCACCGCTCATCTCATCGCTCCCATCATGCCTCTTTACAAAGGACAGATGGACTTTCTGAGAGATAAAGGCCTGTGTTTCAGCTGCTTACAAGAAGGGCATATGAGTAAATCCTGTGAGGGGACGTTAAGCTGCCAAATCTGTATCACCCCAATACATGCGATTGCTGACCTTACCAGCATTTAGATTCTGCACGGGGGCTCTGTACAGAGGGACAGTTAGAGAGGGCTGGTTTTCAACCATCCTATATACTACAACACACTGGCTTGGGCACGGGTGGGCCAGTGTGGGCCACGGCTGTCTAAATATTATCCTTGCCCACCCATTCATCTTGAACCGCTAGATCCAATTGTGAACGTAGTGGTGATCCCTGTTTTCTACATAACCTGCCTGTCTGCGGTATCCAGTGTGACACATTGACAGATTTGACAGTAGCCCTGAGATGTTTTACTGCCTGTGTGGGTTGTTAGGATGTGTGGCACGTTAGTGTCCGGGTTAAAGCATGGAAGAGTGTGGACCTCATTCACTTCTATTATGCTAAGAACAAAGTATAAATGATGCGGCGTCATTTCACAGTTTTGTTTTACGATGTACGTCTTCTGTAATGCAGGCTTTCTGATTAAACGCTGCGTAAATGCTGCTGTGCTTATTTTATTGGTGTGCGTGCTCTGGCCTTTTATCTGTGTATTGGTCGCGGTGCCTTCTGTGCTTTAAACTCTGACTTGGGTCTTGCAGGTTGGTAAACAGATAGTGTCAGTTACGTGATGGCATAAATGTTCTACGCAGGCAAAATAAATTATGGGTCTGCAAATGTGTACTTTAGTTACCGCCCGCCTAGTTCTATGTACGGCCACCAATATGAACATTTCTGGGAACGCTAGTGCTACAACAGCATAATAGAATTCCTGAAATTCAGTTATGGCTTTTAGTTTTGGTGTGCCACCCGAAGATTTTCAGTGGCCCCATCTGGCCACCCCTATGAAAAAATTCTGGGGGCGCCACTGCTCATGACGAGAAGTTTCTGAACATCGCACAGAAACACGTTAAAAACAACGTTTAAATGAATAAAGAAATGAAACCGTTTAAAAATTCATTGCCCGCTATGAAATAACTGACATCTCTGCTTCAACAGGGTATAACTACTTCTTTATTTCTCTTTAAACATAAAAATTAATTAAAAAATCTAAACAAGAATAAATTAACTAATTAAATTATTTAAGACTGGAATTATTGTTAGATTAAATTAAAAACAGTTGGCCTGAAAATTTTAAATGAATTCATTGAAATAATTTCACTTAAATTGTTTTTATATAACGTCGTTTGAAACATACTACAGTGGACCCTTGAAATAGGATTGCCCTAACATACGTATGTTTTGAGTTACGTTTTGAAATTTTGCAGAATTTTTGTTTTGAAATACAACGGGAATTCTGAGATACGACAAGAATCATCCTTTCGAATTGTCCGCGCACAGGCTGCCAGGGGTCAATCAGGCTGCCAACCTGCGCACAAACCCTCTTTCCCCCGTAAGCGCCGCTTCACATACAGCCCTTTGTACTTGTTGCTTCTCAGGCCACTTGCACTGTCTGTCGTTGAGTTGTGCTTTTTTTGGTATTAATACCGCATTTTCCTTAACTTTTCCTTTTCCTTAAAAGTTTAGTTTTGCTTTGTTTGTTTTAGTTAAGTTCAGTTAATTAAAAATGAAAAAAAAAAAAAAAAGCAGAAAAAATATTTAGTGTTTAAGTACCGTAGGTACCGTACCGTACGTACAGTAGTAAGTTCAGGCCTCCCTCCTCCTCCTCCGCCACCTACCTCCGTTCGCCAGCCACCTCCGTTAGCCGCTGACGTTTGTTTCCAAGGTAAGAATTCTTCATAAAAGACCATTTTCATTTATCATATTTTTGTTTTCATAAATTTTGATATATACAGTGTTATTGTCATCAAGACGGAATGGATTAAAAAAAATTCCATTATTTTAAATGGTGAAATTTACATTTACATGTATTCATTTGGCAGACGCTTTTATCCAAGGCGACGTACAAGGATTGGATACAGTCATCAACAAATCTAAAAGTGCATCTATCAATAATGCTACAGTAAATCTAATAATTACATCTACGTAATAATAGCATGGCCAGGAAGAATGGTACACAGCCAAGTAAAATATATACAATTATTAAATTATAAAATTTGTATTATACAATTAACAAATCTAAATACTAATACATTTACATAATAATGATGCATAATAGTTAAATAATGCAAACACATAATTATACATAACACAAAATAGATGGACAACAAGTTCTGATCTGAGCGTAGGATGTTCAGGCCAGATATTGCCTGAAGAGGTGGGTTTTCAGACCACGACGGAAGGATTGTAATGATTTAGCAGTCCGTAGTAAGACAGGGAGTTCGTTCCACCATTGGGGAGCTAACATGGAGAAACGCTGTAGACAGGATGGGCAACTGTAATTGCCAAGTACAATAAATTGCTTCACCTTGTGTCAAATAACTGAAAAACACATACAGTGAGTGCTTGCTTGCTACACCTTGTCAAATGACTGAAAAATACACAGTGCTCCATTGCCAACACTTTTTGTAAAAAAAAACATTAAAATAATAATAAAAACATGTTGCTATAGCTAAAATTAATTTTAAAAAAATTACTACGTGTTAAATGGGACATGCATAATAGAGCTGATACTGTTTGCGAGAGGTAGAGTTTTCCAAAAGCCAGCTAGCTAATTATCTGATCTCCTAGTCCATAGTCCAGTCAAGCTGGCCTGGGCTGACGAGCCAACGTTAGTTAACAAGGATGGAGGCGTGCAGCGCGCCCCGAGGATGCATTCTGTAATGGAGAACATGTGACAGACCGCTCTGTCATAGGTATAGGTGAGCAAGGGGTCCGTTGTCAATGTGTTTGTGAGAGAGCGAGAGCGGGGCAAGGAGGGGCTGAGCGAATCAATGTGCTGCGCGCAGCTCTACAATGACACTTTACCCATTTTAAATAGTACTTTAGGGGGGGCACAGGGGGGCCAGGCTTGTTGTCACGGGGACACAGCACCCCCCCCCCCCCCCCCCTTAGAACCGCCACTGCTGCTCAGTGCAGAGTGCGTGACGTTACACCAATTGAATTACCGTATGCATTTACCTAATTAACTAAATAAATCCCTATGTTGAATTTTCTCCAGCCGGTAAAAGCGATGTTACATTCGATTGATAAAAGTGAAAAACTCTGTAGTTCGGATTCCAAAAGCAGAAGTTCAAAGTCACCAATAAAAAGGCCAGATTGATAATCATACTTAGACTTGTCATACTTAGTTGATTATGCCACGGGGGAAATGCACTGGAACGGATCATTGTTTCAAAACGTTGGCACAGCTGGTACCTTCAGAACAATTAAGACTGCTTCAAAACACTGCAAGTCATCTGACCCTTGGAAACAATTAATACTGTTTCGAAACGCCTTGGCAGCGCACTGTTAGGAACAAGGAACTGTTTCGAAACACTTGTGATGGGGACATCTGCTGGTGACATACATGTATGTAATAACAAGTTGTCTGCAATAAGTCAGCTTTGAAGAATTGGACATGAGTGTCTAGTTATAAACCAACGAAATATACTTCCTCAAAAGTCACTCTAATAAACAACTTCTATTAAATAGCAACGGCTTTGATACAGGGTATTTTAGACAAGGCCACACACATTCTTATGAAATTCTTTGGATATTATGCAACATGTAGCTTGCAAGAGGAAGCTACATTAGTGAAATGAATGATTATATATATAATCCCAAATGTCCACACAAGGATATTCCACAAGGATTATTATATTGTAACGACTTTCAAAGGAAACACAAACAGATACAGCTTACTCTCACGTAGTTTACTTTCTAACTGACATATTGACATGCGCACTGGCTGTACACGCGCAGTGGCTGTAATCTCTTAAAGGTACAGAACACCATTTCTATTCACTATATAATCATATTATGACATCTCCCCTTTTAAGATTTAATATTCCCTTATACGTAAACAATATAGTGTATCACATCTCCCCCTTTTAAGTATAGATATTCTCATGTAAACAAAGGCACAACACGGTATTACTAAACATTCTAAATATAGTAAATTCAAGAAGTGCAATCAAAGAATAGTGCTTTTTTTTTTTTTTTTTTTTTTTAGATTATCAGATTTAAATGTTTCTTTCCCATTATCTCCACCCCACAGTCCATTCCAATCTCTGAAAGAAAAGGTTAGTAAACAAGGTAATATCAACATGAAATTCACAATGAACATGTTTTTTTTTTTTTTTTTTTGTTCCTTCACAGGTTTAGTTTCTCAACAGGTTTGCTGAGTCTGCCAGACCGTGTATAGAAAGGTCTGCCAGGCTTGTCAGGTAGTACGACACCGCTGGTTGGCAAAGGGGTGTCAGTGGTTGGTGCTGGATCAGGCGGATGGCTGGAACCACCTGGCTGGCACTCGGGGATGACGCAGGGGACTGCTGCTGCTGTTGCAGCTGCAGGGACGTGCTGAAGATGACGCCAATTGCGTCTCACTCTCTCTCCGCGCTGTGTTGTGATGACGTAGGAGCGCGGCGTGATGCTCTCTCCGGTGATCACAGCAGGTGTTTGCCATGATTTCTGGTGGTCCAGCTTCACGAGGACGGGATCACCAGGTTGCAGTGATGGCAAGGGTCTTGCGCCGTGTCGCCGGTTGAAGTAGAATGTTTGCTTTTGCTTCTCACTCGCATCCTTGTTTCTGACTGCCACAAGGTTGGGCCATTGTGGCTGAAGATTCACCTCAAGTGTTGGCAGGGTTGTTTTGATTTTGCGGCCCATCAGCAGCTCTGCTGGGCTCACACCGGTGGTGGTGCAAGGTGTGGACCGGTAACACATGAGGGCAAGCAGAGGATCTTTTTGGGAAAGTATCCTCTTTGCAATCTGAACTCCCCGCTCGGCATGTCCATTGCCTTGGGGATTGTGAGGGCTAGATGTGGTGTGTCCAAAGTCAAAGTCTCTGGCAAAGTCTTTGAACTGTTGGCATGAAAACTGGGGTCCGTTGTCGGACACTACCTCATCGGGAATTCCGAATCTGGCGAAAACTGCCTTCAGCTTAGTGATGACTTGTGAAGCAGTTGTTGTTGTTAAGTGTAGGATTTCTAGGAATCTCGAGAAGTAATCTGACATGATAAGGTAAGTTTGTCTCTTGTACTCACAGAGGTCGATGGCGATTCTCTTCCAGGGTCGGTCGGGTAGTGGAGTTGAGATCAGGGGCTCTTTCCGCTGTGAAGGTTTCAACTCACGGCATACCTGGCATGACTGGACTCTCCGCTTGATTTCACCTGAGATGCCGGGCCACCATACAGCCGCCTGGGCGCGCTCTCTGCATTTGGTCAGTCCCTGGTGCCCATCGTGAATGTGGTCCAGTGTGTCCTCCCTCAGCGTGTCTGGAATCACCATTCGGCTGCCCCTGGTGACAATGACATTGAATTCAGACAGTTCAGTTTTAAATGGAAAGTACTCACGTGCTGCTGTTGGTACATTCCCAATGTACTCTGGCCACCCTGCTCTGATGTACCGCAACACCAGCTGCAGATGGGGGTCGGCCGCCGTGGCTACTCTGATGGCCTCCAGCCTGGTTGGTGTAGCCGGCATGTTCTCCATGATGGTGGCTATGTAACACGCCACCTCGTTGTGAGTGTCACTCTCCTCTTGCTGGCACGGTAGTGGACTGCTTGACAGTGTGTCAGCCACAGTCAGTGTCTTACCTGGTGCGTATTCAGCTGTTGGTTTGAATCGCATGAGCCTCATGAGCAGTCTTTGGCAGCGTATTGGCACATTGTCCAGATCTTTCTTGTTCATGAGGGGAACTAGGGGTTTGTGGTCTGTCACAAGCTTAAAGTCCTCCAGACCATACAGGTATTTCTCAAATCTCTCACACGCCCACACACTCGCCAAGCACTCCTTCTCAATCTGTGCATAACTGGTTTCTGCATCAGACAGTCGGCGAGAGCAGTACGCCACTGGTTTCCACTCGTTGTCGTGGAGCTGAAGCAGAACACCGCCAATGCCATAACTGCTGGCATCAGCTGAGACGGCAGTTGGTCTGTTCACGTCGTAGAACTTCAGCACTGGAGATGTGGAGAGGCACTCTTTGATCTTGAGAAATGCCTCCTGCTGGGCATGGTCCCATACCCAGGCTGACTTGGACTTGAGCAGTGCGTACAGTGGCTGGCCTATTGTAGAGAGGTTGGGTATGAATTTCCCCAGGTAGTTGAACATTCCCAGCACTCGTCTCAGCTCTTGGATGTCATGTGGTGCTGGTAGCTCTCTGATGGCTTTTACCTTGTCAGGGTCTGGTCTCACCCCTGACTCGTCGATGACCTGGCCCAGGAAATGAAGTGTGCTCTGCCTGAACTTGCACTTTTCCTTGTTGAGCTTCAGACCGGCTGACTCAATCCTCTGGAGCACGTTGTTGAGGCGCTGGTCGTGCTGTTCTGGTGTCTGCCCATACACCAGCACGTCGTCCATGAACACCGCCACGCCGTCAAGGTCACTGAGAGTCTCTGCCATCTTGCGCTGGAAGATTTCAGGAGCACTGGTGATGCCAAACGGGAGCCTTTTGAAAGCGTACCTCCCGAAGGGTGTGATGAAGGTGGTCAACCTGCTGCTTTCAGGGTGTAGAGGGATCTGCCAGAATCCGGAGGCTGCATCGAGCGATGTGAATGTTGTTGCACCGCTGAGCTTTGCTGTTATCTCCTCTGCAGTAGGAAGGATGTATCTCTCTCTCCTCACAGCTTCGTTCAACCTCTTCAAGTCCACACAGATACGCACCTTGCCATTCTTCCTCGGAACAGGCACCATGGGCGCGCACCAGTCTGTTGGCTCGGTCACCGGCTCGATGATGTCATTCTCCTCCATGCGCTTTAGTTCCTCCTGAACTTTCGCCATGAGGGGTAAGGAACTCGGCGAGCAGCGTGCACGGCGTATGGCTGAGCATTCTCCCTTAACTGGATCTTGACAGGCTCGGTGTTGAGAGTCCCATGCTCACCAAATGCCTTGTGGACTTCCTCGATGCGCTTCACCAGTCCCATTGCAGTTGCTGTGTCTCTACTGAGCAGGTTGTTTGCTGTCTGGCCTCTGATGACATACACTGGGAACGAGTAGGGCTTGCCTTTGTACTGGATGTTGGTGGTGAATTTTCCCAGACAGTCCAGCTGACTGCCAGGGCTCTACAGTGTGATGTTGGAAGGCTCTAGTTTTCTCTGGGGAACTAGCCTGCTGAATGTTTCCACTCCCATGACGTTTGTGTCAGCCCCAGTGTCAATTTTGATTTGAACTGCCGTTGCCCCAATTTTAAACTGCACAGTCCACAAATCATCGGATGTTTTCGCGTTGGTCACTGCTCCCAGAAAGTATGGTGACTCGTCTGCCCCCTCCGTAACTTCCCTCACTGCTTTGCTACGGCATTTTCGTTCCCAATGGCCCCTTTTCCCACAGTTGTTACATGTCGAGTTCTTTGCTGGGCACATCTCGGGATTGGCGTGTCTCATTTTGCCACATCGGCCGCATTTCGGGTCGTTTCTCTGACCGTTTTCTTTTCGTGGGGGCTGCCATCTTTGTTGTTTACCTTTCGCCGCGGCTTTCCCCCGCACTTCCTCCACTGCTACTCTGCCTTCGCCCTGCTGCTGGTGCACCTGTAATGCCACCTCTTCAGACTGGCGAACAGTTTGTACAGTGTCGGCAAGTGTTAGCTTCGACTCTAGCTGTAGCCTACGAGACAGTTCTTTGTCAAGGATTCCCACCACGATACGGTCTCTGATGTGTTCCTCTTTAAAAACCCAAAGTCACAGTGTTCCGACATCTCATACAGTGCTCTGATAAACATTTCAGCCTTTTCACCGGGCCGCTGCGACCGTTGGTAAAAGCAAGCGCGCTCGTGAATCACATTCCGCTTGGGGAAGAAGTACTCGTCGTATTTTCCTAATACGATATCAAAGTCATCCTCTTCGTCCATCTCCTCGAAAGTGAACGACTTGAATATGTTTTCAGCCTCATAGCCCATAGCATATATCAACGAACTGACCTGAACTTCTCCATCTTCTCTGAAGAGTCTTGTTGCTATTCGGTACCGTTGAAAACGTTGACGCCAATCAGCCCATTCATTTGGACGATCAAATCTGAAGTTTTCCGGTGGATTAAACTTGGCCATTTTCCGATTGAAACGAGTAGTCCGTCACGACTTCTGACACCATATATATAATCCCAAATGTCCACACAAGGATATTCCACAAGGATTATTATATTGTAACGACTTTCAAAGGAAACACAAACAGATACAGCTTACTCTCACGTAGTTTACTTTCTAACTGACATATTGACATGCGCACTGGCTGTACACGCGCAGTGGCTGTAATCTCTTAAAGGTACAGAACACCATTTCTATTCACTATATAATCATATTATGACAAGGCCATGTGTCATTTTTTTCAAAGCAGATATATTCAGTAGTTGCTGTTTAATAAAAGGTCTGATACTGTAGGGATTACAGTCAGGAAACTAAACCTAGGGACTCAGAATGCGTCAGTCCAAATGATGAAAGTGAAAGTATTCCTTTTCAAAAGCCATAAGATATAAGACAGAAGAGTAAGGTAAAGAGAGAAAGAAGAAGCATCGAGTGGAATAAAATATCGTAGTATGTCCTTCGTGTGACAGAGAGTGTCGGTGTAAATGTATATTGTTGGTCAGAAGGATAAAGGTTTGCTCAACGTTTTTTCGGGTAGATAATGTAAAAATGGCAAGTAAGTAAGAAACAGTTCCTCAGCTCGGTCTAAGTAAAAGTGAAAGTTAAAAATCTGAAACGCCATTTTAAAGAAGGGGACAGATGATAATGAAGTGAGAGGGAATACATTTCACGCCGTAAGTATCTTTAACAGGAGATTATTCTGCCTTGGGGTGATGTGCCGGGATAAAATCGCTGGGGGTGCATTTAGGCAAATGTAAAAAAAAAAATGTGAAGCGTCCGCTTGAGCTTGGAGAGTCGTTGAACAGAATCACTGTGTACCGACAAACTAATCTTCTCACCGACAATCTTCTCATCTAATATCCGTCAGACTATTTTAAATCCGAGGCGAAATTTGCTTCTCGGAACTTAGTTGTGCATCCAGTTAGTATATTTATTTATGATGAACGATGCTCACTTAACGGAAGTCAATTTCCTGCATTTATGTGACTTTTCAGAGGAAAATGAACTAATAATAATTGTTTGTTAAATATTATAGGCAACATGTCGCAAGAGAATTTTGATCCGGAGCCGTACATCCCTATCTTCAACCTTTTACTTAAGTGCAGCATTGAGGCAGTTCCCAAATAGGCAGCAATATATGTGATGCTGCGCTTGAGTTGAAAGTGGTGCTGAAGCGATATAATGTAGCCTATGCTGTCGAATATAATCGCTGTCATAATATCAGTAATATCATGGCAAATTCCGTCAATATCTTTACAATTAATGTGGTTACACATTTCAGAGCAGTGAGGCTGCACTGAAGGCGGCTGATGAGGGGCCTTCCAGCATCTAGATACAAACATTGATTAATTCACTGTGCCCATGATTTATTTACAAATATATATTTATTTGTTCGCAACATTAATTTTTCGGTCTGTGACTCAGACTACCCAAACAATGGATTTGCCGTCAGAAAAGTGTTTTGATATTCATCCCGAACATTTAGGAACAGTCTAGTGCGTTTTTGGTTCTCAGATTAAAATGTCAACAACTGTCCAACCACGTTACTCGAGGTGTTAAAACATTATAGAATCCAAGTTATATGGACATACATGCACAACCCTAAAATGATTATTGATTCATTTTTTAAATAAATTATTATTTGGTGCCAATACACAAGCTTTATTTAGCATTCAAATTTAGTTAATTGAATTTTGATCGGTTTTTGTGTCCTTATTACACTTACAGACACACAAAGGCCATTTTCCATCTTAAATGTCAAAAATCTTTCAACCACAACACTCAGCTTGTTGAACAAAGTTGTGTCCAAGTGATATTGACATGTGGGTACAGCCCTTTGATTTCCCTTCAATTTGGACTCATGGCAATGAGGCGATTTTTAAGTGACGATCTGTTAAATGTCAGAGAGCTCTGAACAAAAATGAAGTGTGGATAATGAAGCTCAAATGTTCATAATTTCTATTCCTGTGTGTTTACAGGTCTGTTAGATCTGGGTCAGAACTGTTTCATAGTCAGTTCTGGTCAGGCATGTTCCAGTCTCTTGAGACAGGGGGCGCTGTCTCTAAAATGAGTCTCTCTGAGGAGTCAGAGAGGAGCGCTGGAACCTCCAGCCCTAAAAGCAAGAGGTATGAATATGTGGAACAGATTGTTCTTTAATTAATACATTATAAATAAGTTACAGCTACAGTAAGAGGATGAGGTTAACTGGAAGCTCTGTCTCCATGTGCTGTGGATTAGAGCTGCAGTAAGAGGATGAGGTTAACTGGAAGCTCTGTCTCCATGTGCTGTGAGTTAGAGCTGCAGTAAGAGGATGAGGTTAACTGGAAGCTCTGTCTCCATGTGCTGTGAGTTAGAGCTGCAGTAAGAGGATGAGGTTAACTGGAAGCTCTGTCTCCATGTGCTGTGAGTTAGAGCTGCAGTAAGAGGATGACGTTAACTGGAAGCTCTGTCTCTATGTTTTGTTCACAGGGTCCAGGTGGGGAGAGCAGGGTCACCTGTACCCAGCTGTATATCGATGAAGAGTGACAGGTCAATGGATCACCCTATCAACTTCAGAGGGGAATGCACAGCTGATCCAAGGTAAGTAAACAGGATATTATTTACACTACTGTTTCATTGTACCTCACTCTCACTGGACACAGTCTGGTGTAGGTGGGGCAGGGGCACAGCTGGGGGGGTTGAAGGCTGCACTGGGCCTGGCAGGGGGTCCAAGGCTCAAGTCTTAAAAAAGCTTAGTTTTACTGCATGACAAACATTCACTGAATGTGTTGTGAAGTTCTAATTTCACACATATTAAACATGAAATCTTTGTTAGACTGTTGATCATGTGTACCATTATTCTGCAGATGGTTTGATCTGAAAGAAGCTGTGCATGTATTTGACTAAAGCTAACATGAAATGAAGGTTTACAATTTTGATATGACCAATTTCAGTTGACATAGAAATCAGTTTTTGACTTTACTCAAAAATAAATTTCAAAGCTCTAAAAAGGAAGAAAAAAAAATGATCCAGACAGGGATAAATACTGGCCACTGTTGCTGAGATATAATGTGGCTTCACAAGGAAACTGCAAAATTATAATAGAAAGTGCTTGCTTTCCATATTGAGCTACGAATGACTAAATAACTTGACCACTATATCAATGAAACAGTAAATTTGTAATAAACCTGTATGTTAATCCATTTTGAATCTGTATCTCCATATACTGTGAGTTAGAGCTGCAGTAAGAGGATGAGGTTAACTGGAAGCTCTTTCTCCATATGTTGTGAGTTCGAAGTGCAGTCAGAGGATGAGGTTAACTGGAGGCTATGTCTACATGCGCTGTGAGTTAGAGCTACAGTAAGAGGATGAGGTTAACTGGAAACTCTGTCTCCATGTGCTGTGAGTTAGAGCTGCAGTAAGAGGATGAGGTTAACTGGAAGCTCTGTCTCCATGTGCTGTGAATTAGAGCAGCAGTAAGAGGTTGAGGTTAACTGGAAGCTCTGTCTCCATGTGTTGTGAGTTAGAGCTACAGTAAGAGGATGAGGTTAACTGGAAGCTCTGTCTCCATATGCTGTGAGTTAGAGCTGTAGTAAGAGGATGAGGTTAACTGGAAGCTCTGTCTCTATGTTTTGTTCACAGGGTCCAGGTGGGGAGAGCAGGGTCACCTGTACCCAGCTGTATATCGATGAAGAGTGACAGGTCAATGGATCACCCTATCAACTTCAGAGGGGAATGCACAGCTGATCCAAGGTAAGTAAAGATGATATTATTTACACTGCTGAGTTAGAGCTGCAGTAAGAGGATGAGGTTAACTGGAAGCTCTGTCTCCATGTGCTGTGAGTTAGAGCTGCAGTAAGAGGATGAGGTTAACTGGAAGCTCTGTCTCCATGTGCTGTGAGTTAGAGCTGCAGTAAGAGGATGAGGTTAACTGGAAGCTCTGTCTCCATGTGCTGTGAGTTAGAGCTGCAGTAAGAGGATGAGGTTAACTGGAAGCTCTGTCTCCATGTGCTGTGAGTTAGAGACTCAGTCAGAGTCTTTTAAGGTTGGAAATGAAAGTGCTTCCTTAGTTATAGTCATGTTTCAATTTAGTAAAATAGCTTTGTCCATTTGATAAGTTGCATTTTTTAAATCTGGACAGAACATTGTAGAATGTAAACAGCTGTTCCTTACTTTAAATCTGAAAGGAAAATCGCTTCATCCAAACTTTCTAATTTAGCAAACAACCAAGTTCATTGTTTAGAAGGAATATGCTTCGTTGGACAATTTTGTGATGCCTTGAACTGTTTGACAGTTTTCATTTGTGAAAACTGTGACTCAGCCTACTTGAATCCAGTGGCATCATACCTCACTCCCTCCTTCAGCATGTTAGATCAATTCAAGCGAGCCACACCCTGTGTTTTTGTGAGGCCCTGTTCGGTCTGGCTCAGTTTGAAGCCTGGAGTAGACCTATCGTCAGTGGACCTGTGCTGTGTAGCTTCTAGGTTTGAGAACGACATGCATTTCTGCCAGTCAACTAGCTGATGCTGAAGCCGACACATTACATACAAATCTATTTTTTTAAATCTGTGATGTAGGATAATAACAAAATTAAGCCACGTGATCAGCACAGATCACAAGATGAAAATGTTGTTCCATTTGGTGTGTACCAAAATAGCACAGCTTAACGGAAGCTCAAACCCCACAATTAACATGTTTCGAAAGACTGATTAATAAGAGACTCTATTTAATGAAACAAGAAGTTTCGTTTTGCAAAATAGCCAAAACATCCATCCACATCTTGAAGTTACACAGATAAAAAAAATGTAGTAGGCTACAAAAAAATAGTAACCATAACAACAACAATATTGTTAATGACCCACATATTGAACTTGAGCAAATAAAAAAAATAATAAAAACTGATTTTCGCACGCTTAACTGTCGACTGACAATCGAGGAATCGACAAATTGTTCACATCCCTAGTAGTTTTTGTGTCCTTTCTCCAAACACTGAGGGTGTAATTAGAGCCCAGGACTCTCTGAGCCAAGTTTAGCTAGCCACATTGCTAACTTGGTTTGTGTGAGACATTGCCAAGTACTGCAGAATATGAAGAGAGATATCTGACAGTTTTCTAGAGTCAGTATGTGGTCTTCATGTGTACCAAGTATGTGGTCTTCAAGTCAGTAACAACTGCATTTGCCATATACAGTGTAAGCCAGCTATCTGCTGGTACAGATTAAGCCATGGCCTTACGCTGTCTCTAATTTTGTAATATGGCCTGATAAAAGGTTTTATTTTCCTGAATGAAAGTATTTTTAACTCAGTTGTTGGTACCTGATACCACTAAAATAATTGGCCAGTTTTGTCTGTGTCACATCTGTCTGTTTCCCCAGACACTGCTGGGATATTTTCTATAAATATGAGCAACCTTTATCATTCCAGAAGCTCCACTCATAGCTGGAGTTTTGGAGTTCTTACTCTTTTCTCCTGACTGCCCTGTTTTGATCAACACCTGCATTTTGAGACACTTCCCTATATTATCAGCATGAGCAAAAGCCATCAATGTATTTCATGTCTTACACACACCATACATATCCACACAAGCACATTACCACATTGATGATATTATAGTGGCTCGTTTTGTCCAAACATTAGAGAACACAGCCAGTATTCTACGCTCTCACAACTCTGCTACTCTCTCAAAAATGCTACATGGTAGTTTCATGCTAAATAGTTTCATATTAGTGTAATGCTAGTTACCTATTCTAGTTCTGTGCTATTTATTAGTACACTTGCAGCAGTTGCTAATACAGTGCCACAGAGTAGTAAATGTAAGAATAGTGTTTGCTGTTGCCAATGATGAAACCACATAAAACACAGGAACATGGTATAAAGGATCTTGCAGCTATTAGCTTTACTGCTAATCTACCTCTCTTTCATACATTATAGAGAGTAATATAGGGACATGTCTTATATTTACGTATACAGTATAACAACATCACAGTTAAACCATTCATTTCACAGAAGTCTGGTAAAGATATTTACTGTTGTAATGTTCAGTTTGTTAGCTCACCACTTAGCTTGGTAGGTGTTTGGTGATAAAGAATGGAAGTCTATCACTCTGTGCAAGTAAGATCCACCCATCCATGGTCTAGGGATGAAACAGGCCTTCCTCTTGTGGAAATCTGTGGGTAAATCTGTAATGATAAACCAGTGAGCTGAACTGGCTGTTGGGTAGCTAAATACTGAGGATACTGCATCACCCCCTTTAACAATGTATTTCATTCTATTTTAGAGAAAACAGAAGGAGAATACATGGTTCACCAGCTGGCTATGTGTTTTTCCTGCTTTGCTAACACCACCTAATTTCCCCTGCAGAGCGTACAGCATCCTATAATATTTAAGCAGGGTCTGGCTGCAGCCACTCCAGACCTCGGCACACAGGCCCCTCCTCAGAGAGGCCCTGCTGCATGTGGAGCCCTGCATCGGCTTGCTCAGGGGCAGGTGGCTCTCTCCTGCACACACCAGAGAAGGTGTACAACATCTTGTACAATGTTACAATGTTCAAGGATATGTACAATGTTCAAGGAACTAAGACTGTACACCACCTTATAATGGGAATGATAAAAGCAGCTGACGTGGCTGTTTTGGGATCAACCCAGAGCATCACCTTTGATGTGTTTACATGAGCAGGTGCCTTCAGTGGACAAAAAGCCAATCCCATTTTGCAACAATTGACATATGGACAGTTTGATTGTCAAAAAGGCTCTGTCCATATGTCTCTGTTAGGCGTAACATATCAACAACTTCAGCTGCCTTTATCTTAACACAAAGAACAAGCTTTGCCTAAACCACACGACCAGAATGTCACAGTGTGAAGGTACGAACATAAGCACTATGATAAGCGTTATACACAGATTTTTTCCTTCACAATTATGAAACAGAGCAGTTATCAAACACTCGGGATGTCATTTTGATAACCTTTAACGTGAGGGACCCAGACTCTGGTGTTAGGGTCTTTTCCCATGCTGTTGAGAGAGATTGCATCGGTGATGATGTTTCTTGAAAGATTTAAATTGTGTTATCTAGTGTTTGAAGATACAGTTAAATTAGAGGCATGTGTAATCTCGTCTCATAATAAGGAAGTGAACATTTCTTGAACATTTATCAAATTTTGTGTCATGCCTCAAAGGCTATTTCATTGGTTAATTATATGGTTAGGTATGTTTTACCCAGAGGTTCACTGTTTGATATAAGTATGAGTGACTCAACCTACCCCCAAACACCCCAGCCCCACAAACCCCCCACCCCCTGCGTGGGTGTACCCGTTTTTTACAAGACAGAGGTCTAATGATTGAGCTTCTCTTAAACATTTTAATGTACTCTTCTTATGTATTTTTTTCTTAATTCACTGTTTCTTTCTGTCGGATCACTGATTCCTCACAAACCACTTTGCAGGGTCCAGCAATCGGCAGAGTCCAGCTGTCTGGACCAGAAGAGTCCAGAGTGGAGAGAGCAGCGTATGGATGTAAACCCCACAAAAAAGGTGTGATATCTCTTTAAATTATCTATGCATGAATCATCATGGGGTTTGGCTTGGAGAATACTCTTTAATTCTCTTTTCAGGCTCATAACTATTGGAATGACTAACCTCTCACTATGATGTGGTGTAATTGCACACATTCAAAGGAAGTGCTCTGCCAAAAACCCCTAATTCTAATGAATCACAATCTCATACAGATTACAGTATAGGCACATGTTTGTTATGGGACTCAAAATCCCAGCAGCACTGTTAATGTCTATGGCAGAAAGTCCACATTGGTAATGAAACAGCTGCTATGGGACTCAAACTCCCAGCAGCACTGTTACTGGTTATGGACTAGACGATTACTTAGAGATGGCAAACCACTTTCACAGACAAGACACACCTTCTACACTCTCTACTCGCGCTGGGTTTAGAGTGCAAGGGACACACGCACAGGGTGTAGGGTGCAGGGAACACACTCACAGGCTGTAGGGTGCAGATTCACAGGGTGAAGGGTGCAGGGAACACATTCACAGGCTGTTGGGAGCAGATTCACAGGGTGAAGGGTACAGGGAACACATTCACTGGCTGTAGGGTGCAGATTCTCAGGGTGAAGGGTGCAGGGAACACACTCACAGCGTATAGGGTTCAGAGAACACGCTCACAGGGTGTATGGTGTAGTGAACACACTCACAGGGTGTAGGTTGCAGGGAACACACTCCTCATTTGGAGCACAACACAAGAATAAACACAGAGCTGGAATGTGGTTTCAGTCAATCATCCAGGACCAGATTCATCCCTTTTATCAAAAGCATTTTAAATGTTACTTCAGCCTTTTCTGGGGCATAAAAAATTCCCGGGACTGAAAAATGGCGAGCATTTGGGAACCTGAGAATCTGCAGCGGACATGGAGAGCACAGTTTGTCTTGCATAATGATATGCAGCAGTCTGTTTATCCAGATTCACAAAACAATTCAATTACTCTCAAAGCATGATTAATCTGAACTACTGCCTCTACAAAGTCATCAATCAAAAGCAAAAGCTGAACTTCAAAGAACTGGAGTGAATTATCGCACATCTCTTTATGTGCTTATTTCATTCACCCTGAGACAGCACACCTTATCATGTGTTTATTTCAGTCTCTCCAGCGCACTCTGATGAAGTTGAAGAAGGAGGAGTTGAAACAGTTTCAGAGCCATCTGAGTCAGTATTACCCAGAATGCTCTGAGAGACAACAGGAGGACCATGAGGCCCTGCATGTAGTTGAGAAGATGCTGGAGACCTGTGGCAGTGAGAGATCTCTGGAGATCACACTCCAAATCCTGAGGAAAATGAAGCAGAAGGATCTCGCTGACTCTCTGGAGAGAGATGAGCAGAAGAGTAAGACACTTATTTTGTGTAAATCAGTCATTACTCTGATGTGGCTGATGTAATGAGACTCTGGTGTGTCTTCATGAACAAGGCAGAATCTATTTCTGTTCACTGTTTGTGCAGATTGTTGGAGTGATGTGTAACACACTGTGTGACAGACTTGTGTAAAATATTGTGTCAGGGGGAAAAGTTTATAACAGTTTTTTCAACTGATTATTTTTTTTTAATATAAGTAAATTGTCTGTCATATTTCCTCTTCTCAGAAAAACTCACAAGAGTCCAACAGACACTGAAATCTGATCTGAAGGAGAAGTTTGAACGCATATTTGAAGGTGTGGTACAGCAGGGCCACCCAACCCTCCTCAATGAGATCTATACAGAGCTCTACATCACAGAGGGGGGAGGTGGGGGGGTCAATAATGAACATGAGGTCAGACAGATTGAGGCAACATCCAAGAGACAAACCACACAGGAGACTGCAATCCTCTGCAATGACATCTTTAAACCTTTACCTGGACAAAAGAAACACATCAGAACTGTGCTTACAAAGGGCATCGCTGGCATTGGGAAAACTGTCTCTGTGCAGAAGTTCATTCTGGACTGGGCAGAAGGAAAAGCCAATCAGGACATTAATTTAATCTTCACTCTTCCTTTCCGAGACCTGAACTTGAAGAAGGAGAGAGAATTCAGTCTGATGCAACTCCTCCAGCACTACTTTCCACAGCTGAAAGAGATTGAAAGTGTTGAACATCATGAAGTCAAAGTTGTGTTCATTTTTGATGGTCTGGATGAGTGTCGACTTCCTCTAAATTTTCGGAAAAATAAGAACTGCCGTGATGTAACAGAGTCAGCATCAGTGGACGTGCTGCTGACCAACCTCATTAAGGGGAATCTGCTTCCCTCTGCTCTCCTCTGGATCACCTCCCGACCAGCAGCAGCCAATCAGATCCCTCCTGAGTGTGTCCACCAGGTGACAGAGGTACGAGGGTTCAATGACCCACAGAAGGAGGAGTACTTCAGGAAGAGAATCGGAGATCAGAACCTGGCCAGCAGAATTATCTCACACATAAAGTCATCCAGGAGTCTCTACATCATGTGTCACATTCCAGTCTTCTGCTGGATTTCTGCTACAGTTCTGGAGACATTGTTGGGTAAAGCAGACAGTGGAGAACTGCCCAGAACTCTGACTGAAATGTACACACACTTCCTGCTCATTCAGACCAGTGTGAAGAATCAGAAGTATCATGGCACCAATGAGACAAACCCAAAGAAGATCTCAGCATCAGATGCAGAAATGATCCTGAAACTGGGGAAGCTGGCTTTTCTACAGCTGGAAAAGGGCAATCTGATATTCTATGAAGAGGACCTGAGAGAGAGTGGCATTGATGTCAGTGAAGCTTCAGTGTACTCTGGGGTGTGCACAGAAATCTTTAAAGAGGAGTCTGGGTTGCATCAGGAGAAAGTCTACTGCTTTGTGCATCTGAGCATTCAGGAGTTTCTGGCTGCCTTGTTTGTGTTTCATTCATGTGTAAATGAGAACAGAAATGCACTCAGACCAGAAGAGTCAAAACCTGAGAGTGACAGAATGCAGCTGTCTGAGTTACACAGGAGTGCAGTGGATCAGGCCTTACAGAGTAAGAATGGACACCTGGACCTTTTCCTCCGATTCCTTCTGGGCCTCTCACTGGACTCTACTCAGACTCTCTTAGGAGAACTACTGACACAGACAGGAAGTAGGTCATCTGTTTCAGGCCCAATGACCCAAACAGGGAGCAAATCACTTCTACACTCCATCAGAAAACTATTCACACGAACAGGAAGTAGAGCAAAGAGCATTGGAGAAACAGTCCAGTATATTAAGAAGAAGATCAGAGAAGAGTCTTCAGCAGAGAGGACCATCAATCTGTTCCACTGTCTGAATGAACTGAATGACAACTCTCTCGTGGAGGAAATACAGACTTCCCTGAGATCAGGAAGACTTTCTGATAAAGAGCTGGAACCACACCAATGCTCAGCTCTGGCCTTTGTGTTACTGATGTCAGAGGAGGTCCTGGATGAGTTTGACTTGAAGATGTACAACACATCAGCAGCAGGTCATCAGAGACTGATACCAGTATTGAGGAACTGCAGGAAGGCCAAGTGAGTACTGTTACATCATTCACAATGCAGATGATTGACACTGATATTTACATTAACAGTTTATAATTGTGTGAGAATAAAGTGCATGAACATAGCTCACCTATATCATGACCAGAAGCCTGTATCTACCTTCAGAAAATGTTCATGAATAATATTTCAGAATGTAATATTTTTTTGTTCAATTTTCATATACCCCTTAGTGTGTGTAGTGAAGAAACACCAATGGTAAAATACCATGATCTGAATGTGATATTTTCGTTTAACAATTGGCCATGTAGGATGCAGAAATTAAGTCTACAAATTGAAATTCATTTTTATTCATCCATCTTAAGTGTCAAACCTCACTGCCCCTTAGGTCTTCCTCACCTCTGCAGCATCCTCTCTGAATTTGGATTTTGTGCTCTAGGTATAGAGGTAGGGGTTGGGGGGGGGGTGACAGGGGGTTGTGAGCTCACTGCATTTCCTGCATAGCTTGGGCATGCTGTGATAGCACACCCCATCCCTGTTGTTCCCCAGTGTGCTGGTGCTGGGGATGTGGCTCACTCTGCCTATTGCAGAGTGGTGGGGTTTGACCTGGCCCAGCCATTTCCTGGCCCCTGTACAAACTCTGCCCTCTTCTAGGACCCTCCTGGTGTCACATTTGAACTAAACAAACCATGTTACAGCACTGAGGTCCTATACGGCTTCCTTAAAGTGCTGCACAGTGACCAGTTTGTTCTCCATCTCAGACAGGGGCTCAGTGGTGAAATAACTAAGGGACTCTTATCCTTCCCCTCTCTATAGAGGTTCCAGAACCTCTCCAGGGCATTAGCATTTTAAAGCTAACCTCAAAAATGTCAGTGGGGCCTGGAACCTTCACCTCCAAACAGGTCATGCTGGGCATTTTGGTCTCTGTCTGTGGAGGATGGGTGGGGTGTTGTGCCATCCTTATTGTTCTGTCCACTGGCTCTGTCATGCCAAATTTGATCCGCCTGGGAAATTTGATCTGGCCTGACGCAACAATGGGTTCTGAACAGCTGATATAGCGTCTCCATTGAAAAACAAAAAAGTCAAAGGCAAATACATATTTTACAAAGGGGCATGCTTTGTAAGTATTGGTGATTAAAGTCTTTGGTGAAATTATAGTTACAAGAATCTTAATCTTAAGCTTCAACCTGGTGGGCGTACAAATTCATGAGTCAAATTCCTGGTCCTGAATGCTGGCCAGGGTGCATATTTACTTACACAAACTTAAATGCTGTGATCTGACCAGCTTTCAGGTGGTCATCTTTATTATGAAAGCTAAATAGTCCAGTATTACAGTGAAAAGAATCATTCTGTCCATTGAAAAACCATCATGATCCAGTGGTGTTCACTCGGCAGCATTTTTAATAGCTTTACGTTTCTCTGAAACAAACATTATTTCTGTCTGCCTTTCCAATGGTTCTTTTTTAGTTTTTTTTATCTTGACATTGATAGACGGATACTGTTTTCCATCATTATCAGCTACTGGTTATCTTCACATGAGTATTTAAGGTATCTGTATGTGCTGTAGGTTTGATCTTTGAAAAATTAAACTAGCTAGTGATAATGCAGGCCAGGCATTGCTGTCAGGCACAACTTCGTAACTTGTCAGACAGTCATGTTCGATGTCAGCTTCAGTGTAGTTACCATTATCTTCAATACATCCTCATTAATAGTAAAAATTTCAAAACTGCACAAAAATGATTGAACTCCGCTCTCTTCGCGAGGTAGCATAAATCCCTCTGAGATATGGTTTTGCAAAACTGAGAGCGATTTAATTGCCCAACGTTCTAAACGATAGATCATCCCTGCGTTGTTATAGCAACAGACACTATGTCCGATGTTCAGAACCCATTGTTGCGTCAGGCTGGATCAAATTTCCTGGACGGATTAAATTTCACATGACAGCTCCTCTGTTGTCCGCTGGATGACTGGTGCTTCTTGCAGCCCTTTCAGCGATGGTTGTGGAGCTGGACTTGGTGGCGATGCCATCTTCCTCCCCAGGTCCTCATGAGATGAACAGTGTTGATATCTGCAGGAGACTCAATCCAAACACAGCTTGCAAAATCAACATTACAACATTATTACATCTTTCACCACGAGGAAGAAGCAAAGGGTCTTTGCTATTCTGGCTAAAAGGACACTTAATCTAAAACTGTGACTCACAGTAGAGATAATGATGGTATATTCTGTTATGCAGTCCTGTCTTTAAATATGATCACATCGTGTGAAGCTGTTCTCTACACACAGAATGTATCTGATGCCCAGTCATTTGATTGAGTTAGGAACTCACTCACCACTTTCCTAACGGTCGTGTTAGCTGATGACATGCTCATGTATTTGACCTGTGTTTAGACACTCACCACCAGGGTGCTGCTCACTCTCTCAAAAGCATATTGATTCTTTGGAGTTTCAGAAATGATCTCTCTGGGAAAAAAATACCCCACAGTTATGGAATTACACATTCTACAAAATTGTTTTAAAAATAGTTTTTTATTGCTTGTGAATTAGTGAACAGTGTTCAAATCTCTATGTCTCAAATACTCAGACAAAATTTAACTTAGATGCTGCCCCTGTCAGGGGGATCATGTCATCCACCCACGACCAACACCCCACCTGCCTGTCCCTCCCATACCCCCACCTGAGTCTGTCCAACCCAATCCAACTCACCCCAACCCTAGAAGGCCCCTCCCATCCTGCCCCCCACATACACAGTGAGGGAAATAAAAGGGAAAGAGATGGAGAGACTGTGGAAACAAAGAGAAAGAGATAAGAAAGAATGAGACACATGATACAGGAAACTGTAGATGTAGAGGTCATATATTTTTTTAAATTTTGCATTTTAAAACTTTCATATTTTTTGATATCATAAATATTTAATTATATTGTCATACAGAATAAATGAAAATTGCATTACGTGCATGATATTTTCCCAGCAGTAGAAATAAATTCAATATAAAGTTCTGTGATAGGTCTTGATCATAGTGGATAAACATCACAGATTGAGGGTATATATACATATCCCTGTACATTCAACATTTCTGTTATCCAGCTACTCTCTCTTCTCACAATATAGCAGAAGAGACCATAGAATGTCAGTTTTGCTCCTGTCCGTTTTCATATTGTTTCTGGTTAAAACTGAGTGGTCAGTTAGCTATGAAAGTCTCACGCGTGTGTTGAGTGTGGGGGGCTTTAGTTGGTGACTTCTGTGTGCTGATGTAGTTCCATATGGGAGGTGTAAAGATTACGGCCTGAATGACCACATAGTGTTTTGTAAATTTACTTGCCAAGCTGTGAGATTTCCATGGGATTTTTTTAAATCAAGATACCATTTAAATTTAGTGCAGATATTATGTTGTTGTTCCAATTTTAAAAAGTAATTACAATATGTTCACCTTCTTCCAGCCATTTATAGCTTGTCCTTATGAAACTCCTTTGGCTTTATAGATTTACTGTTGACTCACCTTGCTTTACAAATGAGCTAATTTAGTTCAGTTTTCTTCTGGTTTATATATATTGTATGTACTTCAAAATGCAATTATATTTATGATCAATTCATTTTCCTCCCTTTGGGACCATTTGATCAGGGTTCCTGAGTCTTAAAATGCTGGCTGGGTCAAACATAGACATCATATTGGTTAAGGAGGTGTGATTACAGTTTCGTTGGGGCCTGTGAGGTCATTAATTCATGTAATTTAGGGCTGGTTTAAAATCCCCACCTAATTAAATGTTCAGATGAGGACTGATTTCTCAGGATTCATTATGACTAGCATCTAGGAAATAATTATTTCACTTCTTTTGGCTGTCACCATAAATATTCCCAGGCAAATAAACAATTCCAAAACCGACCATCTGTAGTGAAAACTGCTAAGTCATAATGACCTGCAGGGTTGAGATTAGATAAAATAACTTGCATTTATGTTTTAAAAAAGAAGCCCAGTTGAGTATTGAATTCTTTCAATAATTCATCGACCATCCCTTGACTGTTGGTGAGATTCTCCTATAATTCGTCCAAGTGCGTTTTCAGGTGATCCAGCCAATTGTTACAGACAGGCCATTTCTCACTGAGATCTAATGTTGTCCCTTTAAGAATGCCAGGAGATCTTATTCGTCCCAAATGAGCCTGTTATGATGCTATATATATATTTTTAAAATAATACATTTTAGATAATAATCTTTCATAATGTTAGATTTACTGAGTCCCTTTAAAGCACTTCGGCTTGTTTGTATGCAATGTTTTACGAGGGTTGACATTGTTTAATTAACGAGAGAGTGGTTTGACTCTGTGACCCGGAGAGTGATAAATGAGTGAGTTGGATCGACGCTATTTCCAGTGAGGTTTGTGCGCGCAGTTCGGCGGCGTCTGGTAAATCCTGGAAGCGGATCTCCCAAAACTCGTCCACTCCCCTCGAACATTGTTTTTTCCCCACAGTTTTCTTTTCCTTGTTCATCCTTAACCAACTAAATTGTGCGACAACGTGACACTCAGCCCAGGCTGTCGGGATCTTTTAGAAAACGCTGAACAAACCGATTGCTGGGGGCAGCGAACTGTTGCCTTCGCAATTCCAAGACCAGGCTGTCCATCCCCGGCGACAAGAGCGAGCTGGCCGCGGAATGAGAAGCTCCGGCGTTGGGTACAAGCGGCGGAGGCAACGCCAGTCCTCTTTTCTTTCTTATTGTATTTAAACAAGCGGAGTGTATCAGCCGCACGCCACTAAACTCAGCAACCTTACAGCGAGCATTGACGAATTTAAAGACAACCAGAGTAAGGTCAGGCATGCAGTATCTGCCCAGGGAGGCTGTGACACAATCAAGCTAGGAATATGTATCCTGTTTTACCACAAATATTTTGGAATCCACATCAATTGTAAGCTATTTTTCATTATCACTTCCAATTGGAATGCCGGGCCTCTTTCTTTTGATGAGTAAAAGTTCGTTGGAGCTCTCAGTCCAGCAGGCTCCGCTCGGACATTGTAGGCGATCACTCCAGTAATAGTGGAGTGCGCGAACTTGACTACTTGGTGGAAGTCTTTCGTCAAATGGATGTTTTAGAACACAACTGGTAGGCTAAATACTTGGCTACAGTATGAAACATTGATTTGACTGCATGCCGAATTTAAATATGATTACCAAACCTACTTTACTGCTGTCTCATATGACCGTCTATGATTGAGTTTACTTTGTAAAGGTACCAGAGTCAGACATGATGGCGCCATTTTGAGTCCCTATAGATTCACAGTTGTAGCTCTGTGGTAACCCCTCATCACTCCATGTGGAACACAGCAAATAATTTTAATCGCAGTTACATTTATCCTAGTTACATAAATTCATGTAATGGAACTTGACACAACTAGGGAAGAGACAATGAAGTCACAACTGAAGTCAATTTAGGCTATGTGTCAGGAGGCTAAATTATGGCAATGACAATTATAAAGCGAAATCTGTACAAAACCTATGTGAACTCAAAGCAAGGTTTTTACTAAAACCTGACATCACCAACAGCCAAGCCGATTGGCAATTCGGCTCAAACAAGCAGTGGAGCTTGCTTCTCCTGCCACAATAAGAGACTCAACAGAGAAGCTTTTCTGCCAGAGATTGAGAGGGAGGCTATGTACCAGCTACCAAGCAAACTTGTTCTATTGGCGAGGTACGAGCTCGGCTACCCACAAGGTGTATGTTGAATATTCTGTTCTGTTTTACACCAAATTGATGACTTTGACAGATGAAACTTTAACTTGGCTTGTGAAGTTGAGCGACACAAACCGCGCACAGCCATAAGACCTTGTGTAAAATTATATTTCAAATGATATAGGGTAACACAGAATTTTCTGACATAGGTTTGTATATTTGTGAATCGGGTAATTCAGTGGTACAGTGCCACACAATGAATTTATGCTAGATATATGACATTGACCGTGAGAGTTTAATCATGCTTCAAAATGTGGGTATTTATACAGACTATACTGAAGTATCAAAGGCTTTCCAGGTACTGGGAAAAATCACTCAGTTCCAAAGAATTACTGAGCACTTTCCATCTAGCATATTATGAGAGTTTGAGGATAAGGAGACTGTGATACCTTTGGATGCTGAGCACATTGACCCAGAACCTGGTAAATGCTGGACTGTGATGCCAGTACAGGAGCAGGAGACGTCAGGGCCAGTTGAAGGCAGCAACGTGAACACTGAATTTGGAAACAGTTTATCATTGTTGTTTGTATGACTAAATACTAAAATAAGAACCACAGTAAAACTGAAAATCAGCTTTTCTAGCTGTTGTAACTCTGAGAAATGAATAATGCACTGATTTAAAAGAACCAAAGAAAACCTTTATACGATGCATGAAGTGCAATGAAATAATTTTGTTTTCTGAATCAGACTGATAATTGTGACTAAGAATTTTAATCACAATGTTTAGCAAAATAATTGTGAGTATAATTTTAACCATAACCATCCAGTTCTGAATTTCAGGCCACTTAGTTCAACAGAAGCAACTGTGAATGCTCTGAAATGCAGACCTGATTGTAAACAAGCTCTGAAACTGACTGATGCCTGAAAACAGGGAAAGCAGACTGTAGAAGCCTAGAAAATTGATTTCTTTTTGGTTCTGTAATTTTGTTTTTAATTTTTTTCAGAGAATGGCAGATAAGTACCAGAGAATAAATATTTTTGTTTCTTATCTGAGCACCTTAATTGTGTTTAACATCAAAAAATGATTTTAGTTTCCTGCTGATGGCTCAGTGATGTGCACTGTTTTGACATTGGTGTTCCTACGTTGGGGTTTTTTGGCAAAATTCATAAAACCAATAACTATAAAAAACTTTGGTCACAGGTCATTGAGAAATGATCACCATTTGAACAGACACACTGCACTGCTGATCAGATGTGAACTAAAATCCCCCTTGCCTTCCTGTGACTACTCCTGTGAACCTTTAGCTGTGTGATAATGTGTGCTTTTTTCCTCTCGTTGGAAGGAAATACAAACTTCTCACAACTTGTCAATCTAACTCACTATTCACTGTAAAGGCTGGAATTTGCTTTAATAATGAAATACAGTATAAAAGGATCTGATAACTCCATCCTTAGCCCTGCTGTCCACACTTGGCTCAGGGGCATGAGTAGGGCCATGAGTGAGGCTTAAAGCCCAGAGTTAGCCTGAAAAAGACTGTGGAAAAGGTAGCTGGGCCATTAGCCCCAAATTCTGACAGCTGAATAGAGGAAAAGGGGCTATTTGGGTCAGACGCACAGCTGTAGAACCGTCAGACTTGAGCAGGACATCTTATTCTCAGGTGTAAAGTGCTGCAGTTGCAGAGTGTAGCACAGACATCTTCCTCAGAGCATTGTAGATCTTACAATCCTCATTATCACTCTTTATCAGTGAGCACTATCAATACTACATTTAAAATATTAAGTGTTAAATATTAACACATCACCTCTTTCTTTCAGACTCGGCAGCTGTGGTTTTACAGAGGAGTCCTGTGAAATTGTGGCCTCAGCTCTCCAGTCATCAAACTCACCCGTGAGAGAGCTGGACCTCAGCTACAATAACCTGGGAGATTCAGGAGTGAAGCTGCTCTGTGCTGGACTGAAGAGTCCAAACTGTAAACTACAGACACTGGGGTGAGTAGTGCTGTGTACTTTGTGACTTTTAGTAAATAGTGATTATGGCTCCATACAGAGAAACATTAAACATCTTCTTCTCTCAATCAAACTTCTACTATCTCCAGCCTTCCATCCTTTCTTCACATTGGTCCCATCCCTCTCTTCTTACTCCTCTATCACAGCAAAGTAAAGCAGAATTGGGTAATTCAGTGGTACAGTGCCACAGAATGAATTTATGCTGGATATATGACATTGACAGTGACAGTTTAATCACACTTCAAAATGTGGGTATTTATACAGACTATACTGAAGTATCAAAGGCTTTCCAGGTACTGGGAAAAATCACTCAATTCCAAAGAATTACTGAGCACTTTCCATCCAGAATATTATGAGAGTTTGAGGATAAGGAGACTGTGATACCTTTGGATGCTGAGCACATTGACCCAGAACCTGGTAAATGCTGGACTGTGATTCCAGTACAGGAGCAGGAGACGTCAGGGCCAGCTGGAAGTGGCAATGTGAACACAGAATTTTGAAATACAGGGGGTCCTTGACTTATGAACGAGTTCCGTTCCTGTGACGTATCGTAAGCCGATTTTCGACGTAAGTCGGAATTTACACCTAAATTATACCTAAATTAACACATTAAGTCACCCACACTGTACACACAACACATGAAGGACATATAAAATACAGTAATTAAATGAAACATTAATAAAAAAAAAAGAGAGAACAATTTCTTATCTTTATTTCTTTGGTCGTATTTACGAACCAAACCACTTAGGTCGAAACTAGGTTTTTTAAGTAATTTATGGGAGTGCGTTGTAACCACGAAACCGTCGTAGCTTGTGACCGTCGTAACCCGAGGACCTCCTGTTCTTCGATTTCACACAAGTTTATCATTGTTGTTTGTACAACTAAACACTTTGAATAAGGACCACAGTAAAATTGAAAATGAGCTTTTCTAGCTGTTGCAAATGATTTACAACCAAAGAAAACAGATGAACATGGTCTAAGATGCATAAAGTGCAATAAAAAAATGTTTTATTGTTTATTGAATCAAATGATTAAGATTAATAAATTTAATCACAATATTTAGCAAAATAATTGGGGTTATAATTTTAAACATAATAATTCAGCTCTGAAGTTCAGGCCAGTAACTTGATCAGAAGCAACTGTGAATGTTCTGAAATGCAGACCTGATTATAAACAAGCTCTGAAACTGTCTGATGCCTGAAAACAGGGAAAGCAGACTGTAGTAGCCTAGAATATTGATTGCTTTTTGGTTCTGTTATTTTGTCTTTAATATTTTCAGAGAATGGCAGGTAAGTATCAGAGAGTAAATATTTTGGTTTCTTATCTGAGCTCTTTCATTGTGTTTAACATCAAAAAATGATTTTAGTTTCCTGCTGATGGCTCAGTTATGTGCACTGTTTTGACACTGGTGTTTCTATTTTGGGTTTTTTGGTAAAATTCGTAAAACCAATAACTATCAAAAAGTTCAGTCACAGGTCATTGAGAAATGATCACCATCAGAACAGACACACTGCACTGCTGATCAGATGTGAGCTAAAAACCCCCTTTGCCTTCCTGTGACTACTCCTGTGAACCTTTATCTGTGTGATAATGTTTGCTTTTTTACTCTCATTGGAAGGAAATACAAACTTCTCACAAGTTGTCAAGCTAACTCACTATTCACTCTAAAGACTGGAATTTGCTTTAATAATGAAATACAGTATAAAAGGATCTGATAACTCCATCCTTAGTCCTGCTGTCCACACTTGGCTCAGGGGCATGAGTAGGGCCATGAGTGAGGCTTAAAGCCCAGAGTTAGCCTGAAAAAGACTGTGGAAAAGGTAGCTGGGCCATTAGCCCCAATTCTGACAGAACTGAACAGAGGAAAAGGGGCTATTTGGGTCAGAAGCACAGCTGTAGAACTGTCAGACTTGAGCAGGACATCTTATTCTCAGGTGTAAAGTGCTGCAGTTGGAGAGTGTAGCACAGACATCTTCCTCAGAGCATTGTAGATCTTACAATCCTCATTATTACTCTTTAACAGTGAGCACTATCAATACGACATTTAAAATATGAAGTGTTAAATATTAACACATCACCTCTTTCTTTCAGACTCGGCAGCTGTGGTCTTACAGAGGAGTCATGTGAAATTGTGGCCTCAGCTCTCCAGTCATCAAACTCACCCGTGAGAGAGCTGGACCTCAGCTACAATAACCTGGGAGATTCGGGAGTGAAGCTGCTCTGTGCTGGACTGAAGAGTCCAAACTGTAAGCTACAGACACTGGACCTCAGCTACAATAACCTGGGAGATTCAGGAGTGAAGCTGCTCTGTGCTGGACTGAAGAGTCCAAACTGTAAACTACAGACACTGGGGTGAGTCGTGCTGTGTACTTTGTGACCTTTAGTAAATAGTTTGTGATTACAGCTCCATACAGAGAAACCTTAAACAGCTCCTTCTCTCAATCAAACTTCTCCTCTCTCCAGCCTTCCTTCCTTTGTCCACATTGGTTCCATCCCTCTCTTCTTACTCCTCTATCACAGCAAAGTAAAGCAGGATAAAACCCCATGAGTCTTAGGGTTGCCAGCTGTGTGGTTCCTGACCAGAATTATCTTGTGTTGAAATTCAGTGTGAAAGTTGGATTATGTGTGTGTTCTATCCACAGACTAGTGTCGAGACAGCAACATGCATTTTGTGGTTATTTACCCTGCTCCCTTCTTTTATGGTCCCTTTCCATGCACTCAGACACGGCCTCAGAGGGATATATGGTTCCTCTCCCTCATAAACACCTCCAATCCAGTGATCAAAGAGGCAACAGGCTTTTCAAGCATGGCAAGGAGCAGAGCTTTACTTTAGAAACTAAAACGAAACACTTATGACAGCCAAATGGATGAACATTTGGGGTTACCTGTTAAAAGCAGAATTGGGCGTGGTACGACCCTCTTTGTTGTTGGTAAGCCCTAAGATGCCCCCAAATGTAGAATCCTTTGATAAACATGCCCAACCACAGGGGGCTATCACCTGTCTCTCTCCCTCTGGCTCCTTCCTCTTCTGGAGTATGCATGTGTGTGTGCGTGTATGTATGCATATGAGCGAGCGAGGAAACGTGTTTACTTAAACTATCCTGGAGTTTCTCGTTGGAACACGTGCAGAGCCTGCAGCATGTAGGTAGGAGATAGTTTGTTGGACGTAGCGTGCCCTTTTCTTGGTGATCGCATCAGCACTGAAGCTCTAATAATTTGCAGAGCTTTACATGGGGAGAGGGAGATTAGACCCTGATTAGATAGCTATTCTATCATTCCCTGATGAGTATCTTTGTGAATTTTCCCATTTTCTGAGCAATCAGTAGTGAATTTGATCAACATTCTCCAGGCTCATATTTCAAACCTTAGGCAGCACATCATTTCAAGGAGGGAGGCAGGGAGGCTGTGTGTCCTTCTCCCAGTAAGATTGGTAATTGTTTCTCCACAGGGAGTGTTTCAAAATTTGGATATATTCTTTTACATTTTTCATAGAAGTATTTGTGAATTATTGTGTAATTTGTGCAGTATAGGAGGAAGTGTAGCTCTGTCTCTGCCTCACCTGTCTCACAGTGATCACATATCCTCTCCTCTTTGGGGCGCCAGGTTTGCTTGTGTCTGCCTGTTTCAATGGCCAGGCTGTGATCACTTAGTCTGTATTTGGTTTGGATCTGTCTCTGCTTCATATCTCTGACAGTGAAGAGATATTCTGCCAGTTTGTAATTTCTGCTTAACATCGTGTAGCAATTTAATTTGTTTTGTGGTTTTGTCATTTTCTTCCAATGTTCCAAATAAGAATCTTTGATTTATTAATTGGCTGATTTTAATTGAAGCAGTGCTGGTCTGAAACATGTCATACTTAGTGTTGTTAGTTGTTATTTGGTTTGTTAGTTTAATGGCCAGCTGACTGAGGGGACTTCTATTGGGGCTTAGCTCTTGGGATAGGTAGGCCTTATATTTGAGGGAAGTTGGTTTGCTTGTTTTCAGATGAATCCAGAATTGTAATGCTCTTTTCCGAATGTTAATAATCGATGGGTAAAGGGTACAGCTTACTGGGCTGTGTGTGTATATTGTCTGGCTCATCTGTTCTGTTTATATATACAATGATTTGACTGTGGTCTGATAGGGAGGTTTGTTGCCTGACAGTGGATGCATTTATGGAGGAGGGGTCCACATCTGTAATGGCATAATCTACCACACTGTTCCCAAGAGCTGAGCTGTAAGAACCTTCCAAAGGAGTCCCCTCTGATCCTACCATGAATGATATACAGACCCAAGGTTTGACAGAGATACACTACCTGTCTACCATTTTTATGAATGACATTGTCGTGGCTGTTTGTGGTTTTTATGATTGGAGTGTGGTACATAGGAGATTGGCCAAAGATGTGTTTGTTTCCTTCAGTGGTGTGGAAGTCAGGGAGAGTACCTGTCCTGGCGTTTAGGTCTCCACAGAGCAGCACACTTCCCTGGGCCTGGAAGTGGCAGATGTCTGTGTGCAGATCATTAAAAATGGATGCACTGAAATAGGGAGAATCCAATGGGGGGGTGTAGATTGCACATAAGTACATATCTTTTTTAGATGGAAAGATTGTTACATTTATTTTTAACCAAAGGTAAGTGTCACCTGTTTTTACTGGGTCAATTAATTTCTTTATTTCTTCCTTGTACCACACAATAATTCCTCCAGAATCTCTGCCATGATTTATATGCGTATGTTTAAGAGAAGGGAGAATTATCTCTCTAAAGTTGGGTGGGCATTCTGTGGACACATCAGCAGAACACCAGGTTTCACTGAGTAGCACAATATCAACATTTTCTAAACTATTTACAAATTCAGGATCTGTGCTCTTCAGATCAAGTGATGAGGACCACAGACCCTGGATGTTCCAGCTACAGATTCTCCTGTAGTCAAAATGTAAATATAAATGTATCGAAAAATTAAACTACAAATAGGAAACTATATATCTAATTGATTTACAAAGGATTTGCTTATGATTGAATATGTACATGTATACTCTTAATTATAATAATTATTATTATGTATTCATTTATTTCTCTATTTTTTTACTCACTCCCGTCTAGGTTAATAATTTGTTGCAGATCAAACCCAGCAGTTGGCAGATCTCTCTCATGTCAGAGCCAGCAGGGCTCTGAGTGGCTGCAGCATAGCTGAGTCCAGGCTGTGTGTGCTGGGCTGCAGCACAGCTGAGTCCAGGCTGTGTGTGCTGGGCTGCAGCATAGCTGAGTCCAGGCTGTGTGTGCTGGGCTGCAGCATAGCTGAGTCCAGGCTGCGTGTGCTGGGCTGCAGCATAGCTGAGTCCAGGCTGTGTGTGCTGGGCTGCAGCATAGCTGAGTCCAGGCTGTGTGTGCTGGGCTGCAGCATAGCTGAGTCCAGGCCGTGTGTGCTGGGCTGCAGCATAGCTGAGTCCAGGCTGTGTGTGCTGGGCTGCAGCATAGCTGAGTCCAGGCTGTGTGTGCTGGGCTGCAGCATAGCTGAGTCCAGGCTGTGTGTGCTGGGCTGCAGCATAGCTGAATCCAGGCTGTGTGTGCTGGGCTGCGGCGCTGAGTGTTGGGTTTTGGGAGGGTGGCGGGAGTGGGGTGGGCAGCGTGGGCATCCTGCCTCTCCCCTGGTGCTGTGCAGGGCCAGTCCTCCTGGGCACATGAATCCTCTGTGTCCCATGACGGCTGTGCTTGGGTATGGGGCTGGGGCTGGCTGGCTGTCGGCCCAAGGCGGTGTCTCTCAGGTACTTGGCAAATATTTTGACCCCCTGCTCATTTCGGTGTACCTGGTCACATAGATGTTGAGCATTCAGATTGGGGTGGGGGACGAGGCGTACGTTAGCCAGCTGTGAGCAGCCCCTGCTCAGCTGGCTGTTGATGCTGTTTATGGTGTGTTGTGACACGTCAGCACGGGGCAGAAGGGTGGAGGTGATAATCTTTGCCCTAGGGAAGCGCTGTGTGGCTCTCTCAGACACTCCAATCACAGAGGCAGCCACCCCCTCCCACTGAGAGGCCAGGTCATTGGTCCCGGGGTGGATGATGATGGTGCCAGGGTTTCCCAGGATGCTGTCTGAGAGCTGCTGTAGGGCAGACTTAGTCGTGGGGCACCACAGCTTACACACCGTCCTTTCCAGGAACATGCGTCTCATATCCACATGCTTCCGTTTGGAGTCGGTCAGAAAGGCAGTGTCTGTGGATGGGGCCACTGTGTGTCTGGGGTGGGCAGTCTGTTTGGGTAGTGCCATGTGATTGGAGGGTGGAGTGTGATTGGAGGGTGGAGTGTGATTGGAGGGTGTCGTGTGATTGGAGGGTGTAGTGTGATTGGAGGGTGTAGTGTGATTGGAGGGTATCGTGTGGTTAGGGTGTGTCGTGTGATTGGAGGGTGTTGTGTGATTAAGGGGTGTAGTGTGATTGATTGGGGGTGTAGTGAGATTGGGCGGTGTCTTGAGATTGGAGGATATCGCGTGATTGGAGGGTGTAGTGTGATTGGGGGGTTTAGTGTGATTGGGGGGTGTAGTGTGATTAGGGGGTGTAGTGTGATTAGGGGGTGTAGTGTGATTGGGGCGTGCAGTGTGATTAGGGGTGTAGTGTGATTGGAGGGTGTAGTGTGATTAGGGGGTGTAGGTGATTGGAGTGGTGTAGTGTGATTAGGGGGTACTGTGATTGGAGGGTGTAGTGTGATTAGGGGGTGTAGTGTGTTTGGAGGGTGTAGTGTGATTAGGGGTGTAGTGTGATTGGAGGGTGTAGTGTGATTAGGGGTGTAGTGATTGGAGGTTGTAGCGTGATTAGGGGGTGTAGTGTGATTGGAGGGTGTAGCGTGATTAGGGGGTGTAGTGTGATTGGAGGGTGTAGTGTGATTAGGGGTGTGGTGTGATTGGAGGGTGTAGTGTGATTAGGGGGTGTAGTGTGATTGGGGGGTGTAGTGTGTTTGGAGGGTGTAGTGTGATTAGGGGGTGTAGTATGATTGGAGGGTGTCGTGTGATTAGGGGGTGTAGTGTGATTGGAGGGTGTAGTGTAATTAGGAGGTGTAGTGTGATTGGAGGGTGTAGTGTCATTAGGGGGTGTAGTGTGAGTGATGTGTCTTGGGGAAGGAACTGGTCTTTTTTTCCTGGAGGTGGGTGAGGGGGTGCTTGTAGCTTGTTTAGATGTGGGGATAGGAATGGGTGTGGTCTTTCTGGGGAGGTGGGTGGGTGCAGCCTGTCTGGGGGAGGGGGTGGGCATGACTGTTTTAGGGGAGGGGGGTGTTATGTATGAGGGGGTTGTAGGGCCTTTTGAAGCTGTGTGTAGGTCTGGGGGAGCAGGAGGGCTGGGGGGAGTCAGTACTCTTTGTACTGTTTTGTTTTGTACTTTTTTATCACAGTGGTTTCCCTTCTTATTTTATCCCTTTAAATTTGTAAAGGCTTACCTTTCTTCTGTTTTCTTTTTGTGTTCCCTTTTTCTTGTGTGAATTTGTCATCTTATTTTCAATTCTTTCTGTACTTCTTATTTTTTTGTTGTTGTAATCCTTTCTCTTTTTTCCCCTATTACTGTCCCTTAACTATTGTTGATTTAGTTCAGCATTTCCAAAGAATTTCCATTTGCTTTTTTAAATGTAAAAAAATGACCTCATCAATAACTGTAACAAACTTACAGATTGTCAATGAGTATGTAATATTAGTTTTGTATTTGTGTTTAGTTTGTAGTTTATTTCATTTAATCTATTCTAAAGTTGTTTTTGTTTATCAGGAGCTCATCTTTCTGTGATTCACCCTCCATTTAGAACAAATGTTATTCTTTGCCTTTCAGTTTTATATCACTGGAAGTTTTCTTTGTCACATCAGAGAGGCTGAACACATTAGCAAGGCAACCGTTACTCTTTCTGTTACTCTTCTGCACTGTTAAGATAATATGTGATGCAGCCCACATCATTACAAATGCTGAATCCAAGTGGCCAGGCTCTGTCCATGACTCAGCTTAAATTTTTACTAAAATTACACTGTACGCCCATATGATTATAGGACAGTTTGATGGTGTCCTACTTGGGGACAGAGAGTTCCCCTACCTGCCCTCTCTGATGACCTCTTACCCTGACCCTGAGCCGTCTCTGTATGTTATATTCTCTTTGTTATGCAGTCAACTTTTTCATTTAATTTGATTAATCTTTTTTCCAAATCAAAAAGAATTTCTTAATTCCCTTGTATTAGGATGGTCTTCTATGATTTTGTTTTTGAATAATTTCCTGGCTTTAGCACTCTTGGTACTCTCTGGGTCGATAATCTTGAAGGAGTTCTGCCCTGCCTGCTGCAGCACTCTCTGTTCAGCCTAAATTGTTACTTGTGGCCATTTTTTTTACTAGCCTGTGCTGAGCTGGCCTGTCAATCAAGCTGCTTTCCAACTGTCAATTTTAAGTGTCACTTTTTACAGTTGGGACACACAGCTAGGTGGCTAATGGTAATGCTACACACTTTTATTCAGTGATCTAATGTAGTTTTTCCCCTTCAGTTTTATTTTGTCCTCTATCTTTTATCCTTTTTTATAATCGTGGTTTGCCTTTCTTCTTTAAATTGTAAAGGCTTACCTTTCTTCTGTTTTCTTTTTGTGTTCCCTTTTTAATAAATGCCCAAATTCCTTTTTCTTGTTGTGTGTGAATTTGTCCTCTTATTTTCAGTCCTTTTATTTTGAAGCTGCTTGGATAGGGGCCCCATTATCTGTTTTGTCAGGAGCCTCACTCCCTCCTTCTTCTACAGGGGTCCCACACTCTATCCTCACACATGAGGGCACCACAAAATGTAGAGTAAATGTGCTATTCAGCACATGGGAAGCAGAAAATATGAGGATAATGCTGTTCCTCACAAAGGCTCCAGTTAAATGCAGGTGAAGTGTATGCAGTACAAGAACAAACAGATAACACAATATGTTCATCTTAACAGTCCCAGCACAAGGCACCAATTAAAAGTAATCAACCTCATAAAATGACTTAAGCCATAACCTTCAATTTAAAAAACATTAAATGTATTGTTAATTGGAATTACCATACCCTTTTAACAATACAATTATTTATAATTAGTATTGGGGATCTCATCAATTTTTGAAGGGTTTGTTCTATGAATAGAGTGGCTACAGTCAATGTTTAAGTGATAACAACACAGACAACCAGTTATAAATACAAAGGCTTCATTATTCACAATGATAAAAATATGTGTATGAAAGCGAATCTGAGTGTGTGTAGATGACTGAGTCAGAACACACACAGAGTGTGTGTGTGTATGTGTGTATGTTTTCTCCACTGGCTGGGATGGTGTATATTTATAGTGTGTGTGTGTGTGTGTGTGTGTGTGTGTGTGTGTGTGTGTCTGTTCTCTCCACAGGCTGGGTTGGTGTATATTTATTGTGTGTGTTTCTTCTCTCCACAGGCTGGGTTGCTGTAATCTCACAGAGGGCTGCTGTGATGATCTGGCCTCAGTCCTGTATTCTCCCCACTCAGAGCTGAGAGATCTGAAGCTCAGAGACAACGAGCTGCAGGATTCAGGAGTGAGAGCGCTCTCTGCTGGACTGGAGGACCCACTCTGTACATTGCAGAGACTGGGGTGAGTAACAAACACAAACTCCCTCTTTCATGAAGGGCTCAAATGTGACTAAATATCCCACTAAGATTAATAATGACTCAGGCTAAAACAGTGGTTCTTAACCTTGTTGGAGGTACTGAACCCCACCAGTTTGATATGCGCATTCACCGAACCCTTCTTAATTGGAAAAATAAAATATGATTTTTTCAAATTCAAAACATAGGTATATATTTTACTGGTGCACAAAATGAACCGTGCACCAACATCACTGTGTTCAAAGAACAAAACCATCAAAACATGATTTTCACACAAAAACAAAAACGGAGCATGACATCACGAATCATATGAGTCGAGTGTGTGTCTTGACCTCCGCCGAACCCCTGAGACTGACTCACCGAACCCCTGGCGTTCGATCGAACCCAAGTTAAGAACCAGTGGGCTAAAGCTTTCTGTTCACTTTCAATCTGTGATGTTAAAATGTGTTTTTCCCAATAGCAATGTCAGTGTTCATAAGGGAATAAAATACTGAATTGTTACTTTTGAAAAAGATTCATTCAGTGTTACAATATTAATTACATACCTTCAATTATAGAAAACAAAGAAGTAAATGAGTCAGTCCCACTCATTAAAATAACAACAATAATGTGTATACTACTAATTCCACAGCCATGTTATTTTATATTCAGATTCTGTAAGGTATGTAACGCACTGCTATGTGTTTGATAATGATAATCACCAATTCCACAGCCCTGTCATTTTATATTCAGATTCTGTAAGGTGTGTAACACACTGCTATGTGTTTGATAATGATAATCACCAATTCCACAGCCCTGTCATTTTATATTCAGATTCTGTAAGGTGTGTAACACACTGCTATGTGTTTGATAATGATAATCACCAATTCCACAGCCCTGTCATTTTATATTCAGATTCTGAAAGGTGTGTAACACACTGCTATGTGTTTGATAATGATAATCACCAATTCCACAGCCCTGCCATTTTATATTCAGATTCTGAAAGGTGTGTAACACACTGCTATGTGTTTGATAATGATAATCACCAATTCCACAGCCCTGTCATTTTATATTCAGATTCTGTAAGGTGTGTTTGACCAGAGCTGGTCTCCTTCTCTCTGCAGGCTGTCAGGCTGTCGAGTCACAGAGAGAGGTTGTGATTCTCTGGCTTCAGCTCTGCGTTCAAACCCGTCACACCTGAGAGAGCTGGACCTGAGCTACAATCACCCAGGAGACTCAGGAGTGAGAGCGCTCTCTGCTGCTAAACTGGACACACTTACACTGCTGTAAGTACAGAGAGTTTCCACACTGCACCTCATAGACACACTGCTGTAAGTACAGAGACTTTCCACACTGCACCTCATAGACACACTGCTGTAAGTACAGAGAGTTTCCACACTGCACCTCATAGACACACTGCTGTAAGTACAGAGAGTTTCCACACTGCACCTCATAGACACACTGCTGTAAGTACAGAGAGTTTCCACACTGCACCTCATAGACACACTGCTGTAAGTACAGAGAGTTTCCACACTGTACCTCACAGACACACTGCTGTAAGTACAGAGAGTTTCCACACTCCACCTCATAGACACACTGCTGTAAGTATAGAGAGTTTCTACACTGCACCTCATAGACACACTGCTGTAAGTACGGAGAGTTTCCACACTGTGTGTCACTCAGTCACTGTCTGTTCTGCTGTTCCTACAGTGTGGACCATGGAGGAGAGAGCAGGAACAAACCAGGACCCAGGAAATGTGAGTCTGTCAGCACTGAACACTCACTCCCTCCATTTCCTCTCCTCCCTCTCTCCCTCTTTCTTTCACATCTGTGTTCAACTCTTTTTTTCAGTCCCTCTCTTCACCATTCTCTCTTTCACACTCAGACAAAAGTCTGTCCATACTTACAGCACTGTGTATGTGTGTGTGTGTGTGTGTGTGTGTTTGTGTTTCTCATGGTCATTGAGTTCTGTTTGTGTTTGTTTGCAGATGGTGTTTACAAACATTCACCCAGATTTAGACACCTACACATAAACACACACAGCCCCACATACTCCAAACACACACATGAACACACTCACACAGAGGTGCACACACACATACAAACACAACCCTGTTTCTCTCTTTCTCTCACACACACTCAGTCACACATAATGAGATGAATATTAATAATGGTAATTAATCTCATTAATGTCTCTGATTTGCAGATGGCTGTCAGCTCACACTGGATCCAAACACAGCGCACAGATTTCTGTCTCTGTCTGAGGGGAACAGGAAGGTGACAAACACAGAGAGAGAGCTGCAGCCATATCCTGATCATCCAGAGAGATTTGACTACTGGCGCCAGGTTTTGTGCAGAGAGAGTCTGTCTGAACGCTGCTGTTACTGGGAGGCTGAGTGGAGTGTGCCTGAGGGGGGAGGGGTTCATATAGCAGTGACATATAAAGGAATCAGCAGGAAAGGAAAGGCTGATGATGACTGTATGTTTGGAGGGAATAAAAACTCCTGGAGGCTGCAGTGCTATAAACACAGATACTATGTCTGTCACAATAAGAATGAAACACACATACCTGCCCCCCCCTCCCCCTACCACAGAGTAGGAGTGTGTGTGTACAGAGTAGGAGTGTGTGTGGACCGTCCGGCCGGCACTCTGTCCTTCTACAGCGTCTCTGACTCTGACACAGTGACCCTCCTGCACAGATTCCACACCAACTTCACTGAACACACACCCCTCTATGCTGGGTTTGGAGTGTGGGGATCTAACACCTCAGTGTCCCTGTGCCAACTGGAGTAGAGTCTCACACACACACACACACACACACATTCTCCTCTGTGCTGGGTTTGGAGTGTGGGATACTCATGCCTCAGTGTCCCTGTGCCAACTGGAATAGAGTCACACACACACACACACACACACACACACACACACCCCTCTGTGCTGGGTTTGGAGTGTATGGATCTAATACCTCAGTGCCCCTGTGCCAACTGGAATAGAGTCACACACACACACACACACACACACACACACTCCCCTCTGTGCTGGGTTTGAAGTGTGGGATACTCATGCTTCAGTGTCCCTGTGCCAACTGGAATAGAGTCACACACACACACACACACACACACACACACACACACACTCCCCTCTGTGCTGGGTTTGGAGTGTATGGATCTAATACCTCAGTGCCCCTGTGCCAACTGGAGTAGAGAGACACACACACACTTATATACTCTCCCTGTGACACATATCCACTCCAGCTTACACACTCACCTATAAAAACAGGCTGTAACCCAAATGCACACATACTCACACCTGTACCGCTACACACACACAAATACACACACACTCCATGTTCTGTAAAATGCATGCACACACACACACACACTCACACACTCATAGGCTCCGATGTATCAATACACTCACACCGGAACTGCTACACACAAACACACTGACACAACTGCAAACACAGTAAAAAAAGACTGTTTGCAGTTGACACTTCCATCCACACATAAACACACTCTCTTACACACACTCCTCATACATACATAGACACACACACATACCAAAAAATGTGTGTTCACTCACAAACACAAATGTACACATGCACACATAACATCCACACACACTGACGTAAATATACACTCAACCAAATTCTGTTTCATAGCTCACACACAAACATTATTTTAAATATTTACATATGTGCCTGTGGAAACACACACACATTTGTACATAGATACACTAGGTAGGAGTAGAGGTAGGAGAGAGAGACACCGTTTCAGATGTCTCCAGTTTACCTCAGTACAAGTTCAACCCTGTATATAACAATATGGCTTTTTAGCAGGTTCATTTGAAGAACTATTGTGTAATCATGTTTTATTTTATTACAATAAAATTATATTATAAATGTTAAACGTGTGTGTATGTACATTTTTTGATTTAAGAAATGAATATCACACCAACCCCCTGAACCTAACACCAACTGTACCACAGAGACACAGCCCTGACTGTGCTGTGAACAAAAACAGTCGGGAGTTAGTGTGTCTCTGTGGAGCCTTAGGCCTGTACATGCTTAATGGCAGGATCAGAGGGGACTCTTTAGGGAGCTTCACTTACTGCCCAGCTCTTAGGGCTAGTGTAGTCAACTATGCCATCACTGATATGGACCCCTCCGACATTAGTGCATTCACTGTCAGACCACAGACCCCTTTTTACCACCACTGTCAAATCAATGTGCACCTGCACAGAACTGGAAAACCTAGGAATTAAAGGCATTTGTTCTTCAATCTGTAATTGAAGCTTACCTCAAAAAACTAACCAGAAAAATAGGGGCTGGTGATGGAGCCTATCCCAGCATGAAGGGGCAGGGAGACACCCTGGAAAGATGAGCACTTCCAAAACCCAGGCAAACACATGCAAGCTCAGCACAGGGACTGCTGCCCATTGTGCCTGCCCACTGAAACTGAAACTAACCACTGAGCCACCATGCTGCCTGCAAATGGTACAGCTCAGTATATATTTCATAGTCTTGTGTCTCATTTGCAACCCTGAAATGCATCAATTAAACATGCATCTTGTCTTTCATCAGACCAAGGGCAGTCAGAATAACTCAACACATTCCATTTTTTCTCTCTCAGCCTGTGATTGGCCAGTAAACGTAATATGGCGCTTCGAGGGAGGTGATCGTTCTTTCACCATTTTTATTGTGTTTGTCCAACCACAGGCAAAGCATTTCTGAGAAGACTCTGACTCTGTTTCAAATCACCTGCCTCCCTTTAGTCAGTGGGAATCAAAAGACGAAACTGATCATAGATCAGTGGTTTTACTTAGAGATGCTTCAACAAGCTGTGAAAAAACACTTGTCATTTTGTCCAGTGCCGATAGGAAAAAAAGACAGATTCACATAGAAAACTGACAATGGTGTTAATTAAAATTTGCATTGTTTGAGGTAGTTTCCCATTGTTCTCCCAATTTTCTCAGATTGTCCTTAACTTAACCATTCTATATCAAGCAGACAGCAGAGTCACCTACATTGAAAATGAGTACTGGTGACATAAAAAATGAATTATGTCCGTTCAAAGTATTTCATGTTTTCTTCTAGATTTATGTTTTCTTATAGATGCATCCAGATATCTATAAACAGTTTGAATATCTGTGATCCATCATGATGGAGAGAGTCAATCAGAGAGTGATCTGAGTGAGATCCACTGAGCGGGATCCACTGAGAGTGACTCACCAGACTCTGCAGCAGGTGATGGCCGGATGCTCTTGTGTAGCATAGATGTTGAATTTATACTTTGCATGGAGATCGCCACACCTGTCTTCACTGAGACTGCTATTGCTTCTGCCACAATCCAGCGAAAGGATCTCGATCTGTCAGTGTCATACACCGTAGTGGAAGGTGGGATGGAAAGGCTGACAGCACTGAGGAAAGATGAACAATTCAAGGTCCTCTTTTCAAAAGCCACAGAGCAAGCAGAAGCAGCTGGCATTGAGGTCCATGATGAAATACCAGGATAAGTAAGATGCAGAGAGATACCCCAAAGATTCAGCTCCCAGTTTGCTACAGAGAACCACCAAGCCCAGATCCTGGAGGAGCACTACCAGGGAAAGGTGTTCTTACCTTTCTAGACACTCTCTCTCAGGAACTAGACAGAAGATGACACTCCAACAGGGTCGATCCTGTCAAGTTTTCACTGTCTTACCATCTCAAGCCATTGGAACCACATGCCAAATGACAGAGCTGCTCAATCTATTACAGATGTGTACAAGTTTTATGACATGGAGGAAGAAAATGTTCCACTCATCCTATGCTCTCCCAACCAGCACGCTGAGGTGCCTTAAAGACCATGAAGTGGACACAGTTTTCCCTGCCCTGACGAAGCTCCTCAAAACATACGACACGTTACCGGTGAAAAGCGCTGCAGTAGAGTGCTCATTCTCTAAAGTGAAAATAATGGAGACCCAGCTCAGAAACAGATGGGGGGAAGGCAGGCTCTCAGATCTGCTGCTGCTGTCCATTGAGAGGGACGTCTCCATTGACCATGAAGAAGTCATTCACATTTGCAAACACATGGCCAGAAGAAGAATTCTGCTTTGATTTACTACCACCTTCACCATCTTAAGAAAAAACTAAGATCCTCAATGTACAGCTCATTCTCTAATCTGAAGAAAATCAAGACCTGGTTCAAAAACAGATGTGGGGAAGGCAAGCTCTCAGATCTCCATTGAGAGCTGTGTGTGTGTGTGTGTGTGTGTGTGTGTGTGTGTAATAAATGGTTAAATAGTTAGTCATTCCCTCTCTGATTATGCTACTTTAAATCTGAGTCACTTACAGAAACAATGATGATATTAATTAATTTATTCAGGATATGCCCTTTCTATTTTTTTTACAAATTTTCACAGATTGTGAAGGTGTACCAACACAGGCTACTGTCAGCCAAAAAACAATGAAGAGAATGGTCAAAAGGCAAATGTGCACTATGGTTGTCAATAATAGGTGCAACAATGGGAAAAACTATTATTTTCTTCAATTTTTATAAAAAAATGTTTCATTTCAATTACCAGCTAATGATGGTAAGAATGTAAGGACATTTAGGCCTGGGTGTGCAGAATGTCAGTCCCAGATCCACTGCCACTGAATCGATCAGGAATCCCTGAGATACGCTGATTTGCATACTTGATCAGGAGTTTAGGAGCTTCTCCAGGTTTCTGCTGGTACCAGAATGTGTGATGATCCCCATCACTGTCTTTATAAACTGCAGGGCTGGTTCTACAGCTCAGGGTGACAGTGTCTCCTATGAGAGCAGATTTACCAGCAGGAGTCTGAGTCACAGTCACCTGTCCTGTGGAGTCTGAAGAGAAGAAAAAAATGCATATTCATATTATCCATTGGTACATTAGGATGTTACATCACTGCGCAGACAGTTATTTTATACATTTATTTCATAGCGTTACTTCAGGTTTCATGCTTCCATTCAATTAAAATTGAAGACATCATATCTATTTGAATATTTCCATGAATCTCACCCTGAATGCAGAAAGCGAGTGCCCAGATGAAGATGGTGATAAAAGTCATTGTTGCTGTGGGTTTTGTTGCCATGAAGGACAGCTCTCAGTCATCAAGTGTTAAACTCACAGGACTATAAACACTCCCAGAGCACTGAAGCATGTGCTGCCAATGCAAAGTGTCTTCTCTATGCAAATGGTCTTCCTGGGTACAGCAGGCACTTGTAGCCCAGCAGTGCTGTGGACTGGAGACTGTGGGCTGTGACAGAGAGAGAGTTCAACAGCAGCACCAGGACAGCAGCAGAGGTGTCAGTCACTCTGGTTTGACATAGAGTCACAGTTCACTTCACACATTAACATCTACCCTGCTGCTTAAAAGGGTGAGAACTATGATTGTTTCTGCACTAGAGGTGTACAGAGATGTCATTATCTCTATCTGTTCAACCAACAAACTTATCTGTCTCTGTTTCTGTATTTGGATGGAAGACTGGAGGTGGGCGTGGTTTATACTGGAAGTCATGTTAAATTGGGCAAATGTATTTACTAAACTAATACTCATTGGCGATGCAATTTTTGTGCCTTCAAAGCATCAAATTGATTTAATATTGGCATATAATTAATTATGAAATATATTTCCACATCCTCATACTGTACTATTTATCTCTGTCTCTCTCTCTTTTTATTTTTAACTTCATTTTAAAGAAAGATTCTGTTCTGCATTGGAACTAAAAACGATTCACAGTAAAGATATAAAGAAAAACATCATTCAGTTGAAGGGAATCACCTTAAATTCCAGTGATGCTGGGTTTGCGTTTCATGATGTGTTAACGTAACTGCAGGTCGCTAGGGAAACGTGAATTACTACTTTGCAACAGTAATTACATAACGGTAATACATTAACTTTTTTTGCCTGTTTTATTTTATTTTTTGATTTTTTTTTTCCACCTACTGAACTGTTTGGATAGACTGCAAACCATCTGAACCCCATCACCAATGAGAAAATTAAAAGACTCTTTTAATTCATAAAGCTTCATTTTCCGAGTTCAAACTGACTGGTCAGTGTCCCCCAGCTAGTTTAGGGGAGGCTCCATCAAGTTACCCAAGGAAGCTCTGAGAGCCTACACACACAGGATAACTGAGGACAGAGATGCAACATCCTCACAGACATTGTGGGTTGCTTCCTGAAAAGGCTGCAGTGTCTTGACTGTGGCCTCCACTATGCGTCATTGGTGGTGCGAGAATGAGCCCCCTAAATCCATATGTGTCCCCATGGCAACGATTGCCCTTTTCTGCTCTAGTAGCCGCTGGAGCGTGTGGAATGTAGAATTCCACCTGGTGGACATGTCATGCACCAGGGTGTTCACAGGGAGGCCAATCTCCTCCTGGATTTCATGGAGTTTCACAGCGGCCTTGTTTGAGCGATGCACAAACTCTGTGATTTTCCTGCCGGTGGTGATGGCACGGCTCACTGCTCGCCGCTGTTTCAGAGTATTGGAAACGACCAAGCGCAGAGAATGAGCCATGCACCTGATGTGCACAAAGCCACCATCAGCGAAGGCCTTCACCATGTTTGAGGAATTGTCCGTTACAAAAAACTGTACAAAAACTGACCATTGACCTCATTTTGCCATGAGGTTCTGGAGCTGATCGAGTATATTCACTGCAGTGTGATCCACACTGATCATGGCCATGTTGAGTAGGGCAGTGACGCTGTCTGTGTGTCACTGCCCCAGATCCAGTGATCTCACGTCCTACCCAATGCCCTGTGAGTGACATGTAGGCATTAGTGGAAAACGTCCTCGTCCAAATGTCTGTGGTACAGTGTTTTTGAATTGAACGCAGCCATTATGGGTGACAAAGAGGAGGCTGGTCGCAGCTGTGTATTTGTCCTTGCTGGGGGAACTGAACGGAGGCTGGTTGACACTGTGTATTAGCCCTTGCTGGGGGAACTGAACGGAGGATGGTTGTGGCTTTGTATTAGCCCTTGCTGAGGGATCTGAACGGAGGCTGGTTGACGCTGTGTATTAGCCCTTGCTGGGGGAAGTGAATGGAGGCTGGTTGTGGCTGTGTATTAGCCCTTGCTGGGGGAACTGAACGGAGGCTGGTTGTGGCTGTGTGTTAGCCCTTGCTGGGGGAACTGAACGGAGGCTGGTTGTGGCTGTGTATTAGCCCTTGCTGGGGGAACTGAACGGAGGCTGGTTGTGGCTGTGTATTAGCCCTTCCTGGGGGAACTGAACGGAGGCTGGTTGTGGCTGTGTATTAGCCCTTGGTGAGGGAACTGAACGGAGGCTGGTTGTGGCTGTGTATTAGCCCTTGCTGGGGGAACTGAACGGAGGCTGGTTGTGGCTGTGTATTAGCCCTTGCTGGGGGAACTGAACGGAGGCTGGTTGTGGCTGTGTATTAGCCCTTGCTGGGGTAACTGAACGGAGGCTGGTTGTGGCTGTGTATTAGCCCTTGCTGGGGGAACTGAACGGAGGCTGGTTGTGGCTGTGTATTAGCCCTTGCTGGGGGAACTGGGCAGACACGGTCACAACAGAATGTTTGAAATGCATATGTTTGTGCGTTACAGATGTTGATAGGTATTTCACATCCCTGCCTCTGCTTATTGTGACCTTAAACAATTTGCAGATGACTTTAGTTGTATCAGATTGACTGATTGTAAAGTGCTCCCAGATAGCACTGGTTGTTTTGCGATTTTTTTTGTGCTACAGAGTCCATTGCTAGCTTCATAAATTACTTGTTGCTGTCATTTGAACTTGTTGCTGTCTGTTTAAATAACCATGACATACTTGGTAGGGTGTTAGAGGACGCTAAGTCAACATTCCATGAAACCTTTGGCTGATACATATGGCATGTTACATCTTAAACGGATGAATATTGACTGAAATAAAAGGTAAAACATTGTTTTTTTTTCAATATTTCGAGAGGCTTTTTTTCTCACTAGCTCCCGCACATTACGTCTCCTCCTCCTCGATGCGAGAGTTTCCCTTACATTGAAAAATGTTTCATATCAGTACATAATCACTCGGAGTAGAGTCAATCATTTTCTTGAGCTCAGAGGTGAATCCTGTGTTGTATTGTAGCTGTATTTGATATGATATTCATATTGACTCTGGTCTGAGAGGTTGTGATGTGAGATGGCTGCACTTTATAACACACATGGTTTGTGCACTCTCCACTGTTTATTTTCTGGTCCCAGGACAGCAGGGCCAAAAAGACAGCTGCTCTCTGAGGAACAGATTATTCTGGAGTGTATTACATTTGTAAATATAATAGATTTTGCTTGTTCCTGCCTGATTTTAATTCTCTGCCTGTTTGTTGACTTTACCTTATTGCCTGTTGTTTTGGATTGTTTTCCTCTGGCTTTGACCCTGCCTGCTCCCCAACTATGATTCTGGTTTTGTGGTTTGTACTTAAGAAGAAAACACCCTTTTTGAACCTGTCCTGGTTTCGTCTGCAATTGAGTCCTAGCCTGATTTGTGACACTGATATTGAAAAAAGAAACATATACATACAAACTAACCCGATATTGCCCAGTGAGTAAGGTACTATATCAATAAGCAAAGCTGTGAGTCTAATATAAAATAAACTCAGTACTGTATAACCTGAGGAGACACAATTCCCATGACACAAGGATGAAGTGATAAGAGGATTATTAAGTTAGCACAGTAATTGCATACTGCTGAAGTGATTAGAGGATTATAAGGTTAACACACTAATGATAAAGTTATATTTTATTACATTTTCTCATACATAGGGCAACTCAAGAGGGCGCTTTATCACCTTTTCTCCACTGAAAGGGCACTTTAGAGGACATTTTATCACATTTTCTCATTCATAGGGCAGCTCTAGAGGGCACTTCATCATGTTTTCTCATGCATAGGGGCAACCAGAGGGCACTTCTGTGGCATTTTTTAAGCAAAAGGGCACCAGAGAGGGCAACTGCCACCTGTGTTGAATTGGAAATAACTATCATTCCCTCTCAAGGCTCAGATACCCTGACTAAAATTCAGTCTCAGTGTATTTGTGTATTAGATGTTTATTAGATGGATGAGAGTTTATTGAACCACTGAAGCTCAGTGTGCTGGAGCAGAACCCCTCAGTGTCCCGGGTCAGTGCCTCCCCCCCTCAGCACCTGCAGTAGGTCCCAGCTGCAGCAGTGCAGTCTGTATGCAGTCTGACTGAGGGAGGTTTTTGTACGGCTCTCTATCACTGTGTGAACACACCACCACTGTGGTAACTCTGACAGTAGTAATCTCCTGCATCTTCAGCCTGGACTCCACTGATGGTCAGAGTGAAGTCAGTCCCAGATCCACTACCACTGAATCGATCAGGAATCCCTGAGTTATGTGATGTTGCATCGTAGATCAGGAGTTTAGGAGCTTCTCCAGGTTTCTGCTGGTACTAGGCTAAACGCTTATTGCCATTCACAGCAGGGCTGGTTTTACAGCTCAGGGTGACAGTGTCTCCTATGAGAGCAGATTTACCAGCAGGAGTCTGAGTCACAGTCACCTGTCCTGTGGATTCTGAGGGGAAGAATGAAAAAAAAAAAAAACTTATTTCTACAATCCATAGGCACATGAGAATGTCAGTTATTATATGCAATTATATCATAAAGTCATCTTAATTTTAATTAAAACTGAAGATATCATATCTATTTCAATATGTTCTATGAATCTCACCCTGAATGCAGAAAGCGAGTGCCCAGATGAAGATGGTGATAAAAGTCATTGTTGCTGTGGGTTCTGTTGCCATGAAGGACAGCTCTCAGTCATCAAGTGTTAAACTCACAGGACTATAAACACTCCCAGAGCACTGAAGCATGTGCTACCAATGCAAAGTGTCTTCTCTATGCAAATGGTCTTCCTGGGTACAGCAGGCACTTGTAGCCCAGCAGTGCTGTGGAGGCAGACTAGGGCTTATGGGCTGCGACACAGCCAGAGCAGTTTAACACTGGTGTTACAGTGTCTGGACAGCAGGATCACAATCCAAACCAACATCATTCACATTTTGCCATCATATTCTTTTTCTCACATGTACCCCTGTTAAACAGTGCAGTGTAAAACTTTGAGGCGGTGAAATTGCACAATTAGATTTTAACACTTTGAAACCTTGGATTTTGCCTAATTTTCATGGTGTGAGTTATTTATGTCCTATCACTGCTGCACTCACACATAATCCATACTCTGAGTGTTTCCCATCACACTGAAGGACCAGACATGGCTGACTACTGCAGCCATTGCTGTTTTTCCACTGTGCTGAAAGAGGATTTTGCTGATCTCTCCATCATAGTCAACAAGGACAGGGTATCACCTGAGGGGTGTGGAACAAGTGTGGAAGTGTCTCTGTACTGTGGCCCTGGGAGAGGTGGAGGGAGGGGCAAGCTCCTCAGCTCCTCCCACTGTACTGCTGTCAGTCTCCTGGTTCCCTCCCTCAGCCTGTAGAGTTAACAGGAGCTGCAGCAGCAGAGGCCTCACTAACAGGCAGCCTCACCTGAGAGTGACTTCTAATCAATCCAGGAACAAACACTTGCCTTCAATTAGGCCATCTATTCAAACACATTCTTTTTGTCTGAAGGGGGACTTTCACATTAGACTTTGAGGTTATGTGTGGCTGTTTGACTTGGCTTTGCTGTATTTTTTTTTTTTTTTGTTAAATGAAAGGCCTTTGGCCACTTTTTGTTGTGTTTTACATCCACTCTCCACCTGGCTCAGCTCAGTGGCCTCACCTCACTGTGTCACCACATTTATAACATTAAATGAAACCCATGAATTAGTTTCATGGGTTTTTGAAGTACATTGGTTTGTTTCCCAAGAATTATTAGCCAATAAGTTTGATTCCAGAATATGATCATTCATGCATTTTTGCATCAGTATTACATTTTCAGATGTATGAGGTTATCATCTATGAGAAACACATAGAGAAATTAAGTCCCATAAAATCTGATGTCACTTTATCAACTTTTGTTGGTTTTTAAAAATGCAAGTTATAAGATGAGTTAAGTAATATTTCATCATAAAATGATGTAATGTATTCAAAGCCCCTTTTCATGTGTATTATATTTTTCTAAATAGCCCACATGAACACTTTTATTTTAAAACAGCCTAAATAACACATCAATTTTTTTTTTTTTTTTTTCAAAATTTGCATCATAGAGTAAGTTAAACTGTTGTTGGTGTTCTTATAAAACTCTTGCTTGTTCAGCACTGTAAACTCTTACCATTACTTAAAACATTTTACTCTTTTAAATTTACAACATAGAATTGGACACTATTCGCATCATTCTGTTTCCCAGCAACAGTAATATTTTCAAATACTTTAGAATTTCCAGTATTTCAGCCTCTATGATGTCACAATAGGAATGTTCTTAAAATGCAAACGACTATCAATTAATATGTCATTCAGACTTGTCATTGATTGCAACTATATCTTACCAAAATGTACCAGTCACTTAGAAAAGTAGAAGACAATATTGTGTTCCACTGTTTTCTTGTACAGTTACATCCTCCAGACTTGTAAGTAGATACCTAAAGCTTTTTCTCAAAATGCAGTATCTGTTTATCATTACTTCACAATTAATTGATCAGTTCTGTGCCTGAATCTAACAGATAAGTGATAGAAATGACAGGAGTTTTAATGTTTTACCTTTATATAGCTCATTAGCAAGCCAGCTATGTAGGGTAACTCAAGTAAGGGTGTCATATCATATATGAGAATGGTCAGTGTTAGTGCAAACTTGTTTTGCCTTAAGGTGCTCGTATTTCCATTCTGAATTAATTGCACTCCACAAGTAATTGTGATAAAAGTTTCATTATGAAATAAAAGTGGTTGTTTGAAAAAAGCCATTTGGAAATAAAATGTGTTATTATGAAATAAAGATAGAAATTATTAATTATTACACTATTATGAAGTAAAAATGAAACATGATAACGGTATTGTGAAAATTAGTATGATATAATTATATTTTATCATAATTACTTGAGAATTATTTATTGAATTGTTTCACAGTGTATTGATTAGTTTATATATCAATTTCATTATTTACTTCATAATCGGATTTGTTTATTTAATTTTGATTCAAATGGCACTCCACAACTATGATGTCACAATGGGAAGGAAGTTGAGATGTAGAACACTGACAACTGATGCAGAATAAAACATAAAGGACAGACAGAAAGGACATTCCTGGCCTATAATTCTGTCAGTAAAATCTGTGCATATTAAAGCTCAGCTATAACACTGCACTGTATGAGATGGGCCCAGGTGAATTTGTGCTTTCTCCTTTCTTATATTTGCAAGCCATATAATTTGCACCAAGCTGAGGTTTCAAATTCCTGAATTCAGGATACATGCAAATCAAAAGTATCTATCAATAGCAAGAATTTATTTCTCTTTCAATAAATTAACATTGTTGGCTAACTTGAAATTACAAATTGTTGTGGCTGGCTGTGAATGGTGTTCTCACGAGATGCCTGTCACTGCAGAATGTCCCTCATTCCCAGCAGAATGGCCATGGAGCTTTGGATTCTGGTGTTCGCTGTAATTGTCTCCCTCATCTGCCTCACCATCTGCCTCGTACCCGATGAATCTCAGCCTGACACTGAAAGGAGTCCTGGACTTGCGCCAGTGAAGAGTGCACCTGGAACGACTAAGTCTATGAAAAAGAAGCACAAAGGTAGGATTACAGACTCAGTTCAGTCACATTGACAGTCCATCCTTCCTACAGTAGCATGGGAGTATTTTCTCCCAGTCAGCATTCAGGAAGTGGAGGCATCAGTCTGTCTTTAAAGCAACATTTAAAGTAACATTCACCACTGCAGCAGAGATGACACTTAGTAACAACAGAGGAATCAGTTACATGGTGGAGGTATCAGTCACAGTAGAGACGTCAGCTATAAACTGCTCCCATGTGCAAAGAAGATAAGGTTTGACCAGGCCTCTCTGCTGATGATGGAGACATCCAGCGAGACCGAGTTGATCAGAGGATGGTATCATTGATATGTTTTCTGTCTGAAAATAATATTCTCAGATTTATTGAAGCACACTGTTCTAAGTACTATCCATGACAGAGCTGGGTGAAGGGAGTTATATCAGTGTCTGTATTTCATACCCAGTGATTATGCACATAGATCAGAGCAGATCAAGATGTTATGAATGAAAATTATAATGTACTGCTTTTATGTACATTTAACTTTAAATATATGGGCATGCTGTTCAAATGAGTACACCATGTTAGATTGACAAACTGTTCATTTCTCCAAGAGTTTTATCAGTCAGAGTAGAAAGACTCTCAGACACTTCTCACCTTACACTGCTAACATTTACCTTGAGTCTGATTTATGTAGGTCTAGCTCTGAGTTAGAGCTCTAGTTCACCCAGTCTGCTTGGCTCCACTTAATGAGCAGCCAGCCTCTGACTGTTCACCTCGTTCTCAGGCTCTTGCTGAGTCTGTTGAATTGTCTCCACACAGCAGTTCCTCTGCTTATGCCTCTGCTGGAGGAGATGATGTGGGGACAGAGGCTGAGAGTCTACCAAGGCTCTGTGCTCACGTGGCTCCTGGCCATCACCATGGAATCAAGGATGCCTCTACCTGCCAGCACACATGAGTCTCTCTCCTCTGTCTTAGGATGTCCTGATCAGCACCAGCTCCAAATAAATGCATTTGGTTACGCAGTAAGAGAGCGCCCACGCTACAGCGCTCACTATCAAATCATGCATATGATGTGAATAGTTGCAGATTACCATGAGCAAAGGGTATGTGTTATTCCATATGGTTATCTGTTTAAAGACTGTTTGTGCTGACCTCATCAAATGAGGGCCATTTGATGCTAAGATTACAACATTCTGTTGTATGATTCAGAGCAAACCAATATGTATTTAATAATATCAGTCTGGGCAACATACTGATAAATAACTAGTCAGGACAGCAACGATTTTGTATTGTACTTAGACTTGATGATTTTCCACACCACAAGGGGGAGCCATCCTACTGTGATATAAGAGGGGTTATATGGTCTCTATTTGAGAAGAACCACAGAGACACCATAATAATGATTATGAAACACCTCTGTAGAACACACATCAGTCCAATGGAGGGGCCGATAGTGCCTCACTTTCACACTGTATTCAACACAAGGGACTGAGGTGGCACCCAAGTGACCGTAGTATTGTTGAGGATAATACAGTAACAGCTGTAAGGGTGATGAAGAGTCAGCTCAGGTGTGAAGCTGTTGATGGAAACAGCACCGCTGTCCAATCCAGTTCAACACTACAGATTCTAACAAGTTCAGTCTCTCTGACAGATTTAAGCTGTGTTTCTAAATTATTCCTTAATTCATGTCCATACTTTCTGTCATTGAAAATGTAAAAGAAGTTTACTCTTATGGAAACCTACCCAAAAAATCACATTTGATATGATTGTATTAATTGTGATTGGGAGTAACTGTGTTAAGTTCAGATTTACTTTTATTGAGAGAGAATGCAGAAAACTGCTTCATGAATGTAATCCAGTTGCTAGTTTTCTGTAATGTAGTTCATTAACTATAATTATTCATCCACTGGGCTTTGATACTGTTGGATTTACAGATATGAAAATGCTCAAATATTGTATTACTTTTGAGAGCATTTCGAAGTTATAACTGAACCACTGAAGCTCAGTGTGCTGGAGCAGAACCCCTCAGTGTCTTGGGTCAGTGCCTCCCCCCTCAGCACCTGCAGTAGGTCCCAGCTGCAGCAGTGCAGTCTCTGTGCAGTCTGACTGAGGGAGGTTTTTGTACGGCTCTCTATCACTGTGTGAGCACAGCACTACTGCTGATCCAGTGGTAACTCTGACAGTAGTAATCTCCTGCATCTTCAGCCTGGACTCCACTGATGGTCAGAGTGAAGTCAGTCCCAGATCCACTACCACTGAATCGATCAGGAATCCCTGAGTAACGTGATGTTGCCCAATAGATCAGGAGTTTAGGAGCTTCTCCAGGTTTCTGCTGGTACCAGGCTAAACGGTTATTGTTGTAAACAGCAGTGCTGGTTCTACAGCTCAAGGTGACAGTGTCTCCAATGAGAGCAGATTTACCAGCAGGAGTCTGAGTCACAGTCCCCTGTCCTGTGCATCCTGAAGAGAAGATAAAAAAAAAAATAGATTTATATCATGCATTGGCACATTAGACTGTCACATGATTGCCCAGACAGTTATTGTATATAGTTACTATAGTTACTTTAAGCTCTATACTTCATTGAAATAGAAGGTAACATGTATTTTATTTTTAATGAAACTTTCATGAATCTCACCCTGAATGCAGAAAGTGAGTGCCCAGATGAAGATGGTGATAAAAGTCATTGTTGCTGTGGGTTCTGTTGCCATGAAGGACAGCTCTCAGTCATCAAGTGTTAAACTCACAGGACTATAAACACTCCCAGAGCACTGAAGCATGTGCTGCCAATGCAAAGTGTCTTCTCTATGCAAATGGTCTTCCTGGGTACAGCAGGCACTTGTAGCCCAGCAGTGCTGTGGAAGCAGACAAGGGCTTATGGGCTGTGACACAGACAGAGCAGTTTAACACTGGTGTAACAGCGTCTGGACAGCAGGATCACAATCCAAACCAACATTTTGCCATCATATTCTTTTTCTCACATGTACCCCTGTTAAACAGTGCATACACCCCTCCTCTGACTCATCTCTGTAGATGCAGCATTGGCCTTTGAGCAGGTGAAATTGCATAAAGAAACCTCGGGGTTTGACTTATGTTCTTGCTATGGGTTAAGTTAGTTATCCGCTATCACTGGATAAGTAATGCATACTGTGATTGATTCCCATTGTATTAAATTACCAGTCAGGTCTGGCTTCTGCAGCCATTGCTGTTTTTGCACTGATCTGATGTGTTCCTGCTCAGGAGTGCCTCTCAGTGTCGGGTGAGAGTAACACACAGTAATATAAAGAGTACTATAATGCATTTCCAGTACTGCAAAGTAAGTAATACAGTCATTTAACACTTCTCTTGTAAAAGCAATAATAATTACTGCGTAATACATTACAGCTTTTATGTGTGTGAATTTATAACATTAAATGAAACCCATGAATAAGTTTCATGGGTTTTTGAAGTACATTGGATTGTTTCCCAAGAATTGTTAGCCTATACGCTTGATTCATGAATAGGGTCATTTTCGCGTCAGTATTACATTTAAATTTATATGGTTATCATCTATAACAACTGCAAAGAGGGATGAATAATAAGTTCTGTGAGTCGGGTGGTGAGTGGAAGGAAGAACACAGAAGTTTAAACAAGAAGTGGCCAAAGGCCTTTTATTTGACCCTTTTCCCAGGGAAAACCCAACAAAACAAATGGCAATAAGTAAACTGAAAAACACCACAGCCAAGGAAAACACAATTCACACAAACCTGGTCCAAACCCAAAAAAGTCCTCCTTCAGCCTCTCAGGCTGTTCTTAAATTGAAGGCCTAACTGAAGCCAAGTGCTCACAGCTGAGTTGATTAGAAATCACTCTCAGGTGAGGCTGCCTGTTCGTGAGGCCTCTGCTGCTGCAGCTCCAGTTAACTCTCCAGACTGAGGGAGGGAACCAGGAGACTGACAGCAGTACAGTGGGAGGAGCTGAGGAGCTTGCTCCTCCCTCCACCTCCCCTGGTGCCACAGTCCTATAAAATTTGATGTCCCTTTATCAACTTTCGTTGGTTTTGTAAAAATGCAAGTTATAAGATATGAGATAAGATATAAGTAATATTTCACCATAAAATGATATTATGTATGCAAATAAGCAATGAAAATAAATTTCAACATTATGTCACTTCCTTCCATATTAGTTACCAAGAGACTTTTACATTTTTATTCATGTGTCTTACATTTTTCTAAATAGCCCATATGAACACTTTTATTTTAAAACAGCCTAAATAACACATCCATTATTTATTTATTTTTTTTTCAAAATTTGCCTCATTTGGCCTAGAAATTAAATCATATACAAATACTGTACCATCGTAAAGACCACTGTGCTGGAATGTGCTTCAACATCATTGAGTAGGTTAGACTGTTGCTGGTGCTCTTATAAATCTCTTGCTTTTTCAGCACAGTATACTCTTACTGTTTTTATTCTTTTAAATTTAGAACATAGAATTGGACAGAATTCACATCATTCTGTTTCCCAGCAACAGAAGTAAGTTCAAGTAGTTTAGCATTTTCAGTGTTTCAGCCTCTATGATGTCACAATAGGAATGTTTTTCAAATACAAACAGCTATCAATTAATATGTCATTAGTTTGTTTGCCGAAGGCGCAAACTGCTGTTCTTCTATAGAATCTTTACTTCGTCTTCTTATTATTCCTGATTCTTCCGGACGTATCTCCTCCTACACTTTTTAAGCTAGACATACCAAACTTGGCCACCAGAGGCGTGGATATACTGGTTAGGTTGCTTCTGTTTTTCTAAGCTATACCGTTCATACTTTTTAAACTATTAAGCTTTAAAAATGGCCTCCATTGACTTAACATTGGTGGAATGTTGAGCATGCTAATGTGGCTAACGTTACTAAGCAACAATTGTAACGGTCGCTGCTCGGCTCTCAAACGGATTTAATGTGTCACTATCTGAATTGTTTGAACGACTTCAGCGGTAAGGATTTGCAGTCCTAAATATTATCTACTTTTTAAACTAGACATACCAAATTTGTTAACTTGAATAATACTGGCTACGTTGCTTGTACTTATCTAAACTATAAGATTTATACTTGTTTTAAACTATAAAGCTTTAAAAAAACGGTGTCCGTTGACTTAATATTTGTGTAATACTGAGCATGCTAACAAGCTAACGTTAGCGACACGAAGCGACAGTGATAACATGTAACGTTAGTTTTAATTTAACTAATACCACTTCACCACTAACAGTCGTAAGTACTACCTACTTTCTGATAATTTTAAGGTAGCTGACAAAATATCATTATCCAAAGAATACAGCATGCTAGCTACCTTACCGGACTTGACATTTTGAAATAACTTTCCTTTTGACACAAAGATACTGGGATAACGTTATCTCTCGCTATGATGTCATACTGCACTAATGGAATTTGTCTTGGGGAATCACAATGCGCGGTCAGAGCTAACTGTTGTATAAAGTGCGTTGTGTGTAACATATGTGCGGTATATCTGCATCATTATCTATTAAGTGTACAGTTAGCTAGCTAATATTATTGTCAGAATTTAGGTTAGCTTGCAAGCTGCTTTGCCTTTTTGCTAGGAAACAACTAATGCATACCTGTAGTACTGACTGCACAAGTGTAAACATAAACACTGCAGTTTATATTAATACTGCCTTGTAGCCGACAGATATTATAATGTATTGTGTACAAGTATGACACTGTAGCCTAGCAGATATAATGACACTGCAATGCTGGTCAGGTGTAATGATCTTAAATGAATAATTCATGTTTTGAGCAGAAAGTTCTGCTGTGCTTTGACTGCTTCTAGTACTCTTGCTGCTACTACTTCAGTGCTTACTGTACCTACTAGAAGTTTAGATATACTAATCATAAGAAGTAGTCTTTTTATAATATATTTAAATTATTATATAGTCGTCTTATTATTTACTTTTAATAGGTAGCCTACAGTTTTAAAGCCTTCAGCAAGCAAATGTTTTTTTTTCTGGAACTCTATATCTAGTTACGAAATAAAGATCAAATAATTAATTACTACATCATTATGATGTAAAATTTTAACATGATAATGGTTATGTGAAAATTAGTGTGCTGAAATAATATTTTAGCATAACGGGTTGAGTATTATTTATTTAATTATTTCACAATTTATTGACGAATTTATCATTCATTTTATTATGTATTTCATAAAAGTTTTTGTTTATTTAAATATGAATAAAATGGCATTCCACAACTATGATGTCACAATGGGAAGGAAGTTCAAATGTAGAACACTGACAACTGATGCAGAATTGAATATAAACGACAGACAGAAATTATTATGAATGACCACGTACTTCTTAGCTGCTGGGACTGTTTTTCTTCCTAAATTTGTGAATCACCACTGAAAATTCATTTAGCTTTGAGGGACTGTGGGACATAATGTACTGAATCATATATTCAAGCTTGACATCGCTGGCCTATCATTCTGAAGTCAGTTAAATCAGTGCATATTAAAAGCAGATGAATGAGATTTGGACTGTATTCCAAAAAAGAAGTGAATTCTCTACAGAGAAGTCCTCAAACGTTGGAAGTTCACGAATTAAATAATGAACTTTATTCTTTTAATATAGCTAGTTCTGTACTATATACATTATACAAGTTGCCCAGTTAAAACATTACACTATCCAGGGCATTGTTGTGACAGAGCTAAGGGGTACCTTCACATAAAATGGTACCTTTACAGAATATCACTTGCACCAAGCTGAAGTTTCAAATTCCTGAATTCAGGATACATGCAAATCAAAAGTATCTATTACAAGTTGTTGTGGCTGGCTGTGAACGGTGTTCTCACAAGATGCCCGTCTCTGCAGATTGTCCCTCGTTCCCAGTGGAATGGCCGTGGAGCTTTGGATTCTGGCATTCGCTGTAATTGTCTCCCTCATCTGCCTGACCATCCACCTCTTCCCGGGGAGGACCTCCTTTTATGAGGTGCTGACGAGGAGGAGGATCATAATCAGCTGACTAAAGAAAGGGAAGAAGAAGAAGGTAAAGAAGAGAAGGGGTTTCCCCAGACCAGCCAATCAAAGGGATGAGTCCCCCATCCCTGGTTCAGAACCCCGCCCCCTCCCTGCAGAACCCAGGAGGCAGAGTACAGGATCAAACAGGAAGAAGAGCGAAACAGGTGAGGAAATCCCTCTTAGTTGTAAAAACATGATATTCAATATCACAGAAAATGTAATATTTTACATGGCTGAAACAGATACAAATATCTTGGCATAATTTCTTAGATACAGCACAGATTAATTTCATCACTGTTAAATAAATGGCATACATTACACACCATCAAGCTAGAATGCTATGTTAGCCAGTGACAGTTCTGTGTCTCACACACTTGCTCAGAAGCTAAAGAGCGAGCAGCACTCAGCTGCAGGGTCCCTGCTTGAGACAGGTTAAGGACAGAATATGGATTTAGGCAGAACTGAGGAATTGTGGGACAGTTATTCAGCTAAGTCACAATTATAGACAAACACAATTTCAATAAACATTAATAGTTGCACATTGTAAGTAGTATGTTGGAGTATTCATTTTGTCAGATTGTGTTCAGTTCAGTTCAATTCAAATGTGTATTAAAAATACAATGAAATACATGTGCTTCGACTCTCTCTGCCTAAACATCGAGGCACACCATCACAAGAAAACCAACAAAGGACACATTAGATATACAATACATCAGTGTACACATATATACATATTATATATCTGTAAACATTATATACACAATATACAGTGCACAATAACAGTACATAATATACAACAACAATGTGCAGTGCATATGGTTGCATCAGCTGTTCAGCAGCCTGGCTGCCTGTGGAAAGAAACTGTTATTGAGACGGGTGGTGTGTGATTTGATGCTCCCGTTACGTTTTTTAGATGGAAGGAGCGAGAACAGAACATGCCAGGTGCGAGAATCTCGTAGCAGACGAGAGTTGCTCTGAAGTACCGTTTGCTAGCTGGGTATAGTGGTGTGGTCTGGGAAATTTGAAAAAGTCTGCTAAAAACAAGTCCAGGGAAGAGTACACCTGCTGGCACGCATTGACACAAGTATTTTTAAAAATAGCAGTTTGGGAATCTGTATGGGTCTTTACCTAATTAGCCTAATTGTCAAAGAGATTGAATTGAAGCATTCAGCGGCCTTACAGTACCCCTGTGACAGGGAGTGCTGGATACCTGCATAGCTCCAGGCCTGACTACCTGTGTGGGCAGATAGCAGAGGATAATAAGGAAGCGGCTGATAGAGCTCAGCCCAGTTTTATTTAATGCATGTCTTTGTTTTATGCTGTAATCCTGTGTGTGCCACACAGTAGTGGAAATCTCAGACCTGTGTGTCTTTTTGTCTGCTGTTGGGCTTTAATATACATCTGTTGCTAAAGGAAAGGGTAGTATATGTGTAAGTAAATGAGGTCCAGCTGATTGTTTGTACACTGGCCTATGTGCAATTTCTCCTGTCATGTATTTGTATAATCAAGCAACATGTGATTACTACAGTAAGCTGCAAGAACGCCTCACCAGGGCCACAACTGTGTAGTCCAAAAATTGTGCAATGATCAACCATGGTGGTTTAGAGGATGCTGGTTTCGGCCCTAGTGACCTGTGTGCTCTTTCAGCTTGAATGTTCATTTCATGGGGGAGCTGAAGGGTAGATCTAATGAAATGTCTCACGGATACCACCATGTCGTTGTTTTCTTTCCTTCTGGTACTTGATAAATCCTCAAATTATTTCTCCATAAACGATTTTGTAAATCATCACAAAGTGCAGTGAGAGTAGCCTTCCATCTTATCAAGTGCATGAGGGCTCTGTCTCCTGTGGTATTGCCCTTCATCTTCCTTCTCACTCATTTATGCCTCTGTTTTGGTGGTTTTTCATTCATGTTTTTCCATCCATTGGTTCAGATCTGTTACCGAAAGTTTCAACCGGGACAGAGAGGCCTATTGCATCCAAAAACGAGTTTTGATTTTCTTTGCTCAATTATTTCTGTTCTTTGAGTATTTCAGCAATGTCCGTGATGTCTGCACGTATGACTGTTTCTAACTGACACAATGGTGGTGAACTCTTTTTCTTTTTTCCTTCCCTTTGAGAGTCTTGCTTACCGGTATTTTTTGTCGCACTCAAAGTCTTGGTCATATTCATCTTTCGTATACTTTGTACTTGTAACTCAAAACATTCTTTTATTACTAATAATGGCTAGGTTTCGAGGGAGCTAACCCCAGACGCATGTGTATTACAGCATGTTGTCACCGGAAGTCGCCTCAAGTCTGATTATTTAATCAGTTATTTCCATTGAACAATGACATCACTAGATTTTAGCACAGTAGTCAAAACTAATGTGCTGTAACCAAGTAGTTTATGTGTTTATTATTATGTAATAATTATTTAATTATTGTTGTTTTGTGTTTAAATTGAGAGAAATTCTTAATTTTATTAATTATTTAATTTAGTCTAATATTTACTTTCAGTGGTTTTATTTGTTGTTCTTATAAATGTTAAAGAGAGCGAGATAAGGTATGGGATGTGTGATGTTGGTTCCACGTGTCCGTGTTTTTTTGGGGAGGGACCGGAAAAAGGAAACAGAGTCCAAAAAGAGCGCGGTTGCCTCCAGACAGAATAAAGTCGTCCTGTCCTGCCGTAGCGGTGTGTGCTCATTGAAAGAATTATTTCCTGCTTGTAACCCGCAACACCCACGACCCAGGCATGCTACCCAAAACCAGGGTTACAGTATATATGATGTTTTAAACAGCAGACCTAATTCAACAGTAACAGGAATTCGTACAAAGTAGAACAGTGCCCAAAGCAGGTTATCTGTAATAAATCAATAATGCCTACACTGAAATGATGTTGATTATACGTTCCACACACAGAAGTAATAAAGAGTTTAAAGTCTGAATCCAAAGTATGAAATGAAACCTTTGCGCTCAACTGCCATTTTTCAAACATAAGAGGAAGGAGAAAGAAGCAAAAGAAGGAACAAAATGGAATAAAATATCACAGTAAGTACTGTGGAGTGTGACGGGGATTGGAGAGAAGCTAAAGAGGGCTGTGAGGAGGAATGGGAAAACAGAGGTGTAATCTCAGTAGGATGGTTAATTCACAGAGCAGAAAACTGTGGATTATTGACTGTAAAATGGCGAAAGTAACTGAGATGAATGATCTGGTCTCGTAGTCATACGTTCTTATTTAAAATGGCAAATTTGGTCAAATAAGAGCACACGTCAAATGAAATGTTAAGTTTTAAGTCTTTGCATGTTTTCAGTGAAGTTTGATCAATTTTCTGTGTTTTAGTTTAAAGTCTTTTAATGTCCATACAGCATTTTCCAAATGAGGCAGCCAGTTAGTGTTTTTGTGATTAAATTGAACATATTCTCCTCCATCCAATGCAATACTCATTAATCACCCAGTTTTTAAGCCTTTCCCACATTACATGTTTAATGTCACAGTGATCACACTGGATGACTTGCTCACAGTTTCTTGTGTTAATTGTAATTGCCTGTTTGATTAGGTATGTCATGTTTGTCGTATTGTTCTTTACTGGAGTAGCCTGGTACTCTGTAAAGTACTGGGCTTGTGTGGGTACAGTGTTGATTTCTGGGAGTTTTCCTCTTTAACAGAGGGTCTTTTGGATTTTGTTAAGAACTGAGATGATTCTGTAGTCCTGAAGCAGGTCTGTGTTTCCCTGGATCCTGATCAGGTTCTGTGTGATTTTCCTCTTGACTCCTTGGCTAAATGAAGAATATGTGGTGATGCCCAGAATGGATTTATGCAAAAAAAATTATGTAAAATCAAAAATTGTTTTGGTTTTAAGAAGTTAAAGAGGGTTCTAGTGTCCACTGTGGTTGTGACATTTTGTTGATTGTATGTGCTGTATTTAACTGTGATGGATCTGTGGCGTACTTTGTATGGTGTATGAATTTTTTGAAGTCTACTTAGTGTTAAGGTAAGGGTAGAGGCAGGATTAGGGATAGGGTTAGGTTTGAAGGTTAGTGTGAGGGTTAGAGGCAGGGTTAGGGTTAGGTCTGAAGGTTAGTGTGAGGGTTAGAGGCAGGGTGAGGGTTAAGGTTAGGTTTGAAGGTTAGTGTTAGGGTTAGAGGCAGGGTGAGGGTTAGGTTTTAGGGTTAGTGTGTGGGTGAGAGGCAGGGTGAGGGTAAGGGTTAGGTTTGAAGGTTAGTGTGAGGGTTAGAGGCAGGGTGAGGATTAGGGTTAGGTTTGAAGGTTAGGGTTAGAGGCAGGGTGAGGGTTAGGTTTGAAGGTTAGTGTGAGGGTGAGAGGCAGGGTGAGGGTTAGGGTTAGGTTTGAAGGTTAGTGTTAGGGTTAGAGGCAGGGTGAGGGTCAAGCAGGTTACTGCCTACAGAGGGCAGACAATAAACAATCTAATGGCTTCTACACTCTGCCACAAAAGTCTAAGTATTTAATAAAATACTTCCTTTGAACCGTGACATCACTGGATTTTCGCACAGTAGCCAAAACTAATGGACATTAAGTTTTAAACCACAAACCTAATACAACGGTAACAGAAATTCATACAAAGTAGAACAGTGCCCCCCAGATGTAACCACTCTCCCCTGATTTATATTTCTATTATATTTCTATTTTTGAATACTGTGGAAGACCATGTGCTTTAATTATAATTCAATAAAACAAATGAAAATGAATTAGTACAGTGTGAACCCTCGCTTGCCCAGGACTAGATGGAATATACACCATAATTAAGCGAAGCCATCACAGATGATATCTAAGGGCCAGGACCTACCTGCCTATCCATGCTCTAAAATCATTATACGTCAACCTTTAACTTGAATTACAGCATGTCAATAGCCTGTTTAACTTTTATTTTAAGCTGAGGGCTAGCAAATGTGATTTTCATGCCAGTTTGATCAAAAATGCCCAGAACTGAAATAATGTATGTTACACACTCCACCCACACACAGCCCACAGAATCAACAAAGTAATAAAGTGATGGTGCTATATCTAATGATGTAATCTATAAACTCCACCCAAGGACTGCACACAAAGTAGATAAAGTAATAAACTGTTTGTGCCCAGAGTGTGACATTGAAAGTAACCTTTGCACTCAAATGGCATTTTAGTGAGGAGCAGGGAGTAAAAGAGGGAACAAAATGGAATAAAATATCACAGTGAGTACTGTGGAGTGTGATGGGGATTGTAGAGAAGCTAAAGAGGGCTGTGAGGAGGAATAGGAATACAGAGGCGTAATCTCTGTAAGAAACATAATTTACTAATAGGTTGAGCATCAACAATAACATGGTGATCTTTGTTGAACTGAATTGCATTTTCTAATAATTGCACTTTCTTATGTAAAATGGCAGTTCAGATTGATTGAGAGAAATGTTCATTTTTAAGATTATTTTTGAAAGTATTTTTTACATTTAGATTCTTATGTTTTTCATATTTTAGTTGAATGCCCTCTGAAAATGTAGCATTCTCCTTTGAGCAGCTTCAGTACTGTGTCAGCCATTTATTCAGTATTTTTACAATAAAATGTTTTTTTGTAAAATTTTTCTCCTCCATCCAAAGCAGTATTCATTAATCACCTCAATTTTAGTGCTGCAGGTTTCCAGTCAGGTGTTTACATATGTTTAACAAACAGGTTATCAACTATAATATGATCAGTAATGCCTACACTGAAGTAGTGTTGATTATACGTTCCACACACTGATGTCTCACAGGGTCAGCAAAGTAATAAAGTGATTTAAGTCTCAGTCCAAAGTGTGAAATGAAACCTTTCCGCTCAAACAGCGTTTTACAGACAGAGGAGGAAGGAGAAAGAAGCAAGAGAAGGGAAAAAATGGAATAAAATATCATAGTAAGTACTGTGGAGTGTGATGGGGATTGGAGAGAAGCTAAAGAGGGCTATGAGGAGGAATGGGAATATCAGGCATAATATCATTAAGAAACTTAATTTACTAACATGAGGAACATCTACTGTAAAATGGAGACTGAAATCCAATAAGAGCTCATTCTCTGTGCACAAATCTATTGTCTTGGGCTGGATGAAGTGTTCATTTTAAAACTTGTTCTTTAAAAAAGGATATTTTTATTTTCTTTGATAGACTTATAGTAAGTTGATGTAGATATGTTTCCTTAAACAATGTTCATTTTGAGTCAGCCATGTCAGTGTCTTCCATGGTAAAATGTTTATTTTGTATTCCACCCAATAGAATATTTGTATATATGTCCATTAATTTTCCATATAGCACTTTCAGGAGTGTTGATTTTAAACAGATGATAACAAACAGATTTTTGGCTCTCGACAACTTGCACAGAAAGTTTATATATATTTGTAAATCCCTCTGTATTGAGTCATAACTGCCTCTGATTATAGATTAGCAATTGTGTGTTCATGCTACCTGGGCTTCACCTGTGCTGTGATTAGGGGTTAAGGACAGGCAGGTTACTGTCTAATGAGGGTGGCTGAAACCATTTCATGGCCTCTTCAGGTATTCACATTTAAGGAGTGATTGGGTCACAGACATGCTTCTGTTAATTTCAATCAGAAAATGATGTTGTCATATTTCTGAACAGTATTATAAAAATTACCATTAGAGCTGTATGTTAACAAGCTTACTTGTGGTCTGTTTAGAGTTCTGTCCCAGCCCATGGGATGTCAGAATAACAATAACATTTTAAATATATTTAAATGAAATGTAAAATGTGATGTTGAGAGGCTGAGGGTACTGAAATGTGTGTGATGTTGAGAGGCTGAGGGTACTGAAATGTGTGTGATGTTGAGAGACTGAGGGTACTGAAATGTGTGTGATGTTGAGAGACTGAGGGCACTGAAATGTGTGAAATGTTGAGAGGCTGAGGGTACTGAAATGTGTGTGATGTTGAGAGGCTGAGGGTACTGAAATGTGTGTGATGTTGAGAGGCTGAGGGCACTGAAATGTGTGAAATGTTGAGAGGCTGAGGGTACTGAAATGTGTGTGATGTTGAGAGGCTGAGGGTACCGAAATGTGTGTGATGTTGGGAGGCTGAGGGTACCGAAATGTGTGTGATGTTGAGAGGCTGAGGGTACTGAAATGTGTGAGATGTTGAGAGGCTGAGGGTACTGAAATGTGTGAAATGTTGAGAGGCTGAGGGTACTGAAATGTGTGTGATGTTGAGAGGCTGAGGGTACTGAAATGTGTGTGATGTTGAGAGGCTGAAGGTACTGAAATGTGTGTGATGTTGAGAGGCTGAGGGTACTGAAATGTGTGTGATGTTGAGAGGCTGAGGGTACTGAAATGTGTGTGATGTTGAGAGGCTGAGGGTACTGAAATGTGTGTGATGTTGAGAGGCTGAGGGCACTGAAATGTGTGAAATGTTGGGAGGCTGAGGGTACCGAAATGTGTGTGATGTTGGGAGGCTGAGGGTACCGAAATGTGTGTGATGTTGAGAGGCTGAGGGTACTGAAATGTGTGAAATGTTGAGAGGCTGAGGGTACTGAAATGTGTGAAATGTTGAGAGGCTGAGGGTACTGAAATGTGTGTGATGTTGAGAGGCTGAGGGTACTGAAATGTGTGTGATGTTGAGAGACTGAAGGTACTGAAATGTGTGTGATGTTGAGAGGCTGAGGGTACTGAAATGTGTGTGATGTTGAGAGGCTGAGGGTACTGAAATGTGTGTGATGTTGAGAGGCTGAGGGTACTGAAATGTGTGTGATGTTGAGAGGCTGAGGGTACTGAAATGTGTGTGATGTTGAGAGGCTGAGGGTACTGAAATATGTGTGATGTTGAGTGGCTGAGGGTACTGAAATGTGTGAGATGTTGAGAGGACTTTCAAAATCTTTACCTTTTAAGCATCATCTGACAAACTGGAGGGGAAACCAGGAAGTCCAGATTCATGTTACCATGGTTACTGTATAACTGTGTTGCAGCACTTCAGGGGAGATGCACAGGACATGAGAAAAGGCAAATGCAGGTTTGAGATAAGCTGAAACTGAATGGTCTGATGTATAAATCAGTTGTAACGATGCAAAAGACTGATACAGCACCCCTGGTGGAGTTTAATTGCATGCTATGAGTGGTTAGAAACGTTACTAACGGGGTTGTCTGAAAATACTTCTCCCAAGTCTCTCAACTCTCAACTTAAATAACAGCCTGCCAATGCTACACCTCAATACCAGTGAACTACTATCATTCCCACGAAAATCTGTTTAGCCTCACGCAGCAACCCTCTCCTGCTGACTCAGGAGGAGGGGCCATAACCATGTGACTCCTCTGATTCACATGAGGACACGCCCTCCCTTCTTTCCACCTTCATGCATTTTGAATAGGTGCAAATGCATAACATTAGGGGATATGAAGTGTTTCCCCCACCACTTAATTTTTGTGTTTATTCATGTGGTTAGATGTAAATTTAATCTACCATTATTTATTTGACTGGTCCTATTCTAAACATTGCTTTATATTGGGTGAGGTTATATATGTTATATCTTTGGGAAAATGATAACTTACTTGGGTAAGCCAATGCCGTGCAGAGAATAAAGCATGGCGTGTAAGCACTTGCCTTAAGACAGTGAGATCAAAGTGAAAGCTTTGGAGACTGCAGAGATAGTGAGTCTATGTTATTGCAGTGGCTTCATGAGGTTTATCTAGAGCAACCTAAACATTTTTTGGAAACTGATACGCATTTGCTAAAATATGGCATGCTCTCTGGCTTCTATAAGACACCACCACGTATTTGAGACCAGTGTTAACAGGAAGTTTTACTGTATGTAGTAATCGCCAAGCGTATTTTGAAAGCTTTTGTCACGAGCAGATTCTTCCACATGGGAGTCATATAACAATAAGTGATGCAGTAGTTCTGAATACTTGTCTAATTAGAACTGGAATAAAAGACAAAAGGCTGTATCTACCTAAAGGCTTAAAACGCGTTTTGTGAGAAGAGTCTGTGTTCATGTACAATCAGTCACTTTCCCAGGGAACTGTGACGATATGTTTTTGCTCCAGTGACCAAATGCACATATTTACAGTATAAAAGTGAGGTAGCTAAGCAGCAAATTCATGATAACACATTACAGTCATTCAGCAGATGCTCTTATCCAGAGTGACTTACAGTGTGGGAGATCATAAGTGTATTCACTGGTTTAATATGAGCAATAGGGCCAGACCTGACTCACCCCATTCCCCGACCAGGGAGTATATACTGTATGTAACATCACTGAAGCACTAATGCAGGTTAACTATAAAACAAATCCTGAGTGCAAGCAACACGTTCATAATCAGCCTTAATGAGAAAATCATGACCATCATTATCAAAACCATAAAATTCCATAACCCTAGTGTGTACAAAGAGGTAGTCTGAAGTGAGGAGTCTTCAGTCTGTGTCAGAACATGGCCAATGATTCTGCTGTCCTGATCACAGTGGGGGGTTCATTCCTCCACTGGGGGGCAGTGCAGACAGGCATCATGACTGGGAGGTGTGACTGTGCAGGGAGGGGGCAGTTAGTCATGGTGTGGCAGCAGAACAGGGAGATCTGATGGGGTGTAGGGTTTGAAGATTGACAGGAGGTACGGTGGAGCAGTTCCATTCACTGCCCTGTAGGCGAGCACCAAGGTTTTACACTTCTAGAGGTAGCCAGTGAAGTGAGATGAGGAGGGGGTGTGACATGGTAATACAGATATACCCAGTTACCCTGTGATTATGATTATCAGTGTTGGGTCCAATAACACGGAGGGCTTAACTCTATTATGACCAGAGTCTAGAGGTGTTAAAGTACCTAATGATAAAACCCCACAGTAAATGCACCTGTATCTCTCAGCTACCACCCTCTCACCCTCTGCCATTCTGACTGTAGTGCCATTTATCATGTAATAATGTGCATGATATATTATACATTATATATTCTATAATAGTAATATAGAGAAATAATACACTATGTATGTGTGCATGTTTGGTGTGTTTGTGTTTATTCAGAGTTACTATATAGTTACTACATGTTACTATATTGCACATTTGTCTGTGTGTTTTAATTCATTATAACTGTGGTGTACAGGATGTTTTTGTGTTTATCTCTGTTTATTCAGTATGTTGTTATTTTGTGTGGTTACAGGTCTGTTGATCTGGGTCAGAACCCTCTCATGGTCCAACCTGTACTGATATATTCCAGACTCCTTGGTCTCTAAAATGAGTGTCTCTAAGGACCCGGAGACCAGCACTGGAACGTCCAGCCCTGGCAGCAAGAGGTATAAATTCTTTAATCAGATATATAATTATATAAATCCATAAATCAGGAATAAAACATTGAATTTTGTATATATTATATCTGCAGTGCATAATAGGTAGGCATATACTGTATGTCACCCATTCTTAAGAATTGGGACAAGCCATATCCAACCAGAAAAGCTTAAAATTATTGCTTAAAAAGAGAAATCGAATCCAATTTTGTGGTAAAAATTGCATTTGTGTTTTATAAACACAGAATAGATCTTTTACTGTTATTTAATTGTTTAACCTATAAACCTGAGGATTGTCAGAAAATATGTTTGTCAGAGACAACATTTCACAATCAGAATTAAAATTTGTATTAAAAGCCTTAAATTTGGAAACTGACAATGACATGCTTGTGAAAATGTAGTCTTATTATACTATAACGTGCCTCAGACCTTAAACAATCATTTTACTGCAGTATAAATTAATTTCAATAAGTGCTTTATCATCTTTCAAATACTGTACACAAGGAAAGATGACAGACATTTCTTGATATCTTCACTGTGGGAACTACTTTTTGGCAAATAGTTAAATTTGAAATACAACCTGTCTGTATTTGGTGTTAAATAAAAACTGAACAAATGTTCTTAATTTTGAAAGGAAAATTGCACAATTAAATATGCACTAGTCTCGTGAATGTAAAAATCTGTCCCTCTGTGTGCTGTGAGTTAGATCTGCAGTAAGAGGATGAGGTTAACTGGAAGCTCTGTCTCCATGTGCTGTGAGTTAGAGCTGAAGTAAGAGGATGAGGTTAACTGGAAGCTCTGTCTCCATGTGCTGTGAGTTAGAGCTGCAGTAAGAGGATGAGGTTAACTGGAAGCTCTGTCTCCATGTGCTGTGAGTTAGAGCTGCAGTTAGAGGATGAGGTTAACTGGAAGCTCTGTCTCCATGTTTTGTTCACAGGGTCCAGGTGGGGAGAGCAGCGTCACCTGTACCCAGCTGTGTATCAGTGAAGAGTGACAGTTCAACGGGTCACCCTATCCTCCACAAATGGTTTGATCTGAAACAAGTTGTGCATGCATTTGACTAAAGCTAACATGAAATAAAGGTTTACAATTTTGAAACTTCACCAATTTCAGTTGACATAGAAATCAGTTTTTGACTTTACACAAAAATACATTTCAAAGCTCAAAAGAGGAAGGAAAAAAATTATCCAGAGAGGGTTAAATACTGGCCACTGTTGCTGAGGCAGAATGTGGCTTCACAAGGCAACAGTAAAGTTATAAAAGAAAGTGCTTGCATTCCATATTGAGGCAGGAGTGACTAAAGAACTTGGCCATTATATCAATGAAACAGTAAATTTATAATAAACCTGTAAATTAATTCATTCTGAATCTGTATCTCCATGTACTGTGAGTTAGAGCTGCAGCAAAAGGATGAGGTTAACTGGAAGCTCTGTCTCCATGTGCTGTGAGTAAGAGCTGCAGTAAGAGGATGAGGTTAACTGGAAGTTCTGTCTCCATGTGCTGTGAGTAAGAGCTGCAGTAAGAGAATGAGGTGAACTGGAAGCTCTGTCTCCATGTTTTGTTCACAGGGTCCAGGTGGGGAGAGCATGGTCACGTGTACCCAGCAGTACATCAGTGAAGAGTGACGGGTCAATGGGTCAGCCTATCAACTTCAGAGGGGAATGCACAGCTGATCCAACGTACGTAAGGGTTTGATCTGAAACAAGTTGTGCACACATTTGATTCAAGCTAAAATAAAATAAAGGTTTACAATTTTGAAGCTTCACCAATTTCAGTTGACATCCAACTCAGATTTTTACATTACGCAAAAATAAATTCTAAAGCTCAAAAGCGGAAATAAATAAATGATCCAGACAAGGTTAAATACTGGCCACTGTTGCTGAGACAGAATGTGGCTTCACAAGGGAACAGCAAAATTATGATAGAAAGTGCTTGCATTCCATATTGAGGCAGGAGTGACTAAAGAACTTGGCCATTATATCAATGAAACAGTAAATTTATAATAAATGTATAATGAGCCTGTATGTTAATCCATTTTGAATCTGTATCTCCATGTACGATGAGTACTGTGAGTTAACTGGAAGTTCTATCTCCATGTGCTGTGAGTTAGAGCTGCAGTAAGAGGATGAGGTTAACTGGAAGCTCTTTCTCCATGGTTTGTTCACAGGGCCCAGGTGGGGAGAGCAGGGTCACGTGTACCCAGCAGTACATCAGTGAAGAGTGACGGGTCAATGGGTCAACCTATCAACTTCAGAGGGGAATCCACTGCTGATCCAAGGTAAGTAAACAGGATATTATTTACACAACTGTTTCATTGTACCTCACTCTCATTGGACACAGTCTGGTGTAGGTGGGGCAGGGGCACAGCTGGGGGAGTTGAAGGCTGCACTGGGCCTGGCAGGGGGTCCAAGGCTCAAGCCTTAAAAAAGCTGAGTTTTACTGCATGACAAACCTTCACTGAGGGTGTCATCAAGTTCTAAATTGTGCACATATTAAAAGATTGAAAACTTTGTTAGACTGTTGATCATGTTCACCATTCTTCCACAAATGGTTTGATCTGAAACAAGTTGTGCACACATTTGATTCAAGCTAAAATAAAATAAAGGTTTACAATTTTGAAGCTTCACCAATTTCAGTTGACATCCAACTCAGATTTTTACATTACGCAAAAATAAATTCTAAAGCTCAAAAGCGGAAATAAATAAATGATCCAGACAAGGTTAAATACTGGCCACTGTTGCTGAGACAGAATGTGGCTTCACAAGGGAACAGCAAAATTATGATAGAAAGTGCTTGCATTCCATATTGAGGCAGGAGTGACTAAAGAACTTGGCCATTATATCAATGAAACAGTAAATTTATAATAAATGTATAATGAGCCTGTATGTTAATCCATTTTGAATCTGTATCTCCATGTACGATGAGTACTGTGAGTTAACTGGAAGTTCTATCTCCATGTGCTGTGAGTTAGAGCTGCAGTAAGAGGATGAGGTTAACTGGAAGCTCTTTCTCCATGGTTTGTTCACAGGGCCCAGGTGGGGAGAGCAGGGTCACGTGTACCCAGCAGTACATCAGTGAAGAGTGACGGGTCAATGGGTCAACCTATCAACTTCAGAGGGGAATCCACTGCTGATCCAAGGTAAGTAAACAGGATATTATTTACACAACTGTTTCATTGTACCTCACTCTCATTGGACACAGTCTGGTGTAGGTGGGGCAGGGGCACAGCTGGGGGAGTTGAAGGCTGCACTGGGCCTGGCAGGGGGTCCAAGGCTCAAGCCTTAAAAAAGCTGAGTTTTACTGCATGACAAACCTTCACTGAGGGTGTCATCAAGTTCTAAATTGTGCACATATTAAAAGATTGAAAACTTTGTTAGACTGTTGATCATGTTCACCATTCTTCCACAAATGGTTTGATCTGAAACAAGTTGTGCACACATTTGACTGAAGCGAACATGAAATAAAGGTTTACAATTTTGAAACTTCACCAATTTCAGTTGACAAAGAAATCAGTTTTTGACTTTACTCAAAAATACATTTCAAAGCTCAAAAGAGGAAGGAAAAAAATGATCCAGACAGGGTTCAATACTGGCCACTGTTGCTGAGACAGAATGTTGCTTCACAAGGCAACAGTAAAGTTATAAAAGAAAGTGCTTGCATTCCATATTGAGGCAGGAGTAACTAAAGGACTTGGCCATTATGTCATTGAAACAGTAAGTTTATAATAAACCTGTAAGTAAATTCATTCTGAATCTGTATCTCCATGTACTGTGATTAAGAGCTGCAGTAAGAGGATGAGGTTAACTGGAAGCTCTGTCTCCATGTGCTGTGAGTAAGAGCTGCAGTAAGAGGATGGGGTTAACTGGAAGCTCTGTCTCCATGGTTTGTTCACAGGGCCCAGGAGGGGAGAGCAGGGTCACCTGTACCCAGCTGTATCTCGATGAAGAGTGACAGGTCAATGGATCACCCTATCAAGTTCAGAGGGAAATGCAGAGCTGAACGAAGGTAAGTAAACAGGATATTATTTACACTACTGTTTCATTGTACCTCACTCTCATTGGACACAGTCTGGTGTAGGTGGGGCAGGGGCACAGCTGGGGGAGTTGAAGGCTGCACTGGGCCTGGCAGGGGGTCCAAGGCTCAAGCCTTAAAAAAGCTGAGTTTTACTGCATGACAAACCTTCACTGAGGGTGTCATCAAGTTCTAAATTGTGCACATATTAAAAGATTGAAAACTTTGTTAGACTGTTGATCATGTTCACCATTCTTCCACAAATGGTTTGATCTGAAACAAGTTGTGCACACATTTGACTGAAGCGAACATGAAATAAAGGTTTACAATTTTGAAACTTCACCAATTTCAGTTGACAAAGAAATCAGTTTTTGACTTTACTCAAAAATACATTTCAAAGCTCAAAAGAGGAAGGAAAAAAATGATCCAGACAGGGTTCAATACTGGCCACTGTTGCTGAGACAGAATGTTGCTTCACAAGGCAACAGTAAAGTTGTAAAAGAAAGTGCTTGCATTCCATATTGAGGCAGGAGTAACTAAAGGACTTGGCCATTATGTCATTGAAACAGTAAGTTTATAATAAACCTGTAAGTAAATTCATTCTGAATCTGTATCTCCATGTACTGTGATTAAGAGCTGCAGTAAGAAGACGAGGTTAACTGGAAGCTCTGTCTCCATGTGCTGTGAGTAAGAGCTGCAGTAAGAGGATGAGGTTAACTGGAAGCTCTGTCTCCATGTGCTGTGAGTTGGAGCTGCAGTAAGAGGATGAGGTTAACTGGAAGCTCTGTCTCCATGTGCTGTGAGTTAGAGGTTCAGTAAGAGGATGAGGTTAACTGGAAGCTCTGTCTCCATGTGCTGTGAGTTAGAGCTGCAGTAAGAGGATGAGGTTAACTGGAAGCTCTGTCTCCATGTGCTGTGAGTAAGAGCTGCAGTAAGAGGATGAGGTTAACTGGAAGCTCTGTCTCCATGTGCTGTGAGTTAGAGCTGCAATGAGAGGATGAGGTTAGACTTCAAGCTCTGTCTCCATGTTTTAATCACAGGGTCCAGGTGGGGAGAGCATGGTCACGTGTACCCAGCAGTATATCAGTGAAGAGTGACGGGTCAATGGGTCAGCCTGTCAACTTCAGAGGGGAATGCACAGCTGATCCACGGTAAGTAAACAGGATATTATTTACACTACTGTTTCATTTTTCCTCACTCTCACTGGACACAGTCTGGTGTAAGTGGGGCAGGGGCACAGCTGGGGGGGTTGAAGGCTGCACTGGGCCTGGTAGGGGGTCCAAGGCCGAAGCCTTAAAGAAGCTTAGTTTAACTGCATGAGAAAAATTCACTGAATGTGTCATCAAGTTCTAAATTGTGCACATATTGAAAGATTGAAAACTTCGTTAGACTGTCGATCATGTGCACCATTCTTACACAAATGGTTTGATCTGAAACAAGTTGTGCACACATTTGACTAAAGCTAACATGAAATGAAGGTTTACAATTTTGAAACTGAGTTAGAGACTCAGTCAGAGTCTTTTAAGGTTGGAGATGAAAGTTTTTCTTCAGTTGTAGCCATGTTTCAATTCAGTAAAATAGCTATGTCCATTTGATAAGTTGCATTTTATAAATCTGAACAGAACATTGTAGAATGTAAACAGCTATTCCTTACTTTCAGTCTGTAAAGGGAAATCACTTCATTCAAATTTTCTAATTTAACAAACAACCAAATTCATTCTTTAGAAGGAACATGCTTAGTTTGACAGTTGGTGATGCCTTGAACTGTTTGACAGTTTTCAACACCATTCACCAAATTGTCTGTAAAAATAAATATGCAATGTCTGTTTTGACTTTTTGGGTCAAACAGAAAGAGCAGGGTCACCTGTACCCAGCTGTCTTAGAGCTGCAGGAAGAGGATGATGTTAAGACTTTCTCAGGATGGTGGAAATTTACCATCATCTCAGGATGGTTGTAGATGGTTGTTTGTGGTTTAGTGAAAATGTTTTAGCTGTGACTCAGCCTGCTTGAATCCAGTGGCATCATACCTCACTCCCTCCTTCAGCATGTTAGATCGATTCAAGTGACCCACACCTTCTGTTTTTGTGAGGCCCTGCTTGGGCTGGCTCAGTTTGAAGCCTGGAGTAGATCTATCGTCAGTAGACCTGTGCTGTGTAGCTTATAGGTATGAGAACGACATGCATTTCTGCCAGTCAACTAGCTGATGCTGAAGCCGACACATTACAAACAAATCTTTTTTTTTTTTTCTCAAGTCTATGATATAGGATAAAAAAATAAGCCACTTAATCAGCACAGATCACAAGATGAAAACATTGGTCCATTTGGTGTGTACCAAAATATTGTGTTATTCTTTGCTCACTGCACAGCTTAACAGAAGTTCAAACCCCTCAATTAAAATGTTTCAAAAGACTGATTAATAAGAGCCACATATTGAACTTAAGCAAATAAAAAAACCTAATAAAAACTGATTTTCCTCTGTTTAACTGTTAACCAACAATTGACGAATCGACAAATTGTTCACATCCCTGGTAGTTTTTGTGTCCTTTATCCAAACACTGAGGGTGTAATTGGAGCCCAGGAGTTTCTGAGCCAAGTTTAGCTAGCGACATTGCTAACTTGGTTTGTGTGAGACATTGTCAAGTACTGCAGAATATGAAGAGAGGTATCTGACAGTTTTCTAGAGTCAAGTATGTGGTCTTCATGTGTATCGAGCATGTGGTCTTCAAGTTAGTAACAACTGCATTTGCCATATACAGCGTAAGCCAGCTATTTGCTGGCACAGATGAAGCCATGGCCTTACGCTGTCTCCCATGTTGTAATATGGCCTGATAAAAGGTTTTATTTTCCTGAAGGGAAGTATTAAAGTCAATTGTTTGTACCTGATACCACAAAAATAATTGACCAGTTTTTTCTGTGTCACATGTGTCTGTTTCCCCAAACACTGCTGGGATATTTGCTATAAATATGAGCAACCTTTATCACTCCAGAAGCTCCACTCATAGCTGGAGTTATGGAGATCTTACTCTTTTCTCCTGACTGCCCTGTTTTAATCAACACCTGCATTTTGAGACACTTCCCTGTATTATCAGTTTATTTAAAATGTTCAACACCACATGCTACAATGACTGGAGGTTCACTTTGGTGAGGCAATGTTAGCACAGCCTAAACAGGTAAAAATAGACTGTAAACCAGTAACATTATCTGTCTCATTGCTCTGTAGTGCCCTCTACTGACAAAGTGGGCAGAAAATTGGAGGAGCCACATGCATGGGCAAAAGGTTCACAGCGTGGGGCTGAGGACATCATTTGAGAAAACACCCTCACTCCCTGTTGGATGAGGCATGGGCAGGAAGGAGTTCCTTTAAGAACTCTTAATCATGAAATGGGGTTGTGGCATTATGAGCAAAGCCATCAATGTATTTCATGTCTTATACACACCATACATATCCACACAAGCACATTAACACCATTGATGATATTATGGTGGCTCGTTTAGTCCAAACAATAGAGAACACAGCCAGTATTCTACGCTCTCTCAACTCTGTTTCTCTCTCAAAAATTAGACATGGTAGTTTCATGCAACTTAACAGTAGAGTTTCATATTAGTGTAATGCTAGTTACCTGTTCTAGTTGTGTGCTATTTATTAGTACACTTGCAGCAGTTGCTAATACAGTGCCACAGAGTAGTAAATGTAAGAATAGTGTTTGCTGTTGCCAATGATGAAACCACATAAAACACAGGAACATGGTATAAAGGATCTTGCAGCTATTAGCTTTACTGCTAAGCTACCTCTCTTTCATTAATTACTATAAAACTAATATAGGGATATGTCTTTTATTTACTTATACAGTATAACAACATCAAAGTTAAATCATTCATTTCACAGAAGTATGGTAAAGATATTTACTGCTGTAATGTTCAGTTTGTTAGCTCACCACTTAGCTTGGCAGTTGTTTAGTGATAAAGAATGGAAGTCTATCACTCTGTGCAAGTAAGATCCACCCATCCATGGTCTAGGGATGAAACAGGCCTTCCTCTTGTGGAAATCTGTGGGTAAATCTGTAATGATAAACCAGTGAGCTGAACTGGCTATTGGGTAGCTAAATACTGAGGGTACTGCATCACCCCCTTTAACAATTTATTTCAATCTATTTCAGAAAAAACAGAAGGAAAATACATGGTTCACCAGCTGGCTATGTTTTGTTCCTGCTTTGCTAACACCACCTCCTTTCCCCTGCAGAGCGTACAGCATCCTGTAATATTTAAGCAGGGTCTGGCTGCAGCCACTCCAGACCTCGGCACACAGGCCCCTCCTCAGAGAGGCCCTGCTGCATGTGGAGCCCTGCATCGGCTTGCTCAGGGGCAGGTGGCTCTCTCCTGCACAAACCAGAGAAGGTGTATGACATCTTTCTGGCCTGCAGGGTTCTGTGTTATATCACACAGTAAAACAGGGCGCCGTTTTAGGACCATTTGCTCCTGGAAAACTGGTTTGTTTGTGTCACTGCCTCCACCATACACTCCTTAGTTTCCATAAGGCTGGGGAGACCCAGGCTTCTTCAGAGAAGCTTTTTATCAGGATCTTTGTGCAGAGGGAACAGTTCTCACAGCAGGATATGTACAATGTTCAAGGAATTAAGACTGTACACCACCTTATAATGGGAATGATAAAATTAGCTGATGTGGCTGTTTTGGGATCTGCCCAGAGCATCAACTTTGATGTGTTTACATGAGCAGGTGCCTTCAGTGGACAAAAAGCCAAACCCGTTCTGCAACAATTTTCATATGGATAGTTTGTTTGTCAGAAAGGCTCTGTCCATATGTCTCTGTTAGGCGAAACATAACAACTTCAGCTGCCTTTATCTTAACACAAAGAACAAGCTCTGCCTAAACCACACGACCAGAATGTCACAATGTGAAGGTACGAACATAAGCAATATTATGAGCATTATACACAGAATTTTTCCTTCACAATTATAAAACAGAGCAGTTATCAAACACTAGGGATGTCATTTTAATAACCTTTAACATGAGGGACCCAGACTCTGGTGTTCGGGTCTTTTCCCATGCTGTTGAGAGAGGTGCATCGTTGATGATGTTTCTTGAAAGGTTTAAATTAGAGGCATGTGTAATCTAGTCTCATCATAAGGAAGTGAACATTTCTTGAACAATTATCAAATTTTGTGTCACGCCTCAAAGGCTATTTCATTGGTTAATTATATGGTTAGGTACGTTTTACCCACAGGTTCACTGTTTGATATAAGTATGAGTGACCCAACCCCCAAACACCCCAGCCCGGTTTTTACAAGACAGAGGTCTCATGATTGAGCTTCTCTAAAACATTTTAATGCACTCTTCTTATGTATTTTTTTTTTCTAAATTCACTGTTTCTTTCTGTCGGATCTCTGATTCCTCACAAACCTCTTTGCAGGGTCCAGCAATCAGCAGAGTCCAGCTGTCTGGAACAGAAGAGTCCAGAGAGGAGAGAGCAGTGTATGAATGTAAACCCCACAAAAAAGGTGTGATATCTCTTTATCTATGTATTAATCATCATGGGGTTTGGCTTGGAGAATACTCTTTATTTCACCTCTCTTTTCAGGCTCATAACTATTAGAATGACTAACCTCTCACTCTGATGTGGTGTAATTGCACACATTCAAAGGAAGTGCTCTACTAAGAACCCTTAATTCTAATGAATCACAATCTCATACAGATTACAGTAAAGGCACATGTTTGTTATGGGACTCAGACTCCCAGCAGCGCTGATACTGGCTATGGCCAAGACGATTACTTAGATGGCAAACCACTATCACAGACAAGACACACCTACTATACACACCTACTACACTCTCTACTAGCGCAGGGTTTATAGTGGAAGGGACACATGCACAGGGTGTAGGGTGCAGGGAACACTCTCATAGGGTGCAGGTAACACACTCATAGGGGGTAAGATGCAGGGAACACATTCACAGGGTGTAGGTTGCAGGGAACACACTCACAGGGTGTTGGGTGCAGGGAACACACTCACAGGGTGGAGGGTGTAAGGAACACACTCACTGGATATAGGGTGCAGGGAACACACTCCTCATTTGGAGCACAACACAAGAAAAAATACAGAGCTGGAATGTGGTTTCAGCCAATCATCCAGGACCAGATTCATCCCTTTTATCATGAGCATTTTAAATGTTACTTCAGCCTGTTCTGGGGCATGAAAAATTCCTGGGACTGAAAAATGGCGAGCATTTGGGAACCTGAGAATCTGCAGCGGACATGGAGAGCACAGTTTGTCTTGCATAATGATATGCAGCAGTCTTTTTATCCAGATTCACAAAACAATTCAATTACTCTCAGGGAAAGCATGACTAATCTGAACTACTGCCTCTACAAAGTCATCAATCAAAAGAAAAAGCTGAACTTCAAAGAACTGGAGTGAATTATCGCACATCTCTTTATGTGTTTATGTCAGTCTCTCTGATACAGTACACCTCTTCATGTGTTTATTTCAGTCTCTCTGACACAGCACACCTCTTCATGTGTTTATTTCAATCACTCTGATACAGCACACCTCTTCATGTGTTTATTTCAGTCTCTCTGATACAGCACACCTCTTCATGTGTTTATTTCAGTCTCTCTGATACAGCACACCTCTTCATGTGCTTATTTCAGTCACTCTGATACAGCACACCTCTTCATGTGTTTATTTCAGTCTCTCCAGCGTACTCTGATGAAGTTGAAGAAGGAGGTGTTGAAACAGTTTCAGAGCCATCTGAGTCAGTATTACCCAGAATGCACTGTGAGACAACAGGAGGACCTTGAGGCCCTGCATGTAGTTGAGAAGATGCTGGAGACCTGTGGCAGTAAGAGATCTCTGAAGATCACACTCTGCATCCTGAGGAAAATGAAGCAGAAGGATCTCGCTGACTCACTGGAGAGAGATGAGCAGAAGAGTAAGACACTATTTTGTGTAAATCAGTCATTAATATATCAGTATTAGCAACTGCAAACAAGCCACTAAAGAGTGAATGTGTTTGTGCTGTGACTATTCCTTAGTAAACCTGGCCCTGAGAGAGATGCACAACACACAGGGCCCCTTATGTAAGGATATAAATGTTGGAAAAAGCTCATTAATGCAGATTTAAAAAGCTGTGGCAGAATCAGTTCAGCAGTTTAATGTCTGAAAGAGAAGCAGATAGAGCAAAGTACTGATTTAAAGCTTTGATCATGCACTGACCAATCAGGATGTTTTCCACATTCCCTTTAAATGAGTGGATGCATCACACATCCTTATTTTTCCATGTTTGTTAGTGCAGGTTTTCTGACTCTGCTTTTCTGTATCTCTCATTCCCTTAGTGTGGTGTCAAATGACCACCACAGGCAGGTGCAGTTCTTCATAAAGTGGTGCTCATTAACACCAGAATAATGGATATGGTAAAATAATAGTAAGAGAGCACATGCCAGATAACACAGAAAAATATGACTGTGCCAAACAGACCATATTTTAGTGTTCTGTTCCAACATCTGAAAAGCATTTTCAGCATTTCAGCATCACAAGAATAATACATCATTCCACCAACAGCCACCAAATGAAACCCAATTTCTGATATTATTACTGTTAATAAGATAATAGAATTGTGTGATCTTAACATATATAGGAGAAGTCCTGAAATTCAATCTAAACTGAGTGGCCGTCTGCACCAGGTTGTGAAGCTGCCTGTACAGTTTAGAGCAGATATACCTGATTATTTATACTGCTATGATGGGTTTATATATATATGGATCTAGTATTATCTGTCTGTACATGTTCACTTAATCTCATAGATTCACTTAATCTCTTAATCTCATTTCACGTTGGTAAAACCTTACGCTCTATAGTTCCCCTACTCTGGTGTGTCTTCATGAACAAGGCAGAATCTGTTTCTGTTCATCATTTGTACAGATTGTTGGAGTGATGTGTAACACACTGTGTGACAGACTTGTGTAAAATATTGTGTCAAAGGGAAAAGTTTATAACAATGTTTTCAACTGATTGTTTTTTTTTTAATATAAGTAAATTATCTGTCATATTTCCTCTTCTCAGAAAAACTCACAAGAATCCAACAGACACTGAAATCTGATCTGAAGAAGAAGTTTGAACGCATATTTGAAGGTTTGGTACAGCAGGGCCACCCAACCCTCCTCAATGAGATCTATACAGAGCTCTACATCACAGAGGGGGGAGGTGGGGGGGTCAATAATGAACATGAGGTCAGACAGATTGAGGCAGCATCCAAGAGACAAACCACACAGGAGACTGCAATCCTCTGCAATGACATCTTTAAACCTTTACCTGGACAGGAGAAACACATCAGAACTGTGCTTACAAAGGGCATCGCTGGCATTGGGAAAACTGTCTCTGTGCAGAAGTTCATTCTGGACTGGGCAGAAGGAAAAGCCAATCAGGATATTAATTTAATCTTCACTCTTCCTTTCCGAGACCTGAACTTAAAGAAGGAGAGAGAATTCAGTCTCATGCAACTCCTCCAGCACTACTTTCCACAGCTGAAAGAGATTGAAAGTGTTGCACATGATGAAGTCAAAGTTGTGTTCATCTTTGATGGTCTGGATGAGTGTCGACTTCCTCTAGATTTCCAGAACAATGAGATCTGCTGGGATGTAAAAGAGTCAGCACCAGTGGACGTGCTGCTGACCAACCTCATTAAGGGGAATCTGCTTCCCTCTGCTCTCCTCTGGATCACCTCCCGACCAGCAGCAGCCAATCAGATCCCTCCTGAGTGTGTCCACCAGGTGACAGAGGTACGAGGGTTCAATGACCCACAGAAGGAGGAGTACTTCAGGAAGAGAATCAGAGATCAGAACCTGGCCAGCAGAATCATCTCACACATAAAGTCATCCAGGAGTCTCTACATCATGTGTCACATTCCAGTCTTCTGCTGGATTTCTGCTACAGTTCTGGAGACATTGTTGGGTAAAGCAGACAGTGGAGAACTGCCCAGAACTCTGACTGAAATGTACACACACTTCCTGCTCATTCAGACCAATGTGAAGAATCAGAAGTATCATGGCACCAATGAGACAAACCCAAAGAAGATCTCAGCATCAGATGCAGAAATGATCATGAAACTGGGGAAGCTGGCTTTTCTACAGCTGCAAAAGGGCAATCTGATATTCTATGAAGAGGACCTGAGAGAGAGTGGCATTGATGTCAGTGAAGCTTCAGTGTACTCTGGGGTGTGCACAGAAATCTTTAAAGAGGAGTCTGGGTTGCATCAGGAGAAAGTCTACTGCTTTGTGCATCTCAGCATTCAGGAGTTTCTGGCTGCCTTGTTTGTGTTTCATTCATGTGTAAATGAGAACAGAAATGCACTCAGACCAGAAGAGTCAAAACCTGAGGGTGACAGAATGCAGCTGTCTGAGGTACACAGGAGTGCAGTGGATCAGGCCTTACAGAGTAAGAATGGACACCTGGACCTTTTCCTCCGATTCCTTCTGGGCCTCTCACTGGACTCCACTCAGACTCTCTTAAGAGAACTCCTGACACAGACAGGAAGTATATCGATCGTATACTACATCAGAAACCTATTCATACAAACAGAAAGTAGATCAGAGAGCATTAAAGAAACAGTCCAGTACATTAAGCAGAAGATCAGAGAAGAGTCTTCAGCAGAGAGGACCATCAATCTATTCCACTGTCTGAATGAACTGAATGACAACTCTCTTGTGGAGGAAATCCAGACTTCCCTGAGATCAGGAAGACTTTCTGATAAAAAGCTGGAACCACACCAATGCTCAGCTCTGGCCTTTGTGTTACTGATGTCAGAGGACGTCCTGGATGAGTTTGACTTAAAGATGTACAACACGTCAGCAGCAGGTCAGCAGAGACTGGTACCAGTAGTGAGGAACTGCAGGAAGGCCAAGTGAGTACTGTTACATCATTCATAATGTAGATGGTAGATTATGATATTTGCATAAATAGTTTTTAATTGTGTGAGAATAAATTGCATGAACATAGCTCACCTATATCATGACCAGAAGCCTGTGTTAATGAATAATATTTCAGAAGGTAATATTTCTGTTCAACTTTCATATACCCCTAAGTGTATGTAGTAAAGAAAAACCAATGGTAAAATACTGTAATCTGAATGTGATATTATATTTGAACTATTGGCCATGTAGGATGCAGACAATAAATCTACAAATTGAAATTCATTCAATAGCATTTTTATACTTCCATCTTAAATGTCAAACCTCACTGCACTTTAGGTCTTCCTCATCTCTGCAGCATCCTGTCTGAATTTGGAGTTTGTGCTCTAGGTGTAGAGGTGGGGGTGGGTGACAGGGGGTTGTGAGCTCACTGCATTTCCTGCACAGCTTGGGCATGCTGTGATAGCACACCCCATCCCTGTTGTTCCCCAGTGTGCTGGTGCTGGGGATGTGGCTCACTCTGCCTACTGCAGAGGGGTGGGGTTTGACCTGGCCCAGCTATTTCCTGGCCCCTGTACAAACTCTGCCCTCTTCTAGGACCCTCCTGGTGTCACATTTGAACTAAACAAAGCATGTTACAGCACTGAGGTCCTATACGGCTTCCTTATAGTGCTGCACAGTGACCAGTTTGTTCTCCATCTCAGACAGGGGCTCAGTGGTGAAATTACTGAGAGACCCTTATCCTTCCCCTCTCTATAGAGGTTCCAGAACCTCTCCAGGGCATTAGCATTTTAAAGCTAACCTCAAAGATGTCAGTGGGGCCTGGAACCTTCACCTCCAAACAGGTCATGCTGGCATTTTGGTCTCTGTCTGTGGAGGATGGGTGGGGTGTTGTGCCGTCCTTATTGCAACAATGGGTTCTGAACAGCTGATATAGCATGTTCACTGAAAAACAAAAAACTAAAAGGCAAATACATGTTTTACAAAGGGGCATGCTTTGTACGTGTTAGTGATTAAAGTCTCCGGTGAAATTATCGTGACAAGCAAACGATGGTGGTGAACCTTAAGATTCAACCTGGTGGGTGTACAAATTCATGAGTCAAATAACTGGTTCTGAATGCTGGCCAGGGTGCATATTTACTTACACAAACATAAACAGTAAATGCAGCGATCTGACCAGCTTTCCTGTGGTCAGCTTTATTATGAAAGCCAAGTAGTCCAATTTTACAGTGAAAAGAATCATTCTGTCCATTGAAAACACACTGTAATCCAGTGGTGTGCGCGAGCTAGCATTTTTAATAGCTTTACGTTTCTCTAAAACAAACATTTTTTCCATCTGCCTTTCCAATGGGCTTTTTAACGTTTTTTGTCTTGACATTGAAAGACGGATACCGTTTTCCTTCATTATCAGCTACTGGTTATCTTCACATGTGTATTTAAGGTACCTGTATGTGCTGTAGGTTTGATCTTTGAAAAATGAAAGCTAGTGATAATGCAGGCCAGGCAACACTGTCAGACACAACTTCTTAACTGTGTAAACACATTCCATTTACACTTGGCCCCATAACTGAGTCTCCATGAGACAGATATAAATCTGATTTGCTTTCCATGTGTTATAAGCAGTTATATGGCACTGTCTTCTGGAATGTAGGCAGCCAAGATGATGCCAAGTGCCAAAATTTAGCTTCACATTATTTTACAATTAAATTTACAATTTTGGTTTTTCTCCAACCATGTGAGTCATCCATGCTGTTGTTTTGCTCGTATTGACTGCGGGGGGTCTTTGTTGATGACTTCTGTGTGCTCATGTATTTCAGTTTGGGAGGTGTAAAGATTACGGCCTGAATGAAGTGTGCGAACTTGTAGGCCTACTTACTTTATGTCAGCACATCTGATATATAATAATCAGTTAATGACCACATCAAACCTCCACATGGGAATCAAAACCAAAAATCAAAGTATGATACAACCAACTAAATCAGGGCACACATATCTACTACTATACATCTGCAGAGTGATGTACTATATTCTATAGCTATTCTAAAGCTTTAAAGACGCCTCTGGCTCTGGTTGCTCTTCAGAGACGATTGACTTAGATTTTTTGGTAAATGAAAAATTTGTGAGTAAGCTTCCTTGTTTTCTTTTTGACATATCTGTATGCTGACTACAAAACAGGGGAATGAATAAGGGCAATTTGGCGTGCAAACTGAGTGGGACTAAGAGAGTTTGTTTTTTTCTGATCTTTGAGTTAAAGTGAATGAAGTTTATGATATTGTGCCGCCACGCTTTGATGGTGATGGCAAGAATAGCATGTATGTCGCTTGTATCTTTATTAAAGTGAATTAGTGATGAATCACCCACATGCATAAATCATACATCAATAATAGCCTAATTTTACAGATTATCCATGATGATGAACATACAGAAAAATAAAAATGCATGGCAAAAAATAACATATTGTTAATATTTTAGAGACCCCCCAAAAATTTCACAGATCATGTTTTCAGGGGAGCTCATATCTTTTTAAGAGGAGCCAAGCTCCCCCTGGCTCCCCTGTAGTTCACACCCTGCCTGAATGACCAGATACAAATTATCAAGATACCATTTAAATGTCGTTCAGACATTATGTTGTTCCAATTTTAAAAAGTAATTTCAATATGTTCACCTTCTTCTAGCCATTTATAGCTTGTCCTAATGAAACTCCTTTGGCTTTATAGATGTACTGTTGACTCACCTTGCTTTTCAAATGAGCTAATTTAGTTCAGTTTTCTTCTGGTTTATATACATTGTGTGTACTTCAAAGTGCAATAATATTTATGATCGATTCATTTTCCTCCCTTTTTTTCAGAACCTGGTTTCATTGCTCAGGTTTTGTATCTCAAATTTTAGAAGGTCTCTGTTAAGATCAAATAATGTTTCTTGCTTTGCTTTTATCCAGACAGAATTAATACATTCTATAATTTGATATCTAGTCGGCTCAAGTCCAAACAAAGAGGTATTACGTTTCCAGTAAGAGCGTCTTCTTTTTGGATGAACATCACAAGTATTAAAAGTTGTGACAGTAGTGTTCTGGTCCAACAGTGGTGTTGGAACAACCTCTACTTTTACAGCGTTAGGGCATAATGAATGTGATATAAACCATCAGAATTCATTCTGAATAGCATCTAGGAAATAATTATTTCTCTTATTTTGGCTGTTAACCATAAATATTCCTAGGCAAATAAATACTTCCAAAACTGACCATCTGTAGTGAAAACTGCTAAGTCATAATGACCTGCAGGGTTGAGATGAGACAAAATAACTTACATTTATGTTTTAAAAAAGAAGCCCAGTTGAGTATTGAATTCTTTCAATAAGTCATCGACCATCCCTTGACTGTTGGTGAGATTCTCCGATAATTCGTCCAAGTACGTTGATTAATAATTGTAATCACAATATTTAGCTAAATAATTGAGATTATAATTTCAACCATAATCATTCAGTTCAGAATTTCAGGCCAGTAAGTTGAACAGAAGCAACTGTGAATGTTCTGAAATGCAGACCTGATTATAAACAAGCTCTGAAACTGACTGAAGCCTGAAAACAGGGAAAGCAGACTGTAGTAGCCTAGAATATTGATTGCTTTTTGTTTGTTATTTTGTCTTGTTTTTTCAGAGAATGGCCGTGAAGTATCAGAATAAATATTTTTGTTACTTATCTGAGCACTTTCATTGTGTTTAACATCAAATTTTAGTTTCCTGTTGAAGGCTCAGTGATGTGCACTGTTTTGACATTGGTGGTCCTATGTTGGGGTTTTTTGGTAAAATTCATAAAACCAATGACTAACAAAAAGTTTGGTCACAGGTCATTGAGAAATGATCCCCATCAGAACAGACACACTGCACTGCTGATCAGATGTGAACTAAAAACCCCCTTACCTTCCTGTGACTACTCCTGTGAACCTTTAGCTGTGTGATAATGTTTGCTTTTTACTCTCATTGGAAGGAAATACAAACTTCTCACAACTTGTCAATCTAACTCTCTATTCAGTCTAAAGGCTGGAATTTGCTTTAATAATGAAATACAGTATAAAAGGATCTGACAACTCCATCTTTTGCCCTGCTGTCCACACTTGGCTCAGGGGAATGAGTAGGGCCATGAGTGAGGCTTAAAGCCCAGAGTTAGCCTGAAAAAGACTGTGGAAAAGGTAGCTGGGCCATTAGCCCCAATTCTGACAGAACTTAATAGAGGAAAAGGGGCTATTTGGGTGAGAAGCACAGCTGTAGAACTGTCAGACTTGAGCAGGACATCTTATTCTCAGGTGTAAAGTGCTGCAGTTGGAGAGTTTAGCACAGACATCTTCCTCAGAGCATTGTAGATCTTACAATCCTCATTATCACTCTTTATCAGTGAGCACTATCAATACTACATTTAAAATATTAAGTGTTAAATATTAACACATCACCTCTTTCTTTCAGACTCGGCAGCTTTGGTCTTACAGAGAAGTCCTGTGAAATTGTGGCCTCAGCTCTCCAGTCATCAAACTCACCCATGAGAGAGCTGGACCTCAGCAACAATAACCTGGGAGATTCAGGAGTGAATCTGCTCTGTGTTGGACTGAAGAGTCCAAACTGTAAACTACAGACGCTGGACCTCAGCTACAATAACCTGGGAGATTCAGGAGTGAAGCTGCTCTGTGCTGGACTGAAGAGTCCAAACTGTAAACTACAGACACTGGGGTGAGTAGTGCTGTGTACTTTGTGACCTTTAGTAAATAGTGATTATGGCTCCATACAGAGAAATCTTCATCAGCTCCTTCTCTCAATCAAACTTCTCCTCTATCCAGCCTTCCTTCCTTTGTCCACATTGGTCCCATCCCTCTCTTCTTACTCCTCTATCACAGCAAAGTAAAGCAGGATAAAACCCCATGAGTCTTAGGGTTGCCAGCTGTGTGGTTCCTGACCAGAATTATCTTGTGTTGAAGTTCAGTGTGAAAGTGGGATTATGTGTGTGTTCTATCCATAGACAAGTGTTGAGATGGCAACATGCATTTTATGGTTATTTACCCTGCTCCCTTCTTTTATGGTCCCTTGCCATGCACCCAGACACGGCCTGAGAGGGACAAATGGACTCCACCCCCTTGTAAATACCCCTGAATCAGTGACCAAAGAGGCAACAGGCTTTTCGAGCATGGCAAGGAGCAGAGCTTTACTCAGAAACTAAAACAAACACTTATGAAAGCCAAAATGGATGTACATTTGGGGTTACCAGTTAAAAGCGGAATTGGGCGTGGTATGACCCTCTTTATTGTTGGCAAGCTGCCGCCAAATGTAGAATCCTTTGATAAACATGCCCAACCACAGGGGGCTATCACCTGTCTCTCTCCCTCTGGCTCCTTCCTCTTCTGGAGCACGTGTGTTTCTGTCTGTCTCTGTGTGTGTGTGCGTGCATGTGAGCGAGCGAACAGGTTTACTTTCCTGGAGTTACTCGTTAGAGCACCTGCAGAGCCTGCAGCATGTAGGTAGGAGATAGTTTGTCGGACGTGGCGTGCCCTTTTCTTGGTGATCGCATCAGCACTGAAGCTCTAATAATTTGCAGAGCTTTACATGGGGAGAGGGAGATTAGACCCTGATTAGATAGCTATTCTATCATTCCCTGATGAGTATCTTTGTGAATTTTCCCATTTTCTGAGCAATCAATAATTAATTTGATCAACATTCTCCAGGCTCATATTTCAAACATTAGGCAGCACATCATTTCAAGGTGCTTTATGGGCTGTGTTGCCAAAGCAAATGGTACAGTTAACACAATAACAGAACAATTAACACAATTAATGACGAGGAAAAAAGGAACAAACATGAATGCATACAATGAATGAGTATTAACTAACATTCACACATTTATTACATTCCTGCACTGGTGACAGGTTGCTACATATAGAGCAGCCAGGGAGGCTGTGTGTCCTTCACACAGTAAGATTGGTAATTGTCTCTCCACAAGGAGTGTTTCAAAATTTGTATACAGTGGAACCTCGGCCTGCGAACACCCCTACTCACGAACAAATTGGCCAACGAACACACTGTCCGAACAAATTTTCACTCGGCCCGCGAACAAGCCCTCGGTGCACGAACGCACAAACACACAAACTCGCGGGCTTCCTGCCGTAGCGCGCCGTTGATAGCGTCGGATTTGCTTTGTACTCAACGTTGTTTACATCGTTCGTCGTTGTGTTCTCCTTTGATACACGTTCTTTTTGTTCTATTTCGATTAAATCTGCCCTCATTATGGCTCCCAAGAAAGGAGCAGTAGTCTTCCTCCTCCTCCTCCTCCACCATCCACCTGTGCCAGAAACTATCAACCACAAAGGTAAAGTGTACAGTTATTATGTTTTATTTTAGTATTAATGTATTTTTTCTATAATTAAGGTTATCTTTAATTCTTTTCTATATTTGTGCCACACATAAACTCATAAAAAAGATTTTAAAAAGTGTTTCTGAGGCTGGAGAACAGATTAATTTGATTTACATTATTTTAATGGGAAAAATTAACAAACGAACGAATTAAGTTCTTGGGCCAAGGTGCCACTGTATATTCTTTTACATTTTTCAAAAAATTCTTTATGAATGTTTGTGTAATTTGTGCAGTATAGGAGGAAGTGTATATATACATATCCTCTCCTCTTTGGGGCACCAGGTTTGCTTGTGTCTGCCTGTTTCAATGGCCAGGCTGTGATCACTTCGTCTGTATTTGGTTTGGATCTGTCTCTACTTTATATCTCTGACAGTGGAGAGATATTCTGCCAGTTTGTAATTTCTGCTTACATAGTGTAGCATGTTTAATTTGTTTTGCGGTTTTGTCTTTTTCTTCCAATGTTACAAATAAGAATCTTTGATTTATTCATTGGCTGATTTTAATTGAAGCAGTGCTGGTCTGAAACATGTCATAGTTAGTATTGTAAGTTGGTATTTGGTTTGTCAGTTTCATGGCCAGCTGACTGAGAGGACTTCTATTGGGGCTTAGCTCTTGAGATAGGAAGGCCTTATATTGGAGGAAATTTGTTTTGCTTGTTTTCAGATGAATCCAGAATTTTAATGCTCTTTTCTGAATGTTAATAATCAAAGGGTAACGGCTTAATTCTGCCCTGCATGCATTGTTTGGTGTGTTTAGGTGGACCTGGAGTATATTTTTGTAAAATTCAGCATGCAGGATTTGCACTGGGTGTTTGTCTCATTGTGAGTAGTCTGGATGGCTAAGTGGACCCCATACCTCACAGCACAATACAGCACAATAGGCTGTCAGATGCTGTCAATTATTTTTAACCTGATTCTTATGAGCAATTTAATATGGTAAAATTCTCTTTTTCTGGCATAGAATGCTCTTTTGGCTTTGTCTTTTAGTGCGTTCACTGCTAAGTTAAAGCTCCCCGATGCATTGATTTTCAGACCAAGGTATGTGTAATTTGTGGTGTGTTCCAATACTGTGTTGCAGAAGGTGAAACTGTATCTGTTTTTCTGAGACCTGGCCTTTTTCTAGAATATCATTATTTTGGTCTTTTTTAAGTTTACTGCCAGGGCCCAGGACTGGCAGAAGTTTTGTAAGATGGCCAGGTTCTGCTGTAGTCCTTGTTCTGTGGGTGACAGCAGAACCAGGTCATCTGCATATAATAAAAATGTCATTTCTGTGTCATGTAGAGTAAGTCCAGGAGCTGCAGAATGTTCCAACATTGTGTCCAATTCATGAATGTAAATGTTAAATAACGATGGACTCAAGCTGCAACCCTGTCTCTCCCCATGACCCTGAGTGAAGAATTCTGTTCTTTTGACTGTCAATTTTCACTGCACATTAAATACATTGATTTAATGATGTCATATATTTTACCCCCAATACCACTTTGAAGTGTTCTATAATTTAATCCCTGGTGCCAAATAGAATCAAATAAATGCTTTTTTAAAGTCATTAAAGCATGCAAAGATGTTTCCTTTGTTAATTTGGTGAACATGTTTGTCTGTGAGGGTGTATAGGGTGTAAATATGATCTGTTGTGCGATGTTTTGGAGGAATCCAGTTTGACTCTTACTCAAGACACTGTGCTTGGTAAGGAAGTTTATAATTCTTGAATTAAGGATGCTACAAAATAACTTCCCCAGATTACTGCTTACACGGATGCCTCAGTAATTATTGGGGTCTAATTTATCTCCCCTCTTATAAATTGGGGATATAAGCCCTTGGTTCCAGGTGTCAGGGAAGCAGCCCTTAGGGCCTCTTGTATGAACTGGTCACTATATTTCAGCATCTCATTATTTATGTTGTCAAAACAGTCTTGGTTTTAGTGTTCTGAGATGCTCAGTTAATTCCTGCATTGTGATTGGTGTGTCAGTTGGGTTTTGGTTGTCTTTGATCGATTGTTGAAGTAATGTGAGGTTTTATTTGATTTCAGTTTGTTCTTTTGTTAATTCTTGTTTTGTGCAATGTCCATATACAAATTCTCAAAATATTGTTACCAAACTGAGCCATTTTTTTCAAGTTAATGCAGGGTTTTTGTGCCGAACTGAAATTATTTCACATTTCCCAGAATTAGTTTTGATCATTTGATTTTTCAATGTCTATGAGAGTTTTGTTAATGTGGTTTTCTTTTTTCTGTTTCAGAGTATTTTTGTATTGTTTCACAGTACTCCAAGCGTAAATCTGTGGTTTGGGGCTGGTGATGTTTTTTGATTAGACAGTTTCCGTAACTTTTTCCGAATTATGTTACATTCATCATCAAACCATTTCTCTTTCTATTTGTTGTTTGGGTTACAATTCTATTGTTGTTTCAGGTTTGATATTTTGGTTGCTTTATGAAATATGTCCTCAATATGTTTAACAGCCAGATTTAGGCCTAAATTGAAAGATTCATACTGTGTGTTAATAAAGGTATTAGTAAGTTTAGTGATTTCAGGTGAGTTAAGAGCTTTGCCAAATTCTTCTACACTGTTTGGAGCCCATCTGTATGTGTGTTTTAGATCGTACAGCTTACTGGGCTGCGTCTGTATGTTGTCTGGCTCATTTGTTCTGTTTATATACAGTGCTGTGAAAAAGTATTTGCCCCCTTACAGATTCCTTCTGTTTTTGCTTTTTTGTCACACTTAAATATTTCAGATCATTAAACAAATTTTAATATCAGACAAAGATAACCTGAGTAAATACAAAATGCAGCTTTTAAATGATGATTTCATTTATTAAGGGAAAAAAACTATCCAAACCAACCTGGCCCCATGTGAAAAAGTAATTGCCCCCTAAACCTAATAACTGATTGCACCACCCTTGCCAGCAACAACTGCAGTCATGCGTCTGTGATAACTGGCAATGAGTCTTTCACATAGCTGTGGAGTAATTTTGGCCCACTCTTCTTTGCAGAATTGTTTTAATTCAGCCACGTTGGAGGGTTTTTGAGCATGAACGGCCCGTTTAAGGTCATGCCACAGCACCTCAATCGGATTTAAGTCCGGACTTTGACTAGGCCACTCCAAAACCTTCAATCTGTTTTTTTAGCCATTCAGAGGTGGACTTGCTGGTGTGCTTTGGATCATTATCCTGCTGCATAACCCAAGCGCGCTTGAGGTTGGGAACTGATGGCTGGACATTGTCCTTCAGGATTTCCTGGTAGAGAGCAGAATTCATGGTTCCATCAATTACGGCAAGTTTTTCAGGTCCTGAAGCAGCAAAGCAGCTCCAGACCATCACACTACCACCACAATGTTTGACTGTTGGTATGATGTTCTTTTTCTGAAAGTGTTATGTTAGTTTTACACCACATATAACGGGACGCACACCTTCCAAAAAGTTCCACTTTTGTCTCATCAGTCCACAGAATATTTTCCCAAAAGTCTTGGGGACCATGAAGTTGTTTTCTGGCAAATTTGAGACGGGCATTTGTGTTCTTTTTGGTCAGCAGTGGTTTTTGCCTTGGAACTCCCCCATGGATGCCATTTTTGCCCAGTCTCTTTCTTATTGCTGAATCATGAACACTGACCTTAACTGAGGCAAGTGAGTCCTGCAGTGCTTTAGATGTTGTTCTGGGTTCTTTTGTGACCTCCTGGATGAGTCGTAGATGCGCTCTTGGAGTAATTTTGATAGGCCGGCCACTCCTGGCCACTGTTCCATGTTTTCTCCATTTGTGGATAATGGCTCTCACTGTGGTTCGCTGGAGTCCCAAAGCCTTAGAAATGGCTTTGTAACCCTTTCCAGACTGATAGATGTCAATGACTTTGTTTCTCATCTGTTCTTGAATTTCTTTAGATTGGGGCATGATGTGTTGCTTTCATGATTTAACAAAGGGGGGGGGCAATTACTTTTTCACATGGGGCCAGGTTGGTTTGGATAGCTTTTTTCCCTTAATAAATGAAATCATCATTTAAAAACTGCATTTTGTATTTACTCAGGTTATCTTTGTCTGATATTAAAATTTGTTTGATGAAACATTTAAGTGTGACAAAAAAGCAAAAACAGAAGGAATCTGTGAGGGGGCAAATACGTTTTCACAGCACTGTATACAATGATTTGACTGTGGTCTGATAGGGAGGTTTGTTGCCTGACAGTGAATGCATTTATGGAGGAGGGGTCCACATTTGTTATGGCATAATCTACCACACTGTTCCCAAGAGCTGAGCTGTAAGTGAACCTTCTAAAGGAGTCCCCTCTGATCCTGCCATGAATGATATACAGACCCAAGGTTTGACAGAGATACACTACCTGTCTACCATTTTTATGAATAACATTGTCGTGGCTGTTTGTGGTTTTTATGACTGGAGTGTGGTACATAGGAGATTGGCCAAAGATGTGTTTGTTTCCTTCAGTGGTGAGGAAGTCAGGGAGAGTACCTGTCCTGGTGTTTAGGTCTCCACAGAGCAGCACACTTCCCTGGGCCTGGAAGTGGCAGATGTCTGTGTGCAAATCATTAAAAATGGATGCATTGAAATAGGGAGAATCCAATGGGGGGGTGTAGATTGCACATAGGTACTTATCTTTTTCAGTTGGAAAGATTTTTTTTATTTAATTTTAACCAAAGGTAAGTGTCACCTGTTTTACTGGGTCAATTAATGTATTTATTTTTTCCTTGTACCACACAATAATTCCTCCAGAATCTCTGCCATGATTTATATGCATATGTTTAAGAGAAGGTAGAATTATCTCTCTGAAGTTGGGTGGGCATTCTGTGGACACATCAGCACAACAACAGGTTTCACTGAGTAGCACAATATCAACATTTTCTGAACTATTTACAAATTCAGGATCTGTGCTCTTCAGACCAAGTGATGAGGACCACAGACCCTGGATGTTCCAGCTACAGATTTTTAGAGTCAAAATGTAAATATAAATGTATGGAAAAATTAAATAAACTACAAATATGAAACTATATGTCTAATTGATTTACAAAGGATTTGCTTATGATTGAACATGTACATTGTATACTGTTAATTATAATAATTATTATATATAATTTTTTTTACTCACTCCCCTAGGTAATTAATTTGTTGCAGATCAAACCCAGCAGGCGGCAGATCTCTCTCAAGTCAGAGCCAGCAGGGCTCTGAGTGGCTGCAGCACAGCTGAGTCCAGGCTGTGTGTGCTGGGCTGCAGCACAGCTGAGTCCAGGCTGTGTGTGCTGGGCTGCAGCATAGCTGAGTCCAGGCTGTGTGTGCTGGGCTGCAGCACAGCTGAGTCCAGGCCGTGTGTGCTGGGCTGCAGCACAGCTGAGTCCAGGCCGTGTGTGCTGGGCTGCAGCACAGCTGAGTCCAGGCCGTGTGTGCTGGGCTGCAGCATAGCTGAGTCCAGGCCGTGTGTGCTGGGCTGCAGCATAGCTGAGTCCAGGCCGTGTGTGCTGGGCTGCAGCATAGCTGAGTCCAGGCCGTGTGTGCTGGGCTGCAGCATAGCTGAGTCCAGGCCGTGTGTGCTGGGCTGCAGCATAGCTGAGTCCAGGCTGTGTGTGCTGGGCTGCAGCATAGCTGAGTCCAGGCTGTGTGTGCTGGGCTGCAGCATAGCTCAGTCCAGGCTGTGTGTGCTGGGCTGCAGCATAGCTGAGTCCAGGCTGTGTGTGCTGGGCTGCAGCATAGCTGAGTCCAGGCTGTGTGTGCTGGGCTGCAGCATAGCTGAGTCCAGGCTGTGTGTGCTGGGCTGCGGCGCTGAGTGTTGGGTTATGGGGGGGGGGTAGGCAGCGTGGGCATCCTGTGACACGTCAGCACAGGGCAGAAGGGTGGAGATAATAATCTTTGCCCTGGGGAAGCGCTGTGTGGCTCTCTCAGCCACTCCAATCACAAAGGCAGCCACCCCCTCCCACTGAGAGGCCAGGTCATTGGTGCCGGTGTGGATGATGATGGTGCCAGGGTTTCCCAGGATGCTGTCTGAGAGCTGCTGTAGGGCAGACTTAGTCGTGGGGCACCACAGCTTACACACCCTCCTTTCTGGGAACATGCGTCTCATATCCACATGCTTCCGGTTGGAATCATATGATTGGAGGGTGTAGAGTGATTAGGGGGTGAAGTGTGATTGGAGGGTGTAGTGTGATTAGGGGGGTGTAGTGTATAGGGGGTGTGGTGTGATTTGGGGGGTGGTGGTGTGATTAGGGGTGTAGTGTGATTGGAGGGTGTAGTGTGATTAGGGGGTGTCGTTGTGATTGGAGGGTGTAGTGTGATTAGGGGGTGTAGTGTGATTGGAGGGTGTGTAGTGTGATTAGGGGGGTGTAGGGTGTAGTGTGATTGGAGGGTGTAGTTGATTGGGGAGGGTGTAGTGTGATTAGGGGGTGTACTGTGATTGGAGGGTGTAGTGTGATTAGGGGGTGTAGTATGATTGGAGGGTGTCGTGTAATTAGGGGGTGTAGTGTGATTGGGGGTTGTAGTGTAATTAGGAGGTGTAGGGTGATTGGAGGGTGTAGTGTTATTAGGGGTGTAGTGTGAGTGATGTGTCTTGGGGAAGGAACTGGTCTGTTTTTCCTGGAGGTGGGTGAGGGGGTGCGTGTAGCTTGTTTAGATGTGGGGATAGGAATGGGTGTGGTCTTTCTGAGGAGGGGGGTGGTGCAGCCTGTCTGGGGGAGGGGATGGGCATGACTGTTTTAGGGGAGGGGGGTGTTATGTATGAGGGGGTTGTAGGGCCTTGTGAAGCTGTGGGTGGTGCCAGGGCTTGCTGTATTCTGGGCTCTGCTTGTTTCATGTCCAGGTCTTGAGGAGGGGCATTCTGTTGTGTTTCCTCTCTGGTCCTGGCTAACTCCCTGTGTAGCTGCTTGTTTTCCTCCTTCAGTGAGCTCACCTCCTCCTGCAGCTGTCTCAGTGCAGCTGTGTGCTCCTGTCTGAGCTGGTGGAGCTCCTCTTTCAGCTGCTCTGTCTGGCCTTGCTCTGTAGCGCTGGTCCTGCTGCTCTCCCTGCATTGCGTAAACTCCAGCTCCATCAGGGACAGGCTCTCTCTCAGCTGCAGCAGGCCGTGTATGGGTCTGGGGGAGCAGGAGGACTGGGGGGAGTCAGTACTCTGCTGGCTGGACCTGTGTATGGGGTGCTGGGGACCAACAGGCTTGGAAGATCATATGTTATCATTTTATCTGGAGTAGCTGTGATTCTAACCTTTTCTTTTAATTTGGGGAATCTTTTTTCAAAATCAAAAAGAATTTCTTCATTCCCTTGTATTAGGACAGTACCATTGTGATATTCCATTCCATTTTATATCAATGGAAGTTTTCTTTGTCACAACAGAGAGGCTGAAAACATTAGCAAGGCAACCGTTACTCTTACTGTTACTCTTCTGCACTGTTAAGATAATATGTGATGCAGCCCACATCATTACAAATGCTGAATCTAAGTGGCCAGGCTCTGTCCATGACTCAGCTTAAATTTTTACAAAAACAAAAGTTTTACACTTTACCCCCATTTGATTATAGGACAGTTTGATGGTGTCCTACTTGGGGACAGAGAGTTCCCCTACCTGCCCTCTCTGACCTCTTACCCTGACCCTGAGCTGTCTCTACATGTTATCATATTCTCTTTGTTATACAGTCAACTCCAGAATTATTGGAACCCCTGACTGGAAATGCAGTACAAATACAATAAAAAAAATAACATTATTGAGATAAACTCAAAATGCATATATGTGAAAAACATTGTGGTTTATGAACATTCCTATTATTCCAAAATCATACATTTATTTAACAAATAAACAAATTCATTAAAAAGAAGGATTCATAATTATTGGGTCTTATACAGTTTGACAAGGTTAAGGCACACATTTGGATGGATTTTGGACCATTCTTCTTTGCAGATCCTTTCAAGATCCTTCACATTCTTGGGTTTGTGCTTATCACCTGCCCTCTTCAGTTTAGCCCACAGATTTTCCATCGTATTGAGGTCTGGTGACTGAGATGGCCATTGCAGAACATTGATTTTGTTGTGCCAGAAATATTTCAGTGTGGATTCAGAGGTGTGCTTTGGGTCATTGTCTTGGTGGAAAGTTCACCTACAGCTAAGTCTCAGCCTTCTGGCAGAGGCAACCAGATTGTCAGCCAAAATTGCCTTATACTTGGTGGAATCCATTGAGCCATCGATCTTTACCAGCGCCCCTGGACCTCTGAAATTAAAGCCCCAAAAATTCACTGACCCACCACCATGTTTCACCGTGTGTATGAGGTGCCTTTCCTTGTATGCATCTGTTTTTGGACGCCAAACATGCCGATGCTTTATCTGAACAAAACATTTAATTCTGGTCTTATCTGACCACAGCACCTTCATCCAATATTTATTAAAATTATTTTTTGGCAAATTGCAAGTGCTTGCTTCTGTGTCTTGGGGTGAAAAAAGGCTTTATTGTTGCATCCCTTCTAAAAATCATGTGGTTATGGAGGTGGCATCTGATGGTGCTTTTTGAAACCTGGTGACCCCAAGATGCCACCAAGGCCTGCAAATCCTTCACAGTGATTCTTTGGGATTTTTTTGCTTCTCTCACCATCGTGTCCTTTTCCTGTCAGGTTTTCAACTGTTCCATGTTTATATCTAATAATTATTTCATTATTATTTTAATTATTTTTAAAAATATTATACATATTTTTAAAAAATTGCTCTGACAGTGCTCAGTGGTATATTTACTCCTTTGTGGATCATCTTGTAGCCATTACCAGTTATGAAAGTCTACAACCATCTGTCTCTTTTAAACTGCCATTTTTTTTGTTTTCTTCATGTTGTTGGGTGGCAAGGGGATTTTTTATGCATGGTACCTCATTTTTATACCCTAGTGAAACTGGAAGTGATGTAATGATACAGTATAGTTCCCTAACTCTTAGATGAACTTAAATTAGATGAATTTCATTCCTGGCTTAAATTTGGTAGATTTTATTAATGATAATATTTAGGGGTGCCATTAATTGTGAAACTTTGATCTGGAGGAAATAATTTTTTAATTAAATTAATGAATGATTTTGGTTGGCTCAATTGAAACATTAATACACAACAGTAGTTGTTACATGTTGGCATTTTGAGTTTATCTCTATAATGTTGTTATGTATTTTTTGTTGTAATTTTACGACATTTTCAGTCAGTTTTCCTGTGTGTGTTGTGCACATGAGGATAAACGTAGGAGTAAGAGCTGGGATAGTAAGAACAATGGGTTCTTCCTAGTTTTATAACTTTCTTGCCCATTGCATGTTTCTGGGGTTACAGAATTTGCTGACTGTAACTGAGGATGTCAGGCTGGGGCGGTGCTATAAACATCACTGGTGTTTCCTGTGGAGTGTGTGGAAATGTAGTTCCATTGTCCCTACACCCCCCTTTGGTCTCAGGATGCGGCTTAAGCCAGTATTCCTTTAGAGCGCAAAAGTCATTCAACATTCCACAGGTCCTCAAGTTCATTTGACAGGTTATGACAGTTTGGCAAATCTGGGCAGTTCATACACAGCTGTAGACATCTGGGCAGTTATGTGTAACATTTAACCAGTCATGAATAACATATCAAAAGAGAACACTACTAACAGTAAAGGACTGACTATTAAGGTACACTCATATCTACTGACAAACACAATCAATAAAACATAATGGAAAATAAGAAAACAGCAGCACCTGTGAGGTTTATGCTTAAAGTGGTCAGGAGTGTTAGTGAGGTAGAGTATGAGTTGTCAGTGATCCAGTCATGAGAAGTCTGAGGGGGGTGCCCTATGGATAAGATGAACATTTGACTACAGCTTTAGGTCTGGTCTGGCCCAGACTGGACTGGACTGTTTAGTCCCTTCAGACAGGAGCTGCTGTGGAAGGGTGATTCCTGGCTGTTACCCCCAGGTACCCTTGTGCTGTTCTGACAGAGACTGTTTATCCTGGTGACTGTATCAAGAAATGGAAATGAAGACATAATGATCTCATCTCTATAGGTCATCCTAGTTTGTGTGATATCCTAACCAGGAGATATATGTTGACAGTCTTACATTAGTGGTACTTCCTGAAGTCCAGATAATTACTGACATACATGACACTGGGTCAGTGAGCAGCTACTCACAATGAGGAGATGTTGTGAAAAATGTAACAATGGGGCAGCACTCTAGGGATGTGCCCAATGCACCTGCAAAGATCATCCTGTAGCTGTGGTTGCCTGATTGGGCTGGGTTTAACAGTCTACAGTAACTGACTAAATTACCATTAATATGTCTGATTAAATGGCTTAATAAACTAATGGTTAGAGAGAAATGGTTGCTGTTGTTACAGGCAAACCAAGCTGAGTAAAAATGACTCATGCAGCCCCCTTTGGTAAGGTGGAGTTGAACAAAGAGAGAAGAGAGTGATGGAGGAGGAGAGGTACTCTGTTTGCAGGTTTCCTTTTTCTGATGAGCATATGGGAACTTATGTTCCTTTCTAAGCAGTGCAGCTACTGTCAAACTATTCTGAGCTTCCTTCCCCATCTGTGTCTGTACCTGTCGGTCAACCTGAATTATCTTCTCTCCAATTTTTCCTGTCAACTACAACAGGAGTAAAATTTTTAGCCAAAAGGTTTTCTTAATGTGTTTTTGGGGCTCTAAGGTTCTGAGGGAGTGACTTGGCACTTGCTCTGGACCTTCTGGTCAACCTCAGTTTTTTCATTTGTGGCACGATACACAAGGTGTCCCAAATGATCTGGGCTCCTCTTTTGATATTATGCATTTATTGTTTATCTCTTGAGGACAAAACAACATATATATGAATACAAGGGTGGAAGTTGTGTAAGAAGAGAGATTTGAAAGTTTGGCTCTCTTCTACACCTGGCCTGTATTTAGACATGCTGTAGCTACATACATTATTTTTTTTTGCAATTGACCATGATGAAGTTCTCTTGCATCATGTCCACTCCATGCTGTGGAAGACGTTTTGTTTAGTTTCCAGTCTTGCCTGCGTTAATGTTTTGTGGTTCCAATCTTTTATGATGTTGTGTGTTTTTGTAAAATGAGGCCAGACTTTCTCCTGTTTCTGTGGCATAGTGAATGCACTTCAGGGTGAACAAAGAAGCTGAAGGCATTTTCCTCCTCTGGCATGTAGTTGCTTAGGTCAGTGTGATGGTAAGCCAGTCAGATATAACCTTAAATTTTCACAAAACTAATGGTGATTGGCATGCAGATTGTTATGATGGATGTTATTTCTTGGATAAAAATTACAGTACAGAAATTTGGCACTGAATTTTTTTACATATCCCATTAGTATAGGCAATAAAATCAATGGCTGTTCTGTTCTGAAGAGTTGTGTTTTCCCCTCTAAATTATAAAAAGTGTTGATGGTGTCAATATTGTCTCTAACTGTTCAACAGTATCAGTGAGGTATCAATAAGATCTCAATGATACCCATCCCTAGTGAGAGGTAACTGTAGTGAAACACAGTTTGTGTTCCCTGTGTGGAGGAGGATAAATCATACGATTGTCAGAAGATTCGTGCTGAGATCTTCTGGTCCCCCCTTTGGAAGGGTGCAGGATTAAAGACCTGAATAGACTGAAAGGTTTTGGTTAGAGGAAGGAGAAGAATGATGCTCAGAGCAGCCTGAGTCACAAGTAGACCCCCCTTTCCCTTTTCACTGTGTGAAGAGTGAGATATCAGCACATGGTCTGATGTGGTTTCCACTGAAACACTGCTTAGTGAATTAGAGTGGGACCTGAGGTCGGCTGGACCGGATATTGGACCCAGATCAGAATGCAAAGTGTTTCTGTGCACCTGATTATATGTGGCTCCTTGCAGAATTGAGGTGAGTGGGGATGAGGCGTTAACTGCTGAAAGAAAAGAAGGGGTGTCATGTGACTGCAGTACTGCAGAGTGTTCACTTTTAAGATGGAAAAGTTCCTCTCTGTAGGAGCAGAGATCTGATTTGGCAGAATGCAAATCATCCAGATACTGCAGAGCTTTTTTGCTAAAGGTTTGTAGATCTTGGAGGATGTTTGTTTTGAGCCCTCAGGTTTACAATCTCACTCCCTAGTTACTCATTTGCAAAGGAGGGCAAGGCTGGCTTGCCTTGAGAGAGCCAAGACAGAGCATGACTGTGTATAATTCAGTTCAAATTAGGTTAAGGGCAATTTCATAATGCCATTAAATTTCAGAGGTACTGAAAATGTTGGTATGCCATGAAAATGACCAAATGGACAATTATTTTCATGATTCAGAGATAATAATAATTGGGCAGTCTGTAGTCTAGTGGCTAAGGTGCATGACTGGGATCCCCAAGCTTAGCCATAACAAGAACACCATTGCTGCTGGACCCTTAATTTAGTTGGTTAAGGATGAACAAGGAAAAGAAAATCGTGGGAAAAAACAATATTCGAGTGGAGTGAACAAGTTTTGGGAGATCCGCTTCCAGGATTTACCCGACGCCGCCGAACTGCACGAGAGTGAGAGACTTCCATCAATTGTAAGCTATTTTTTCATTATCATTCCCGTTTGGAATGCTGGGCTTCTTTCTTTTGATGAGGGAAGGTTTGTTGGAGCTCTCAGTTCAGCAGGCTCCACTCGGACATTGTAGGCGATCACTCCGGTAAAAGTGGAGTGCGTCAACTTGACTACTTGGTGGAAGTCTCTCGCCTAAAGGATGTTTTAGAACACAACTGGCAGGCTAAATACTTGGCTACAGTATGAAACATCGATTTGACTGCATTCAGAATTTAAATATGATTATCAAACCTACTTTACTGCTGTCTCATATGACCGTCTATGATTGAGTTTACTTTGTAAAGGTACCAGAGTCAGACATGACGGCGCCATTTTGAGTCCCTATAGATTCACAGTTGTAGCTCTGTGGTAACCCCTCATCACTCCATGTGGGACAAAGCAAAATATTTTACTCGCAGTCACAGTTATCCTAGTTACATAAATTCATGTTATGGAACTTGACACAACTAGGTAGGAAACATTCAAGTCACAACTGAGGTCAACTCAGGCTATGTGTCAGTAGGCTAAATTATGGCGAATACAAGATTATAAAGCGAGACCTGTACAAAAACTATGTGAACTCAAAGCAAGGTTTTTACTAAAACTTGACATCGCCAACAGCCAAGTTGATTCGGCAATTAGGCTCAAACAAGCAGTGGAGCTTACTTCTCCTGCCACGATAAGAGACTCAACAGACAAGCTTTTCTGCCAGAGATTGAGAGGGAGGCTATGTACCAGCTACCAAGCAAACTTATTCTATTGGTGAGGTACTAGCTCAGCTACCCACAAGGTGTATGTTGAATATTCTGTTCTGTTTTACACCAAATTGGTGACTGACAGATGAGACTTTAATTTGGATACCATTAGTGGCTTGTGAAGTTGAGCGACACAAACCGCGCACAGCCATAAGCTAGCTGTACCTCTGCAACGCAGCGCTTCATTATTATATCCTCACAATAGTTTTGCCGTGAATGTGTCACAGCCTGTTCTCTGTGGGGGATGACAGAGCTCTCTAGTGGACTCATTTAGTAACTGCAGCAGAGCTTAGAGAGGAGCCAAAGCATTTAGATACAGCAAAACTGTTCTGAATAAGGGGCCCAATGGATCCAGCTTTGTGTGTTATTTCATTTCTGGTTTTATGCTACCGGTTAATGCTGCAGCTGTGTTGGGTTCCTCGTAAAACGGAGTATTATTGTTGTAGAGGTTCATTATTTTCAGTTGCATCAAAGACAAGTAAACACAACAAAAGATGGTAAAAGATGCACAGCCAAAATATTAACTTGCTTCTAACCCTAATCACAAAAGTTTGATAATTCAGATCTTGTGTAAAATTATGTTTCAAATGATATAGGGTTACACGGAGTTTTCTGGCCCACGGCATAGGGTTATATATTTGTGAATCAAGTAATTCAGCGGCACAGTGCCACAGAATGAATTTATGCTGGATATATGACATTGACAGTGAGAGTTTAATCATACTTCAAAATGTGGGTATTTATACAGACTATACTGAAGTATCAAAGGCTTTCCAGGTACTGGGAAAAATCACTCAATTCCAAAGAATTACTGAGCACTTTCCATCCAGCATATTATGAGAGTTTGAGGATAAGGAGACTGTGATACCTTTGGATGCTGAGTACATTGACCCAGAACCTGGTAAATGCTGGACTGTGATGCCAGTACAGGAGCAGGAGACGTCAGGGCCCGTTGAAAGTGACAAAGTGAACACAGAATTTGAAAATACTTTGGTTTCACACCAGTTAATCATTGTCAGTCATACAACTAGTAACACAACTAAATACTAAAATAAGGACCACAATAAAATTGAAAATGAGCTTTTCTAGCTGTTACAACTTTGAGGAATGAATAATGCACTGATTTACAAGAACCAAAGAAAAAATATGAGCATGTTTTAAGATGCATGAAGTGCATTAAAATAATTTTGTTTCCTGAATCAGACTGATGATTGTGATTAAAAATTGTAATCACAATATTTAGCAAAGTAATTGGGATTATAATTTTCACCATAATCATTCATTTCTGAATTTCAGGCCAGTAAATTGAACAGAAGCAACTGTGAATGTTCTGAAATGCAGACCTGATTATAAACAAGCACTGAAACTGACTGATGCCTGAAAACAGGGAAAGCAGACTGTAGTAGCCTAAAATATTAATTGCTTTTTGGTTCTGTAATTTTGCCTTTAATTTTTTCAGAGAATGGCAGATAAGTATCAGAGAATAAATATTTTTGTTTCTTATTTGAGCACCTTAATTTTTTGTAGTTGAACATCAAAAAATGATTTTAGTTTCCTGCTGATGGCTCAGTGATGTGCACTGTTTTGACATTAGTGTTCCTACGTTGGGGTTTTTTGGTAAAATTCATAAAATATATAACTATCAAAAAGTTTGGTCACAGATCATTGAGAAACGATCACCATCGGAACAGACTGCTGATCAGATGTGAACTAAAAACCCCCTTGCCTTCCTGTGACTACTCCTGTGAACCTTTAGCTGTGTGATAATGTTTGCTTTTTACTCTCATTGGAAGGAAATACAAACATCTCACAACTTGTCAATCTAACTCACTATTCACTCTAAAGGCTGGAATTTGCTTTAATAATGAAATACAGTATAAAAGGATCTGATAACTCCATCCTTAGCCCTGCTGTCCACACTTGGCTCAGGGGCATGAGTAGGGCCATGAGTGAGGCTTAAAGCCCAGAGTTAGTCTGAAAAAGAGTGTGGAAAAGGTAGCTGGGCCATTATCCCCAATTCTGACAGAACTTAATAGAGGAAAAGGGGCTATTTGGGTCAGAACCACAGCTGTAGAACTGTCAGACTTGAGCAGGACATCTTATTCTCAGGTGTAAAGTGCTGTAGTTGGAGAGTGTAGCACAGACATCTTCCTCAGAGCATTGTAGATCTTACAATCCTCATTATCACTCTTTATCAGTGAGCACTATCAATACTACATTTAAAATATGAAGTGTTTAATATTAACACATCACCACTTTCTTTCAGACTCAGCAGCTGTGGTCTTACAAAGAAGTCCTGTGAAATTGTGGCCTCAGCTCTCCAGTCATCAAACTCACCCGTGAGAGAGCTGGACCTCAGCTACAATAACCTGGGAGATTCAGGAGTGAAGCTGCTCTGTGCTGGACTGAAGAGTCCAAACTGTAAACTACAGACACTGCACCTCAGCTACAATAACCTGGGAGATTCAGGAGTGAAGCTGCTCTGTGCTGGACTGAAGAGTCCAAACTGTAAACTACAGACACTGGGGTGAGTAGTGCTGTGTACTTTGTGACTTTTAGTAAAAAGTTAGTGATTATGGCTCCGTACAGTGAAACCTTAAACAGCTCCTTCTCTCAATCCAACTTCTCCTGTCTCCAGCCTTCCTTCCTTTGTCCACATTGGTCCCATCCCTCTGTTCTTACTCCTCTATCACAGCAAAGTAAAGCAGAATAAAACCCCATGAGTCTTAGGGTTGCCAGCTGTGTGGTTCCTGACCAGAAGTATCTTGTGTTGAAGTTCAGTGTGAAAGTGGGATTATGTGTGTGTTCTATCCAAAGACTAATGTCGAGACAGCAACATGCATTTTATGGTTATTTACCCTGCTCCCTTCTTTTATGGCCCCTTGCCATGCACCCAGACACGGCCTGAGAGGGACAAATGGACTCCACCCCCTTGTAAATACCCCTGAATCAGTGACCAAAGAGACAGGCTTTTCAAGCATGGCAAGGAGCAGAGCTTTACTCAGGAACTAAAACGAAACACTTATGAAAGCCAAAACGGATGTACATTTGGGATTACCAGTTAAAAGTGGAATTGGGCGTGGTACGACCCTCTTTGTGGTTGGTAAGCCCTAAGATGCCCCCAAATGTAGAATCCTTTGATAAACATGCCCAACCACAGGGGGCTTTCACCTGTCTCTCTCCCTCTGGCTCCTTCCCCTTCTGGAGCACGTGTGTGTGCGTGTGTGTGTGCGTGCATTTTAGTGAGTGAGTGAACAGGTTTACTTAAACTATCCAGGAGTTAATCGTTAGAACACCTGCAGAGCCTGCAGCATGTAGGTAGGAGATAGTTTGTCGGACGTGGCGTGCCCTTTTCTTGGTGATCGCACCAGCACTGAAGCTCTAATAATTTGCAGAGCTTTACATGGGGAGAGGGAGATTAGACCCTGATTAGATAGCTATTCTATCATTCCCTGATGAGTATCTTTGTGAGTGCTACCATTTTTCTCACCTTAAATTAATTTTCAAAAATAACACTCATGATTACAGGACAGTTTGATGGGACAGAGAGTTCCCCTACCTGCCGTCTCTGGTGACCTCTTACCCTGACCCTGAACCTTCTCTATATGTTGTCTACATTCTCTATGTAACATCCAATTTACCATTAGTTTAGGTGAATATTGAATGAGTGGACTATGCTTTTTACAAGTCTTTATAGTCTTATAAATTTACTTTCAACTCATTGACTCAGTCAACATATTTTTCTGTGTTGGACTGAGAGTAGTTATAGTGTGAGAGTGTGTGAGTTTTCCTGTGTGTGTTCTGCACATGAGGATAATTGTAGGAGTAAGAGCTGGGAGAGTAAGAGAGGGAACAATGGGTTCTTCCTAGTTTTATAACTTTCTTGCCCATTGCATGTTTCTGGGGTTACAGAATTTGCTGACTGTAACTGAGGATGTCAGGCTGGGGCGGTGCTATAAACATCACTGGTGTTTCCTGTGGAGTGTGTGGAAATGTAGTTCCATTGTCCCTACACCCCCCTTTGGTCTCAGGATGCGGCTTAAGCCAGTATTCCTTTAGAGCGCAAAAGTCATTCAACATTCCACAGGTCCTCAAGTTCATTTGACAGGTTATGACAATTTGGCAAATCTGGGCAGTTCATACACAGCTGTAGACATCTGAGCAGTTATATGTAACATTTAACCAATCATGAATAACATATCAAAAGAGAACACGACTAACAGTCAAGGACTGACTATTAAGGTACTTGCATGTCTACTGACAAACTCAATCAATAAAATATAATGGAAAATAAGAAAACAGCAGCACCTGTGAGGTTTATACTTAAAGTGGTCAGGAGTGTTAGTGAGGTAGAGTATGAGTGGTCAGTGATCCAGTCATGAGAAGTCTGAGGGGGGTGCCCTATGGATCAGATGAACTTTTGCCTACAGTTTGAGGTCTGGTCTGGCCCAGACTGGACTGGACTGTTTAGTCCCTTCAGACAGGAGCTGCTGTGGAAGGGTGATTCCTGGCTGTTACCCCCAGGTACCCTTGTGCTGTTCTGACAGAGACTGTTTATCCTGGTGACTGTATCAAGAAATGGAAATGAAGACATAATGATCTCATTTCTACAGTCCATCCTAGTTTGAGTGATATCCTAACCAGGAGATATATGTTAACAGTCTTACATTTGTGGTACTTCCTGAAGTATTACTGACTTACATGACACATGTGTAAGAAGAGAGATTTGAAAGTTTGACTCTCTTCTATACCTGGTTTGTTTCTCCCCTGTATTTAGACATACTGTAGCAACATATTATTTTTTTGCTATTGACCATGATGCAGTTCTCTTTGTTTAGTTTCTTGTATTTCCAGTCTTGCCTACATTTATATTTTGTGGTTGCAATCTTTTGTGATGTTGTGTGTTTTTGTGAAATGAGGCCAGACTTTCTCCTGTTTCTGTGTCATAGTGAATGCACTGCAGGGTAAAAACACAAGCTGAAGGCATTTTCCTCCTCTGGCATGTAGTTGCATAGGCCAGTGTGATGGTGAGCCAGTCAGATATAACCCTAACTTTTCACAAAAGTAATCGTGATTGGCACACAGATTGTGATGATGGATGTTATTTCTTGGATAAAAATTACAGTGTGGAAAGTTGGTGCTGAATTTTTTTTACATATCCCATGAGTATAGGCAATAAAATCAATGGCAGTTCTGTTCTGAAGAGTTGTGTTTTTTTCTCCTCTAAATTATAAAAAGTATTGATGATGGTGTCAATATTGTCTCAAACTGTTCAACAGCATCAGTAAGGTATAAATAAGATCTTAATGATACCCATCCCTAGTGAGAGGTAACTGTAGTGAAACACAGTTTGTGTTGCCTGTGTGGAGGGGGATAAATCATACCATTGTCAGAAGATTCATGCTGAGATCTTCTGGTCCCCCCTTTGGAAGGGTGCAGGATTAAAGACCTGAATAGACTGAAATGTTTTGGTTAGAGGAAGTAGAAGAATGATGCTCAGAGCAGCCTGAGTCACAAGTAGACCCCCCTTTCCCCTTTTCACTGTGTGAAGAGTGAGATATCAGCACATAGTCTGATGTGGTTTCCACTGAAACACTGCTTAGTGAATTAGAGTGGGACCTGAGGTCGGCTAGACCGGATATTGGACCCAGATCAGAATGCAAAGTGTTTCTGTGCACCTGGTTATATGTGGCTCCTTGCAGAATTGAGGTGAGTGGGGATGAGACATTAACCGCTGAAAGAAAAGAGGGGTGTCATGTGACTGCAGTACTGCAGAGCGTTCACTTTTAAGATGGAAAAATTCCTCTCTGTCAGAGCAGAGATCTGGTTTGGCAGAATGCAAATCATCCAGGTACTGCAGAGCGTTTTTGCTAAAGGTTTGTAGATCTTGGAGGATGTTTGTTTTGAGCTCTCAGGTTTACAATCTCACTCCCTAGTTACTCATTTGCAAAGGAGGGCAAGGCTGGCTTGCCTTGAGAGAGCCAAGACAGAACATGACTATGTATTATTCAGATCAAATTAGGTAAAGGGCAATTTAATAATGCCATTAAATTTCAGAGGTACTGAAGATGTTGGTATGCCAGTAAAATTACAAAATGGACAATTATTTTCATGATTCAGAGATAATAATCATGATTGTTCATAATCAATTAAAGGTGACTCTTATGGTGATTTGAATGATTAAGGGTGATTAATAATACCAATAATTATTAACAATGCTTTTCTTCAAGTTTGTGTGGAATTGTCAATGTGTTACCAAGGGGAATTCACAATCACAGTGCAAGCTTTGCTTGCTGTTACTGGATTCAACTGCAGCAGACTGTGGTGTTTGAGAACATGTGCATCATCTAGTGGTCAATGTGGGAAGTGCAATGATTTAAGTTCAAAGCTGCTTGGATAGGGGCCCCATTATCTGTTTTGTCAGGAGCCTCACTCCCTCCATCTCCAGGGGCCCCACTCTGCCTGTTTTCCAAAATTGAGTAGCATTTTTCTTTCAAAAAAAAAAATGGCATTAAATACAGCCAAATGATATTATCACAAAACATTGAATATGCCAAAATCTATCCTCACACATGAGGGCACCACAGAATGTCGAGTAAATGTGCTATTCAGCACATGGGAACCAGAAAATATGAGTAATGCTCTTCCTCACAAAGGCTCCAGTTGAATGCAGGTGAAGTGTATGCAGTGCAGGAACAAACAGATAACACAATATGTTCATCTTAACAGTCCCAGCACAAGGCACAATTAAAAGTAATCAATCTCATAAAATGACTTAAGCCATATGAAATGTGAATATGTGTATGAAAGCAAATCTGAGTGCATGTAGATGACTTAGTCAGAACACACAGAGTGTGTGTGTGTTTTCTCCACAGGCTGGGATGGTATATGTCTACAGTGTGTGTGAATGTTCTCTCCACAGGCTGGGCTGGTGTTGTTCAGTGCACATTTGTTTTCTAAATACATTTGTTAGTAAATAAGAAAATTCTCAACATGAGTAAAACAACCATGTTGTTAATGAAGAGACGGATCCCATGTTCACAGTTGGAGACAGATACTTTACTTACACGGCCGGCCACGGGAACACAAGCATGGAGCAAAATGTTCAATGATTACATTGTGTGGTCAATATTTATACAGTTTAAAGGAATTACATTAGCATGTGATGGCTCGTATATGGAAATGGTGAACCCTCCATTTTACAGATGGCAGATAACAGGTCATTAACAGGAGGCACCATTTGGCCTTGGTTGGATGCTGCAACATCCCTTTGTAATTCTAATACACATTCTCAACACTGTGCTGCTCTCAAAAACTATATCCCAACAGTGTGTATTTATCGTGCGTGTGTGTGTGTGTGTGTGTTCTCTCCACAGGCTGGGTTGGTGTATATTTATAGTGTGTGTGTGTGTGTTTTCTCTCCACAGGCTGGGTTGGTGTATATTTATAATGTGTGTTTTTGTGTGTGTTCTCTCCACAGGCTGGGTTGCTGTAATCTCACAGAGGGCTGCTGTGATGATCTGGCCTCAGTCCTGCGTTCTCCCCACTCAGAGCTGAGAGATATGGAGCTCAGAGACAACGAGCTGCAGGATTCAGGAGTGAGAGCGCTCTCTGCTGGACTGGAGGACCCACACTGTAAACTGCAGAGACTGGGGTGAGTAACAAACACAAACCCCCCTCTTTCATGAAGGGATCAAATGTGACCAAATATCCCACTAATATTAATAATGACTCAGGCTAAAGCTTTCTGTTCACTTTGCACAGTCAATCTGTGATGTTAAAATGTGTGTTTTTCCAACAGCAATTTCAATGTTCATAAGTGAATAAAATACTGAATTGTTACTTTTTGATGATCCATTCAGTGTTGCAATATTAATTACATATCTTCAATTATAGAAAACAAAGAAGTAAATGAGTCAGTCTCACTCATTAAAATAATGACAATAAGGTGTATACTACTAATTCCACAGCCCTGCCATTTTATATTCAGATTCTGAAAGGTGTGTAACACACTGCTATGTGTTTGATAATGATAATCACCAATTCCACAGCCCTGTTATTTTATATTCAGATTCTGTAAGGTGTGTTTGTCCAGAGCTGGTCTCCTTCTCTCTGCAGGCTGTCAGGCTGTCGAGTCACAGAGAGAGGTTATGATTCTCTGGCTTCAGCTCTGCGTTCAAACCCGTCACACCTGAGAGAGCTGGATCTGAGCTACAATCACCCAGGAGACTCAGGAGTGAGAGTGCTCTCTGCTGCTAAACTGGACACACTTACACTGCTGTAAGTACAGAGAGTTTCCACACTGCACCTCATCGACACACTGCTGTAAGTACAGAGAGTTTCCACACTGCACCTCATAGACACACTGCTGTAAGTACAGAGAGTTTCCACACTGCACCTCATAGACACACTGCTGTAAGTACAGAGAGTTTCCACACTGCACCTCGTAGACACACTGCTGTAAGTACAGAGAGTTTCCACACTGCACCTCATAGACACACTGCTGTAAGTACAGAGAGTTTCCACACTGTGTGTCACTCAGTCACTGTCTGTTCTGCTGTTCCTACAGTGTGGACCATGGAGGCGAGATCAGGAACAAACCAGGACCCAGGAAATGTGAGTCTGTCAGCACTGAACACTCACTCCCACCATTTCCTCTCCTCCCTCTCTCCCTCTTTCTTTCACATCTATTTTCAACTCTTTTTTCCAGTCCCTCTCTTCACCATTCTCTCTTTCACGCTCAGACAAAAGTCTGTCCATACATACAGCACTGTGTGTGTGTGTGTGTGATCATTGAGTTCAGTTTTTGTTTTTTGTAGATGGTGTTTGCAAACATTCACCCAGATTTAGACACCTACACATAAACACACACACAAAGAACCCCACATACTCCAAACACACACATGAACACACTCACACAGAGGTGCACACACATACACACACAACCCTGTTTCTCTCTTTCTCTCACACACACTCAGTCACACATAATGAGATTAATATTAATAATGATAATTAATCTCATTAATGTCTCTGGTCTGCAGATGGCTGTCAGCTCACACTGGATCCAAACACAGCGCACAGATACCTGTCCCTGTCTGAGGGGAACAGGAAGGTGACAAACACAGAGAGAGAGCAGCCATATCCTGATCATCCAGAGAGATTTGACTGGTGGCCCCAGGTTTTGTGCAGAGAGAGTCTGTCTGGACGCTGCTGTTACTGGGAGGCTGAGTGGAGTGTGCCTGAGAGGGGATGGGTTGATATAGCAGTGACATATAAAGGAATCAGCAGGAAAGGAGGGGCTGATGATGACTGTATGTTTGGAGGGAATAAAAACTCCTGGAGGCTGCAGTGCTATAAACACAGTTACTATGTCAGGCACAATAATAATCAAACAGACATACCTGCTCCCCCCTCCCCCTACCGCAGAGGAGGAGTGTGTGTGTACAGAGTAGGAGTGTGTGTGGACCGTCCAGCCGGCACTCTGTCCTTCTACAGCATCTCTGACTCTGACACACTGACCCTCCTGCACAGATTCCACACCAACTTCACTGAACACACACCCCTCTGTGCTGGGTTTAGAGTGTGGGGACTTAACACCTCAGTGTCCCTGTGCCAAGTGGAGTAGAGTCACACACACACACACACACACACACACACATTCCCCTCTGAGCTGGGTTTGGAGTGTGGGGACTTAACACCTCAGTGTCCCTGTGCCAAGTGGAGTAGAGTCACACACACACACACACACACACACATTCCCCTCTGTGCTGGGTTTGGAGTGTGGGGACTTAACACCTCAGTGTCCCTGTGCCAAGTGGAGTAGAGTCACACACACACACACACACACATTCCCCTCTGTGCTGGGTTTGGAGTGTGGGATACTCATGCCTCAGTGTCCCTGTGCCAACTGGAATAGAGTCACACACACACACACACACACACACACACACACACACTCCCCTCTGTGCTGGGTTTAGAGTGTATGGATCTAATTCCTCAGTGTCCCTGTGCCAACTGGAGTAGAGAGACACACACCCACACTTATATACTCTCCCTGTGACACATATCCACTCCAGCTTACACACTCACCTATAAAAACATGCTGTAACCCAAATGCACACATACTCACACCTGTACTGCTACACACACACAAATACACACACACTCCATGTTCTGTAAAATGCATGCACACACACACACACACACACACTCACACACTCATAGGCTCCGATGTATCAATACACTCACACCGGAACTGCTACACACAAACACACTGACACAACTGCAAACTCAGTAAAAAAAGACTGTTTGCAGTTGACACTTCCATCCACACATAAACACACTCTCTTACACACACTCCTCATACATACATAGACACACACACATACCAAAAAATGTGTGTTCACTCACAAACACAAATGTACACATGCACACATAACATCCACACACACTGACGTAAATATACACTCAACCAAATTCTGTTTCATAGCTCACACACAAACATTATTTTAAATATTTACATATGTGCCTGTGGAAACACACACACATTTGTACATAGATACACTTGGTAAGGGTAGAGGTAGGAGAGAGAGACACCGTTTCAGATGTCTCCAGTTTACCTCAGTACAAGTTCAACCCTGTATATAACAATATGGCTTTTTAGCAGGTTCATTTGAAGAACTATTGTGTAATCATGTTTTATTTTATTACAATAAAATTATATTATAAATGTTAAACGTGTGTATGTAAATTTTTTTATTTAAGACATGAATATCACACACAACCCCCTGAACCTAACACCAACTGTACCACAGAGAAACAGCCCTGACTGTGCTGTGAACAAAAACAGTCGGGAGTTAGTGTGTCTCTGTGGAGCCTTAGGCCTGTACATGCTTAATGGCAGGATCAGAGGGGACTCTTTAGGGAGCTTCACTTACTGCTCAGCTCTTAGGGCTAGTGTAGTCGATTATGCCATCACTGATATGGACCCTCCGACATTAGTGCATTCACTGTCAGACCACAGACCCCTTTTTACCACCACTGTCAAATCAATGTGCACCTGCACAGAACTGGAAAACCTAGGAATTAAAGGCATTTGTTCTTCAATCTGTAATTGAAGCTTACCTCAAAAAACTAACCAGAAAAATAGGGGCTGGTGATGGAGCCTATCCCAGCATGAAGGGGCAGGGAGACACCCTGGACAGATGAGCACTTCCAAAACCCAGGCAAACACATGCAAGCTCAGCACAGGGACTGCTGCCCATTGTGCCTGCCCACTGAAACTGAAACTAACCACTGAGCCACCATGCTGCCTGCAAATGGTACAGCTCAGTATATATTTCATAGTCTTGTGTCTCATTTGCAACCCTGAAATGCATCAATTAAACATGCATCTTGTCTTTCATCAGACCAAGGGCAGTCAGAATAACTCAACACATTCCATTTTTTCTCTCTCAGCCTGTGATTGGCCAGTAAACGTAATATGGCGCTTCAAGGGAGGTGATCGTTCTTTCACCATTTTTATTGTGTTTGTCCAACCACAGGCAAAGCATTTCTGAGAAGACTCTGACTCTGTTTCAAATCACCTGCCTCCCTTTAGTCAGTGGGAATCAAAAGACGAAACTGATCATAGATCAGTGGTTTTACTTAGAGATGCTTCAACAAGCTGTGAAAAAACACTTGTCATTTTGTCCAGTGCCGACAGGAAAAAAAGACAGATTCACATAGAAAACTGACAATGGTGTTAATTAAAATTTGCATTGTTTGAGGTAGTTTCCCATTGTTCTCCCAATTTTCTCAGATTGTCCTTAACTTAGCCATTCAATATCAAGCAGACAGCAGAGTCACCTACATTGAAAATGAGTACTGGTGACATAAAAAATGAATTATGTCCGTTCAAAGTATTTCATGTTTTCTTCTAGATTTATGTTTTCTTATAGATGCATCCAGATATCTATAAGTAGTTTGAATATCTGTGATCCATCATGATGGAGAGAGTCAATCAGAGAGTGATCTGAGTGAGATCCACTGAGCGGGATCCACTGAGAGTGACTCACCAGACTCTGCAGCAGGTGATGGCCGGATGCTCTTGTGTAGCATAGATGTTGAATTTATACTTTGCATGGAGATCGCCACACCTGTCTTCACTGAGACTGCTATTGCTTCTGCCACAATCCAGCGAAAGGATCTCGATCTGTCAGTGTCATACACCGTAGTGGAAGGTGGGATGGAAAGGCTGACAGCACTGAGGAAAGATGAACAATTCAAGGTCCTCTTTTCAAAAGCCACAGAGCAAGCAGAAGCAGCTGGCATTGAGGTCCATGATGAAATACCAGGATAAGTAAGATGCAGAGAGATACCCCAAAGATTCAGCTCCCAGTTTGCTACAGAGAACCACCAAGCCCAGATCCTGGAGGAGCACTACCAGGGAAAGGTGTTCTTACCTTTCTAGACACTCTCTCTCAGGAACTAGACAGAAGATGACACTCCAACAGGGTCGATCCTGTCAAGTTTTCACTGCCATTGGAACCACATGCCAAATGACAGAGCTGCTCAATCTATTACAGATGTGTACAAGTTTTATGACATGGAGGAAGAAAATGTTCCACTCATCCTATGCTCTCCCAACCAGCACGCTGAGGTGCCTTAAAGACCATGAAGTGGACACAGTTTTCCCTGCCCTGACGAAGCTCCTCAAAACATACGGCACGTTACCGGTGAAAAGCGCTGCAGTAGAGTGCTCATTCTCTAAAGTGAAAATAATGGAGACCCAGCTCAGAAACAGATGGGGGGAAGGCAGGCTCTCAGATCTGCTGCTGCTGTCCATTGAGAGGGACGTCTCCATTGACCATGAAGAAGTCATTCACATTCACAAACACATGGCCAGAAGAAGAATTCTGCTTTGATTTACTACCACCTTCACCATCTTAAGAAAAAACTAAGATCCTCAATGTACAGCTCATTCTCTAATCTGAAGAAAATCAAGACCTGGTTCAAAAACAGATGTGGGGAAGGCAAGCTCTCAGATCGCCATTGAGAGCTGTGTGTGTGTGTGTGTGTGTGTGTAATAAATGGTTAAATAGTTAGGCATTCCCTCTCTGATTATGTTACTTTAAATCTGAGTCACTTACAGAAACAATGATAATATTAATTCATTCATTCAGGATATGCCCTTTCTATTTTTTTACAAATTTTCACAGATTGTGAAGGCGTATCAACACAGGCTACTGTCAGCCAAAAAACAATGAAGAGAATGGTCAAAAGGCAAATGTGCACTATGGTTGTCAATAATAGGTGCAACAATGGGAAAAACTATTATTTTCTTGAATTTTTATAAAAAAATGTTTCATTTCAATTACCAGCTAATGATGGTAAGAATGTAAGGACATTTAGGCCTGGGTGTGCAGAATGTCAGTCCCAGATCCACTGCCACTGAATCGATCAGGAATCCCTGAGATACGCTGATTTACAAGCTTTATCAGGAGTTTAGGAGCTTCTCCAGGTTTCTGCTGGTACCAGAATGTGTAATGATCCCCATCACTGTCTTTATAAACTGCAGGGCTGGTTCTACAGCTCAGGGTGACAGTGTCTCCTATGAGAGCAGATTTACCAGCAGGAGTCTGAGTCACAGTCACCTGTCCTGTGCATTCTGAAAGGAATAAAAAAATAAATATTTATATTATCCATTGGCACATAAGGATGTTACACCATTGCCCAGACAGTTATTTCATAAAGTTACTTTAAGTTTTGTCCTTCCATTCAATTAAAATTGAAGACATCATATCTATTTGAATATGTTCCACAAATGTCAACCTGAATGCAGAAAGCGAGTGCCCAGATGAAGATGGTGATAAAAGTAATTGTTGCTGTGGGTTCTGTTGCCATGAAGGACAGCTCTCAGTCAGCAAGTGTTAAGTGTTAAAGTCATCGTCTGTCTGTCTCCATGGATGAGATCCAACTTTTCAATCACTTTTCCTCTTTCAAGTTGCAGGTGTTCCTTGATTGAAATATGTTGTCCTGATTTTGGCACTGTTCATTTTGACACATAAAATCATTTTGTGTGCTTGTCATTTTAGTGATTAAAGCATCTGCAATTCTGTCATCAAGTTGTTGACCTCTTTCAAAATCTGATTAATGTCACATGTGAGGATGGTGAGTGGTCAACAAGACGACAACACAGAAAAAAAGAGTGAACGGTGACAAACTTATTAAAGTGAGAAGTTAAAAAACAGTAAACAAACAAAAATAATAATGAATAAACTGTGAATATTTACACATAAACAACAGATGAGGCAATCAGTCCCCAAATGTCTCTTCCTTTGGCTGTATAGGGGTCCGACCTCACCTAAAGCCTTCTCCCCTCTGACAGGGCAGGAGGGTGTTAAATAAAGTTACCCCGAGCCTTCTCTGCACCTCTTGCACAACAGCCAGGGACACTGAGACACACGATTCCTGTTTCACAGATTATAATACTACACAGAATCAATATGACTTTACATTGAAATATGTTTCATATCAGTACATAATCACTCAGAGTAGAGTCAATCATTTCCTTGAGCTCAGAGGTGAATTGTGTGTTGTACTGTAGCTGAATTTGATATGATATTCATATTGACTCTGGTCTGAGAGGTTGTGATGTGAGATGGCTGCACTTTATAACACACATGGTTTGTGCACTCTCCACTGTTTATTTTCAAATGTCAGCACTTCTGCTCTGGTCCCAAAACAGCAGAGCCAAAAGACAGCAGCTCTCTGAGGAGCAGATGATTCTGGAGTATGTTACATTTGTAAACATAATAGAATTTGCTTATCTATCCTTTATGGTTCCATAAATGTGACAGTGAGAATTAAAATATGTTTATGTATTTTCTTTGGGCCTGATATAAAAAATAAATAAATAAATTACACACAAACAAAACTGATTTTGGGATGTAATAGGGGCCCTGTGAGCAAGGTATTGTACCAATAAGCAAAGCAGTGAGTGTAATACAGAATAAACTCAGTGCTGTATAACCTGAGGCAACACAATCCCCATGGCATATGGGAGCAGATGGGGGCGCTGTGGTTTAGTCCTGCTCTGTTATTTTGGTAGGGCGTATTGATGAACATGTTAATAGAGTCAGTTAATTCATCTGAACTCATTGCATTGATGAAATCATCTGCACTGTTTTCAGCCCCTCTGTATGATTTATGTAGGTTATACAGCTTACTGGGCTCTGTATGAGAGTCTCTGGTTTGTTCAGATCTTTCCAGAAACACACTGATTTGATTACGGTCTGATAGGGGAGTTTGACACTGTCAGTGAATGCATTGATGGAGGAGGGGTCCATGTCAGATGCAGCATATTCCACAACACAAGCCCCGAGAGCCGAGCAATATGTGAGCCGACCTAAAGAGTCCCCTCTGATCCTGCCATTAATGATTTACAAGCTTAAGGCTTGACAGGGATGCACTAACTCCTTACCGTTCTTATTCACTGTGCTGTCGGGGTTCTTTCTTTTGCTGTTTGTTGGTTGGTACAGAGGGGCATTCCCAAACACATGGCTGTTTCCCTGTGGGTCAGTAAATCAGGTTCTGTCCCAGTTCTTGCACTGAAGTCTCCATACAGCAGCACATTACTGTGGGCCTGGAAATGGCAGGTCTGTGTGTGCAGGGTATTAAAGATTCTTCATTATAATAAGGAGACTTGTGTGGGGCAGAGTAAACTGCACACAGGTATGCATCATTTTCCCAATTTGCAATGTTTATTTTGTTTATTTTTAGCCAAATATGAGTTGATTCTTTTTTTCACAGCTGTGATGTGTTTGGTAAGTTCCCCTTTGTACCAATACCCCCCCCGAGTCTCTGCCATGACGCACCTCCCTTCTTTTAATTGAGGGCACAATTATTTCACCATCGCCTGGAGGACCAAGTTTCAACTAGGATTAAAGTATCAACATCTGAGACACATTTGAGGAATTCAGGGTCTGAATAAAAGGATCACGGCATTTTTAAGTGAAACAAAAACACATATATGAAATCAAACTTTTTCATGGTAGGAATTATTTCAATGTTAAGTTACACATATTTCATATTTTACAATGTATTGACCAACATGTAATTGAGCAGCCTGGCACACAGGACGGTGAACAGGTGTTTGATCTCACCCAGCTCAGAAGCAGGGGCTGGTGGGGCAGGTAAGGTGAAGTACAGGGCTGCAGTGTAGCTGGGTTTATTCTGCTGGGGGTGTGCTCTGGGAGGTACAGGGCTGGAGTGTAGCTGGGTTTATTCTGCTGGGGGTGTGCTCTGGGAGGTACAGGGCTGCAATGTAGCTGGGTTTATTCTGCTGGGGGTGTGGTCTGGGAGGTACAGGACTGGAGCTCTGCAGGTGGATGGGTGCTGGAGGGGCCCTGGGGGGCTGGGCAGTGCTGTGAGGCTGGTGTGGACTTTAGGGATGGTGACCTGTGTTGCAGGGGGATTTTCATCAAAGAGCCATTACAAGGACCTCTTCAGCTTCTGGTGGTGTTTGTTGTTTTCTGTCGGGGGTTGTAATGCAGAGAGGGGTGTGTGTTTGGGGAAGGGTGCGAGTCTGGGAGGGAGGGGGTGTCGGCCTGTGTGCTGGGGGGGCTGTTGGACTCTGTTGATTGCGTTGTGTCAGGAGGAGTGGTTGTGTCTCTCTGGGCCAGTAGTTTGGCAGGGGGCTGTGCACAGAGTGTAGTTTGTGTCATTGGAAGGTGTGTTGTTTTGAGGGGAATGGTTTGTGTGTCAGTGTGTGTGTTTCCAGTGGTACATGAAGTACATATGAGCTCCTGAAGCTGCTCTCATAGGTGCTGTATCTCCTTGATGAAAGATCTCTCCCTGTGTTGCATGTGCTCTTTTACAGCAGCCAGCTGGGCTCTCATGGCCTGGTTGTCCTGCCTCAGAGTGGCAGCCTCCTCTCTTAGCTCAGCGATAGCTCGGCTGTTCTCCCTGCTAACACTACTGCTTCTGTTCTACTGTTATACATGTGTTAAGGTGAAGGGCCAGATGAAAGGTGTGATTCTTTAGTTCTTTGGGTCCTGATATTTGCACCTTATTGGATTGCACATTTCATGCGCCACTTGTACATACAACACAATGGGATCATCTTGCTCTCACACCCCAAAATGTTTTTCTTCATGAAGATAACACTATTTTCAGTGAATACTAAAAATGAAAAATAAAATAAAATAAATAACATAAAAAACACCTTTCAGTTTTTCAGTCAAATTCAGCCAATTTGCTACAGAGAGCTAAAGCAGGAATTACTGCTACCACAAACACATGGAACAATATTAAATATCATTAAACGTTTTTACACGTATCATACAGTGTCACTGTATATTTCATATTTTGTGTCTCTGCAGCTTCGGGTCTCCTGTGATATGATGTACGTGAATCATGAGCAGCAGATTGGCTCTGTCTCCCTCCTGTGGTCAGTGTATGTAATGGCAGCTTGTGTGAGGTGTGATGGTGGAGAGCGCTTTGGACTGCCCTGCCTGGTGAACACTGCTACAATTATGAAGACATGTTACATACCACTGCTTCATAGTCAACAGTAACCTGGTCAGTTTTGAATTTTTAGAATGTTTTTCACACCCCCATTTGAATTTCCCCCAGCTGTCATAAAGTGGCTTGGATATTCTGGCAATTGAATTCAATGTCAATATATGAGTGTTATTTTTGGAGTTCAGTGAACCAATGGAGCTGTGTTTAAGTTGTAGCTACACTGTATCAGTATGCAGAGTGTGAGAGAGTTATAACTGAACCACTGAAGCAGAACCCCTCAGTGTCCCGGGTCAGTGCCTCCCCCCTCAGCACCTGCAGTAGGTCCCAGCTGCAGCAGTGCAGTCTCTGTGCAGTCTGACTGAGGGAGGTTTTTGTACGGCTCTCTATCACTGTGTGAACACATAGCTACTGCTGATCTCATGGTAACTCTGACAGTAGTAATCTCCTGCATCTTCAGCCTGCACTCCACTGATGGTCAGAGTGAAGTCGAGGCCATTTCCTCTCCCACTGCCACTGAATCTAGAGGGCACTCCAGATACTCTCTCTGATGTGAGTTTGATCAGGAGTTTGGGAGCTTCTCCAGGTTTCTGCTGGTACCAGTGGAGATAGTACTGAGCACCACTATATTGGTAAACTGCAGGACTGGCCTTACAGTCAATAGAGACTGACTGACCCGTCTGGACTGACTGGACTGGAGACTGAGTCAGAACCACCTGTCCCCAAGACTCTGCAGAGAAAGAGATTTACCAGGTAAATAGCATTACTAAACACAATGTACACTTACAGATTTGAATCTACATTTATGACAATAAATTGCGACATTAATGTTTGATATTTTCTGTAGTTAGAGAATCATTTGAAATTGACAAAGTATTTCTCTCACCCTGAATGCAGAAAGCGAGTGCCCAGATGAAGATGGTGATAAAAGTCATTGTTGCTGTGGGTTCTGTTGCCATGAAGGACAGCTCTCAGTCATCAAGTGTTAAACTCACAGGACTATAAACACTCCCAGAGCACTGAAGCATGTGCTGCCAATGCAAAGTGTCTTCTCTATGCAAATGGTCTTCCTGGGTACAGCAGGCACTTGTAGCCCAGCAGTGCTATGGAGGCTGACTAGGGCTTATGGGCTGTGACACAGACAGAGCAGTTTAACACTGGTGTAACAGTGTCTAGATAGCAGGATCACAATCCAAACCAACATCATTCACATTTTGCCATCATATTCTTTTTCCCACATGTACCCCTGTTAAACAGTGCAGTGTAAACCTTTGAGGCAGTGAAATTGCACAATTAGATTTTAACACTTTGATTTTGCCTAATTTTCAGGGTGTGAGTTATTTATGTCCTATTACTGCTGCACTCACACATAATCCATAATCTGATTGTTTCCCATTACACTGAAGCACCAGACATGGCTGACTACTGCAGCCATTGCTGTTTTTCCACTGTAGTGAAAAAGGCTTTTGCTGCTCTCTCCATCGTAGTCAACAAGGACAGGGTATCACCGGAGGGGTACGGAACAAGTGTGGAAGTGTTTCTGTATTGTGGCGCTGGGAGAGGTGGAGGAAGGAGCAAGCTCCTCAGCTCCTCCCACTGTACTGCTGTCAGTCTCCTGGTTCCCTCCCTCAGCCTGGAGAGTTAACTGGAGCTGCAGCAGCAGAGGCCTCACTAACAGGCAGCCTCACCTGAGAGTGATTTCTAATCAACTCAGCTGTGAGCACTTGCCTTCAATAAGGCCTTCTATTTAAGTACAGCCTGAGATGCTGAAGGTGGACTTTGAGCTGTTGTGTGGCTGTTTGACTTGGCCTTGCTGTGGGTTTTTTTTTTTTTTTTTTTTTTTTTGGGTTAATGTTTTTTTTTGTGTATGTTTTTTTTTTGTAGTCCCCCCCCCCCCCCCAGAAAAAATAAATAAATAAACAAATGAAAGGCCTTTGGCCACTTTTTGTTGTGTTTTACTTCCACTCACCACCTGGCTCAGCTCAGTGGACTCACCTGCCACTGTGCCACCACATTTATAACATTAAATGAAACACATGAATTTGTTTCATGGGTTTTTGAAGTACATTGGTTTGTTTCCCAAGAATTATTAGCCTAAAGGTTTGATTCAAGAATATGATCATTCATGCATTTTTGCATCAGTATTACATTTTCAGATGTATGAGATTATCATCTATGAGAACTACACAGAGAAAATAAGTCCCATAAAATCTGATGTCACTTTATCAACTTTTGTTGGATTTTAAAAATGCAAGTTATAAGATATGAGTTAAGTAATATTTCATCATAAAATGATGTCATGTATTCAAAGCCCCTTCCTCTATAGACATTTACATTTTTATTCATGTGTATTATATTTTTCTAAATAGCCCACATGAACACTTTTATTTTAAAACAGCCTAAATAACACATCCATTTTTTTTTTTTTCAAAATTTGCATCATAGAGTAAGTTAGACTGTTGTTGGTGCTCTTATAAAACTCTTACTTGTTCAGCACTGTAAACTCTTGCCGTTACTTAAAACATTTTACTCTTTTAAATTTACAACATAGAATTGGACACTATTCACATCATTCTGTTTCCCAGCAACAGTAATATGTTCAAATAGTTTAGAATTTTCAGTATTTCAGCCTCTATGGTGTCACAATAGGAATGTTCTTAAAATACAAACAACTATCAATTAATATGTCATTTGAACTTGTCATTGATTGCAACAATATCTTACCAAAATGTACCAGTCACTTAGAAAAGTAGAAGACAATATTGTGTTCCACTATTTTCTTGGACAGTTACATCCTTCAGACTTGTAAGTAGATACCTAAAGCTTTTCCTCAAATGCAGTGTCTCCTTGTCATTACTTCAAAATTAATTGATTACTTCTGTAACTGAATGTAACAGATTTTTATATTCAGAAATTACAGGAGTTTTAATGTTTTACCTTAATGTAGCTTGTTAGCTAGCCAGCTATGTAGGGTAAGTCAAGTAAGGGTGTCATATCATAAATGAGAATGGCCAATGTTGGTGCAAACTTGTTTTGCCATAAGGTGCAAATATGTCCATTCTGAATTAATTACAATTCACAAGTCATTGTGATAAAAGTAACATTATGAAATAAAAGTTTCATTATGAATTAAAACAGGCTTTGCTCAAAAAAAGCTATTTGTGAAGAAAATGTATGATTATAAAATAAAGATCAAATAATTCATTACTACATCATTATGAAGCAAATGTAAACATGATAACGGCACTGTGAAATTCAATATGCTGAAATAATACTTTATCATACTGGGGTGAATGTTATTTATTGAATTCTTTCACAATTTATCAACTCATTTATTATCTGATTATGTGACTGTTCATTACATAAACATTTGTGTTTATTTAAATATGATTAAAATAGCATTCCATAACTATGATGTCACAATGGGAAGGAAGTTCAAATGTAGAACACTGACAACTGATGCAGAATTGAACATAAAGGACAGACAGAAATTATTATGAATGACTGTCATTTACATGGTGATCATGCAGAGTATGGTGTCTGGTACAAAGAGAGCGCAGTACAGTCATTTGAGATGGGCCCAGGTGAAGTTGTGCTTTCTCCTGTCTTGTATTTGCATGCCATATAATTTGCACTAAGCTGAAGTTCCGAATTCCTGAATTCAGGATACATGCAAATTCTTTTCTGTCTGAAAATAATATTCTCAGATTTATTGAAGGACACTGTTCTAACTACTATCCATGACAGAGCTGGGTGAAGGGAGTTATATCAGTGTCTGTATTTCATACCCAGCGATTATGCACATAGATCAGAGCAGATCAAGATGTTATGAATGAAAATTATAATGTACTGCTTTTATGTACATTTAACTTTAAATATATGGACATGCTGCTCAAATGAGTAGACCATGTTAGATTCACAAACTGTTCATTTCTCCAAGAGTTTTAGCAGTCAGAGCAGAAAGACTCTCAGACACTTCTCACCTTACACTGCTAACATTTACCTTGAGTCTGATTTATGTAGGTCTAGCTCTGAGTTTGAGCTCTAGTTCACCCAGTCTGCTTGGCTCCACTTAATGAGCAGCCAGCCTCTGACTGTTCACCTCGTTCTCAGGCTCTTGCTGAGTCTGTTGAATTGTCTCCACACAGCAGTTCCTCTGCTTATGCCTCTGCTGGAGGAGATGATGTGGGGACAGAGGCTGAGAGTCTACCAAGGCTCTGTGCTCACGTGGCTCCTGGCCATCACCATGGAATCAAGGATGCCTCTACCTGCCAGCACACATGAGTCTCTCTCCTCTGTCTTAGGATGTCCTGATCAGCACCAGCTCCAAATAAATGCATTTGGTTACGCAGTAAGAGAGCGCCCACGCTACAGCGCTCACTATCAAATCATGCATATGATGTGAATAGTTGCAGATTACCATGAGCAAAGGGTATGTGTTATTCCATATGGTTATCTGTTTAAAGACTGTTTGTGCCGACCTCATCAAATGAGGGCCATTTGATGCTAAGATTACAACATTCTGTTGTATGATTCAGACAAACCAATATGTATTTGATAATATCAGTCTGGGCAACATACTGATAAATAACTAGTCAGGACAGCAACGATTTTGTACTGTACTTAGACTTGATGATTTTCCACACCACAAGGGGGAGCCACCCTACTGTGATATAAGAGGGGTTATATGGTCTCTATTTGAGAAGAACCACAGAGACACCATAATAATGATTATGAAACACCTCTGTAGAACACACATCAGTCCAATGGAGGGGCCGATAGTGCCTCACTTTCACACTGTGTTCAACACAAGGGACTGAGGTGGCACCCAAGTGACCGTAGTATTGTTGAGGATAATACAGTAACAGCTGTAAGGGTGAGGAAGAGTCAGCTCAGGTGTGAAGCTGTTGATGGAAACAGCACCGCTGTCCAATCCAGTTCAAGACTAAAGATCCTGACTAGTTCAGTCTCTCTGACAGATTTAAGCTATGTTTCTAAATTATTCCTTCATTCATGTCCATACTTTCTGTCATTGAAAATGTAAAAGAAGTTTACTCTTATGGAAACCTACCCAAAAAAATCACATTTGATATGATGGTATTAATTGTGAAAAAGTTCAGATTTACTTTTATTGAGAGTGAATGCAGAAAACTGCTTCATGAATGTAATCCAGTTGCTGGTTTTCTGGACTTTTAAAAAATGTGATTCATATAACCATAATTATTCATCCACTGGGCTTTGATACTGTTGGATTTACAGACATAAAAATGCTCAAATATTGTATTACTTGTGAGAGCATTTCTACGTTATAACTGAACCCCCGAAGCTCAGTGTGCTGGAGCAGAACCCCTCAGTGTCCCGGGTCAGTGCCTCCCCCCTCAGCACCTGCAGTAGGTCCCAGCTGCAGCAGTGCAGTCTCTGTGCAGTCTGACTGAGGGAGGTTTTTGTACGGGGCTGAATCACTGTGTGAACACCCAGCTACTGCTGATGTAGTGGTCACTCTGACAGTAGTAATCTCCTGCATCTTCAGCCTGGACTCCACTGATGGTCAGAGTGAAGTCAGTCCCAGATCCACTGCCACTGAATCGATCAGGAATCCCTGAGATACGCTGATTTACAAGCTTTATCAGGAGTTTAGGAGCTTCTCCAGATTTCTGTTGGTACCAGTGTAAATAGTTGTTGTTGTACACAGCAGGGCTGGTTTTACAGCTCAGGGTGACAGTGTCTCCTATGAGAGCAGATTTACCAGCAGGAGTCTGAGTCACAGTCACCTGTCCTGTGCATTCTGAAGAGAAGAATAAAAAATAAATATTAAAATTTTCTATGAGCACATTAGAATATCACACCATTGCCCTGACAGTTATTTCATATGGTTAATTTCAGCCATATACTTCCCTTTTATTAAAATCAAAAATATTATATCTATTTAAATATTTTTTAATGAATCTCACCCTGAATACAGAAAGCCGGTGCCCAGATGAAGATGTTGATAAAAGTCATTGTTGCTGTGGGTTCTGTTGCCATGAAGGACAGCTCTCAGTCATCAAGTGTTAAACTCACAGGACTATAAACACTCCCAGAGCACTGAAGCATGTGCTGCCAATGCAAAGTGTCTTCTCTATGCAAATGGTCTTCCTGGGTACAGCAGGCACTTGTAGCCCAGCAGTGCTGTGAACTGGAGACTGTGGGCTGTGACAAAGAGAGAGAATTCAACAGCAGCACCAGGACAGCAGCAGAGGTGTCAGTCACTCTGGTTTGACTTAGAGTCACAGTTCACTTCACACATTAACATTTACAGAAATTACAATCATGACATTGCAGGGTGGTTTAAAATTCCCTGCTGCTTAAAACGGTGAGAACTATGATTGTTTCTGAATTAGAGGTGTACAGAGACGTCATTATCTGTATCTCTATCTGTTCAACCAACAAACATATGTCTCTGTCTCTGTATTTGGATAGAAGACTGGAGGTGGGCGTGGTTTATACCGGAAGTCATGTTAAATTGGGCAAATGTATTTTCTAAACTAATATTCATTGGCAATGCAATTTTTGTGCCTTCAAAGCATCAAATTGATTTAATATTGGCATATAATTAATTATGAAATATATTTCATAATTAAATAAAAGTCATTGTTGCTGTGGGTTACATAAAAGTCATTGTTGCTGTGGGTTCTGTTGCCATGAAGGACAGCTCTCAGTCATCAAGTGTTAAACTCACAGGACTATAAACACTCCCAGAGCACTGAAGCATGTGCTGCCAATGCAAAGTGTCTTCTCTATGCAAATGGTCTTCCTGGGTACAACAGGCACTTGTAGCCCAGCAGTGCTGTGGAGGCAGACTAGGGCTTATGGGCTGTGACACAGACAGAGCAGTTTAACACTGGTGTAACAGTGTCTGGACAGCAGGATCACAATCCAAACCAACATCATTCGCATTTTGCCATCATATTCTTTTTCTCACATGTACCCCTGTTAAACAGTGCAGTGTAAACCTTTGAGGCGGTGAAATTGCAAATTGCACAATTAGATTTTAACACTTTGAAACCTTGGATTTTGCCTAATTTTTGTGGTTAGAGTTATTTCTGTCCTATCACTGCTGCGATCACACATAATCCATACTCTAATTGTTTCCCATTACACTGAAGGACAATTGTACTCTCCATCGTAGTCAACAAGGACAGGGTATCACCGGAGGGGTATGGAACAAGTGTGGAGGTGTTTCTGTATTGTGGTGCTGGGAGAGGTGGAGGGAGGAGCAAGCTCCTCAGCTCCTCCCACTGTACTGCTGTCAGTCTCCTGGTTCCCTCCCTCAGCCTGGAGAGTTAACTGGAGCTGCAGCAGCAGAGGCCTCACGAACAGGCAGCCTCACCTGAGAGTGATTTCTAATCAACTCAGCTGTGAGAACTTGCCTTCAATTAGGCACAATCTATTTATCTATTTATTGTTTATCTATTTAAGCACAGCCTTTATTGACTGAAGGGGGGCTTTCACATTAGACTTTGAGCTTTTGTGTGGCTGTTTGACCTGGCTGTGCTGTTTTTGAGTTTAAACTTGTGTTTGAGTATGTTCTTGTTTTGTAGTTGTCCCCCCCCCCCCCCCCCCCCCCCCCCCCCCCCCCCATTTATAGAGTTTTGCTTGATAGAGACATTTTTATATACATATATATGACTCTATTTTTTTAAAACAGCCTAAATGATGCATCCATATATATATATATTTTTTTTTTTTTTCAAAATTTGCCTCATTTGACCAAGAAATTAAATCATACAATACTGTACCATCATAAAGACCATAAACACCACTGTGCCGGAATGTGCTTTAACATCATAGAGTAAGTAAGACTCCAAAAGGTATTGTCTCTTGTAAAACTCTTGCTTGGTCAGTACTGTGAACTCTTACTTTTACTTAATGTATTTTATTCTTTTAAATTTACAACATAGAATTGGACAGAACTCACATCATTCTGTTTCCCGGCAACACTAATATGTTGAAGTGGTTTAGAATTTTCAGCATTTCAGCCTCTATGATGTCACAATAGGAATGTTCTTAAAATGCAAACAGCTATCAATTAATATGTCATTTGGACTTGTCATTGATTGAAACTATATCATACCAAAATTTACCAGTCACTTTGAACAGTTGACTACAATATTGTGTTCCACTATTTTCTTGGACAGTTACATCCTTCAGACTTGTAAGTAGATACCTAAAGCTTTTCCTCAAATGCAGTGTCTCTTTGTCATTACTTCAAAATTAATCGATCAGTTCTGTGCCTGAATCTAACAGATAAGCAAAAGAAATTGGAGATTTAATGTTTTACCTTACTACAGCAAGCTAGCTATGTAGGCTAACTCAAGTAAGGCTGTCATATCGTATATGAGAATGGCCAATGTTAGTGCAAACTTGTTTTGCCGTAAGGTGCTAGTATTTCCATTCTGAATTAATTGCACTTCACAAGTAATTGTGATAAAAGTAACATAATGAAATAAAAATTCATTAAGAATAAAAACAGGTCGCTCGAAAAAGCCATTTGTAAATAAAATGTATTTTTATGAAAAAAAGATCAAATAATTCACTACTTCATCATCATGAAGTAAAATTTAAACATGATAATGGTATTGTGAAAATCAGTATGCTGAAATAATATTTTATCTTAATGGGTTGAATATCATTTGTTGAATTATTTCACAATTTATCGACTAATTTATCATCTATGTGATTATTTATTTCATAAATGTTTTTGTTTATTTAAATCTGAATAAAATGGCATTTAGCCATTTGAGGGACTGTGGGACAGAGCGTACTGAATCATATCTTCGAGCTTGACATCTCTGGCCTGTCATTCTGAAGTCAGTTAAATCAGTGCATATTAAAAGCAGATGAATGAGATTAGGACTGTGCTCCAAAAAATAAGTATATTCTCAGAGAAGTCCTCAAAGGTCGGAAGTTTGCAAATTAAATAATGGAATTTATTCTTTTAATCAAGCCAGTTCTGTACTATATACGCTTCTTGTAGCTCAGCTAAAACACTGCATTATCCTGGGCATTGTTGTGACAGAGCTAAGGTGTACCTTGAAATGGTACCTTTACATAAAAACTAAAAGTGCTTGTTTTGCCTTGTTGTTAGGTAAGTCAATAATGGTTTGGTTAGTTGCAAACAAGTGCAATTTAAGTGACTTTCATTCACATGATGATGTTGCAGGGTGTTGTGTCTGGTACAAAGAGAGGACAGTACAGTCGTTTGAGATGGGCCCAGGTGAAGTTGTACTTTCTCCTGTCTTATCTTTGCTTGCCATATAATTTGCACAAAGCTGAGGAAAACACATGAGGAAAACATAAACACAAGCACATGACAGTGAAATACGGAAATACAAACAATAACAACAAAAACAAAACCGGCTAAGAAACCAGCTGACATAACATCAATCACAATAACAGTGATAATAAGAATGAATGTGGAATAAGCAGATAATGTGTAACAGAACAGGGCAGTGGCACAGGGAGGGTGGGATCTCCTCCTCTCTGTATCAGACCCATGATGATCTGTGTCTGATCCAGCCACCTCACTACCCAGCATTCCCTTCACCTTACATAAACCTGCTAAACCCTGCAGATACCAACTGAACCCAAACCAAGGTTCATTTCTCCAAATCAATGATCATATGTCAGTCATAATATTGACTCTGTTTTCTCTACATGCATTTGGAATGGGAAACATCCCTGTATACATGTGAGGTTTTTCTATTCAGACCCAGGAGTTAGCTTTACCTATCTTCCAGCATTACTACTGCTCTGCTAACATTCACTGCATTTTATTGTGTAAAAGCTTTCCCTCACAGCACACAGGACCTTCATGGGTGACTATGGAGGCCAGATCATGCTGCTCACCCCACCTGTCTGGGCTTATATGTGGCTCATTGGCCCTCACCAATCCCTAAAGCTGTAAGAATCCTGTGGTGAAGCAGTCACTCACAATATGGGTTCAGTTCAGGATGCACTTTGGGCTTCAGTCCTCCGCTCTGCTCTGCTCTACTGCTGAAAAGCATTGCTTTGCTTCCCTTTCTCCTCAGTCTGCTTTCAGTGACTGGCACAGACATGCATTTCAAGCACTGAAAGTATTAACTGAGAAAAGTCATTGATCATGTAGTGCAAGTTTAGTTATCTTTGAAGAATACCAGCCCAAGTTCCTGTGTCCTCAGGTTCTTTCAGAAGCCCCTCAAAGCTGCACATAACAGTTGAAAGCACAGCCCAGAGATAAAGGTAATAAGTAGGCAGCATGACCATGTCTCACTGCACCACAGCACCCCCTTGTGGCCAGTTGTGTTTCCCAGAGTCTGCTTGTTGAAGCTGCACATGAAGAGTCCTCCTCTGACTCAGTATCTGCAGAGTGAAAAGAAGCAGCAGCTGAGATCACATGTTTCAGAGGAGCGCTCCTGCTTTTCTGTGCTCTCTGGAGTTAAAGTGGTTATCCAGGCTTACTGATGTAACTGAGCATTATGGGCTGGGGAAAAGTGGGGGCACATTGCTTCACTGTATTTTATTACAGAGTGTGAGAGAGTTATAATTGAACCACTGAAGCTCAGTGTGCTGGAGCAGAACCCCTCAGTGTCCCGGGTCAGTGCCTCCCCCCTCAGCAACTGCAGTAGGTCCCAGCAGTCTCTGTGCAGTCTGACTGAGGGAGGTTTTTGTACGGCTCTCTATCACTGTGTGAACACCCAGCCACTGATGGAGTGTAAACTCTGACAGTTGTAATCTCCTGCATCTTCAGCCTGGACTCCACTGATGGTCAGAGTGAAGTCAGTCCCAGATCCACTGCCACTGAATCGATCAGGAATCCCTGAGTAACGTGATGTTGCCCAATAGATCAGGAGTTTAGGAGCTTCTCCAGGTTTCTGCTGATACCAGGCTAGGTAGTGATTACCATTATAAACATACACAGCAGGGCTGGTTCTACAGCTCAGGATGACAGTGTCTCCTATGAGAGCAGATTTACCAGCAGGAGTCTGAGTCACAGTCACCTGTCCTGTAGACTCTGAGGAGAAGAAACAACACCTCAAAAATCCTAATTTTAGCAACATACAACATATATTATTTAATGGATATGAAACAATCAGATTATCTGTTGATACCACAGAAAAAATATTTTTGTTGATTTTATAACTTTTCAATAGACAATTATAATATGTGTTTCTGAATGTTCCCAACTCTTACCCTGAATGCAGAAAGCGAGTGCCCAGATGAAGATGGTGATAAAAGTCATTGTTGCTGTGGGTTCTGTTGCCATGAAGGACAGCTCTCAGTCATCAAGTGTTAAACTCACAGGACTATAAACACTCCCAGAGCACTGAAGCATGTGCTGCCAATGCAAAGTGTCTTCTCTATGCAAATGTTCTTCCTGGGTACAGCAGGCACTTGTAGCCCAGCAGTGCTGTGGAGGCAGACCAGGGCATATAGGCTGTGACACAGACAGACCAGTTTAAGTGTCCCATTGAGAAACTGCTGAGTCAGCTTGTTTCATGAACATCTCATTCATGTCTGATGAACTTGTTTCTTCTCAGAGTGTTTCAGAGCCATAACTATGTAGTGATGATGAGATTTATATGACACTAATTGTCCCCGACACCAAAAACTTAAAGCCCAAAAAAGTGACCATCTCCATCCATTGATTCTCTTTTTTGTCAAACTGACATGCATATGGGACCCATTTTGGTTCTGTATTCAAATGGTGACACAACATCATAAGACCTTTTGGTAAAATAGAACCATCATATTTAAACACTATAAAACCATTAATCATTCTACTGCACCAAATGGTGTGTTAATGATTCTGTATAAAATATGAGAGTGTATGAATATCTCTGTGATGCCATATGCTGTTTTTCTCCAGATTGTGTGGGATGTTTCTGGAATGTTCTAGATTCCTTTGCCTTCCATTAAAAAGGTTGCAGAATAATCATTAATGGCTATTTTTAAATTTTTCCGCTGAGACCAGCGTTTCATTATTTATGATTAAATTGTGCATAATATAGTCCACCTAACCTTAAGATATGTATACAATGATGTTTTAAGTAAATAAAGTGATGTTTATTTTTGATAAAATGATGTTTTTTTTGTCATGAAGAATTTATTAAATTTTCCTCCCAAAACAATTAGTTTCTGCAACTGCAATTCATTTTTAAAAAAGTTGTATTTTCAGCTTAAAACAGGATTAAGGTTTTATTCTGTTTTTTGATGGTAAGAACATGTAGACCTGGGTGTGCTAATCCAGTGCTGTTCAAACATTGGGTATACCACAAGGGTGCAATACCCTATTCAAGGGCAAATAACAAGAGTACTAATCCAGAGGAAATAAAGCTTAACAATGTGGATTTAAACAATTATATTTCATGTTAATTCACTCACCGTTGAAATATGTGTCTCACAGTCAGACTCAGAATCTCCATGTGAAATTAAAGAGAAAGACTGTATCACTGTCAGTGTTTCCCTGTATCACAGTGATCAGTTCCTTTCTCAGCATTTCACACTGTAGTTATGATATGAGCACAGTGAAGAGCCTTCTGTTGGCAATGGGATCACTGGGATGTTTCACCTCTCATATTACTGACAGATTAAATCAAGAGCAGCTCTGAGTGTCTCTGTTTGACATTTCCTTTTCACTATTTTTAACTTAATTGTTTACTTGTCTCCATTTTCAACAGCCAATCATATTTATAGGGCCATCACATATGAGTTAAACAGCACTGGTTGGAACAGCTCAGATCAGAATCTGATACCAAACTGTAGCTTCCTCTCTGTTATTGCAGTGTTATAACACCAGGTGAGAGATGGTGTTCTGACTCCCTCCTGTGGTCACTGTGTGTAATGTCAGCTACTGTGAAGTGAGTTAAATGAAAGTTCTCCAGACTGAGTGACTCCACAGACAGACTGATGAAATGTGAATGAACTTATGTTTGTATACTTTTTATGTTTGGAAAACACAAACATTTCATACACATAAACTAATTCGTCCTGCAGGTTTTGAAACTGAGGAAAATACTTCCTGATATTTGGTTTTACAGGTTGTACAGGCATTAAAATGCTGTGACATCATATGAAATGACACAGCATGTAGACATTATTATTGGCCTTCATTCTATTAGATTGCTGAGTGTGAGAAAGCTATTACTGAACAACAGAAGGCCAGTGTGCTGGAGCAGAACCCCTCCGTGTCCTGGGTCAGTGCCTCCCCTCTCAGCACCTGCAGTAGGTCCCAGCTGCAGTAGTGCAGTCTCTGTGCAGTCTGACAGAGGGAGGTTTTTGTACGGCTCTCTATCACTGTGTGAACACATAGCTACTGCTGATGTAGTGTTCACTCTGACAGTAGTAATCTCCTGCATCTTCAGCCTGGACTCCACTGATGGTCAGAGTGAAGTCAGTCCCAGATCCACTGCCACTGAATCGATCAGGAATCCCTGAGTAACGTGATGTTGCTCCATAGATCAGGAGTTTAGGAGCTTCTCCAGGTTTCTGCTGATACCAGGCCAAGCAGTTGTTGGTACCACCACAGTTGGTGTTAACTGCAGGGCTGGATCTACAGCTCAGGGTGACAGTGTCTCCTATGAGAGCAGATTTACCAGCTGGAGTCTGAGTCACAGTCACCTGTCCTGTGGATTCTGGAGGGAAGAATAAAAAAATGTCATCAAAACATTCACCTACAAAGACATTTGTATTTTCACAACTTTTCACTTGAAAATATGTATTGCTAATTAAACAAATCAATATAATAATATATTTTAAAAGAGCAAAAGGTTGATTGTTTTATAAATCTCACTTTGAATGCAGAAAGTGAGTACCCAGATGAAGATGGTGATAAAAGTCATTGTTGCTGTGGGTTCTGTTGCCATGAAGGACAGCTCTCAGTCATCAAGTGTTAAACTCACAGGACTATAAACACTCCCAGAGCACTGTGTCTTCTCTATGCAAATGGTCTTCCTGGGTACAGCAGGCACTTGTAGCCCAGCAGTGCTGTGGAGGCAGACTAGGGCTTATGGGCTGTGACACAGACAGAGCAGTTTAACACTGGTGTAACAGTGTCTGGACAGCAGCATCACAATCCAAACCAACATTTTGCCGTCATATCCTTTTTCTCACATGTACCCCTGTTAAACAGCACATACACCCCTCCTCTGACTCATCTCTATAGATGCAGCATTGGCCTTTGAGCAGGTGAAATTGCATGCAGAAACCTCGGGTTTTGCCTAATGTTAATGCTATGGGTTAAGTTAGTTATAAGTTAGTTATCCTCTATCACTACTGCACTGACAAGTAATGCACATTGTGATTGATTCCCATTGTATTAAATTACCAGTCAGGTCTGGCTTCTGCAGCCATTGCTGTTTCTGCACTGCAGTGAATGAGGCTTTTGCTGCTTTCCTACATAAACATGCTAAATTAACTGGATGTGATCTGAACATTATCCTGATTGGTAATAACTCAGTTTCATTTAAACTGGGTAATTCTAAGAGGGGAATAATCGAGCTCTGATCTGATGTGTTCCTGCTCAGGAGTGCCTCTCAGTGTAGGGTGAGAGTAACACACAGTAATATAAAGAGTAATAGACAGTGTATTAGGTAATACTGCCAACTTTGTGTACTTATGACATGAAATGAAGGGCAGCAGTGTTGTTCTCTCTGCTTCATGTTTCTTTTTAAACAACATATATTTTGTGTTTAGTTTTTCCCAATTTGAATGTCCACTTATATTTTCATGGAAAAATAGATCAGGATTTGATGCCAAACTTTAGCTTAAACTCTGTTATTACAGTGTTATTACATCAGGTGCAATAGTGGTGCTCTGTCTCTCTCCTGTGGTCACTGTATGTAAAGGCAGCTTGTGTGACAGTTTGAATGGAGCTGCTGCAGACCGAGTGGTTTCACAGACAAATATACTACATATAAATCAGTGGTGGTTGGAGACTCAAAAATTGGGGAGGACAGCAGCTGAGCAGAGGAGGGCAAAGCAGCAAAGTGTCAAAGACAAATAAGGTTTACAAAACAGCAATATTTTTACAACAAAGAAAGAAAATGTTGCATGGGTCTTTAAAATACATTGGATTGTTTCCCAAGAATTATTAACCTGTAAGTTTGATTCAAGAATAAGGTCATTCATGCATTTTTGCGACGTTTTTGCAAAATAACACATCCAATTATTCACCCTCAGTAGAGTTATAGCTGCTGTCAAATGCTTGTTTAGTCTTTTTCTCCTCAGCTCTCCATGGAGTCATTATGTAATACCTTTCCGCTTCCTGTAAATAAATATTTATGGAGCTTGAGTTTACCAGAGCCTCATTCCCCAGAGTATGGAATGATAATCCACAACATTCCCTTGCCTGTCCGTCCCTCTTCCACCACCCACAAAACTAACCATGCCATGGCAGTCTCCAGTGTCCATTTTTTCCCCATGAACTAGTAAACAATAACCAATTTATTTGTCATTTTCCACTCTGCCTTATCAATGTAAGTTATTAATTGATGTGCAAATGCAAATATTCAAACTACTCACAGATTTCTGAATGCATCCAGGAGAAAACATGCAATAATACTTATGGACATAATTCACTTCTTATGTCACTGGTATGCGTTTTGAATTTAGGCGTCTCTGCTATCTGCTTGATGTAGAATGGTTTAGTTGAAGACAATTTAAGAAAATCTGGAGCACAATGGTAAACTACCTCAAACAATGCAACATTTTAATTAATGCTATTGTCAGTTTCTTTTGTGAAGCTCTCTTTTCTATTTCCTGTCAGCACTGGACAAAATGACAAGTGTTTTTTCACAGATTGTTGAAGCATCTACGATCAGTTAAGTCTTTCGACCAACAAAAAATAGGTGGGTGATTTGAAACAGAGTCGTGCTCTTCTCAAGAATGCCGCACCTGTGGTTGTGCGATGTCAATCAGGAAGGCAGGGCCACCTCCCATGAAATGCCAAATAACGTTTTCTGGCCAATCACAGGCCGAGAGAGAAAAAACATAATGCATTGAGTTAATCTGAGTGCTTCCGCCCCTACGGAGGACGGGCAGTGTTGTTCCTCACCTGAGGGACTTGGAGGTTGCTATTGAGGGTTTGAATTTTTCAGAGTTTAAATAAAGGACAACTGTACCCAAGACGTTTTTACTCATGTAAAAGTTTATGTTTTAAATTAATGACAGCAAGGTCTTCCAATATTAGATTTCAAATATATTTTGTTGGATTTTCGCCCATTCTACCCGATATTTCTCGCTTTTCTATGTGAGAGCGAAATTGTTCTTTTAATGAAGCGATAGGAGAAGATATTCGGTTACCAATCTATCTGTTTATTAAGCAGTGAGTGAATAAAGCATACAGAGCTCTCGGTCGAGATCCTCCTGTCCCTGACAATCAATAGAGTGTGTCAGTTCATGAAGTCTGACTCGCTACATTTCCCTGACCCAGTATTTATCATTACAAAACATCGTAGTTTTTCTGGGGTGTTGCTTTTTCTAAGTGGCGCATTCTAAGTGGCTCGTAAATCTGACTCCCTTCACTTACACGCTAGTTGTCAGGCAGTTTCTTTGGTGAGCTGCGGTGGCTCCTATTTTCTTTTTTACACATTACAGCATCTCTTTATCTTTGCTCAGACATATTCACCTCACTCCTGTCTCTCCCTTTTCCTGTTTTGCATAGATCAGCGCCGCACGTTAGTCTGATAGTACATACGTTCTTCCCTGTTTTTAACCACAGGTTTGTTCTCTCTGCTATGAGTTCCTCTTGACCTAAGGTCACAGCAACATATTCTCTTTCTAGCAGTACTTTTCCATGGCTGCTTTGTTACAGCTTTCATTACATCAGTATAACACACAATCTTATGTTGGAAAATCATCCTTATTCATTAACGTAATTATTTAATTAATACATATTCTTCTTTGCCATTACTCTCTGTTGCCTAAATGTTATTCCTTAGATTTTTTATACATCTACAATTTTTATTTTACAGTCTTCCTCTTTCCTCTCAAAAACATGGGTGGAGCACCCTCCTTCTCCTCTATGGACCAGCCTCCTCTTATATGAATCCACTTATTTTTTAAAAAGGTATTTCATAAACAACCGCTTTTAACATAAACTTTAATCTTACTGATCGCTGACATTAAATAATCACGTAATATTCTGAAATAGAAAAGAATTCAGATTGCATAAACAGTATTAAATCAGTTTGACTGCAAATATTTAGATGACATTTCACTGAACTGAATGCACTAAAAATCCTTAAGAATCCAATTGGTTGTTGAATTGTTTGAAATTTTTGGAAGTTGAATGTCAACTGAGTTTTAATGCACCTTTCAGGCACTAAACATGTGAACATGTTAGCATTCCTCTTTAAAAGTGGTAGGTGTATAAAGTATAAATGAATGCTTATACATAGAAGGACAAACATAATTATTATCAATTGACCATTTAATGAAAAATAAAGAAACTCATCATCCTCATGAGGCTACATGTAGATTTCTCACACAATGGAGATGCTGCACTCAGACAGTGTGTACTTTGCTGCTCCTCAATCTGGACTTCCACTTGCAAGTTGAGAGCGATTTTCTACAGTTAGATGCCCATCCTAACACCAGCTGTAATAGAATGATTCTGCACGTAGAATGTATATTTTGTACCCTTATTTAGTTTCCTTCCTCCTCCTGTATCCAGGCTTGGAACCAGCAGAACAGTATGCTTGCAGTCATACTGTCCAGGCGGAGTTAAAGAAACTATATACAATAAGAAGAAACTAATTACGAAAACAAACCAAAAAAAGCCAGCTACAGTGTGCTGTAGTCATGCTCCTGTAATGCAGGTATAGCACCATTAGGAGCAGACACTGCAGCCGCCAGTCTGTCCCTGAAACTGTCCCCAGACCACTGGGTCACCTGGGTGGTTGGGATGAGCATCGCCCTCCTCCCTCCGGTCATCCCCTTCCACATCTGGCTCCACGATGTCCCCATTGCCAGTGCAGAGGTTGTGGAGGAAGACATGAGGACACCACCACTGGCACGAAGGCGGACTTCACCCAGGACCAAAGTGCAGTTTCATTGACATTCTTTTCAACCCTTGTTAGTTTAAATTTCACATCTATCTTCACTTGTGTTTACTGTTTTTAGAGATCCTTTCACAAAATGATCCCTCCCTGGACCCTCTTTGTTACCTGTTCCCCTTATTTATTTGTTATTATTTATTAGTTGTGTCCTCTTTTACCTCAAGGGCCTTCAGGAAGATGTTGCGCCACCGGGTGTTCATCATCTTCATCATCCCAATCGCCCTCTCCACCACACACCTGGCCTTTGAAAGATGCCAGTTGTACCTGGCCTGTACGGGGTTTTCGATTGGCTCCCTGAACGGGGTCATGAGGCACGTGGGTGCTGATAGGCAGGGATAGCCTCCATCCCCAATGATGCTCCATCCTGGAGGCGGGTGGAGCTGCTCCACATAAACCGAGCTCCACCGCAGGACCCGGCAGCACCAGGCAGGCCTGCGAAGACATCGAGGGAGCGGCCTTTGTGATTGCAGATCACCTGGAGCTGAATGGAATGAAACAGCTTCCTGTTGAGGCGGTCTTCCTTGTTCAAGGCAGGTGGTTTTATACGGATGCGGCTTCCGTCGATGCTGCCAGCCACGCGATGGAAGGCAGGGGAGCCAGCCAAGCTGGGGCAAAGCCTGCACCAATCTCCTCCAGCTCATCTTCTGAGGGGAAACGGACCACCCTTCCCAATATCCCCATGATGTGCTCAGCCACCCGGTGGATAACATTGTGGGTCGTGGTTCTGGGGACATCAAAGGCCTCTGACCTCACAGGATAGGAAGTGGCACTAGCCAGCCGATATAAATACATGGCAACCTCCAGGGCTTTCCCCCGTCCATGCTCCTTTTCGTAGCCCAGAGTGTGGGCCAAGGCTTTCACTGTTTGCCTTGATAGGCCAAAGTCTTTCCTCAGGTCCCCTTCCCCCATGTGGAGACGCAGGACAGGGGTGTTGGGATTTAAGCCCAAGTACTGCCCTCTAAATTCAGCCTGTAAGAGGACAATATTGTAAATTACGTGTTTAATTCTTTTTGAGTGTTCATTGTAAAATAGTTTGTGTGTCAGTGTGTGTGTTTCCAGTGGTACATGAAGTACATATGAGCTCCTGAAGCTGCTCTCATAGGTGCTGTATCTCCTTGATGAAAGATCTCTCCCTGTGTTGCATGTGCTCTTTTACAGCAGCCAGCTGGGCTCTCAGGGCCTGGTTGTCCTGCCTCAGAGTGGCAGCCTCCTCTCTTAGCTCAGCGATAGCTCAGCTGTTCTCCCTGCTAACACTACTGCTTCTGTTCTACTGTTATACATGTGTTAAGGTGAAGGGCCAGATGACAGGTATGATTCTTTTGTTCTGTTATTTGCACCTTATTGGATTACACATTTCATGTGCTACTTGTACATACAACAGAATGAGATCATCTTGCTCTCACATCCCAAAATATGTTTTTTTTTCATTAACATGACTCCATTTTAGTGAAAACAAAAAATTAAAAATAAATAAATGTATAAATGCCTGTTAGTTTTTCCATCAAATTCAGCCAATTTACTGCAGAGAGCTAAAGCAGGCATTACTGTGACCACAAACATATGGAACAATATTAAATATCATTAAATAGTTTTAAATGTATCACACAGAATCACTGTATATTTCACATGGTGTGTCTCTGCAGCTTCGGGTCTCCTCTGATATAATGTACGTGAATCATGAACAACAGATGGGATCTGTCTCCCTCCTGTGGTCATTGTATGTAATGGCAGATTGTGTGTGGTGTGATGGAGGAGAGTACTCTGGACTGCCCTGCCTGGTGAACACTGCAACTATTTCATGCGACATGTTATAAACCACTGCTTCATAGTCAACAGATTTATCATGAAAGTACTTTTCATTAACTGGCACTTATTCGTCTGGGCAGTTTTGAAGTTTTAGAATGTTTTTAAAACTGCCACTTGAATTTCCCCCAGCTGTCATTAACTGGCTTAGATATTCTGAAAATTAAATTCAATGTCAGTATATGACATTGCAGCCACAACTGTGTCAGTGTACAGAGAGTGACAGAGTTATAAATGAAACTCAGTGTGCTGGAGCAGAACCCCTCAGTGTCCCGGGTCAGTGTCTCCCCCCTCAGCACCTGCAGTAGGTCCCAGCTGCAGCAGTGCAGTCTCTGTGCAGTCTGACTGAGGGAGGTTTTTGTACGGCTCTCTATCACTGTGTGAACACACCATTACTGCTGATCCAGTGTTCACTCTGACAGTAGTAATCTCCTGCATCTTCATCCTGGACTCCACTGATGGTCAGAGTGAAGTCAGTCCCAGATCCACTGCCACCGAATCGATCAGGAATCCCTGAGTTACGTGATGTTGCATCATAGATCAGGAGTTTAGGAGCTTCTCCAGGTTTCTGCTGATACCAGGCTAGGAGGTGATAACCACTCCAGACATGAACTGCAGGGCTGGTTCTACAGCTCAGGGTGACAGTGTCTCCTATGAGAGCAGATTTACCAGCAGGAGTCTGAGTCACAGTCACCTGTCCAGTACATTCTGAAGAGAAGAATAGAAAATAAATATTTTTCATTTATTTTGTATTGTTATATATTATCCATAGGTACAGTAGAATGTCACATCATTTTCCAGACATTTCATACAGTTATTTCATACAGTCATTTGAATAACAATATTTTCATAAATCTCACCCTGAATGCAGAAAGCGAGTGCCCAGATGAAGATGGTGATAAAAGTCATTGTTGCTGTGGGTTCTGTTGCCATGAAGGACAGCTCTCAGTCATCAAGTGTTAAACTCACAGGACTATAAACACTCCCAGAGCACTGAAGCATGTGCTGCCAATGCAAAGTGTCTTCTCTATGCAAATGGTCTTCCTGGGTACAGCAGGCACTTGTAGCCCAGCAGTGCTGTCGAGGCAGACTAGGGCTTATGGGCTGTGACACAGACAGAGCAGTTTTACACTGGTGTAACAGTGTCTGGACAGCAGGATCACAATCCAAACTAACATCATTCACATTTTGCCATCATATTCTTTTTTTCACATGTACCCCTGTTAAACAGTGCAGTGTAAACCTTTGAGGCGGTGAAATTGCACAATTAGATTTTAACACTTTGAAACCTTGGATTTTGCCTAATTTTCGGGGTGTGAGTTATTTATGTCCTATCACTGCTGCACTCACACATAATCCATACTCTGATTGTTTCCCATTATACTGAAGGACCAGACATGGCAGACTACTGCAGCCATTGCTGTTTTTCCACTGTAGTGAAAGAGGCTTCTGCTGCTCTCTCCATCGTAGTCAACAAGGACAGAGTATCACCTGAGGGGTATGGAACAAGTGTGGAAGTGTTTCTGTATTGTAGTTCCCATTGGTTTGTTTCCCAAGATTTATTAGCCTATAAGTTTGATTCAAGAATATGATCATTCATGCATTTTTGCATCAGTATTACATTTTCAGATGTATGAGGTTATCATCCATGAGAACTACACAGAGAAATTAAGAACTACACAGAGAAATTAAGTCCCATAAAATCTGATGTCACTTTATCAACTTTTGTTGGATTTTAAAAATGCAAGTTATAAGATATGAGTTAAGTAATATTTCATCATAAAATGATGTCATGTATTCAAAGCCCCTTCCTCTATAGACATTTACATTTTTATTCATGTGTATTATATTTTTCTAAATAGCCCACATGAACACTTTTATTTTAAAACAGCCTTAATACCACATCCATTTTTTTTTTTTTCAAAATTTGCATCAGAGAGTAAGACTGTTGTTGGTGCTCTTACAAAACTCTTGCTTGTTCAGCACTATAAACTCTTACCGTTATTTAAAACATTTTACTCTTTTAAATTTAGAACATAGAATTGGACAGAATTCAGATCATTCTGTTTCCCAGCAACAGTAATAAGTTCAAGAGGTTTAGAATTTTCAGTATTTCAGCCTCTATGATGTCACAATAGGAATGTTCTTAAAATGCAAACAACTATCAATTAATATGTCATTTGGACTTGTCATTGGTTGCAACTATATCATACCAAAATGTACCAGTCACTTAGAAGAGTAGAGGACAATATTGTGTTCCACTGTTTTCTTGGACAGTTACATCCTTCAGACTTGTAAGTAGATACCTAAAGCTTTTCCTCAAATGCAGTGTCTCTTTGTCATTACTTCAAAATTAATTGATCAGTTCTGTAACTGAATGTAACATATTTTTATATTCAGAAATTACAAAAGTTTTAATTTTTTACCTTAATATAGCTTGTTAGCATGCCAGCTATGTAGGGTAAGTAAAGTAAGGGTGTTATATCATATTTGAGAATGACCAATGTTGGTGCAAACTTGTTTTGCCATAAGGTGCTAGTATTTCCATTCTGAATTAATTGCACTTCACAAGTAATTGTGATAAAAGTGACATTGTGAAATAAAAGTGTCACTGTGAATTAAAACAGGCTTTGCTCAAAAAAGCTATTTGTGAAGAAAATGTATGATTATAAAATAAAGATCAAATAATTCATTACTACATCATTATGAAGCAAATGTAAACATGATTATGGTACTGTGAAAGTCAGTTTGCTGAAATAATACTTTATCATATTGGAGTGAGTGTTATCTATTGAATTCTTTCACAATTTATCAACTCATTTATTATCTGATTCTGTGACTGTTCATTACATAAACATTTTTGTTTATTTAATTTAGACTAAAATGGCATTCCATAACTATGATGTCACAATGGGAAGGAAGTTAAAATGTAGAACACTGACAACTGATGCAGAATTGAACATAAAAGATGAAAAGAAATTATTATGAATGACTGTCATTTACATGGTGATCATGCAGAGTATGGTATCTGGTACAAAGAGAGGGCAGTACAGTCATTTGAGATGGGCCCAGGTGAAGTTGTGCTTTCTCCTGTCTTATATATGTATGACATATACTTTCCACTAAGCTGAAGTCCCAAATTCCTGAATTCAGGATACATGCAACTTCTTTTCTATCTGAAAATAATATTCTCAGATTTATTGAAGCACACTGTTCTAACTACTATCCATGACAGAGCTGGGTGAAGGGAGTTATATCAGTGTCTGTATTTCATACCCAGTGATTATGCACATAGATCAGAGCAGATCAAGATGTTATGAATGAAAATTATAATGTACTGCTTTTATGTACATTTAACTTTAAATATATGGGCATGCTGTTCAAATGAGTAGACCATGTTAGATTGACAAACTATTCATTTCTCCAAGAGTTTTAGAAGTCAGAGTAGAAAGACTCTCAGACACTTCTCACCTTACACTGCTAACATTTACCTTGAGTCTGATTTATGTAGGTCTAGCTCTGAGTTAGAGCTCTAGTTCACCCAGTCTGCTTGGCTCCACTTAATGAGCAGCCAGCCTCTGACTGTTCACCTCGTTCTCAGGCTCTTGCTGAGTCTGTTGAATTGTCTCCACACAGCAGTTCCTCTGCTTATGCCTCTGCTGGAGGAGATGATGTGGGGACAGAGGCTGAGAGTCTACCAAGGCTCTGTGCTCACGTGGCTCCTGGCCATCACCATGGAATCAAGGATGCCTCTACCTGCCAGCACACATGAGTCTCTCTCCTCTGTCTTAGGATGTCCTGATCAGCACCAGCTCCAAATAAATGCATTTGGTTACGCAGTAAGAGAGCGCCCACGCTACAGCGCTCACTATCAAATCATGCATATGATGTGAATAGTTGCAGATTACCATGAGCAAAGGGTATGTGTTATTCCATATGGTTATCTGTTTAAAGACTGTTTGTGCTGACCTCATCAAATGAGGGCCATTTGATGCTAAGATTACAACATTCTGTTGTATGATTCAGAAAACCAATATGTATTTAATAATATCAGTCTGGGCCACATACTGATAAATAACTAGTCAGGACAGCAACAATTTTGTACTGTACTTAGACTTGATGATTTTCCACACCACAAGGGGGAGCCATCCTACTGTGATATAAGAGGGGTTATATGGTCTCTATTTGAGAAGAAGCACAGAGACACCATAATAATGATTATGAAACACCTCTGTAGAACACACATCAGTCCAATGGAGGGGCCGATAGTGCCTCACTTTCACACTGTATTCAACACAAGGGACTGAGGTGGCACCCAAGTGACCGTAGTATTGTTGAGGATAATACAGTAACAGCTGTAAGGGTGAGGAAGAGTCAGCTCAGGTGTGAAGCTGTTGATGGAAACAGCACCGCTGTCCAATCCAGTTCAACACTACAGATTCTAACAAGTTCAGTCTCTCCGACAGATTTAAGCTGTGTTTCTAAATTATTCCTTAATTCATGTCCATACTTTCTGTCATTGAAAATGTAAAAGAAGTTTACTCTTATGGAAACATACCCAAAAAATCACATTTGATATGATGGTATTAATTGTGATTGGGAGTAATTGTGTTAAGTTCATGTTCAAGCTTTTATTGAGAGCGGTGGAAAACTGGTTTATGCATGCAATCATATTCCTAGCTGTCTGTCTGACTTGGATAAATTCAATTATGTTCAAAAAAGGTATTTCATATAACAATTATTATTAATCTGTGGGGCTTTGAAACTGCTGGATGTACAGACATTAAAATGCTCAAACATTGTATTAGGTGTGAGAGCTTCTGGAAGTGATAACTGAACCAGTGAAGCTCAGTGTGCTGGAGCAGAACCCCTCAGTGTCCCGGGTCAGTGCCTCCCCCCTCAGCACCTGCAGTAGGTCCCAGCTGCAGCAGTGCAGTCTCTGTGCAGTCTGACTGAGGGAGGTTTTTGTACGGCTCTCTATCACTGTGTGAACACAACACTACTGCTGATCACATGTGCACTCTGACAGTAGTAATCTCCTGCATCTTCAGCCTGGACTCCACTGATGGTCAGAGTGAAGTCAGTCCCAGATCCACTGCCACTGAATCGATCAGGAATCCCTGAGTAACGTGATGTTGCATAGTAGATCAGGAGTTTAGGAGCTTCTCCAGCTTTCTGCTGATACCAGGCTAAATAGTGATAACCACTACTGGTGTACACAGCAGGGCTGGTTCTACAGCTCAGGGTGACAGTGTCTCCTATGAGAGCAGATTTACCAGCAGGAGTCTGAGTCACAGTCACCTGTCCTGTGCATTCTGAAGAGAAAAATAAAAACACATTCATATTATCCATATGCACATTAGACTGTCACACTATTGCCCAGGCAGTTATTTAAAACAGTTACTTTAAGCACCATACCTCAATTTCATTAAACTAGAAGGCAACATTTCTATTTTTCATGAATCTCACCCTGGATGCAGAAAGCGAGTGCCCAGATGAAGATGCTGATAAAAGTCATTGTTGCTGTGGGTTCTGTTGCCATGAAGGACAGCTCTCAGTCATCAAGTGTTAAACTCACAGGACTATAAACACTCCCAGAGCACTGAAGCATGTGCCGCCAATGCAAAGTGTCTTCTCTATGCAAATGGTCTTCCTGGGTACAGCAGGCACTTGTAGCCCAGCAGTGCTGTGGAGGCAGACTAGGGCTTATGGGCTGTGACACAGACAGAGCAGTTTAACACTGGTGTTACAGTGTCTGGACAGCAGGATCACAATCCAAACCAACATCATTCACATTTTGCCATCATATTCTTTTTCTCACATGTACTCCTGTTAAACAGTGCAGTGTAAACCTTTGAGGCGGTGAAATTGCACTATTAGATTTTAACACTTTGAAACCTTGGATTTTGCCAAATTTTTGCAGTGTGAGTTATTTATGTGCTATCACTGCTGCACTCACACATAATCCATACTCTGATTGTTTCCCATTATACTGAAGGACCAGACATGGCTGGCTACTGCAGCCATTGCTGTTTTTCCACTGTAGTGAAAGAGGCTTTTGCTGATCTCTCCATTGTAGTCAACAAGGACAGGGTACCACCGGAGGGGTGTGGAAGAAGTGTGGAAGTGTCTCTGTATTGTGGTGCCAGGAGAGGTGGAGGGAGGAGCAAGCTCCTCAGCTCCTCCCACTGTATTTCTGTCAGTCTCCTGGTTCCCTCCCTCAGCCTGGAGAGTTAACTGGAGCTGCAGCAGCAGAGGCCTCACTAACAGGCAGCCTCACCTGAGAGTGATTTCTAATCAACTCAGCTGTGAGAACTTGCCTTCAATTAGGCACAATCTATTTATCTGTTTATTGTTTATCTATTTAAGCACAGCCTTTATTGACTGAAGGGGGGCTTTCACATTAGACTTTGAGCTTTTGTGTGGCTGTTTGACCTGGCTGTGCTGTTTTTGAGTTTAAACTTGTGTTTGAGTACGTTCTTGTTTTGTGTTGTTCCCCCCCCCCCCCCCCCCCCCATCTATAGAGTTTTGCTTGATAGAGACATTTTTATATACATATATATGACTCTATTTTTTTAAAACAGCCTAAATGATGCATCCATATATATATTTTTTTTTTTTCAAAATTTGCCTCATTTGACCAAGAAATTAAATCATACAATACTGTACCATCATAAAGACCATAAACACCACTGTGCCGGAATGTGCTTTAACATCATAGAGTAAGTAAGACTCCAAAAGGTATTGTCTCTTGTAAAACTCTTGCTTGGTCAGTACTGTAAACTCTTACTGTTGTTTAAAATATTTTATTCTTTTAAATTTACAACATAGAATTGGACAGAATTCACATCATTCTGTTTCCCGGCAACAGTAATATGTTGAAGTGGTTTAGAATTTTCAGCATTTCAGCCTCTATGATGTCACAATAGGAATGTTCTTAAAATGCAAACAGCTATCAATGAATATGTCATTTGGATTTGTCATTGATTGCAACTATATCATACCAAAATTTACCAGTCACTTTGAACAGTTGACTACAATATTGTGTTCCACTATTGTCTTGGACAGTTACATCCTTCAGACTTGTAAGTAGATACCTAAAGCTTTTCCTCAAATGCAGTGTCTCTTTGTCATTACTTCAAAATTAATCGATCAGTTCTGTGCCTGAATCTAACAGATAAGCAAAAGAAATTGGAGTTTTAATGTTTTACCTTACTACAGCAAGCTAGCTATGTGGGGTAACTCAAGTAAGGGTGTCATATCATAAATGAGAATGGCCAATGTTGGTGCAAACTTGTTTTGCCGTAAGGTGCTCGTATTTCCATTCTGAATTAATTGCACTTCACAAGTAATTGTGATAAAAGTAACATAATGAAATAAAAATTCATTAAGAATAAAAACAGGTCGCTCGAAAAAGCCATTTGTAAATAAAATGTATTTTTATGAAAAAAAAGATCAAATAATTCACTACTTCATCATCATGAAGTAAATTTTAAACTTGATAATGGTATTTTGAAAATCAATATGCTGAAATAATATTTTATCTTAATGGGTTGAATATCATTTGTTGAATTATTTCACAATTTATCGACTAATTTATCATCTATGTAATTATTTATTTCATAAATGTTTTTGTTTATTTAAATCTGAATAAAATGGCATTTAGCCATTTGAGGGACTGTGGGACAGAATGTACTGAATCATATCTTCGAGCTTGACATCTCTGGCCGATCATTCTGAAGTCAGTTAAATCAGTGCATATTAAAAGCAGATGAATGAGATTAGGACTGTGCTCCAAAAAATAAGTATATTCTCAGAGAAGTCCTCAAAGGTCGGAAGTTTGCAAATTAAATAATGGAATTTATTCTTTTAAAATAGCCAGTTCTGTACTATATACGCTTCTTGTAGCTCAGCTAAAACACTGCATTATCCTGGGTATTATTGTGACAGAGCTAAGGGGTACCTTGAAATGGTACCTTTACATAAAAACTAAAAGTGCTTGTTTTGCCTTGTTGTTAGGTAAGTCAATAATGGTTTGGTTAGTTTCAAACAAGTGCAATTTAAGTGACCTTCATTCACATGATGATGTTGCAGGGTGTTGTGTCTGGTACAAAGAGAGGACAGTACAGTCGTTTGAGATGGGCCCAGGTGAAGTTGTACTTTCTCCTGTCTTATCTTTGCTTGCCATATAATTTGCACAAAGCTGAGGAAAACACATGAGGAAAACATAAACACAAGCACATGACAGTGAAATACGGAAGTAAAAACAATAACAAAAAAACAAAACCGGCTAAGAAACCAGCTGACATAACATCAATCACAATAACAGTGATAATAAGAATGAATGTGGAATAAGCAGATAATGTGTAACAGAACAGGGCAGTGGCACAGGGAGGGTGGGATCTCCTCCTCTCTGTATCAGACCCATGATGATCTGTGTCTGATCCAGCCACCTCACTACCCAGCATTCCCTTCACCTCACATAAACCTGCTAAACCCGACAGATACTAACTGAACCCAAACCAAGGTTCATTTCTCCAAATCAATGATCATATGTCAGTCATAATATTGACTCCGTTTTCTCTACATGCATTTGGAATGGGAAACATCCCTGTATATATGTGAGGTTTTTCTATTCAGACCCAGGAGTTAGCGTTACCTGTCTTCCAGCATTACTCCTGCTCTGCTAACATTCACTGCATTTTATTGTGTAAAAACTTTCCCTCACAGCACACAGGACCTTCATGGGTGACTATGGAGGCCAGATCATGCTGCTCACCCCGCCTGTCTGGGCTTATATGTGGCTCATTGGCCCTCACCAATCCCTAAAGCTGTAAGAATCCTGTGGTGAAGCAGTCACTCACAATATGGGTTCAGTTCAGGATGCACTTTGGGCTTCAGTCCTCCTCTCTGCTCTACTCTACTGCTGAAAAGCAGTGTTTTGCTTCCCTTTCTCCTCAGTCTGCTTTCAGTAACTGGCAGACATGTATTTCAAGCACTGAAAATATTAACTGAGAAAAGTCATTGATAATGTAGTGCAATTTTAGCTATCTTTGAAGAATACCATCCCAAGCTCCTGTGTCCACGGGTTCTTTCAGAAGCCCCTCAAAGCTGCACATAACAGTTGAAAGCACAGCCCAGAGATAAAGGTAATCAGTATGCAGCATGACCATGTCTCACTTGCACCTCAGCACCCCCTTGTGGCCAGTTGTGTTTCCTACAGTCTGCTTGTTGAAGCTGCACATGAAGAGTCCTCCTCTGACTCAGTATCTGCAGAGTGAAAAGAAGCAGCAGCTGACATCACATGTTTCAGAGGAGCGCTCATGCTTTTCTGTGCTCTCTTGAGTTAACAGAGAAGGTTACTGTGATCAGCTAGACTTACTGATGTAACTGGGCATGACGAGCTGGGGAAAAGTGGGGGCACATTGCTTCACTGTATTTGATTACAGAGTGTGAGAGAGTTATAACTGTACCACTGAAGCTCAGTGTGCTGGAGCAGAACCCCTCAGTGTCCCGGGTCAGTGCCTCCCCCCTCAGCACCTGCAGTAGGTCCCAGCTGCAGCAGTGCAGTCTCTGCGCAGTCTGACTGAGGGAGGTTTTTGTACGGCTCTCTATCACTGTGTGAACACACCACCACTGTGGTGACTCTGACAGTAGTAATCTTCTGCATCTTCAGCCTGGACTCCACTGATGGTCAGAGTGAAGTCAGTCCCAGATCCACTGCCACTGAATCGATCAGGAATCCCTGAGATACGCTGATTTACAAACTTTATCAGGAGTTTAGGAGCTTCTCCTGGCTTCTGGTTATACCAGGCCATTCTTTCACCATGACTATCTTTATACACAGCAGTGCTGGTTCTACAGCTCAGGGTGACAGTGTCTCCTATGAGAGCAGATTTACCAGCAGGAGTCTGAGTCACAGTCACCTGTCCTGTGGAGTCTGAAATGAGAAACAGCAACACACAAATACTACGTAACCTGAAGATGCATTAAATAATATCAAAATTAGTCAGAAACAACTTTTATGTTCTATTCATACATTGTCTGGAGTATAATTTTGTTTTTCGTGTTTTCATGAATCTCACCCTGGATGCAGAAAGCGAGTGCCCAGATGAAGATGGTGATAAAAGTCATTGTTGCTGTGGGTTCTGTTGCCATGAAGGACAGCTCTCAGTCATCAAGTGTTAAACTCACAGGACTATAAACACTCCCAGAGCACTGAAGCATGTGCTGCCAATGCAAAGTGTCTTCTCTATGCAAATGGTCTTCCTGGGTACAGCAGGCACTTGTAGCCCAGCAGTGCTGTGGACTGGAGACTGTGGGCTGTGACAGAGAGAGAGTTCAACAGCAGCACCAGGACAGCAGCAGAGGTGTCAGTCACTCTGGTTTGACGTACAGTCACAGTTCACTTCACACATTAACATCTACAGAAATTAAAATCATGACATTGCAGGGTGGTTTAGAAGACCCTGCTGCTTAAAAGGGTGAGAACTATGATTGTTTCTGCACTAGAGGTGTACAGAGATGTCATTATCTCTATCTGTTCAACCAACAAACTTATATGTCTCTGTCTCTGTATTTGGATAGAAGACTGGAGATGGGCGTGGTTTATACTGGAAGTCATGTTAAATTGGGCAAATGTATTTTCTAAACTAATACTCATTGGCGATGCAATTTTTGTGCCTTCAAAGCATCAAATTTATTTAATATTGGCATATAATTAATTATGAAATATATTTCCACATCCTCTTACTGTACTATTCATCTCTGTCTCTCTCTCTTTTTATTTTTAACTTCATTTTACAGAAAGATTCTGTTCTGCATTGGAACTAAAAACGATTCACAGTAAAGATATAAAGAAAAACATCATTCAGTTGAAGGGAATCACCTTAAATTCCAGTGATGCTGGGTTTGCATTTCATGATGTGTTAACGTTACTGCAGGTCGCCGGGGAAACGTGAATTACTACTTTGCAACAGTAATTACATAACGGTAATACATTAACTTTTTTTGCCTGTTTTATTTTATTTTTTGATTTTTTTTTCCACCTACTGAACTGTTTGGATAGACTGCAAACCATCTGAACCCCACCACCAATGAGAAAATTAAAAGACTCTTTTAATTCATAAAGCTTCATTTACCAAAATCAAACTGACTGGTCAGTGTCCCCCAGCTAGTTTAGGGGGGGCTCCATAAAGTTACCCAAGGAAGCTTTGAGAGCCTGCACACACAGGATGACTGAGGACAGAGATGCAACATCCTCACAGACATTGTAGGTTGCTTCCTGAAAAGGCTGCAGTGTCTTGACTGTGGCCTCCACTATGCGTCACTGGTGGTGCGAGAATGAGCCCCTAAATCCATCTGTGTCCCCATGGCAACGATTGCCCTTTTCTGCTCTAGCAGCCGCAGGAGCGTGTGGAATGTAGAATTCCACCTGGTGGACACGTCATGCACCAGGGCGTTCACAGGGAGGCCAATCTCCTCCTGGATTTCGTGGAGTTTCACAGCGGCCTTGTTTGAGCGACGCGCAAACTCTGTGATTTTCCTGCCGGTGGTGATGGCAAGGCTCACTGCTCGGCGCTGTTTCAGAGCATTGGAAACGACCAAGCGCAGAGAATGAGCCATGCACCTGATGTGCACAAAGCCGCCATCAGCGATGGCCTTCACCATGTTTGAGGACAAAAAACTGTACAAAAAACTGACCATTGACCTCATTTTGCCATGCTGCGATGAGGTTCTGGAGCTGATCGAGTATATTCACTGCAGTGTGATCCGCACTGATCATGGCCATGTTGAGGAGGGCAGTGACCCTGTCTGTGTGTCATTGCCCCAGATCCAGTGATCTCACTTCCTACCCAATGCCCTGTGAGTGACATGTAGGCATTAGTGGAAAACCTCCTCGTCCAAATGTCTGTGGCACAGTGTTTTTGAACTGAACGCAGCCATTATGGGTGACAAAGAGGAGGCTGGTTGTGGCTGTGTATTAGCCCTTGCTGGGGGAGCTGAATGGAGGCTGGTTGTAGCTGTGTATTAGCCCTTGCTGGGGGAACTGAACGGAGGCTGGTTGTGGCTGTGTATTAGCCCTTGCTGGGGGAACTGAACGGAGGCTGGTTGTGGCTGTGTATTAGCCCTTGCTGGGGGAACTGAACGGAGGCTGGTTGTGGCTGTGTATTAGCCCTTGCTGGGGGAACTGAACGGAGGCTGGTTGTGGCTGTGTATTAGCCCTTGCTGGGGGAACTGAACGGAGGCTGGTTGTGGCTGTGTATTAGCCCTTGCTGGGGGAACTGAACGGAGGCTGGTTGTGGCTGTGTATTAGCCCTTGCTGGGGGAACTGAACGGAGGCTGGTTGTGGCTGTGTATTAGCCCTTGCTGGGGGAACTGAACGGAGGCTGGTTGTGGCTGTGTATTAGCCCTTGCTGTTGGACCTGGGCAGACACGGTCACAACAAAATGTTTGAAATGCATGTGGCTGTGCATTACAGATGTTGATAGGTGTTTCACATCCCTGCCTCTGCTTATTGTGACCTTAAACAATTTGCATTTGACTTTAGTTGTCTCAGATGGACTGATTGTAAAGTGCTCCCAGATAGCACTGGTTGTTTTGCGATTTTTTTTGTGCTGCAGAGTCCATTACTTGCTTCACAAATCACTTGTTGCTGTCACTTGAACTTGTTGCTGTCTGTTTAAATAACCATGACATACTTGGTAGGGTGTCAGTAGACGCTAAGTCAACATTCTATGAAACCTATCGCTGATACATATGGCATGTTACATCTTAAACGGATGAATATTGACTGAAATACAAGGTAAAACGTTGTGTTTTTTTCAATATTTCGACAGGCTTTTTTCTAGCTCCCGCACATTATGTCTCCTCCTCCTCGATGCGAGAGTTTCTCTTACATTTAAGTGTTTCATATCAATACATTATCACTCAGAGTAGAGTCAATCATTTTCTTGAGCTCAGAGGCGAATTGTGTGTTGTATTGCAGTTGTATTTGATATAATATTCATATTGACTCTGGTCTGAGAGGTTGTGATGTGAAATGGCTGCACTTTATAACACACATGGTTTGTGCACTCTCCACTGTTTATTTTCAAATGTCAGCACTTCTGCTCTGATCCCAGAACAGCAGGGTGAAAAAGACAGCAGCTCTCTGAGGAACAGATTATTCTGGAGTATATTACATTTGTAAATATCATATAATTTGCTTATCTATCCTTGATATTACATGATAGTCATTTAGCAGATGCTTTTATCCAAAGCAGCTTGCAGTTAAGTGGGATGTCCAGGGGCCAGTCCCCCCTGGGAGCAATGTGGGGTTAGGGGCCTGACAGTGATGGTGGTTAAAGTGCTGGACCTCAGGGGTCTTGATCATTTATCTTAGCCACTATGCTACAGGCTACCCCTGTAAGCTGATGCTTGGAGGATGCAGGCATTGATCCTGCTACCTCTCACATGCTAAGCGAGCGCTCTACCATTTGAGCTAATCCCCCGATTGATGTTCCCATAAATGTGCCAGTGAGAGTTAAAATATGTTTCTGTATTTTCTTAGGGCTTGATTGTCAGTACGCCGGCCTCTTAGCCGAGGTTTGTGTTTGTTTTTCCCTGTCCGTGTCTGCCACATGCTTTCGTTTTCAGTTTCCCTGTGTGTCAGCAACGCCCCCTCCTCCCCCTGCTCTCATCACCTGACAAGATTCACCTGCCTGCCTGCTCACCTGTGCCCCATTTCCCCTCATTATTCTGCCTACTTACACCCTGCCTCTTCCAGTGTTCTTTGCCAGTTTGTGCCAGTGCTTTCCCTGTGTTGTTCCTGCCTGTTTTTTTAATTCTCTGCCTGTTTGTTGACTTTACCTTTTTGTCTATTGTTCTGGATTGTTTCCCTCTGACTTCGAGCTTTGACCCTGCCTGCTCCCCAACTATGATTCTGGTTTTGTGATTTGTACTTAAGAAATAATCAGCCTTTTTGAACCTGTCCTGGTTTCGTCTGCAATTGAGTCCTAGCCTGATTTGTGACACTGATATTGAAAAAAGAAACATATACATACAAACTAACCCGATATTGCCCAGTGAGTAAGGTACTATATCAATAAGCAAAGCTGTGAGTCTAATATAAAATAAACTCAGTGCTATATAACCAGGGAAGAAACAATTCCCATGACACAAGGATGAAGTGATAAGAGGATTATTAAGTTAGCACAGTAATTGCATACTGCTGAAGTGATCAGAGGATTATAAGGTTAACACACTAATGATAAAGTTATATTTTATTACATTTTCTCATACATAGGGCAACTCAAGAGGGCGCTTTATCACTTTTTCTCCACTGAAAGGGCACTTTAGAGGACATTTTATCACATTTTCTCATTCATAGGGCAGCTCTAGAGGGCACTTCATCATGTTTTCTCATGCATAGGGGCGCCCAGAGGGCACTTCTGTGGCATTTTTTAAGCAAAAGGGCACCAGAGAGGGCAACTGCCCCCTGTGTTGAATTGGAAGTAACTATCATTCCCTCTCAAGGCTCAGATACCCTGACTAAAATTCAATCTCAGTATATTTGTGTATTAGATGTTTATTAGATGGATGAGAATTTATTGAACCACTGAAGCTCAGTGTGCTGGAGCAGAACCCCTCAGTGTCCCGGGTCAGTGCCTCCCCCCTCAGCACCTGCAGTAGGTCCCAGCTGCAGCAGTGCAGTCTCTGTGCAGTCTGACTGAGGGAGGTTTTTGTACGGCTCTCTATCACTGTGTGAACACACCACCACTGTGGTAATTCTGACAGTAGTAATCTCCTGCATCTTCAGCCTGGACTCCACTGATGGTCAGAGTGAAGTCAGTCCCAGATCCACTGCCACTGAATCGATCAGGAATCCCTGAGTAACGTGATGTTGCCCAATAGATCAGGAGTTTAGGAGCTTCTCCAGGTTTCTGCTGATACCAGGCTAGGTAGTGATTACCATTATAAACATACACAGCAGGGCTGGTTCTACAGCTCAGGGTGACAGTGTCTCCTATGAGAGCAGATTTACCAGCAGGAGTCTGAGTCACAGTCACCTGTCCTGTAGACTCTGAGGAGAAGAAACAACACCTCAAAAATCCTAATTTTAGCAACATACAACATATATTATTTAATGGATATGAAACAATCAGATTACCTGTTGATACCACAGAAAAAATAATTTTGTTGATTTTATAACTTTTCAATAGACAATTATAATATGTGTTTCTGAATGTTCCCAACTCTTACCCTGAATGCAGAAAGCGAGTGCCCAGATGAAGATGGTGATAAAAGTCATTGTTGCTGTGGGTTCTGTTGCCATGAAGGACAGCTCTCAGTCATCAAGTGTTAAACTCACAGGACTATAAACACTCCCAGAGCACTGAAGCATGTGCTGCCAATGCAAAGTGTCTTCTCTATGCAAATGGTCTTCCTGGGTACAGCAGACACTTGTAGCCCAGCAGTGCTGTGGACTGGAGACTGTGGGCTGTGACAGAGAGAGAGTTCAACAGCAGCACCAGGACAGCAGCAGAGGTGTCAGTCACTCTGGTTTGACATAGAGTCACAGTTCACTTCACACATTAACATTTACAGAAATTACAATCATGTCATTGCAGGATGGTTTAGAAGACCCTGCTGCTTAAAAGGGAGAGCACTATGACTGCATCTGCACTGGCTGTATAAGTGAGGTGCAGATTCACTTCTGAGCTCATTTTTGGGGTTCATTGTTGACTTTTTATAAGTATCCTGATAAACATTTTTTTGTCTCCATGGAGGACATTTAAAAGATTTAATGTGTCAAAATTTGACATTACACACCGCCTAAGTGATCAGAGGATTATAAAGATTGCACACTAATTATAAAGTTATATTTAATTCCATTTTCTCGTACATAGAGCAACTCTATAAGGAGCTTTGTCACTTTTTCTCCACTGGAAGGGCACTTCAGAGGACATTTTATCATAGTTTCTCATTCATAGGGCAGCTCTATGGGGCACTTCATCATGTTTTCTCACGTGTACGGGCATCCAGGAGGGCACTTTCGCAACATGTTTTTAAGCAAAAGGGTACCGGGGGGTGATTACATAGTGTCTCCTATGACAGCAGATCTCCCAAAATGAAGAGAGAGCCTCCATCCCTGATCAGCACTATGGGCAGTTATGTAATTTCTCTGGACTGTCCTGCACAGGGTGTTCACTGCTACTCTTTCCACAGATATGTACAACTACAATACATTCAAAATATTATTAATATGATACAAAATCGCATTCAACTGATTGACCAAGCAACTTTGAATTGTATTCAGTGTCATTTGAATTTGAAATAACTATCATTCCCTCTCAAGGCTTTGATATCCTGACCTTTAATTCAGTCTCAGTATATTTGTGTATTCGATGTGAATTAGATGTATGAGAGTTTACTGAACCTCAGAAGTTCAGTGTGCTGGAGCAGAACCCCTCAGTGTCCCGGGTCAGTGCCTCCCCCCTCAGCACCTGCAGTAGGTCCCAGCTGCAGCAGTGCAGTCTCTGTGCAGTCTGACTGAGGGAGGTTTTTGTACGGCTCTCTATCACTGTGTGAACACATCATTACTGCTGATCACATGTGCACTCTGACAGTAGTAATCTCCTGCATCTTCAGCCTGGACTCCACTGATGGTCAGAGTGAAGTCAGTCCCAGATCCACTGCCACTGAATCGATCAGGAGTCCCTGAGTAACGTGATGTTGCATCGTAGATCAGGAGTTTAGGAGCTTCTCCAGGTCTCTGCTGGTACCAGTGTAACAAGCTATTGCTAAGCACAGCAGGGCTGGTTTTACAGCTGAGGGTGACAGTGTCTCCTATGAGAGCAGATTTACCAGCAGGAGTCTGAGTCACAGTCACCTGTCCTGTGCATTCTGAAAGGAGGAATAAAAAAATTAATGTTTATATTATCCATTGATACATTAGGATGTTACATCATTGCCCAGACAGTTATTTCATAAAGTTTTACAAAAACTTAAAACTAACAAATTTAAACTTTTAAGTTTTGTACTTCCATTCAATTAAAATTGACGACATCATATCTATTTGAATATTTTTCACAAATCTCACCCTGAATGCAGAAAGCGAGTGCCCAGATGAAGATGCTGATAAAAGTCATTGTTGCTGTGGGTTCTGTTGCCATGAAGGACAGCTCTCAGTCATCAAGTGTTAAACTCACAGGACTATAAACACTCCCAGAGCACTGAAGCATGTGCTGCCAATGCAAAGTGTCTTCTCTATGCAAATGGTCTTCCTGGGTACAGCAGGCACTTGTAGCCCAGCAGTGCTATGGAGGCTGACTAGGGCTTATGGGCTGTGACACAGACAGAGCAGTTTAACACTGGTGTAACAGTGTCTAGATAGCAGGATCACAATCCAAACCAACATCATTCACATTTTGCCATCATATTCTTTTTCCCACATGTACCCCTGTTAAACAGTGCAGTGTAAACCTTTGAGGCAGTGAAATTGCACAATTAGATTTTAACACTTTGATTTTGCCTAATTTTCAGGGTGTGAGTTATTTATGTCCTATTACTGCTGCACTCACACATAATCCATAATCTGATTGTTTCCCATTACACTGAAGCACCAGACATGGCTGACTACTGCAGCCATTGCTGTTTTTCCACTGTAGTGAAAAAGGCTTTTGCTGCTCTCTCCATCGTAGTCAACAAGGACAGGGTATCACCGGAGGGGTACGGAACAAGTGTGGAAGTGTTTCTGTATTGTGGCGCTGGGAGAGGTGGAGGAAGGAGCAAGCTCCTCAGCTCCTCCCACTGTACTGCTGTCAGTCTCCTGGTTCCCTCCCTCAGCCTGGAGAGTTAACTGGAGCTGCAGCAGCAGAGGCCTCACTAACAGGCAGCCTCACCTGAGAGTGATTTCTAATCAACTCAGCTGTGAGCACTTGCCTTCAATAAGGCCTTCTATTTAAGTACAGCCTGAGATGCTGAAGGTGGACTTTGAGCTGTTGTGTGGCTGTTTGACTTGGCCTTGCTGTGGGTTTTTTTTTTTTTTTTTTTTTTTTTTTGGGTTAAAGCTTGTTTTTGAGTATGTTCTTGTTTTGTAGTCCCCCCCCCCCCCCCCAGAAAAAATAAATAAATAAACAAATGAAAGGCCTTTGGCCACTTTTTGTTGTGTTTTACTTCCACTCACCACCTGGCTCAGCTCAGTGGACTCACCTGCCACTGTGCCACCACATTTATAACATTAAATGAAACACATGAATTTGTTTCATGGGTTTTTGAAGTACATTGGTTTGTTTCCCAAGAATTATTAGCCTAAAGGTTTGATTCAAGAATATGATCATTCATGCATTTTTGCATCAGTATTACATTTTCAGATGTATGAGATTATCATCTATGAGAACTACACAGAGAAAATAAGTCCCATAAAATCTGATGTCACTTTATCAACTTTTGTTGGATTTTAAAAATGCAAGTTATAAGATATGAGTTAAGTAATATTTCATCATAAAATGATGTCATGTATTCAAAGCCCCTTCCTCTATAGACATTTACATTTTTATTCATGTGTATTATATTTTTCTAAATAGCCCACATGAACACTTTTATTTTAAAACAGCCTAAATAACACATCCATTTTTTTTTTTTTCAAAATTTGCATCATAGAGTAAGTTAGACTGTTGTTGGTGCTCTTATAAAACTCTTACTTGTTCAGCACTGTAAACTCTTGCCGTTACTTAAAACATTTTACTCTTTTAAATTTACAACATAGAATTGGACACTATTCACATCATTCTGTTTCCCAGCAACAGTAATATGTTCAAATAGTTTAGAATTTTCAGTATTTCAGCCTCTATGGTGTCACAATAGGAATGTTCTTAAAATACAAACAACTATCAATTAATATGTCATTTGAACTTGTCATTGATTGCAACAATATCTTACCAAAATGTACCAGTCACTTAGAAAAGTAGAAGACAATATTGTGTTCCACTATTTTCTTGGACAGTTACATCCTTCAGACTTGTAAGTAGATACCTAAAGCTTTTCCTCAAATGCAGTGTCTCCTTGTCATTACTTCAAAATTAATTGATTACTTCTGTAACTGAATGTAACAGATTTTTATATTCAGAAATTACAGGAGTTTTAATGTTTTACCTTAATGTAGCTTGTTAGCTAGCCAGCTATGTAGGGTAAGTCAAGTAAGGGTGTCATATCATAAATGAGAATGGCCAATGTTGGTGCAAACTTGTTTTGCCATAAGGTGCAAATATGTCCATTCTGAATTAATTACAATTCACAAGTCATTGTGATAAAAGTAACATTATGAAATAAAAGTTTCATTATGAATTAAAACAGGCTTTGCTCAAAAAAAGCTATTTGTGAAGAAAATGTATGATTATAAAATAAAGATCAAATAATTCATTACTACATCATTATGAAGCAAATGTAAACATGATAACGGCACTGTGAAATTCAATATGCTGAAATAATACTTTATCATACTGGGGTGAATGTTATTTATTGAATTCTTTCACAATTTATCAACTCATTTATTATCTGATTATGTGACTGTTCATTACATAAACATTTGTGTTTATTTAAATATGATTAAAATAGCATTCCATAACTATGATGTCACAATGGGAAGGAAGTTCAAATGTAGAACACTGACAACTGATGCAGAATTGAACATAAAGGACAGACAGAAATTATTATGAATGACTGTCATTTACATGGTGATCATGCAGAGTATGGTGTCTGGTACAAAGAGAGCGCAGTACAGTCATTTGAGATGGGCCCAGGTGAAGTTGTGCTTTCTCCTGTCTTGTATTTGCATGCCATATAATTTGCACTAAGCTGAAGTTCCGAATTCCTGAATTCAGGATACATGCAAATTCTTTTCTGTCTGAAAATAATATTCTCAGATTTATTGAAGGACACTGTTCTAACTACTATCCATGACAGAGCTGGGTGAAGGGAGTTATATCAGTGTCTGTATTTCATACCCAGCGATTATGCACATAGATCAGAGCAGATCAAGATGTTATGAATGAAAATTATAATGTACTGCTTTTATGTACATTTAACTTTAAATATATGGACATGCTGCTCAAATGAGTAGACCATGTTAGATTCACAAACTGTTCATTTCTCCAAGAGTTTTAGCAGTCAGAGCAGAAAGACTCTCAGACACTTCTCACCTTACACTGCTAACATTTACCTTGAGTCTGATTTATGTAGGTCTAGCTCTGAGTTTGAGCTCTAGTTCACCCAGTCTGCTTGGCTCCACTTAATGAGCAGCCAGCCTCTGACTGTTCACCTCGTTCTCAGGCTCTTGCTGAGTCTGTTGAATTGTCTCCACACAGCAGTTCCTCTGCTTATGCCTCTGCTGGAGGAGATGATGTGGGGACAGAGGCTGAGAGTCTACCAAGGCTCTGTGCTCACGTGGCTCCTGGCCATCACCATGGAATCAAGGATGCCTCTACCTGCCAGCACACATGAGTCTCTCTCCTCTGTCTTAGGATGTCCTGATCAGCACCAGCTCCAAATAAATGCATTTGGTTACGCAGTAAGAGAGCGCCCACGCTACAGCGCTCACTATCAAATCATGCATATGATGTGAATAGTTGCAGATTACCATGAGCAAAGGGTATGTGTTATTCCATATGGTTATCTGTTTAAAGACTGTTTGTGCCGACCTCATCAAATGAGGGCCATTTGATGCTAAGATTACAACATTCTGTTGTATGATTCAGACAAACCAATATGTATTTGATAATATCAGTCTGGGCAACATACTGATAAATAACTAGTCAGGACAGCAACGATTTTGTACTGTACTTAGACTTGATGATTTTCCACACCACAAGGGGGAGCCACCCTACTGTGATATAAGAGGGGTTATATGGTCTCTATTTGAGAAGAACCACAGAGACACCATAATAATGATTATGAAACACCTCTGTAGAACACACATCAGTCCAATGGAGGGGCCGATAGTGCCTCACTTTCACACTGTGTTCAACACAAGGGACTGAGGTGGCACCCAAGTGACCGTAGTATTGTTGAGGATAATACAGTAACAGCTGTAAGGGTGAGGAAGAGTCAGCTCAGGTGTGAAGCTGTTGATGGAAACAGCACCGCTGTCCAATCCAGTTCAAGACTAAAGATCCTGACTAGTTCAGTCTCTCTGACAGATTTAAGCTATGTTTCTAAATTATTCCTTCATTCATGTCCATACTTTCTGTCATTGAAAATGTAAAAGAAGTTTACTCTTATGGAAACCTACCCAAAAAAATCACATTTGATATGATGGTATTAATTGTGAAAAAGTTCAGATTTACTTTTATTGAGAGTGAATGCAGAAAACTGCTTCATGAATGTAATCCAGTTGCTGGTTTTCTGGACTTTTAAAAAATGTGATTCATATAACCATAATTATTCATCCACTGGGCTTTGATACTGTTGGATTTACAGACATAAAAATGCTCAAATATTGTATTACTTGTGAGAGCATTTCTACGTTATAACTGAACCCCCGAAGCTCAGTGTGCTGGAGCAGAACCCCTCAGTGTCCCGGGTCAGTGCCTCCCCCCTCAGCACCTGCAGTAGGTCCCAGCTGCAGCAGTGCAGTCTCTGTGCAGTCTGACTGAGGGAGGTTTTTGTACGGGGCTGAATCACTGTGTGAACACCCAGCTACTGCTGATGTAGTGGTCACTCTGACAGTAGTAATCTCCTGCATCTTCAGCCTGGACTCCACTGATGGTCAGAGTGAAGTCAGTCCCAGATCCACTGCCACTGAATCGATCAGGAATCCCTGAGATACGCTGATTTACAAGCTTTATCAGGAGTTTAGGAGCTTCTCCAGATTTCTGTTGGTACCAGTGTAAATAGTTGTTGTTGTACACAGCAGGGCTGGTTTTACAGCTCAGGGTGACAGTGTCTCCTATGAGAGCAGATTTACCAGCAGGAGTCTGAGTCACAGTCACCTGTCCTGTGCATTCTGAAGAGAAGAATAAAAAATAAATATTAAAATTTTCTATGAGCACATTAGAATATCACACCATTGCCCTGACAGTTATTTCATATGGTTAATTTCAGCCATATACTTCCCTTTTATTAAAATCAAAAATATTATATCTATTTAAATATTTTTTAATGAATCTCACCCTGAATACAGAAAGCCGGTGCCCAGATGAAGATGTTGATAAAAGTCATTGTTGCTGTGGGTTCTGTTGCCATGAAGGACAGCTCTCAGTCATCAAGTGTTAAACTCACAGGACTATAAACACTCCCAGAGCACTGAAGCATGTGCTGCCAATGCAAAGTGTCTTCTCTATGCAAATGGTCTTCCTGGGTACAGCAGGCACTTGTAGCCCAGCAGTGCTGTGAACTGGAGACTGTGGGCTGTGACAAAGAGAGAGAATTCAACAGCAGCACCAGGACAGCAGCAGAGGTGTCAGTCACTCTGGTTTGACTTAGAGTCACAGTTCACTTCACACATTAACATTTACAGAAATTACAATCATGACATTGCAGGGTGGTTTAAAATTCCCTGCTGCTTAAAACGGTGAGAACTATGATTGTTTCTGAATTAGAGGTGTACAGAGACGTCATTATCTGTATCTCTATCTGTTCAACCAACAAACATATGTCTCTGTCTCTGTATTTGGATAGAAGACTGGAGGTGGGCGTGGTTTATACCGGAAGTCATGTTAAATTGGGCAAATGTATTTTCTAAACTAATATTCATTGGCAATGCAATTTTTGTGCCTTCAAAGCATCAAATTGATTTAATATTGGCATATAATTAATTATGAAATATATTTCATAATTAAATAAAAGTCATTGTTGCTGTGGGTTACATAAAAGTCATTGTTGCTGTGGGTTCTGTTGCCATGAAGGACAGCTCTCAGTCATCAAGTGTTAAACTCACAGGACTATAAACACTCCCAGAGCACTGAAGCATGTGCTGCCAATGCAAAGTGTCTTCTCTATGCAAATGGTCTTCCTGGGTACAACAGGCACTTGTAGCCCAGCAGTGCTGTGGAGGCAGACTAGGGCTTATGGGCTGTGACACAGACAGAGCAGTTTAACACTGGTGTAACAGTGTCTGGACAGCAGGATCACAATCCAAACCAACATCATTCGCATTTTGCCATCATATTCTTTTTCTCACATGTACCCCTGTTAAACAGTGCAGTGTAAACCTTTGAGGCGGTGAAATTGCACAATTAGATTTTAACACTTTGAAACCTTGGATTTTGCCTAATTTTTGTGGTTAGAGTTATTTCTGTCCTATCACTGCTGCGATCACACATAATCCATACTCTAATTGTTTCCCATTACACTGAAGGACAATTGTACTCTCCATCGTAGTCAACAAGGACAGGGTATCACCGGAGGGGTATGGAACAAGTGTGGAGGTGTTTCTGTATTGTGGTGCTGGGAGAGGTGGAGGGAGGAGCAAGCTCCTCAGCTCCTCCCACTGTACTGCTGTCAGTCTCCTGGTTCCCTCCCTCAGCCTGGAGAGTTAACTGGAGCTGCAGCAGCAGAGGCCTCACGAACAGGCAGCCTCACCTGAGAGTGATTTCTAATCAACTCAGCTGTGAGAACTTGCCTTCAATTAGGCACAATCTATTTATCTATTTATTGTTTATCTATTTAAGCACAGCCTTTATTGACTGAAGGGGGGCTTTCACATTAGACTTTGAGCTTTTGTGTGGCTGTTTGACCTGGCTGTGCTGTTTTTGAGTTTAAACTTGTGTTTGAGTATGTTCTTGTTTTGTAGTTGTCACCCCCCCCCCCCCCCCCCCCCCCCCATTTATAGAGTTTTGCTTGATAGAGACATTTTTATATACATATATATGACTCTATTTTTTTAAAACAGCCTAAATGATGCATCCATATATATATATATTTTTTTTTTTTTTTTCAAAATTTGCCTCATTTGACCAAGAAATTAAATCATACAATACTGTACCATCATAAAGACCATAAACACCACTGTGCCGGAATGTGCTTTAACATCATAGAGTAAGTAAGACTCCAAAAGGTATTGTCTCTTGTAAAACTCTTGCTTGGTCAGTACTGTGAACTCTTACTTTTACTTAATGTATTTTATTCTTTTAAATTTACAACATAGAATTGGACAGAATTCACATCATTCTGTTTCCCGGCAACACTAATATGTTGAAGTGGTTTAGAATTTTCAGCATTTCAGCCTCTATGATGTCACAATAGGAATGTTCTTAAAATGCAAACAGCTATCAATTAATATGTCATTTGGACTTGTCATTGATTGAAACTATATCATACCAAAATTTACCAGTCACTTTGAACAGTTGACTACAATATTGTGTTCCACTATTTTCTTGGACAGTTACATCCTTCAGACTTGTAAGTAGATACCTAAAGCTTTTCCTCAAATGCAGTGTCTCTTTGTCATTACTTCAAAATTAATCGATCAGTTCTGTGCCTGAATCTAACAGATAAGCAAAAGAAATTGGAGATTTAATGTTTTACCTTACTACAGCAAGCTAGCTATGTAGGCTAACTCAAGTAAGGCTGTCATATCGTATATGAGAATGGCCAATGTTAGTGCAAACTTGTTTTGCCGTAAGGTGCTAGTATTTCCATTCTGAATTAATTGCACTTCACAAGTAATTGTGATAAAAGTAACATAATGAAATAAAAATTCATTAAGAATAAAAACAGGTCGCTCGAAAAAGCCATTTGTAAATAAAATGTATTTTTATGAAAAAAAGATCAAATAATTCACTACTTCATCATCATGAAGTAAAATTTAAACATGATAATGGTATTGTGAAAATCAGTATGCTGAAATAATATTTTATCTTAATGGGTTGAATATCATTTGTTGAATTATTTCACAATTTATCGACTAATTTATCATCTATGTGATTATTTATTTCATAAATGTTTTTGTTTATTTAAATCTGAATAAAATGGCATTTAGCCATTTGAGGGACTGTGGGACAGAGCGTACTGAATCATATCTTCGAGCTTGACATCTCTGGCCTGTCATTCTGAAGTCAGTTAAATCAGTGCATATTAAAAGCAGATGAATGAGATTAGGACTGTGCTCCAAAAAATAAGTATATTCTCAGAGAAGTCCTCAAAGGTCGGAAGTTTGCAAATTAAATAATGGAATTTATTCTTTTAATCAAGCCAGTTCTGTACTATATACGCTTCTTGTAGCTCAGCTAAAACACTGCATTATCCTGGGCATTGTTGTGACAGAGCTAAGGTGTACCTTGAAATGGTACCTTTACATAAAAACTAAAAGTGCTTGTTTTGCCTTGTTGTTAGGTAAGTCAATAATGGTTTGGTTAGTTGCAAACAAGTGCAATTTAAGTGACTTTCATTCACATGATGATGTTGCAGGGTGTTGTGTCTGGTACAAAGAGAGGACAGTACAGTCGTTTGAGATGGGCCCAGGTGAAGTTGTACTTTCTCCTGTCTTATCTTTGCTTGCCATATAATTTGCACAAAGCTGAGGAAAACACATGAGGAAAACATAAACACAAGCACATGACAGTGAAATACGGAAATACAAACAATAACAACAAAAACAAAACCGGCTAAGAAACCAGCTGACATAACATCAATCACAATAACAGTGATAATAAGAATGAATGTGGAATAAGCAGATAATGTGTAACAGAACAGGGCAGTGGCACAGGGAGGGTGGGATCTCCTCCTCTCTGTATCAGACCCATGATGATCTGTGTCTGATCCAGCCACCTCACTACCCAGCATTCCCTTCACCTTACATAAACCTGCTAAACCCTGCAGATACCAACTGAACCCAAACCAAGGTTCATTTCTCCAAATCAATGATCATATGTCAGTCATAATATTGACTCTGTTTTCTCTACATGCATTTGGAATGGGAAACATCCCTGTATACATGTGAGGTTTTTCTATTCAGACCCAGGAGTTAGCTTTACCTATCTTCCAGCATTACTACTGCTCTGCTAACATTCACTGCATTTTATTGTGTAAAAGCTTTCCCTCACAGCACACAGGACCTTCATGGGTGACTATGGAGGCCAGATCATGCTGCTCACCCCACCTGTCTGGGCTTATATGTGGCTCATTGGCCCTCACCAATCCCTAAAGCTGTAAGAATCCTGTGGTGAAGCAGTCACTCACAATATGGGTTCAGTTCAGGATGCACTTTGGGCTTCAGTCCTCCGCTCTGCTCTGCTCTACTGCTGAAAAGCATTGCTTTGCTTCCCTTTCTCCTCAGTCTGCTTTCAGTGACTGGCACAGACATGCATTTCAAGCACTGAAAGTATTAACTGAGAAAAGTCATTGATCATGTAGTGCAAGTTTAGTTATCTTTGAAGAATACCAGCCCAAGTTCCTGTGTCCTCAGGTTCTTTCAGAAGCCCCTCAAAGCTGCACATAACAGTTGAAAGCACAGCCCAGAGATAAAGGTAATAAGTAGGCAGCATGACCATGTCTCACTGCACCACAGCACCCCCTTGTGGCCAGTTGTGTTTCCCAGAGTCTGCTTGTTGAAGCTGCACATGAAGAGTCCTCCTCTGACTCAGTATCTGCAGAGTGAAAAGAAGCAGCAGCTGAGATCACATGTTTCAGAGGAGCGCTCCTGCTTTTCTGTGCTCTCTGGAGTTAAAGTGGTTATCCAGGCTTACTGATGTAACTGAGCATTATGGGCTGGGGAAAAGTGGGGGCACATTGCTTCACTGTATTTTATTACAGAGTGTGAGAGAGTTATAATTGAACCACTGAAGCTCAGTGTGCTGGAGCAGAACCCCTCAGTGTCCCGGGTCAGTGCCTCCCCCCTCAGCAACTGCAGTAGGTCCCAGCAGTCTCTGTGCAGTCTGACTGAGGGAGGTTTTTGTACGGCTCTCTATCACTGTGTGAACACCCAGCCACTGATGGAGTGTAAACTCTGACAGTTGTAATCTCCTGCATCTTCAGCCTGGACTCCACTGATGGTCAGAGTGAAGTCAGTCCCAGATCCACTGCCACTGAATCGATCAGGAATCCCTGAGTAACGTGATGTTGCCCAATAGATCAGGAGTTTAGGAGCTTCTCCAGGTTTCTGCTGATACCAGGCTAGGTAGTGATTACCATTATAAACATACACAGCAGGGCTGGTTCTACAGCTCAGGATGACAGTGTCTCCTATGAGAGCAGATTTACCAGCAGGAGTCTGAGTCACAGTCACCTGTCCTGTAGACTCTGAGGAGAAGAAACAACACCTCAAAAATCCTAATTTTAGCAACATACAACATATATTATTTAATGGATATGAAACAATCAGATTATCTGTTGATACCACAGAAAAAATATTTTTGTTGATTTTATAACTTTTCAATAGACAATTATAATATGTGTTTCTGAATGTTCCCAACTCTTACCCTGAATGCAGAAAGCGAGTGCCCAGATGAAGATGGTGATAAAAGTCATTGTTGCTGTGGGTTCTGTTGCCATGAAGGACAGCTCTCAGTCATCAAGTGTTAAACTCACAGGACTATAAACACTCCCAGAGCACTGAAGCATGTGCTGCCAATGCAAAGTGTCTTCTCTATGCAAATGTTCTTCCTGGGTACAGCAGGCACTTGTAGCCCAGCAGTGCTGTGGAGGCAGACCAGGGCATATAGGCTGTGACACAGACAGACCAGTTTAAGTGTCCCATTGAGAAACTGCTGAGTCAGCTTGTTTCATGAACATCTCATTCATGTCTGATGAACTTGTTTCTTCTCAGAGTGTTTCAGAGCCATAACTATGTAGTGATGATGAGATTTATATGACACTAATTGTCCCCGACACCAAAAACTTAAAGCCCAAAAAAGTGACCATCTCCATCCATTGATTCTCTTTTTTGTCAAACTGACATGCATATGGGACCCATTTTGGTTCTGTATTCAAATGGTGACACAACATCATAAGACCTTTTGGTAAAATAGAACCATCATATTTAAACACTATAAAACCATTAATCATTCTACTGCACCAAATGGTGTGTTAATGATTCTGTATAAAATATGAGAGTGTATGAATATCTCTGTGATGCCATATGCTGTTTTTCTCCAGATTGTGTGGGATGTTTCTGGAATGTTCTAGATTCCTTTGCCTTCCATTAAAAAGGTTGCAGAATAATCATTAATGGCTATTTTTAAATTTTTCCGCTGAGACCAGCGTTTCATTATTTATGATTAAATTGTGCATAATATAGTCCACCTAACCTTAAGATATGTATACAATGATGTTTTAAGTAAATAAAGTGATGTTTATTTTTGATAAAATGATGTTTTTTTTGTCATGAAGAATTTATTAAATTTTCCTCCCAAAACAATTAGTTTCTGCAACTGCAATTCATTTTTAAAAAAGTTGTATTTTCAGCTTAAAACAGGATTAAGGTTTTATTCTGTTTTTTGATGGTAAGAACATGTAGACCTGGGTGTGCTAATCCAGTGCTGTTCAAACATTGGGTATACCACAAGGGTGCAATACCCTATTCAAGGGCAAATAACAAGAGTACTAATCCAGAGGAAATAAAGCTTAACAATGTGGATTTAAACAATTATATTTCATGTTAATTCACTCACCGTTGAAATATGTGTCTCACAGTCAGACTCAGAATCTCCATGTGAAATTAAAGAGAAAGACTGTATCACTGTCAGTGTTTCCCTGTATCACAGTGATCAGTTCCTTTCTCAGCATTTCACACTGTAGTTATGATATGAGCACAGTGAAGAGCCTTCTGTTGGCAATGGGATCACTGGGATGTTTCACCTCTCATATTACTGACAGATTAAATCAAGAGCAGCTCTGAGTGTCTCTGTTTGACATTTCCTTTTCACTATTTTTAACTTAATTGTTTACTTGTCTCCATTTTCAACAGCCAATCATATTTATAGGGCCATCACATATGAGTTAAACAGCACTGGTTGGAACAGCTCAGATCAGAATCTGATACCAAACTGTAGCTTCCTCTCTGTTATTGCAGTGTTATAACACCAGGTGAGAGATGGTGTTCTGACTCCCTCCTGTGGTCACTGTGTGTAATGTCAGCTACTGTGAAGTGAGTTAAATGAAAGTTCTCCAGACTGAGTGACTCCACAGACAGACTGATGAAATGTGAATGAACTTATGTTTGTATACTTTTTATGTTTGGAAAACACAAACATTTCATACACATAAACTAATTCGTCCTGCAGGTTTTGAAACTGAGGAAAATACTTCCTGATATTTGGTTTTACAGGTTGTACAGGCATTAAAATGCTGTGACATCATATGAAATGACACAGCATGTAGACATTATTATTGGCCTTCATTCTATTAGATTGCTGAGTGTGAGAAAGCTATTACTGAACAACAGAAGGCCAGTGTGCTGGAGCAGAACCCCTCCGTGTCCTGGGTCAGTGCCTCCCCTCTCAGCACCTGCAGTAGGTCCCAGCTGCAGTAGTGCAGTCTCTGTGCAGTCTGACAGAGGGAGGTTTTTGTACGGCTCTCTATCACTGTGTGAACACATAGCTACTGCTGATGTAGTGTTCACTCTGACAGTAGTAATCTCCTGCATCTTCAGCCTGGACTCCACTGATGGTCAGAGTGAAGTCAGTCCCAGATCCACTGCCACTGAATCGATCAGGAATCCCTGAGTAACGTGATGTTGCTCTATAGATCAGGAGTTTAGGAGCTTCTCCAGGTTTCTGCTGATACCAGGCCAAGCAGTTGTTGGTACCACCACAGTTGGTGTTAACTGCAGGGCTGGATCTACAGCTCAGGGTGACAGTGTCTCCTATGAGAGCAGATTTACCAGCTGGAGTCTGAGTCACAGTCACCTGTCCTGTGGATTCTGGAGGGAAGAATAAAAAAATGTCATCAAAACATTCACCTACAAAGACATTTGTATTTTCACAACTTTTCACTTGAAAATATGTATTGCTAATTAAACAAATCAATATAATAATATATTTTAAAAGAGCAAAAGGTTGATTGTTTTATAAATCTCACTTTGAATGCAGAAAGTGAGTACCCAGATGAAGATGGTGATAAAAGTCATTGTTGCTGTGGGTTCTGTTGCCATGAAGGACAGCTCTCAGTCATCAAGTGTTAAACTCACAGGACTATAAACACTCCCAGAGCACTGTGTCTTCTCTATGCAAATGGTCTTCCTGGGTACAGCAGGCACTTGTAGCCCAGCAGTGCTGTGGAGGCAGACTAGGGCTTATGGGCTGTGACACAGACAGAGCAGTTTAACACTGGTGTAACAGTGTCTGGACAGCAGCATCACAATCCAAACCAACATCATTCACATTTTGCCATCATATTCTTTTTCTCACATGTACCCCTGTTAAACAGTGCAGTGTAAACCTTTGAGGCGGTGCTATTGCACAGTTAGATTTTAACACTTTGAAATCTTGGATTTTGCCTAATTTTCGTGGTGTGAGTTGTTTATGTCCTATCACTGCTGTGCCCATGCACAATGTGTGCTGCCAATGCAAAGTGTCTTCTCTATGCAAATGGTCTTCCTGGGTACAGCAGGCACTTGTAGCCCAGCAGTGCTGTGGAGGCAGATTAGGGCTTATGGGCTGTGACACAGACAGAGCAGTTAAACGTCTCCAGAAATAGACCAGGGTCAAAGTCCCACCAATGGGTCAGCACATACACATGACTATCTCTGTGCTGCCAAATGCTGCTGTTCCTATTTAAAGTGCTCTCAAAACCATCATTTTTATTAATTACAGGAGTTTTTAAATGACATCTTTAAACCTCTTACTCAAAACTTCCAAACTAAATAAGGTGACCACCTCTTCCCATTGAACCACCAGTGGGTCATCCAGACAGACGGTGGTTCTCGAGCAGACGGAATTTGTCTCGCGCAATCACAATGCATGGTCGGAACTAACTGTTGTATAAAGTGCATTGTGTGTAATACATGTGCGGTATAACTGTGCATCATTATCTATTAAGTGTACAGTTAGCTAGCTAATGTTATTGTTAGAATTCAGGTTAGCTAGCTAGCTGCTTTGCCTTTTTGCTAACAAACAACTAATGCATACCTGTCGTACTGACTGCACAAGTGTAATGATAAACACTGCTGTTTTTATTAATACTGCCTTGTAGCCTACAGATATTAGAATGTATTGTGTACAAATATGATAATGTAGCCAAGCAGATATAATGACACTGCAATGCTGTTCAGGTAAAATGATCTTAAATGAATAATTCATGCTTTGAAAAGAAAGTTCTGCTGTTCTTTGACTGCTTCTTGTACTCCTGCTGCTACTACTTCAGTGCTTACTGTACCTACTAGAAGTTTCAACATACTGATAATAAGAAGTAGTCTTATTATAATGTATGTTATATTATGACATAGTCGTCACACTGTAGTTATGATATGAGCACAGTGAAGAGCCTTCTGTTGGCAATGGGATCACTGGGATGTTTCACCTCTCATATTACTGACAGATTAAATCAAGAGCAGCTCTGAGTTTCTCTGTTTGACATTTCCTTTTCACTATTTTTAATTTAATTGTTTATTTGTTCCCATTTTCAACACCCAATCATATTTATAGGGCCATCACATGTGTGTTAAACAGCACTGGTTAGAACAGCTCAGATCAGAATTGGATAGCAAACTGTAGCTTCCTCTCTGTTATTGCAGTGTTATAACACCAGGTTAGAGATGGTGTTCTGTCTCCCTCCGGTGGTAAAAATTCTTCCTGATATTTGGTTATACAGGTTGTACAGGCATTAAAATGCTGTGACATCGTATTGAATGACACAGCATGTAGACATTATTATTGGCCTTCATTCTATGAGATTGTTGAGTGCGAGAAAGCTATCACTGAAACACTGAAGCTCAGTGTGCTGGAGCAGAACCCCTCAGTGTCCCGGGTCAGTGCCTCCCCCCTCAGCACCTGCAGTAGGTCCCAGCTGCAGCAGTGCAGTCTCTGTGCAGTCTGACTGAGGGAGGTTTTTGTATGGCTCTCTATCACTGTGTGAATATATTTGTGCTGCTGATCCAGTGGTAACTCTGACAGTAGTAATCTCCTGCATCTTCAGCCTGGACTCCACTGATGGTCAGAGTGAAGTCAGTCCCAGATCCACTGCCACTGAATCGATCAGGAATCCCTGAGATACGCTGATTTGCAAGCTTTATCAGGAGTTTAGGAGCTTCTCCAGATTTCTGCTGGTACCAGGCTAAACAGTTATTGTTGTTAACAGCAGGGCTAGTTTTACAGCTCAGAGTGACAGTGTCTCCTATGAGAGCAGATTTACCAGCAGGAGTCTGAGTCACAGTCACCTGACCTGTGGATTCTGAACAGAAAAAAACAGGACACATTCATAACCATACTTGAATAATCATATTTTTATACATGTAATAAAAACAGTAAAATAATAATTTTTGAACAAATATATGGTAAACTCTCATCATACAGATTTGATTGTTTCAAAAATCTCACCCTGAATGCAGAAAGCGAGTGCCCAGATGAAGATGGTGATAAAAGTCATTGTTGCTGTGGGTTCTGTTGACATGAAGCACAGCTCTCAGTCGTCAAGTGTTAAACTCACAGGACTATAAACACTCCCAGAGCACTGAAGCATGTGCTGCCAATGCAAAGTGTCTTCTCTATGCAAATGGTCTTCCTGGGTCAGCAGGCACTTGTAGCCCAGCAGTGCTGTGGAGGCAGACTAGGGCTTATGGGCTGTGACACAGACAGAGCAGTTTAACACTGGTGTAACAGTGTCTGGACAGCAGTATCACAATGCAAACCAACATTTTGCCATCATATTCTTTTTCTCACATGTACCCCTGTTAAACAGCACATACACCCCTCCTCTGACTCATCTCTATAGATGCAGCATTGGCCTTTGAGCAGGTGAAATTGCATGCAGAAACTTCAGGTCTTGCCTAATGTTAATGCTATGGGTTAAGTCAGTTATAAGTTAGTTATCCTCTATCACTACTGCACTGACAAGTAATGCATATTGTGATTGATTCCCATTATATTAAATTACCAGTCAGGTCTGGCTTCTGCAGCCATTGCTGTTTCTGCACTGCAGTGAATGAGGCTTTTGCTGCTTTCCTACATAAACATGCTAAATTAACTGGATGTGATCTGAACATTATCCTGATTGGTAATAACTCAGTTTCATTTAAACTGGGTAATTCTGAGAGGGGAATAATCGAGCTCTGATCTGATGTGTTCCTGCTCAGGAGTGCCTCTCAGTGTAGGGTGGGAGCAACACACAGTTATATAAACAGTAAAAGAAAGTGTTTCCATTACTTCAAAGCACTTCAGTATTATAACACTTTTAAAAGCAATAATGAGTAATGTGTAATATATGAGAGTTTTGAATAACACTGCAAACTCCATCTATTTATGACATTAAATGAAGGGCAGCAATTTTGTTCTGTCTTTTTTAGGTTTCTTTTCTAGCTTTGATTCTGTTACTACAGTGTTATTACATCAGGTGCAATAGTGGTGCTCTGCCTCCCTCATGTGGTCACTGTATGTAATGGCGTTTTGTGTGAGAGTTTGAATGGAACTGCTGTAGACTGAGGGGCTTCACAGACAGATATACTCCATACACATCAGTGGTGGTTGGTGAAACTTGGGGAGGACTGCTGAGAGAAGGAGTGTGAAGCAGCAGAGCATCAAAGACAAACAAGGTTCACGAAGCAGCAATATATGGAAAAAAAGTATATTCATTTGTTTCATGGGTTTTTTAAGTACATCAGATTGTTGACCAAGAATTATTAGCCTGTAAGTTTGATTCAAGAATAGGGTCATTCATGCATTTTTGCATCAGTATTACATTTTCAAATATTATGGTTATCATCTAAGAGAACTCCAGAGAAATGAATAATAAGTCCCATAAAATGTTATGTCAGTTATCAACTTTTGTCGGCTTTGTAAAAGTTCAAATTATAAGATATGAGTTAATATTTAATTATAAAACGATATAATGTATGTAAATAAGTAAATGAAAATAAATGTTTAACATTATGTTACACCCTTCTATATTTCAGTACAATTAATTTTCAGACAAAACTGAATGCACTTAGAAGGACTTTATTGTGATGTGGCAAATTGTGTAACGGTACACACATTTGATCTTGGGATTGGTGTCCAAGGGGGCGGCATGATACCTCACAATTTTGGGTGAGGTGCCCCCCCCCCCCCCCCCCACTGGACCACTAGAAGAGAAAGACAAATACGGAAGAAAGGAAGTAGATATGAAGATGGAGATAGGGAGGGGAGGGATGCTGGAAGGAAAGAGCGTGATGGTAGAGAGGAACATGGCAATTTAATACCTGCGGAGAAAACCGGATTGGACGAACAGAGGCATTTGCATGAGGGGTTGTCTGAAAATACTTCACCCAAGCTTTTGTTTTAAGAAATTCCATTAACTACCAACAGACTTTTACATTTTTATTCATGTGTCTTATATTTTTCTAAATAGACCACTGTGCTGGAATGTGCTTTAACATCATAGAGTAAGTTAGACTGTTGTTGGTGCTCGTATAAAACTCTTTCTTGTTCAGCACTGTAAACTAACTGTTTTTATTCTTTTAAATTTAGAACATAGAATTTGACAGAATTCACAATATTCTGTCTCCCAGCAACAGTAGTAAGTTCAAGTGGTTAGGAATTTTCAGTATTTCAGCCTCTATGATGTCACAATAGGAATGTTCTTAAAATACAAACAGCTATCAATTAATATGTCATTAGTTTACTTGCCGAAGGCGCGAACTGCTGTTCTTCTTCAGAATCTTTACTTCTTATTATTATTCCTGATTCTTCCGGACGTATCTCCTCCTCCAGTTTTTAAGCTAGACATACCAAACTTCGCCAACAGAGTACACTGGTCAGGTTGCTTGTATTTTTCTAAGCTATATGCGTCATACTTTTCAAATTATTAAGCTTTAATTTATTGCCTCCATTGACTTAACATTGGTGGAATGTTGAGCATGCTAATGTGGCTAACGTTACAAAGCAACAATTATAACGGTCGCTGCTCGGATCACAAACGGATTTAATGTGTCAGTATCTGAACTGTATGAACGACTTCAGCGGTAAGGATTTGCAGTCCTAAATATTATCTACTTTTTAACCCAAACATACCAAATTTGTTAACTTGAATAATACTGGCTACGTTACTTGTACTTATCTAAACTATGAGATTTATACTTGTTTTAAACTATAAAGCTTTATAAAACGGTGTCGGTTGACTTAATATTTGTGTAATATTGAGCATGCTAACAAGCTAACGTTAGTGACAGTACGCGACAGTGATACCATGTAACGTTAGTTTTAATTTAACTTATACCACTTCACCACTAACAGTCGTTAGTCGTCGAAAGTACTACCTACTTTCCGATAATTTTAAGGTAGCTGACAAAATATCAGTATCCAAAGAATACAGCATGCTAGCTACCTTACCGGACGTGACATTTTGAAATAACTTTCCTTTTGACACAAAGATACTGGGATAACGTTATCTCTCGCTATGATGTTATACTGCACTAATGGAATTTGTCTCGGGCAATCACAATGCGCGGTCGGAACTAACTGTTGTATAAAGTGCGTTGTGTGTAATATATGTGCGGTATAACTGCATCATTATCTATTAAGTGTACAGTTAGCTAGCTAATGTTATTGTCAGAATTTAGGTTAGCTAGCTAGCTGCTTTGCCTTTTTGCTAGGAAACAACTAATGCATACCTGTAGGACTGACTGCACAAGTGTAAAAAGAAACACTGCTGTTTATATCAATACTGCATTGTAGCCGACAGATATGATAATGTATTGTGTACAAGTATGACACTGTAGCCTAGCAGATATAATGACACTGCAATGCTGTTCAGGTGTAATGATCTTAAATGAATAATTCATGTTTTGAGCAGAAAGTTCTGCTGTGCTTTGACTGCTTCTAGTACTCCTGCTGCTAGTACTTCAGTGCTTACTGTACCTACTAGAAGTTTAGATATACTAATAATAAGAAGTAGTCTTTTTATAATATATTTTAAATTATTATATAGTCGTCTTATTATTTACTTTTAATAGGTAGCCTACAGTTTTAAAGCCTTCAGCAAGCAAATGTTTTTTTTTTTCTGGAACTCTATATCTAGTTACGAAATAAAGATCAAATAATTAATTACTACATCATTATGATGTAAAATTTTAACATGATAATGGTTATGTGAAAATTAGTGTGCTGAAATAATATTTTATCATAACGGGTTGAGTATTATTTATTTAATTATTTCACAATTTATTGATGAATTTATCATCCATTTTATTATGTATTTCATAAAAGTTTTTGTTTATTTAAATATGAATAAAATGGCATTCCATAACTATGATGTCACAATGGGAAGGAAGTTCAAATGTAGAACACTGACAACTGATGCAGAATTGAATATAAACGACAGACAGAAATTATTATGAATGACCACGTACTTCTTCGCTGCTGGGACTGTTTTTCTTCCTAAATTTGTGAATCACCACTGAAAATTCATTTAGCTTTGAGGGACTGTGGGACAGAATGTACTGAATCATATATTCAAGCTTGACATCTCTGGCCTGTAATTCTGAAGTCAGATAAATCAGTGCATATTAAAAGCAGATGAATGAGATTTGGACTGTATTCCAAAAAAGAAGTGAATTCTCTACAGAGAAGTCCTCAAACGTTGGAAGTTCACAAATTAAATAATGAACTTTATTCTTTTAATATAGCTATTTCTGTACTATATACATTATACAAGTTGCCCAGTTAAAACATTACACTATCCAGGGCATTGTTGTGACAGAGCTAAGGGGTACCTTCACATAAAATGGTACCTTTACACAATATCATTTGCACCAAGCTGAAGTTTCAAATTCCTGAATTCAGGATACATGCAAATCAAAAGTATCTATTACAAGTTGTTGTGGCTGGCTGAGAACGGTGTTCTCACAAGATGCCTGTCTCTGCAGAATGTCCCTCACTCCCAGCAGAATGGCCATGGAGCTTTGGATTCTGGTGTATGCTGTAATTGTCTCCCTCATCTGCCTGACCATCCACCTCTTCCCAGGGAGGACCTCCTTTCATGAGGTGCTGACGAGGTGGAGGACCATAATCAGCTGACTAAATAAAGGGAAGAAGAAGAAGGTAAAGAAGAGAAGGGGTTTCCCCAGACCAGCCAATCAAAGGGATGAGTCCCCCATCCCTGGTTCAGAACCCCGCCCCCTCCCTGCAGAACCCAGGAGGCAGAGTACAGGATCAAACAGGAAGAAGAGTGAAACAGGTGAGGAAATCCCTCTTAGTCATAAAAACATGATATTCAATATCACAGAAAATGTAATATTTTACATGGCTGAAACAGATACAAATATCTTGGCATAATTTCTTAGATACAGCACAGATTCATTTCATCACTGTTAAATAAATGGCATACATTACACACCATCAAGCTAGAATGCCATGTTAGCCAGTGACAGTTCTGTGTCTCACCCACTTGCTCAGAAGCTAAAGAGGGAGCAGCACTCAGCTGCAGGGTCCCTGTTTGAGACAGGTTAAGGACAGAATATGGATTTAGGCAGAACTGAGGAATTGTGGGACAGTTATTCAGCTAAGTCACAATTATAGACAAACACAATGTCAATAAACATTAATAGTTGCACATTGTAAGTAGTATGTTGGACTATTCATTTTGTCAGATTGTGTTCAGTTCAGTTCAATTCAAATGTGTAATAAAAAGACAATGAAATACGTGTGCTTTGACTCTCTCTGCCTAAACATTGAGGCACACCATCACAACAAAACCAACAAAGGACACATTAGATATACAATACATCAGTGTACACATATATACATATTATATATCTGTAAACATTATATACACAATATACAGTACACAATAACAGTACATAATATACAACAACAATGTGCAGTACATATGGTTGCATCAGCTGTTCGGCAGCCTGGCTGCCTGTAGAAAGAAACTGTTACTGAGACGGGTGGTGTGAGATTTGATGCTCCCGTTATGTTTTTTTAAGATTTCAAAGAGATTGAATTGAAGCATTCAGCGGCCTTACAGTACCCCTGCGACAGGGAGTGTCCTGCATAGCTCCAGGCCTGACTACCTGTATGGGCAGATAGCAGAGGATAATAAGGAAGTGGCTGATAGAGCTCAGCCCAGTTTTATTTAATGCATGTTTGTGTTTTATGCTGTAATCCTGTGTGTGCCACACAGTAGTGGTAATCTCAGACCCAAATGATTGCACTGTGTGTCTTTTTGTCTGCTGTTGGGCTTTAATATACATCTGTTGCTAAAGGAAAGGGTAGTATATGTGTAAGTAAATGAGGTCCAGCTGATTGGTTGTACACCGGCCTATGTGCAATTACTCCAGTCATGTATTTGTGTAATTGAGCATCATGCCATTACTACAGTAAGCTGCGAGAACGCCTCACCGGGGCCACAACTGTGTAGTCCAAAAACTGTGCAATGATCAACCATGTTGAGGTTTAGAGGATGCTGGTTTCAGCCCCAGTGACCTGTGTGCTCTTTCAGTTTGAATGTTCATTTCATGGGGGAGCTGAAGGGTAGATCTAATGAAATGTCTCACGAATACCACCATGTCGTTGTTCTCCTGCCTTCTGGTATTTGATAAATCCTCAAATTATTTCTCCATAAGCGATTTTGTAAATCATCGCAAAGTGCAGTGAGAGTAGCCTTCCGTCTTACCAAGTGCTTGAGAGCTCTCTCGTGACGTTGCCCTTCATCTTCCATCGCACTAATTTATGCCTCTGTTTCGGTGGTTTTTCGTTCACGTCTTTCCATTCATTGTTTCAGATCTGTTACCGAAAGTTTCAACCGGGACAGAGAAGCCTTTTGCATTCAAAAAGCAGTTTTGATTTTCTTTGCTTCAGTTTCTAACAGACACAATGGTGCTGAACTCTTTTTCTCTTTCCTTCCCTTTGAGAGTCTTGCTTACTGGTGTTTTTTGTTGCACCCAAAGTCATGCTCATATTCATCTTTCGTATACTTTGTACTTGTAACTCTAAAAGCTGTCAAAACATTCTTTTATTACTAATAATGGCTGGGTTTCAAGGGAGCTAACCCCAGACACATGTGTATTACAGCATGTCGTCACCGGAAGTCGCCTCAAGTCTGAGTATTTAATCAGATATTTCCATTGAACAATGACATCACTAGATTTTAGCACAGTAGTCAAAACTAATGTATATATTATGTTTTAAACACCAGACCTAATTCAACTGTAACAGGAATTCGTACAAAGTACAAATGTGCCCAAAACAGGTTATCTGTAATAAATCAATAATGCCTACACTGAAATGGTACTGATTATATGTTCCACGCAATGAAGTAATAAAGAGATTAGAAGTCTGAATCCAAAGTATGAAATGAAACCTTTGCACTCAAACGCCATTTTACAAACAGAAGAGGAAGGAGAAAGAAGCAAAAGAAGGAACAAAATGGAATAAAGTATCACAGTAAGTACTGTGGAGTGTGATGGGGATTGTAGAGAAGCTAAAGATGGCTGTGAGGAGGAATGGGAAAATAGAGGTATAATCTCAGAAGGATGGTTAATTCACAGAACAGAAAACTGGATTATTGACTGTAAAATGGCGAAAGTAGCTGAGATGAATGGTCTGGTCTCGTAGTCATGCGTTCTTATTTAAAATGGCAAATTTGGTCAAATAAGAGCACACGTCAAGTGAAATTGTTACGTTTTAAGTTTATAAGTTTTCAGCGAAGTTTGATGTATTTTCTATGTTTTAGTTCAAAGTCTTTTAATGTGCATATGGCATTTTTCCAAATGAGGCAGCCAGTTTGTGTTTTTGTGATTAAATTGAACATATTCTCCTCCATCCAATGCAATACTCATTAATCACCCAGTATTTAAGTCTTTTCCACATTACATGTTTAATGTCACAGTGATCACACTGAATGACTTACTCACAGTTTCTTGTGTTAACTGTAATTGTCTGTTTGATTAGATATGTCATGTTTATCATATTGTTGTTTACTGGAGTAGACTGGTACTCTGTAAAGTACTGAGCTTGTGTGGGTACAGTGTTGATTTCTGGGAGTTTGAGTCTTTAACAGAGGGTCTTGTAGATTTTTGTAAGAACTGAGATGATTCTGTAGTCCTGAAGCAGGTCTGTGTTTCCCTGGATCCTGATCAGGTTCTGTGTGATTTTCCTCTTGACTCCTTGGCTAAATGAAGAAAATGTGGTGATGAGCAGAATGGATTTATGCAAAAAAAATTATGTAAAATCAAAAATTGTTTTGGTTTTAAGAAGTTAAAGAGGGTTCTGGTGTCCACTTCAAAGTCAGCATCTTGTGTAGAGTTTCTGTTAAACCTGAGCAACTCAGGCCTTTGAAGGTGTGCTTTGGGTGGAGATTGTCTTTGCATAATGGTGCATGTGTGTCTGTGTCTTTAAAATAAACCTGGGTGTCTATTGTGATATTTTGGAAAATGAGGGCTCTTTGTAAGTGGTTGTGCCATTTTGTTGATTGTATGTGCTGTATTTAACTGTGATGGATCTGTGGTGTACTTTGTGTGGTGAATGAATTTTTTGAAGTCCAGTTAGTGTTAAGGTTAGGGTAGAGGCAGGATTAGGGTTAGGTTTGAAAGTTAGTGTGAGAGTTACAGGCAGGGTGAGGGTTAGGTTTGAAGGTTAGTGTGAGCGTTAGAGGCAGGGTGAGAGTTAGGTTTGAAGGTTAGTGTGAAAGTTAGAGTCAGGGTGAGGGTTAGGGTTAGGTTTGAAGGTTAGTGTTTGGGTTAGAGGCAGGGTTAGGGTTAAGGTTAGGTTTGACGGTTAGTGTTTGGGTTAGAGGCAGGGTTAGGTTTGAAGGTTAGTGTGAGGGTTAGAGGCAGGGTGAGGGTTAAGGTTAGGGTTGAAGGTTAGTGTGAGGGTTAGAGGCAGGGTGAGGGTTAAGGTTAGGTTTGAAGGTTAGTGTTTGGGTTAGAGGCAGGGTTAGGTTTGAAAGTTAGTGTGAGGGTTACAGTGAGGGTTAGGTTTGAAGGTTAGTGTTTGGGTTAGAGGCAGGGTTAGGGTTAGGTTTGAAGGTTAGTGTGAGGGTTAGAGGCAGGGTGAGGGTTAAGGTTAGGTTTGAAGGTTAGTGTGAGGGTTAGAGGCAGGGTGAGGGTTAAGGTTAGGTTTGAAGGTTAGTGTTTGGGTTAGAGGCAGGGTTAGGGTTAGGTTTGGAGGTTAGTGTGAGGGTTAGAGGCAGGATTACGGTTAGGGTTAGGTTTGAAGGTTAGCGTGAGGGTGAGAGGCAGGGTAAGGGTTAAGGTTAGGTTTGAAGGTTAGTGTAAGGGTTAGAGGCAGGGTGAGGGTCAAGCAGGTTACTGCCTACAGACGGCAGACAATAAACAATTGAATGGCTTCTACACTCTGCCACAAAAGTCTAAGTATTTAATCAAATACTTCCTTTGAACCGTGACATCACTGGATTTTCGCACAGTAGCCAAAGCTAATGGACATTAAGTTTTAAATCCCAGACCTCATACAACAGTAACAGAAATTCATACAAAGTAGAACAGTACCCTCCAGATTCTCCCCTGATTTATATTTCTATAATGTTTCTATTTTTTAATATTGTGTAACACCATGTACTTTAATTATAATTCAATAAAACAAATGAAAATGAATTAGTACAGTGTGAACCCTCCCTTGCCCTGGACTATATGGAATATACACCATAATTAAGCGAAGCCATCACAGATGATATCTAAGGGCCAGGACCTATCTGCCTATCCATGCTCTGAAATCATTATACGTCAACCTTTAACTGGAATAACAGCATGTCAATAGCCTGTTTAACTTTTATTTTAAGCTGAGGGCTCGCATATGTGATTTTCAAGCCAGTGTGATCAAAAATGCCCAGAACTGAAATAATGTATGTTACACACTCCACCCACACACAGCCCACAGAATCAACAAAGTAATAAAGTGATGGTGCCATATCTAATGATGTAAGCAATAAACACCACCCTGCACTGCACACAGAGTAGATAAAGTAATAAACTGTTTGTGCCCAGAGTGTGAAATTGAAAGTAACCTTTGCACTCAATTGACATTATAATGAGGAGGAGGGAGTAAAAGAGGGAACAAAATGGAATAAAATATCACAGTAAGTGCTGTGGACTGTGATGGGGATTGTAGAAAAGCTAAAGAGGGCTGTGAGGAGGAATAGGAATACAGAGGCATAATCTCTGTAAGAAACGTAATTTATTAATAGGTTGAACATCAGCAATAACATGGTGATCTTTGTTGAACTGAATTGCATTTTCTAATCATTGCACATTCTTATGTAAAATGGCAGTTCATTGTTGATTGAGAGAAATGTTCATTTTTAAGATTATTTTTGAAAGTATGTTTTACCTTTAGTTTCATGTTTTTCATATTTTAGTTGAATGCCCTCTGAAAATGTAGCATTCTCCTTTGAGCATCTTCAGTACTGTGTCAGCCATTTATTCAGTATTTTTACAATAAAATGTTTATTTGTCTCCTCCATCCAAAGCAATATTCATTAATCACCTCATTTTTAGTGCTGCAGGTTTCCAGGCAGGTGTTTACATATGTTTAACAAACAGGTTATCAGCTATAATATGATCAGTAATGCCTACACTGAAGTAGTGTTGATTATACGTTCCACACACTGATGTCTCACAGGGTCAGCAAAGTAATAAAGTGATTAAAGTCTCAGTCCAAAGTGTGAAATGAAACCTTTGTGCTCAAACGCCATTTTACAATACTGTGGATTATTGACTGAAAAATGGCAAAAGTTGTTGAGATGAATGGTCTGGTCTCGTAGCCATACGTTCTTATTTAAAATGGCAAATTTGGTCAAAGAAGAGCACACATCGAGTGAAATGTTAAGTTTTAAGTCTTTGCATGTTTTCAGTGACGTTTGATATATTCTGTTTTCAGTTTAAAGTCTTTTTATGTGCATATGGCATTTTTCCAAATGAGGCAGCCAGTTAGTGTTTTTGTGATTAAATTGAACATATTCTCCTCCATCCAATGCAATATTCATTAATCACCCAGTCTTTAAGGCTGCAGTTTCCCAGGAATATTGATTTTTAATATTTAACAAACAGTTTTTTGGCTAAAGGCTACAAATGGCACATACATTTATCGTCGTTTTAAATTCTTCTTCATTTAGTCATGAATGCCTCCCATTATAAATGAGCAATGGTGTGTTCATGCTACCTGGGCTGACGTTAAAAAAAATCAGTCTTTCCCTCATTACCCCTTATGAGGGCTCAGTGTATACTGGAGCTTTCATTTGGAAGAATTTCGTTCCTGTTGTGCTGAAGTTTGTGTTTGGAGGTTGTAATGTTTCTTCAGTCCTTCACAGAACATAGTTTTGAGTTTTATAATCAAATATTTTTCTGTCCAATGTCACTCTCCTGGTGTCCAGTTAGTGTTTGTTTGAAGGCTGGATATTTCTAGTGCCTCAAATGTGAAGGAAATGAACCAGTGGGTGTGTGTCAGTGTCTCTGTGGTTTTTAATGTTATACACATGCTGTGCTAAGGTTAGGGTTAGAGGCGGGATAAGGGTTATTTGTTAGGTTTAGTGTTAGGTTTGAAGGTTAGTGTTAGGGTTAGAGGTAGGGCGAGGTTCAGGCATGTTACTGCCTACAAAGACCAGCCAAAAAAGATTTAATGGCTTTGACACTCTGTCAGCTTCAGAAATTTAGTACAGTAATCCTCCACCAACTGCTGAGGTTATGTTCCAAAAAACATTTTTTTTTATTCTGGTGTCTAATATTTGTTTTGAGGCCCAATATTTCTCATTCCTCAAGCCTATGGTGGAGGAAATGAGCCATGAGGTGTGTGTTGGGGAATGAGGGTCCTTATTTCTGATGTTATATGTGTGTTGTGCTTGTCTAGTTCTAATTGCGTTGCCTATTTATAACTATATTTTTTGTATATTTTTGTGGTTACACTGTATGACATGAATAGTTGTGTAATAGGTTGTGTAAATTGTGTAAATGTTTGCTTAATGAGGTGTGTTGTGTTTGTGTTGTTTTTCCTGACTGTGGTGTCCTATTTATAGAATACTGGGCCTCGTGTGGGTATTGAGCCAGTTGCTGGTAGTTTGCTGCTCACCAGCTGGTCCTTGAAGTTTTTGTTTTTCTTGTAGGCTGAAACGATTTTGAAGTCTTAAAGCAAGTTTGTGTTCTGGAAATATTGCGTTTTATTTTCCTGTTTTCTCCTTGACTGAATGCCCAGTAAGTGGTGATGAGCAGAATGATTCTCCTTGTGTCTGTTGTTTTGTGGTCAGAAAGGTTTTCCTGGCCTGTTTGAGGAAGGATGTGGAAAACCCTCTTGTTTTCAGTGCTTTGAAGAGTTTTGAAGAGGCCCAAGCCTATGCAGATCCTGTGGAGCTTGAGCAAATGAGATTTAATTAAACCTTTGAAGGTGTGTTTTGGGTAGAAACTGCTTTTGTGTAGGAGAGTCTACTATGTGTGTTTGGGGAAAAGAGGGTCTCTTGTATGTGGTTGTGTGTAGAAAATCTATGTGTTGAGTGTGTGTGATGTATTTAATTATGATGGATTTGTAGTGTGTTGAGGATCTATCTGCCTATCTATGCTCTTAAACCCACTGCATTTCAGCTTGACCTCGAATAATACCCTGTCAATGCTGTTTATCTTTTATTTTAATTTGACAGGTAGTCTGTGTGCTTTTCAGTTCAAGCCAGGTGAAAATGCCCGTACTGAAATAAGGTGGGTTATAAGCTCCACCCACTGAAGCTCACAAAGTCAACAAAGTAATAAACTGATTGTGTTGATTTAGACCGTGAAATTGAAAGTAACCTTTGAACTCAAATGCCATTTTACAGACAGAGGAGTGAGGAGAAGAGAGTAAAAGAACCAAATGGAATAAAATATCACAGGAAGTACTGTGGAGTGTGATGGGGATTGTAGAGAAGCTAAAGAGGGCTGTGAGGAGGAATGGGAATGTCAGGTATAATATCAGAAGGAAACTGAATTTACTAACATGTGAAACATCTACTGTAAAATGGAGACTGAAGTCCAATAAGAGCTCATTCTCTGTGCCTAAATCTATTGTCTTGGGCTGGATGAAGTGTTCATTTTAAAACGTGTTCTTTATAAAAGTATATTTGTATTTTCTTTGATATTCTTTGACTTATACTAAGTTCATGTCGATTTGTAATTGTATATTTGACTGGTCCTATTCTAAACATTGCTTTATATTGGGTGAGGTTATATATGTTATATCTATGGGAAAATGATAACCTACTTGGGTAAGCCAATGCCATGTACAGAATAAAGCGTGGCGTGTAAGCACTTGCCTTAAGACAGTGAGATCAAAGTGAAAGCTTTGGAGACTGCAGAGATAGTGAGTCTATGTTATTGCAGTGGCTTCATGAGTTTTATCTAGAGCAACGTAAACATTTTTTGGAAACTGGTACACATTTGCTAAAATATGGCATGCTCTCTGGCTTATATAAGACAACACCACGTATTTGAGACCAGTGTGAACAGGAAGTTTTACTGTATTTAGCCATCGGCAACCATATTTTGAAAGCGTATGTCATGAGCAGATTCTTCCACATGGCAGTCATATAACAATAAGTGATGCAGTAGTTCTGAATACTTGTCTAATTAGAACTGGAATAAAAGACAAAACGCTGTATCTACCTAAAAGCTTTATATGGGTTTTGTGTTCATGTACAATCAGTCACTTTCCCTGTTTGTTTTGGCTCCAGTGACCAAATGCACATATTTACAGTGTAAAAGTGAGGTAGCTAGGCAGCAAATTCATGATAACACATTACAACCATTCAGCAGATGCTCTCATCCAGAGTTACTTACAGTGTACAGGGACATCATAAGTGTATTCACTGGTTTAATATGAGCAATAGGGCCAGACCTGACTCAGCCCATTCCCAGACCAGTGAGTATATACTGTATGTAACATCACTAAAGCACTAATGAAGGTTAACTATAAAACAAATCCTGAGTACAAGCAACACGTTCATAATGAGCCTTAATGAGAAAATCATGACCATCATTATCATAAACCATAAAATACCATAACCCTAGTGTGTACACAGATGTAGTCTGAAGAGGGGAGTCTTCAGTCTGTCAGAACATGGCCAATGATTCTGCTGTCCTGATCACAGTGGGGGGTTCATTCCACCACTGGGGGGCAGTGCAGACAGGCATCATGACTGGGAGGTGTGACTGTGCAGGGAGGGGGCAGTTAGTCATGGTGTGGTAGCAGAACAGGGAGATCTGATGGGGTTTAGGGTTTGAAGATTGACAGGAGGTACGGTGGAGCAGTTCCATTCACTGCCCTGTAGGCGAGCACCAAGGTTATACACTTCTAGAGGTAGCCAGTGAAGTGAGATGAGGAGGAGGTGTGACATGGTAATACAGATATACCCAGTTACCCTGTGATTATGATTATCAATGTTGGGTCCAATAACACAGAGGGCTTAACTCTATTATGACCAGAGTCTAAAGGTGTTAAAGTACCTTATGATAAAACCCCACAGTAAATGCACCTGTATCTCTCAGCTACCACCCTCTCACCCTCTGCCATTCTGACTGTAGTGCCATTTATCATGTAATAATACACATGATATATTATACATTATATATTCTATAATAGAGAAATAATACACTATGTAGGTGTGCATGTTTTGTGTGCTTGTGCTTATTCAGAGTTACTATATAGTTACGACATGTTACTATATTGCACATTTGTCTGTGTGTCTTAATTCATTATATACATAACTACACAGGATGTTTTTGTGTTTATCTCTGTTTATTCAGTATGTTGTTATTTTGTGTGGTTACAGGTCTGTTGATCTGGGTCAGAACCCTCTCATGGTCCAACCTGTACTGATATATTCCAGACTCCTTGGTTTCTAAAATGAATGTCTCTAAGGACCCAGAGACCAGCACTGGAACCTCCAGCCCTGACAGCAAGAGGTATAAACGCATGAGTCAGATATATAATTATACAAATCGATTAATCAGGAATAAAACATTGAATTTTGTATATATCTGCAGTGCATAATAGGTGTGCACATACTGTATGTCACCCATTCTTAAGAACTGACTCAAGGCATGTCCAACCAGAAAAAACCTTACAAAAAAATTTGAAAAACAAATTGAATCCAATTTTGTGGTAAAACTTGCAATTTGTGTTTTATACACAGATTAGATCTAAAATCATTTTTGAAGTTCTTCAATTTTTTTACCTCTAAACCTGAGGATTGTCAGAAAATACATTTGTCAGAGAATTAAAACTTGGATTAAAAGCCTTTATATTTGGAAACTGACGATATCTATCGATAACATGCTTGTGAAAATGTACTCTTATTATACTTTGGTTTAGAATGCCTCAGACCTAAAAAAAAAAAAATTGTACTGCAGTATAAATTAACTTCAATCAGTACTTTATCATCTTTCCAATACTGTACACAAGGACAGATATAAGTCTTTTCTTGAAATCTTCACTGTGGGAACTACTTTTTGGCAAATTAATCAATTTGAAATACACCTTGTCTGTATTTGATGTTAACCAAAAACTGAACAAATGTTCTTCATTTTGAAAGTAAATTTGCATGAGTAAATGTGCACGAGTGAATGTAAAAATCTGTTCCTGTATGTGCTATGAGTTGGAGCTGCAGTAAGAGGATGAGGTTAACTGGAAGCTCTGTCTCCATGTGCTGTGAGTTAGAGCTGCAGTAAGAGGATGAGGTTAACTGGAAGCTCTGTCTCCATGTGCTGTGAGTTAGAGCTGCAGGAAGAGGATGAGGTTAACTGGAAGCTCTGTCTCCATGTTCTGTGAGTTAGAGCTGCAGTAAGTGGATGAGGTTATCTGGAAGCTCTGTCTCCATGTGCTGTGAGTTTGAACTGCAGTAAGAGAATGAGGTTAAATGGAAGCTCTGTCTCCATGTGGTGGGAGTTAGAGCAACAGTAAGAGGATGAGGTTAACTGGAAGCTCTGTCTCCATGTGCTGTGAGATAGATCTGCAGTAAGAGGATGAGGTTAACTGGAAGCTCTGTCTCCATGTGCTGTGAGTTAGAGCTGCAGTAGGAGGATGAGGTTAACTGGAAGCTCTGTCTCCATGTGCTGTGAGTTAGAGCTGCAGTAAGAGGATGAGGTTAACTGGAAGCTCTGTCTCCATGTTCTGTGAGTTAGAGCTGCAGTAAGTGGATGAGGTTATCTGGAAGCTCTGTCTCCATGTGCTGTGAGTTTGAACTGCAGTAAGAGAATGAGGTTAAATGGAAGCTCTGTCTCCATGTGCTGGGAGTTAGAGCAACAGTAAGAGGATGAGGTTAACTGGAAGCTCTGTCTCCATGTGCTGTGAGATAGATCTGCAGTAAGAGGATGAGGTTAACTGGAAGCTCTGTCTCCATGTGCTGTGAGTTAGAGCTGCAGTAGGAGGATGAGGTTAACTGGAAGCTCTGTCTCCATGTGCTGTGAGTTAGAGCTGCAGTAAGAGGATGAGGTTAACTGGAAGCTCTGTCTCCATGTTCTGTGAGTTAGAGCTGCAGTAAGTGGATGAGGTTATCTGGAAGCTCTGTCTCCATGTGCTGTGAGTTTGAACTGCAGTAAGAGAATGAGGTTAAATGGAAGCTCTGTCTCCATGTGCTGGGAGTTAGAGCAACAGTAAGAGGATGAGGTTAACTGGAAGCTCTGTCTCCATGTGCTATGGGTTAGAGCTGCAGTAAGAGGATGAGGTTAACTGGGCGCTTTGTCTCGATTTTTTGTGAGTTAGAGCTGCAGTAAGAGGATGAGGTTAACTGGAAGCTCAGTCTCCATGTGCTGTGAGTTAGAGCTACAGTAAGATGATGAAGTTAACTGGAAGCTCAGTCTCCATGTGCTGTGAGTTAGAGCTACAGTAAGATGATGAAGTTAACTGGAAGCTCAGTCTCCATGTGCTGTGAGTTAGAGCCACAGTAAGATGATGAAGTTAACTGGAAGCTCAGTCTCCATGTGCTGTGAGTTAGAGCTACAGTAAGATGATGAGGTTAACTGGAAGCTCTGTCTCCATGTGCTGTGAGTTAGAGCTGCATTAAGAGGATGAGGTTAACTGGACGCTCTGTCTCCATGTGTTGTGAGTTAGAGCTGCAGTAAGAGGATGAGGTTAACAGGAAGCTCTGTCTCCATGTGCTGTGAGTTCGAACTGCAGGAAGAGGATGATTTTAACTGGAATCTCTGTCTCCTTGTGCTTTTCACAGGGTCCTGGTGGAGAGAGCAGGGTCACCTGTACCCACCTATCTGTCAGTGAAGAGTGACAGGTCAATGGAACAACCATTCACATTAAGTGGAGAATCCCCAGCTGATCCAAGGTAAAAAGGTTCATATTAGCACTGCGGTTTCATAATTCCTCACCTTTACAGAGGGTGAGGTTAACTGGAAGCTCAGTCTCCATGTGCTGTGAGTTAGAGCTGCAATAAGATGATGAAGTTAACTGGAAGCTCTGTCTCCATGTGCTGTGAGTTAGAGCAACAGTGAGAGGATGAGGTTAACTGGAAGCTCTGTCTTCATGTGCTGTGAGTTAGAGCAACAGTAAGAGAATGAGGTTAACTGGAAGCTCTGTCTCCATGTGCTGTGAGTTAGAGCTGCAGTAAGAGGATGAGGTTAACTGGAAGCTCTGTCTCCATGTGCTGTGAGATAGAACTGCAGTAAGAGGATGATGTTAACTGGAAGCTCTGTCTCCATGTGCTGTGAGTTCGAACTGCAGGAAGAGGATGAGGTTAACTGGAAGCTCTGTTTTCATGTGTTATGAGTTAGAGCTGCAGTAAGAAGATGAAGCTAACTGGAAGCTCTGTCTCCATTTTTTGTGAGTTAGAGCTGCAGTAAGAGGATGAGGTTAACTGGAAACTCTGTCTCCATGTGTTGTGAGTTTAAACTGCAGGAAGAGGATGAGGTTAACGAGAAGCTCTGTCTCCATGTGCTGTGAGTGAGAGCTGCAGTAAGAGGACGAGATTAACTGGAAGCTCAGTCTCCATGTCCTGTGAGATAGAGCAACAGTAAGAGGATGAGATTACCTAGAAGCTCTGTCTCCATTTTTTTTGTGAGGTTAAACTGCAGGACGAGGATGAGGTTAACTAGACGCTCTGTCTCCATGTGCTGTCAGTGAGAGCGACAGTAAGAGGATGAAGTTAACTGGAAGCTCAGTCTCCCTGTGCTTTGAGTTAGAGCTGCAGTAAGAGGATGAGGTTAACTGGAAGCTCAGCCTCCATGTGCTGTGAGTTAGAGCTACAGTAAAATGATGAAGTTAACTGGAAGCTCAGTCTCCATGTGCTGTGAGTTAGAGCTACAGTAAGATGATGAAGTTAACTGGAAGCTCAGTCTCCATGTGCTGTGAGTTAGAGCTACAGTAAGATGAAGTTAACTGGAAGCTCAGTCTCCATGTGCTGTGAGTTAGAAATACAGTAAGATGATGAAGTTAACTGGAAGCTCAGTCTCCATGTGCTGTGAGTTAGAGCTACAGTAAGATGATGAAGTTAACTGGAAGCTCAGTCTCCATGTGCTGTGAGTTAGAGCTACAGTAAGATGATGAAGTTAACTGGAAGCTCAGTCTCCATGTGCTGTGAGTTAGAGCTACAGTAAGATGATGAAGTTAACTGGAAGCTCAGTCTCCATGTGCTATGGGTTAGAGCTGCAGTAAGAGGATGAGGTTAACTGGACGCTTTGTCTCCATTTTTTGTGAGTTAGAGCTGCAGTAAGAGGATGAGATTAACTGGAAGCTCAGTCTCCATGTGCTGTGAGTTAGAGCTACAGTAAGATGATGAAGTTAACTGGAAGCTCAGTCTCCATGTGCTGTGAGTTAGAGCTACAGTAAGATGATGAAGTTAACTGGAAGCTCAGTCTCCATGTGCTGTGAGTTAGAGCCACAGTAAGATGATGAAGTTAACTGGAAGCTCAGTCTCCATGTGCTGTGAGTTAGAGCTGCAGTAAGAGGATGAAGTTAACTGGGAGCTCAGTCTCCATGTGCTGTGAGTTAGAGCCACAGTAAGATGATGAAGTTAACTGGAAGCTCAGTCTCCATGTGCTGTGAGTTAGAGCTACAGTAAGATGATGAGGTTAACTGGAAGCTCTGTCTCCATGTGCTGTGAGTTAGAGCTGCAGTAAGATGATGAGGTTAACTGGACGCTCTGTCTCCATGTGTTGTGAGTTAGAGCTGCAATAAGATGATGAAGTTAACAGGAAGCTCTGTCTCCATGTGCTGTGAGTTAGAGCAACAGTGAGAGGATGAGGTTAACTGGAAGCTCTGTCTTCATGTGCTGTGAGTTAGAGCAACAGTAAGAGAATGAGGTTAACTGGAAGCTCTGTCTCCATGTGCTGTGAGTTAGAGCAACAGTAAGAGGATGAGGTTAACTGGAAGCTCTGTCTCCATGTGCTGTGAGATAGAACTGCAGTAAGAGGATGATGTTAACTGGAAGCTCTGTCTCCATGTGCTGTGAGTTAGAGCTGCAGTAAGAGGATGATTTTAACTGGAATCTTTGTCTCCTTGTGCTTTTCACAGGGTTCTGGTGGAGAGAGCAGGGTCACCTGTACCCAGCTGTCTGTCAGTGAAGAGTGACAGGTCAATGGAACAACCATTCACATTAAGTGGAGAATCCCCAGCTGATCCAAGGTAAACAGATTCATATTAGCACTGCGGTTTCATAATTCCTCACCCTTACAGAGGATGAGGTTAACTGGAAGCTCTGTCTTCATGTGCTGTGAGTTAGAGCAACAGTAAGAGAATGAGGTTAACTGGAAGCTCTGTCTCCATGTGCTGTGAGTTAGAGCAACAGTAAGAGGATGAGGTTAACTGGAAGCTCTGTCTCCATGTGCTGTGAGTTAGAGCTACAGTTTGCTAATCTATAGATTCAAAGAAGAGACAATGAAACATTCTACATTTTGCATATCATTGATTTAACTGCATAATAAAATATGATATTCACTCCATGTGCTGTGAGTTAGAACTGCAGGAAGAGGATGAGGTTAACTGGAAGCTGTGTCTCCATGTGCTGTGAGTTAGAGCTACAGTAAGAGGATGAGGTTAACTGGAAGCTCTGTCTCCATGTGCTGTGAGTTAGAGCTGCAGTAAGAGGATGAGGTTAACTGGAATCTAAGTTTCCATGTGTTGTGAGTTAGAGCTGCGGTTAGACGATGAGGTTAACTGGAAGCTCTGTCTCCATGTGCTGTGAGTTAGAGCTGCAGTAAGAGGATGAGGTTAACTGGAAGCACTGTCTCCATGTGCTGTGAGTGAGAGGTACTGGAAGAGGATGAGGTTAACTGGAAGCTCTTTCTCCATGTGCTGTGAGTCAGAGCTGCAGTAAGAAGATTAGGTTAACTGGAAGCTCTGTCTTCATATGTTGTGAGTTTGAAGTGCAGTCAGAGGATGAGGTTAACTGGAGGCTATGTCTCCATGTGCTGTGAGTTCGACCTGCAGGAAGAGGATGAGGTTAACTGGAAGCTCTGTCTCCATGTGCTGTGAGTTCGAAATGTAGGAAGAGGATGAGGTTAACAGGAAGCTCTGTCTCCATGTGCTGTGAGTTCGAACTGCAGGAAGAGGATGATGTTAACTGGAAGCTCTGTCTGCTTGTGCTTTTCAAAGGGTCCTGGTGGAGAGAGCAGGGTCACTTATACCCAGCTGTCTGTCAGTTAAGAGTGACAGGTCAATGGAACAACCATTCACATTAAGTGGAGAATCCCCAGCTGATCCAAGGTAAACAGGTCTCTGCGGTTTCATAATTCCTCACCCTTACAGAGGGTGAGGTTAACTGGAAGCTCTGTCTTCATGTGCTGTGAGTTAGAGCTGCAGTAAGAGAATAAGTTTAACTAGAAGCTCAGTCTCCATGTGCTGTGAGTTAGAGCTGCAGTAAGAGAATAAGTTTAACTAGAAGCTCTGTCTCCATGTGCTGTGAGTTAGAGCAACAGTAAGAGGATGAGGTTAACATGAAGCTCTGTCTCCATGTGCTGTGAGTTTAAACAACAGTAAGACAATGAGGTTAAATGGAAGCTCTGTCTCCATGTGCTGTGAGTTAGAGCAACAGTAAGAGGATGAGGTTAACTGGAAGCTCTGTCTCCATGTGCTGTGAGATAGAACTGCAGTTAGAGGATGAGGTTAACTGGAAGCTCTGTCTCCATGTGCTATGGGTTAGAGCTGCAGTAAGAGGATAAGGTTAACTGGAAGCTCAGTCTCTATGTGTTGTGAGTTGGAGCTGCAGTAAGAGGATGAGGTTAACTGGAAGCTCTGTTTTCATGTGTTATGAGTTAGAGCTGCAGTAAGAGGATGAGGCTAACTGGAAGCTCTGTCTCCATTTGTTGTGAGTTGGAGCTGCAGTAAGAGGATGAAGTTAACTGGAAGCTCAGTCTCCATGTTCTGGGAGTTGGAGCAACAGAAAGAGGATGAGGTTAACTGGAAGCTCAGTCTCCATGTGCTGTGAGTTAGAGCAATAGTAAGAGGATGAGGTTAACTGAAAGCTCTGTCTCCATTTTTTTTGTGAGTTTATACTGCAGGACGAGGATGAGGTTAACTAGAAGCTCTGTCTCCATGTGCTATGAGTGAGATCGACAGTAAGAGGATGAAGTTAACTGGAAGCTCAGTCATCATTTGCTGTGAGGTAGAGCTACAGTAAGATGATGAAGTTAACTGGAAGCTCAGTCATCATTTGCTGTGAGGTAGAGCTACAGTAAGATGATGAAGTTAACTGGAAACTCAGACTCCATGTGCTGCGAGTTAGAGCTACAGTGAGATGATGAAGTTAACTGGAAACTCAGTCTCCCTGTGCTTTGAGTTAGAGCTGCAGTAAGAGGATGAGGTTAACTGGAAGCTCTGTCTCCATGTTCTGTGAGTTAGAGCTGCAGTAAGAGGATGAGGTTAACTGGAAGCTCTGTCTTCATGTGCTTTGAGTTAGAGCAACAGTAAGAGGATGAGGTTAACTGGAAGCTCTGTCTCCCTGTGCTTTGAGTTAGAGATGCAGTAAGAGGATGAGGTTAACTGGAAGCTCTGTCTCCATGTTCTGTGAGTTAGAGCTGCAGTAAGAGGATGAGGTTAACTGGAAGCTCTGTCTTCATGTGCTTTGAGTTAGAGCTGCAGTAAGAGGATGAGGTTAACTGGAAGCTCTGTCTCCATGTGCTGTGAGTTAGAGCTGCATTAAGAGGATGAGGTTAACTGGAAGCTTATTCTCCTTGTGCTTTTCACAGGGTCTTGGTGGAGAGAGCAGGGTCACCCTTACCCAGCTGTCTGTCATTGAAAAGTGACAGGTCAATGGAACAACCATTCACATTTAGTGGAGAATCCCCAGCTGATTCAAGGTAAACAGGTTCATATTAACACTGCGGTTTCATAATTCCTCACCCTTACAGAGGGTGAGGTTAACTGGAATCTCAGTCTCCATGTGCTTTGAGTTAGAGCTACAGTTTGCTAATCTATAGATTCAAAGAAGAGACAATGAAACATTCTACATTTTGCATATCATTGATTTAACTGCATAATAAAATATGATATTCACTCCATGTGCTGTGAGTTAGAGCTACAGTAAGATGATGAGGTTAACTGGAAGCTCTGTCTCCATGTGCTGTGAGTTAGAGCTGCAGTAAGAGGATGAGGTTAACTGGAAGCTGTGTCTCCATGTGCTGTGACTTCGAACTGTAGGAAGAGGATGAGGTTAACTGGAAGCTCTGTCTCCTTGTGCTTTTCAAAGGGTCCTGGTTGAGAGAGCAGGGTCACCTGTACCCAGCTGTCTGTCAGTTAAGAGTGACAGGTCAATGGAACAACCATTCACATTAAGTGGAGAATCCCCAGCTGGTCCAAGGTAAACAGGTCTCTGCGGTTTCATAATTCCTCACCCTTACAGAGGGTGAGGTTAACTGGAAGCTCTGTCTCCATGTGCTGTGAGTTAGAGCTGCAGTAAGAGAATAAGTTTAACTGGAAGCTCTGTCTCCATGTGCTGTGAGTTAGAGCAACAGTAAGAGGATGAGGTTAACATGAAGCTCTGTCTCCATGTGCTGTGAGTTAGAGCAACAGTAAGAGAATGAGGTTAAATGGAAGCTCTGTCTCCATGTGCTGTGAGTTAGAGCAAAAGTAAGAGGATGAGGTTAACTGGAAGCTCTGTCTCCATGTGCTGTGAGATAGAACTGCAGTTAGAGGATGAGGTTAACTGGAAGCTCTGTCTCCATGTGCTATGGGTTAGAGCTGCAGTAAGAGGATAAGGTTAACTGGAAGCTCAGTCTCTATGTGTTGTGAGTTGGAGCTGCAGTAAGAGGATGAGGTTAACTGGAAGCTCTGTCTCCATGTGCTGTGAGTTAGAGCTGCAGTAAGAGGATGAGGTTAACTGGAAGCTCTGTCTCCATGTGCTGTGAGTTAGAGCTGCTGTAAGAGGATGAGGTTAACTGGAAGCTCTGTCTCCATGTGCTGTGAGTTAGAGCTGCAGTACGAGGATGAGGTTAACTGGAAGCTCTGTCTCCATGTGCTGTGAGTTAGAGCTGCAGTACGAGGATGAGGTTAACTAGAAGCTCTGTCTCCATGTGCCGTGAGTTAGAGCTGCAGTACGAGGATGAGGTTAACTGGAAGCTCTGTCTCCATGTGCTATGAGTTAGAGTTGCAGTAAGAGGATGAGGTTAACTGGAAGCTCTGTCTCCATGTGCTGTGAGTTAAAACTGCAGTAAGAGGATGAGGTTAACTGGAAGATCTCTCTCCATGTGCTGAGAGTTAGAGTTGCCGTAAGACGATGAGGTTAACTGGAAGCTCTGTCTCCATGTGCTGTGAGTTAGAGCTGCAGTAAGAGGATGAGGTTAACTGGAAGCTCTGTCTTCATGTGCTGTGAGTTTCAGCTGCAGTCAGAGGATGAGGTTAACTGGAAGCTCTGTTTCCATGTGCTGTGAGTGAGAGCTGCAGTAAGAGGATGAGGTTAACTGGAAGCTCTGTCTTCATGTGCTTTGAGTTCGAGCTGCAGTCAGAGTCTTTTAAGGTTGGAGATGAAAGTACTTCCTTTGTTGTACCCTTGTTTCAATTTAGCAAAATGACTATGTTCATTTGATAAGTTGCATTTTATAAAAATTTAACAGAACATTATTGAATGTAAACAGCGGTTCCTTACTTTTAATCTTAAAAGGAAAATTGCATCATTCAAACTTTCTAGTTTAACAAACAACCAAGTCATTGTTGAGAAGGAATATGCTCAGTTGGACAGTTTCGTGATGCCTTGAACTGTTTGTCAATTTTCAACACCATGAACAAAACTGTTTGTAAAAACAAATATGCAATGTCTGTTTTGACTGTTTGGGTCCAGCAGAAAGAGCAGGGTCACCTGTACCCAGTTGTCTTAGAGCTGCAGGAAGAGGATGACGTTAAGCCTTTCTCAGGATGGTGGAAATTTACCATCATCTCAGGATGGTTGTAGATGGTTGTTTGTGGGTTCGTGAAAATGTTTTATCTGTGACTCAGCCTGCTTGAATCCAGTGGCATCATACCTCACTCCTGCCTTCAGCATGTTAGATCGATTCAAGTGACCCACACCTTCTGTTTTTGTGAGGCCCTGTTTGGGCTGGCTCAGTTTGAAGCCTGGAGAAGACCTATCGTCCGTAGACCTGTGCTGTGTAGCTTCTAGGGATGAGAACGATATGCATTTCTGCCAGTCAACTAGCTGATGTTAAAGCCGACACATTACAGACAAATCTTTTTTTTAATTCTATGATGTAGCATAATAACAAAATTAAGCCACGTGATCAGCACAGATCACAAGATGAAAACGTTGTTCTATTTGGTGTATACCAAATTACTGTGAGCTTCTTCGCTCACTGCACAGCTTAACAGAAGCTCAAACCCCTCAGTTAACATGTTTCAAAACATTGATTAATAAGAAACTCTATTTAATGAAACAAGAAGTTTGGTTTTGCAAAATAGCCAAAACATCCATCCACATTTTAAACTTACACAAAAAAAATGTAGTAGGCTAATAAAAAATAGCAACAACAATATTGTCACTGACTGACATATTGAACTTTAGCAAATAAGAAAAGCCTTATAAAAACTGATTTTCGCCCGCTTAGCGGTCGACCGACAATCAACGAATAATCAAATTTTTCCCATCCCTAGTAGTTTTAGTGCCCTTTCTCCAAGCACTGAGGGTGTAATTAGAGCCCAGGAGTCTCTGAGCCAAGTTTAGCTAGCCACATTGCTAACTTGGTTTGTGTGAGACATTGCCAAGTACTGCAGAATATGAAGAGAGGTATCTGACAGTTTTCTAGAGTCAGTATGTGGTCTTCATGTGTATCGAGCATGTGGTCTTCAAGTTAGTAACAACTGCATTTGCCATTTTCAGCGTAAGCCAGCTATCTGCTGGTACAGATTAAGCCGTGGTCTTACGCTGTCACCAATTTTGTAATATGGCTTGATAAAAGGTTTTATTTTCCTTAAGGGAAGTATTTTTAAGTCAGTTGTTTGTACCTGATACCACTAAAATAATTGACCAGTTTTGTCTGTATTTCATGAGTCTGTTTCCCCAGACACTGCTGGGATATTTGCTATAAATATGAGCAACCTTTATCACTCCGGAAGCTCCACTCATCGCTGGAGTTTTAGAGATCTTACTCTTTTCTCCTGACTGCCCTGTTTTAATCAACACTTGCATTTTGAGACACTTCCCTATATTATCAGTTGTTTTTAAATGTTCAACACCCCATGCTACAATGATTGGAGGTTCACTTTGTAGAGGCAATGTTAGCACAGCCTAAACAGGTAAAAATAGACTGTAAACCAGTAAAATTATCTGTCTCATTGCTCTGTAGTGCCCTCTACTGGCAAACTGGGCAGCAAATTGGAGGAGCCACATTCATGAGCAAAAGGTTGACAGCGTGGGGCTGAGAACATCATTTGAGAAAACACCCTCACTCCCTGTTAGATGAGGCATGGGCAGGAAGGAGTTCCTTTAAGAACTCTTATTCATGAAATGGGGTTGTGGCATTATGAGCAAAGCCATCAATGTATTTCATGTCTTACACACACCATACATATCCACACAAGCACATTAACACCATTGATGATATTATGGTGGCTCATTTAGTCCAAACATTAGAGAACACAGCCAGTATTCTACGCTCTCTCAACTCTGCTACTCTCTCAAAAATGCTACATGCTAGTTTCATGCAACTTACCAAAAGAGTTTCATATTAGTGTAATGCTAGTTACCTATTCTAGTTCTGTGCTATTTATTACTACACTTGCAGCAGTTGCTAATTCAGTGCCACAGAGTAGTAAATGTAAGCATAGTGTTTGCTGTTACCAATGATGAAACCACATAAAACACAGGAACATGGTATAAAGGATCTTGCAGCTATTAGCTTTACTGCTAATCCACCTCTCTTTCATACATTATAGAGAGTAATATAGGGACATGCCTTTTATTTACTTATACAGTCTAACAACATCACAGTTAAAACATTCATTTCACAGAGGTGTGGTTATTTACTGCTGTAATGTTCAGTTTGTTAGCTCACCACTGAGCTTGGTAGGTGTTTCGTGATAAAGAATGGAAGTATATCACTCTGTGAAAGTAAGATCCACCCATCCATGGTCTAGGGATGAAACAGGCCTTCCTCTTGTGGAAATCTGTGGGTAAATCTGTAATGATAAACCAGTGAGCTGAACTGGCTGTTGGGTAGCTAAATACTGAGGATACTGCATCACCCCCTTTAACAATTTATTTCATTCTATTTTAGAGAAAACAGAAGGAGAATACATGGTTCACCAGCTGGCTATGTGTTTTCCCTGCTTTGCTAACACCACCTCCTTTCCCCTGCAGAGCGTACAGCATCCTATAATATTTAAGCAGGGTCTGGCTGCAGCCACTCCAGACCTCGGCACACAGGCCCCTCCTCAGAGAGGCCCTGCTGCATGTGGAGCCCTGCATCGGCTTGCTCAGGGGCAGGTGGCTCTCTCCTGCACAAACCAGAGAAGGTGTACGACATCTTTCTGGCCTGCAGGGTTCTGTGTTATATCACACAGTAAAACAGGGTGCTATTTTCGGACAATTTGCTCCTGGAAAACTGGTTTGTTAGTGTCACTGCCTCCATCACACACTCCTTAGTTTCCATAAGGCTGGGGAGACCCAGGCTTCTTCAGAGAAGCTTTTTATCAGGAGCTTTGTGCAGAGGGAACAGTTCTCACAGCAGGATATGTACAGTGTTCAAGGAACTAAGACTGTACACCACCTTATAATGGGAATGATAAAATTAGCTGATGTGGCTTTTTTGGGATCTGCCCAGAGCGTCACCTTTGATGTGTTTACATGAGCAGGTGTGTGGTCTTGGGTAGACCCGACAAGGGGTTCAGGCTGTCTAGACGCAACAAAAAACTGGCTCCGCCGCAAATAGCACATAAATCCAATCAAAGTGCAAAAGTGAATTGTGACAAAAGTAAGTGCTAAATATGCAGTGCTATATACTGTATACACACACACAATTCAAAAATAACAAAAACCAACAAACTCTCTAAACAATACAGCTACTCTCTGATCTCACAATGAACTCTCCTCTCTCCTCCATGAGGAATGAAACCTTGGGCTTTTTAAGGGTTAAGCCCCTCCCCCTAGGACCATACCAGCTGCTAGTTTAAAATATACAATACATTCAAGCAGCATTACTGACCATACAATGTGGTATTATAAACATTTCCCATTATATCCATTATTACAATTATTTCTACAAGCATTACTTTGCTTAAAGCGCAGTTATTCAACTCTTTACCGCCGCAAACAATTTACAATGGTGTCGCCCATCCCAGCGATTGTCAGGCGAAGGTTGTGAAAAGTGTGAAGGTTCTAACATAAGCAATATAATAAGCATTATACACAGAATTTTCCCCTCCCTTTTTATTTTTCCCTCTCAATTATGAAACAGAGCAGTTATCAATCACTCGGGATGTCATTTTGATAACCTTTGATAACCCAGACTCTGGTGTTCGGGTCATTTCCCATGCTGTTGAGAGAGGGTGCATCAGTGATGATGTTTCTTGAAAGTATGAGTGACCCAACCTACCCCCAAACACCCCAGCCCCACAATCCCCCCACCCCCGCGTGGGTGTACCCGGTTTTTACAAGATAGAAGTCATGATTGAGCTTCTCTAAAACATTTTAATGCACTCTTCTTATGTATTTTTTTCTTAATTCACTGTTTCTTTCTGTCGGATCTTTGATTCCTCACAAACCTCTTTGCAGGGTCCAGCAATCAGCAGAGTCCAGCTGTCTGGAACAGAAGAGTCCAGAGAGGAGAGAGCAGTGTATGGATGTAAATCTCACAAAAAAGGTGTGATATCTCTTTAAATTATCTATGCATGAATCATCATGGGGTTTGGCTTTGAGAATACTCTTTATTTCACCTCTCTTTTCAGGCTCATAACTATGAGAATGACTAACCTCTCACTCTGATGTGGTGTAATTGCACACATTCAAAGGAAGTGCTCTGCTAAAAACCCCTAATTCTAATGAATCACAGTCTCATACAGATTCCAGTGTAGGCATATGTTTGTTATGGGACTCAAACTCCCAGCAGCACTGTTACTGGCTGTAGCAGGAAGTCCACATTGGTAATGTAACAGCTGTTATGGGACTCAAACACCCAGCAGCACTGTTACTGGCTATGACCTAGATCAGGCATGGCCAAATGATGGCCCCGGTCCAACTGCGGCCTGTTGCCTGTTTTTAAGTGGTCCGCCGTGAATATTGAAAATAAAATGGAATATGACCCGTTACAACATACACTCTAACAATAAATTGCACTGTATGTACATTGAAGTTCTTAGTTTTGACACTAGATGTCGCTATGTTAATTTCACAGCACACCTCTTCATGTGTTTATTTCAGTAACTCTGATACAGCACAACTCTTCATGTGTTTATTTCAGTAACTCTGATACAGCACAACTCTTCATGTGTTTATTTCAGTAACTCTGATACAGCACAACTCTTCATGTGTTTATTTCAGTCACTCTAATACAGCACACCTCTTCATGTGTTTATTTCAGTCTCTCTGATACAGCACACCTCTTCATGTGTTTATTTCAGTTACTCTGATACAGCACACCTCTTCATGTGTTTATTTCAGTCTCTCTTATACAGCACACCTCTTCATGTGTTTATTTCAGTCTCTCTGATACAGCACACCTCTTCATGTGTTTCAGTCTCTCTTATACAGCACACCTCTTCATGTGTTTATTTCAGTCACTCTGATACAGCACACCTCTTCATGTTTTTATTTCAGCCTCTCTGATACAGCACACCTCTTCATATGTTATTTCAGTCTCTCTGATACAGCACACCTCTGCATGTGTTTATTTCAGTCTTTCTTATACAGCACACCTCTTCATGTGTTTATTTCAGTCTCTCTGATACAGCACACCTCTTCATGTGTTTATTTCAGCCTCTCTGATACAGCACACCTCTTCATATGTTATTTCTGTCTCTCTGATACAGCACACCTCTTCATGTGGTTATTTCAGTCTCTCTGATACAGCACACCTCTTCATGTGTTTATTTCAGCCTCTCTGATACAGCACACCTCTTCATGTGGTTATTTCAGTCACTCTGATACAGCACACCTCTTCATGTGGTTATTTCAGTCACTATGATACAGCACACCTCTTCATGTGTTTATTTTAGTCTCTCTGATACAGCACACCTCTTCATGTGTTTATTTCAGTCTCTCCAGCGCGCTCTGATGAAGTTGAAGAAGGAGCAGTTGAAACAGTTTCACAGCCATCTGAGTCAGTATTACCCAGAATGCTCTGAGAGACAACAGGTGGACCTTGAGGCCCTTCATGTAGTTGAGAAGATGCTGGAGACCTGTGGCAGTGAGAGATCTCTGAAGCTCACACTCCACATCCTGAGGAAAATGAAGCAGTATGATCTCGCTGACTCACTGGAGAGAGGTGAGCAGAAGAGTAAGACACGATGCTGTGCTGATTTGAAGGAGTGATCGTGCACTGGCCAATCAGTATGAAACCCGATTTACGATATTACTGTTAATAAGCTAAGAGAGTTGTGTGATCTTAACATATATAGAAAAAGTTCTGAAATTTCATCTAAACTGAGTGGCCCTCTGCAGGTTGTGAAGCTGCCTGTACAGTTTAGAGCAGATATACCTGATTATTTATACTGCTATGATAGGTTTATATATATATGGATCTAGTATTATCTCTCTGTACATGTTCACTTAATCTCATAGATTCACTTCATCTCTTAATCTCATTTCACGTTGGTAAAACCTTACGCTCGATAGTTCCCCTACTCTGGTGTGTCTTCATGAACAAGGCAGAATCTATTTCTGTTCACCATTTGTGCAGATTGTTGGAGTGATGTGTAACACACTGTGTGACAGACTTGTGTAAAATATTGTGTCAAAGGGAAAAGTTTATAACAATGTTTTCAACTGATTGTTTTTTTTTTTAATATAAGTAAATTATCTGTCATATTTCCTCTTCTCAGAAAAACTCACAAGAATCCAACAGACACTGAAATCTGATCTGAAGAAGAAGTTTGAATGCATATTTGAAGGTTTGGTACAGCAGGGCCACCCAACCCTCCTCAATGAGATCTATACAGAGCTCTACATCACAGAGGGAGGAGGTGGGGGGGTCAATAATGAACATGAGGTCAGACAGATTGAGGCAGCATCCAAGAGACAAACCACACAGGAGACTGCAATCCTCTGCAATGACATCTTTAAACCTTTACCTGGACAGGAGAAACACATCAGAACTGTGCTTACAAAGGGCATCGCTGGCATTGGGAAAACTGTCTCTGTGCAGAAGTTCATTCTGGACTGGGCAGAAGGAAAAGCCAATCAGGATATTAATTTAATCTTCACTCTTCCTTTCCGAGACCTGAACTTAAAGAAGGAGAGAGAATTCAGTCTGATGCAACTCCTCCAGCACTACTTTCCACAGCTGAAAGAGATTGAAAGTGTTGAACATGATGAAGTCAAAGTTGTGTTCATCTTTGATGGTCTGGATGAGTGTCGACTTCCTCTAGATTTCCAGAACAATGAGATCTGCTGGGATGTAAAAGAGTCAGCACCAGTGGACGTGCTGCTGACCAACCTCATTAAGGGGAATCTGCTTCCCTCTGCTCTCCTCTGGATCACCTCCCGACCAGCAGCAACCAATCAGATCCCTCCTGAGTGTGTCCACCAGGTGACAGAGATACGAGGGTTCAATGACCCACAGAAGGAGGAGTACCTCAGGAAGAGAATCCGAGATCAGAACGTGGCCAGCAGAATTATCTCACACATAAAGTCATCCAGGAGTCTCTACATCATGTGTCACATTCCAGTCTTCTGCTGGATTTCTGCTACAGTTCTGGAGACATTGTTGGGTAAAGCAGAAAGTGGAGAACTGCCCAGAACTCTGACTGAAATGTACACACACTTCCTGCTCATTCAGACCAATGTGAAGAATCAGAAGTATCATGGCACCAATGAGACAAACCCAAAGAAGATCTCAGCATCAGATGCAGAAATGATCCTGAAACTGGGGAAGCTGGCTTTTGTACAGCGGGAAAAGGGCAATCTGATATTCTATGAAGAGGACCTGAGAGAGAGTGACATTGATGTCAGTGAAGCTTCAGTGTACTCTGGGGTGTGCACAGAAATCTTTAAAGAGGAGTCTGGGTTGCATCAGGAGAAAGTCTACTGCTTTGTGCATCTGAGCATTCAGGAGTTTCTGGCTGCCTTGTTTGTGTTTCATTCATGTGTAAATGAGAACAGAAATGTACTCAGACCAGAAGAGTCAAAACCTGAGGGTGACAGAATGCAGCTGTCTGAGGTACACAGGAGTGCAGTGGAACAGGCCTTACAGAGTAAGAATGGACACCTGGACCTTTTCCTCCGATTCTTTCTGGGCCTCTCACTGGACTCCACTCAGACTCTCTTAGGAGACATACTGAAGCAGAGAGGAAGCAGATCAGAGAGCATTGAAGAAACAGTCCAGTACATTAAGCAGAAGATCAGTGAAGAGTCTTCAGCAGAGAGGACCATCAATCTGTTCCACTGTCTGAATGAACTGAATGACAACTCTCTCGTGGAGGAAATCCAGACTTCCCTGAGATCAGGAAGACTTTCTGATAAAGAGCTGGAACCACACCAATGCTCAGCTCTGGCCTTTGTGTTACTGATGTCAGAGGAGGTCCTGGATGAGTTTGACTTGAAGATGTACAACACATCAGGAGCAGGTTATCAGAGACTGGTACCAGTAGTGAGGAACTGCAGGAAGGCCAAGTGAGTACTGTTACATCATTCATAATGCAGATGATAGATTATGATATTTGCATAAATAGTTTATCATTGTGTGAGAATAAAGTGCATGAACATAGCTCACCTATATCATGACCAGAAGCTTGTATCTACCTTCTGAAAATGTTCCTGAATAATATTTCAGAATGTAATATTTTATGTTCCATGTGAGCTCACTGCATTTCCTGCACAGCTTGGGCATGCTGTGATAGCACACCCCATCCCTGTTGTTCCCCAGTGTGCTGGTGCTGGGGATGTGGCTCACTCTGCCTACTGCAGAGGGGTGGGGTTTGACCTGGCCCAGCCATTTCCTGGCCCCTGTACAAACTCTGCCCTCTTGTAGGACCCTCCTGGTGTCACATTTGAACTAAACAAAGCATGTTACAGCACTGAGGTCCTATACGGCTTCCTTATAGTGCTGCACAGTGACCAGTTTGTTCTCCATCTCAGACAGGGGCTCAATAGTGAAATTACTGAACTCATATCCTTCCCCTCTCTATAGAGATTCCAGAACCTCTCCAGGGCATTAGCATTTTAAAGCTAATGAATGCTGGCCAGGGTGCATATTTACTTACACAAACATAAACATTAAATGCAGCGATCTGACCAGCCTGTGGTCATCTTTATTATGAAAGCCAAATAGTCCAGTATTACATTGAAAAGAATCATTCTGTCCATTGAAAATACATCATGATCCAGTGGTGTTTGCTAGCAAGCATTTTTCATAGCTTTATGTTTCTCTGAAACAAACATTATTTCTGTCTGCCTTTCCAATGAGTTTTTCAATGTTTTTTTACCTTGACATTGAAAGACGGATACCATTTTCCATCATTATCAGCTACTGGTTGTCTTCACATGTGTATTTAAGGGATCGGTATGTGCTGCAGGTTTGATGTTTGAAAAATTAAACTAGCTAGCAATAATTATTAAGTATTGGACATGAGCTTCATTGTAGTTACCATCATCTTTAATACATCCTCATTAATAGTAAAAATCTCAAAACTGCGCTAAAATGATTTAACTCCACTCTCTTCATGAGGTAGCGTAAATCCCTCTGAGGTATGGTCTTGCAAAACTGAGAGCGATTTAATTTCCTAACGTCTAAACGTTAGATCGTCCCTGCGTTGTTATAGCAATGGACACGATGTCTGCTGTTTAGAACCCATCGTTGTGTCAGGCCAGATCAAATTTCCTGGATGGATCAAATGTCGCATGACAGCTCCTCTGTTGTCCACTGGATGCCCGGTGCTCCTTGTGACTCTTTCGCCAGTGGTTGTGGAGTTGGACTTGGTGGTGATGCCGTCTTCCTCCCCAGGTCCTCTTGAGATGAACAGTGTTTATATCTGCAGGAGACTCAAGAGCAATCGAAACAGCTGGCAAAACCAACATTACAAGATTATTACATCTTTGACCATGAGGAGTTAGCAAAGGGTATTTGTTATTCTGGCTAAAAGGACACTTACTCTAAAACTGTGACTCACAGTAGAGATAATGATGGTATATTCTGTTATGCAGTCCTGTCTTTAAATACGATCGCATCATGTGAAGCTGTTCTCTACACACAGAATGTATCTGATGCCCAGTCATTTGATTGAGTTAGGAACTCACTCACCACTTTCCTAACGGTCATGTTAGCTGATGACATGCTCATGTATTTGACCTGTGTTTAGACACTCACCACCAGGGTGCTGCTCACTCTCTCAAAAGCATATTGATTATTTGGAGTTTCAGAAATGATCACTCTGGGAAACTAAAAATCCCCCAGTTATGGAATTACACATTTTACAAAATTGTTTGAAAAAATGATTTTAATTGCTTGTGAATAAGGGAATATTGTTCAAATCTGTATGTCTCAAATTCTCAGGCATAATTTAACTTCGATGCTTCCCCTGTCAGGAGTATCATGTCATCCACCCACAACCAACACCCCACCTGCCTGTCCCTCCCATACCCCCACCTGAGTCTGTCCAACCCAATCCAACTCACCCCAACCCTAGAAGGCCCCTCCCATCCTGCCCCCCTACATACACAGTGAGGGAAATACAAGGGAAAGAGACGGATAGACTGTGGAAACAAAGAGAAAGAGCTTAGAAAGAAAGAATAAAAGAGACGTATGATGTTCAATACAGGAAACTGTAGAGATCATATATTTTTTTAATTTTGCATTTTACAACTTTCATGTTTTAGAAATCATAAATATTTAATTATATTGTCTTACAGAATAAAAGAAAATTGCATTATGTGCATGATATTTGCCCAGCAGTAGAAATAAATTCAGAATAAAGTTCTGTGATAGGTCTTGATCATTGTGGTCAAACATCACAGATTGAGGGTTAAAACATACCTCTGACTTTTATAACTAACTGGCCACTTAGTTTCAACCAGAAACAATATGAAATATTTGCAATAATAACAATATGACTTGATATATTTTACTTGATGATCATTTTCGACAATCCATTTTACAATATTAACATTAACATTATAAAGTGACAGTAGGTTAATGTGTTGTGTAAAAAGTGACAGTAGGTGTTGCTGAATTGTGTTAAAAGCAGACCTGTCCTCAACACCTCTATTAGCTTTATAGGCAAATTTTCTTTGGGTCTAGTAAACCCTCTGCTTTGCTATGTAGCTTTTACTTGACCAATCTTTCAAATGATTTCATGACCAATGAGGTCAGTCCCACTGAGTTCTTTGGGGTTTTTTGTTCTTTGGTATGGGTAATAATGATTGACTCCTTGTAGAGTTAAAGTGAATGAAGTTTATGATGTTGTGCTGCCACGCTTTGATGGTGATGGTAAGAATAGCATGCATGTTGGTATCTTTATTAAAGTGAATTAGTGATGAATCACCCACATGCATAAATCATACATCAATGATAGCCTAAATTTACGCATGATCCATGATGATGAACATACAGAAAAACAGAAATGAATGGCAAAAATAGCATATTGTCAATATTTTAGACCCACAAAATTTCACAAATCATGTTTTCAGAGGAGCTCATGTCTTATTAAGAGGAGCCAAGCTCCCCCTGGCTCCCCTGTAGTTCACACCCTGCCTGAATGACCAGATACTGTTCAGTAAAATTACTTGCCAAGCTTTGACATTTCCATGAGTTTTTTTTTTTTTTTTATCAAGATACCATTTAAATTTAGTTCAGATATCCTGTTGTTGTTCCCATTTTAAAAAGGAATTACAATATGTTCACCTTCTTCCAGCCATTTATAGCTTGTCCTTATGAAACTCCTTTGGCTTTATAGATGTACTGTTGACTCACCTTGCTTTTCAAATGAGCTAATTTAGTAACATTTTCCTCTAGTTTATAGTCACTGTTTGTACTTCAAATGCAATATTATTTATGATATATACATTGTATGTACTTCAAAATGCAAAGATATTTATTATCAATTCATTTTCGCCTAGTTGCTTATTGAATTCTTTGAATAATTCACCGACCATCCCTTGACTGTTGGTGAGATTCTCCTACAACTCGTCCAAGTACGTTTTCAGATGATCCAGCCAATTGTTACACACAGGCCATTTCTTACTGAGATCTAATGTTGTCCCTTTAAGAATGCCAGGAGATCTTATTAGTCCCAAAGGAGCCTGTTATGATGCTAAATATTTTTTGTTAAAATAATAAATTTTAGGTAATAATATCTTATTATCTTAGATTAACGGAGTCCCTTTAAAGCACTTCGGCTTGTTTGGATACAATGTTTTACAAGGGTTGAAATTGTTTAATTAACCAGAGAGTGGTTTGACTCTGTGACCCGGAGAGTGATAAGTGAGTGAGTTGGATTGACGCCACTTCCAGTGAGGTTTGTGCGCGCAGTTTGGCGGCGTCTGGTAAATCCTGGAAGCGGATCTCCCAAAACTCGTCCACTCCACTCGAATACTGTTTTTTTCCCCCACGGTTTTTTTTTCCTTGTTCATCCTTAACCAACTAAATTGTGTCACAACGTGATGCGCAGCCCAGACTGTCCAGATCTTTTAGAAAACGCTGAACAAACCGATTGCTGGGGGCAGCGAACTGTTGCCTTTGCAATTCCAAGACCGGGCTGTCCGTCCCCGGCGACAAGAGTGAGCTGGCTGCGGAATGAGAAGCTCCGGCGTTGGGTACAAGCGGCGGAGGCAACACCAGTCCTCTTTTCTTTCTTATTGTATTTAAACAAGCGGAGTGTATCAGCCGCACGCCACTAAACTCAGAAACCTTATAGCGAGCATTGACGAATTTAAAGACAACCAGAGTAAGGTCAGGCATGCAGTATCTGCCCAGGGAAGCCATGACACTATCAAGCTAGGAATATGTATCCTGTTTTACCACAAACATTTTAGAATCCACATCAATTGTAAGCTATTTTTTCATCATCATTTCCGATTGGAATGCCGGGTTTCTTTCTTTTGATGAGGAAAAGTTTGTTGGAGCTCTCGGTCCAGCAGGCTCCACTCGGACATTGTGGGCGATCACTCCAGTAAAAGTGGAGTGCGCGAACTTGGCTACTTGGTGGAAGTCTCGTCAAATGGATGTTTCAGAACACAACTGGTAGGCAAAAGACTTGGCTACAGTATGAAACATTGATTTGACTGCATGCAGAATTTAAATATGATTATAAAACCTACTTTACTGCTGTCTCATATTACCGTCTATGATTGAGTTTACTTTGTAAAGGTACCAGACCATACTCAGTTTTTCTTGTAAAACTGAGTATTATTGTTGTAGAGGATAATTGCTTTCAGTTACACCAAGGACAAGTAAACACAACAAAAGATGGGGAAATGATGCACAGCCAAAATATTTACTTGCTTCTAACCCTAATCACCAAAGTTTGATGATTCAGACCTTGTGTAAAATGATATGTCAAATGATATAGGGTTACACAGAATTTAGTGGCACTTGGTAAAGGGTTGTATATTTGTGAATCAGGTAATTCAGTGGTACAGTGCCACAGAATGAATTTATGCTGGAATATGACATTAACAGTGAGAATTTAATCATACTTCATGATTATTGAAGTATGATTATACAGCATATTATCAGAGTTTGAGGATAAGGAGACTGTGATACCTTTGGATGCTGAGCAAATTTACCCAGAACCTGCTAAATGTAGGACTGTGATGCCAGTACGGGAGCAGGAGACATCAGGGCCAGCTGTTTGTGAAAAAGAGAACACAGAATTTGGAAATACTTTGGTTTGGCACCAGTTTATCATTATCATTCATACAACTAGTAACACAACTAAATACGAAAATAAGGACGACAATAAAATTGAAAATGAGTTTTTCTAGCTGTTGCAACTCTGAGAAATGAATAATGCACTGATTTACAAGAGCCAAAGAAAAAATATGAGCATGTTTTCAGATGCATAAAGTGCAATAAAATAATTTTGTTTCCTGAAACAGATAATTTTGATTAAAAATTAAATTGGAATCACAATATTTAGCAAAATACTAGGGATTATAATTTTAGCCATAATCATTCAGTTCAGAATGTCAGGACAGTAAGTTGAACAGAAGCAACTGTGAATGTTCTGAAATGCAGACCTGATTATAAACAAGCTCTGAAACTGACTGATGCCTGAAAACAGGAAAATCAGACTGTAGTAGCTATGAATATTGATTTCTTTTTTTATTTGTCTCTAATATTTTTAGAGAATGACAGTTAAGTATCAGAGAGTAAATATTTTTGTTTCCTGTTTGAGCACCTTAATTTTTTTATAGTTAAACATCAAAAAATGATTTTAGTTTCCTGCTGGTGGCTCAGTGATGTGCACTGTTTTGACACCGGTGTTCCTACGTTGGGTTTTTTTTGGCAAAATCCATGAAACCAATAATTATCAAAAAGTTTGGTCACAGATCATTGAGAAATGATCACCAACAGAAGAGACACACTGCACTGCTGATCAGATGTGAACCAAAAACCCCCTTGCCTTCCTGTGAATACTCCTGTGAACCTTTATCTGTGTGATGTTTGCTTTTTTACTCTCATGGGAAGGAAATACAAACTTCTCACAACTTGTCAGTCTCACTCTCAATTCACTCTGAAGGCTGTAATTTGCTTTAATAATGAAATACAGTATAAAAGGATCTGATAACTCCATCCTTAGCCCTGCTGTCCACACTTGGCTCAGGGGCATGAGTAGGGCCATCAGTGAGGCTTAAAGCGCAGAGTTAGCCTGAAAAAGACTGTGGAAAAGGTAGCTGGGCCATTAGCCCCAAATTCTGACAGAACTGAACAGAGGAAAAGGGGCTATTTGGGTCAGAACCACAGCTGTAGAACTGTCAGACTTGAGCAGGACATCTTATTCTCAGCTGTAAAGTGCTGCAGTTGGAGAGTGTAGCACAGGCGTCTTCCTCAGAGCATTGTAGATCTTACAATCCTCAATATCACTCTTTATCAGTGAGCACTATCAATACTACATTTAAAATATGAAGTGTTTAATATTAACACATCACCTCTTTCTTTCAGACTCAGCAGCTTTGGTCTAACAGAGGAGTCCTGTGAAATTGTGGCCTCAGCTCTCCAGTCATCAAACTCACCCCTGAGAGAGCTGGACCTCGGCTACAATAACCTGGGAGATTCAGGAGTGAAGCTGCTCTGTGCTGGACTGAAGAGTCCAAACTGTAAACTACAGACACTGGGGTGAGTAGTGCTGTGTACTTTGTGACTTTTAGTAAATAGTTATTGATTATGGCTCCATACAGAGAAACGTTAAACAGCTCCTTCTCTCAATCAAACTTCTCCTCTCTCCAGCCTTCCTTCCTTTGTCCACATTGGTCCCATCCCTCTCTTCTTACTCCTCTATCACAGCAAAGTAAAGCAGGATAAAACCCCATGAGTCTTAGGGTTGCCAACTGTGTTGTTCCTGACCAGAATTATCTTGTGTTGAAGTTCAGTGTGAAAGTGGGATTATGTGTGTGTTCTATCCATAGACTAGTGTCGAGACAGCAACATGCATTTTATGGTTATTTACCCTGCTCCCTTCTTTTATGGTCCCTTGCCATGCATCCAGACACGGCCTGAGAGGGACAGATGGACTCCCCCCCCCCCTCGTAAATACCCCTGAATCAGTGACCAAGTCATAATTTCGACTGACTCTGAGGATACCAAAGCCAATCAAAATATTCCTTGGGATGGTCTTTTAACCTGACTGGTCGTGAGCACAGTGATGTCACCCAGAAATGTGAAAAGACTTCCACGTTAGGATACATCGATATATCCTTCATTTGGAGGAAACAAGAGAGGAGGAAAGGAGGAGGAGAGATTTCGTTTTGGAACAGTGGAGGGAAGGAGGACACATAATCAGCTTCCGGGGCACGGAGGAAAGGAGAAGACGGATTTGAGTTTTGGAACGCAGCCATCGATGTATCCTACCGCAGAAGTCTTTTCACATTTCTGGGTGACATCATTGTGCTCACGACCAGTCAGATTAAAAGACCATCCCACTGAATATTTCTCCATCGAAAATTTCTAAAACATGACAAGGGATTTATCAATACTTAAAGATAAGTCATAGAACAGTAAACAGTAATCCGGTAATTTCCAATAATGGGAAAACTGTTGTTTTGCGTTTTCAAACATATCCACATTGAAGCGATATATTCACGTTTTTGAGATAGGAATGATAATTTCACTTATGTAAAATTGAGCGAGTTTATGTTGCGGTAAGTTTATTTATTCCTTATACAAATTTTTATGTTACGTCATGAGCAGAATGCGAGAAACTGACATTCGTATTTTAATACATGAAAAGGGCTGGCAGCGTTAAAGAAACGTGATTGGCTTTGGTATCCTCGGAGTCAGTCGAAATTATTACTTCATCAATAGCCGACGACGACATTGATGACGACTAATCGGATTAGCTGTTCCAATTTTCGATTCATCTCCTCCTTTCCTCCACTCGTTTCCCCCCCTCCTTTCCTCCACATATTTCCGGCATATTTCCGGGGTAGGAAAGGAGGGGAGGAAACGAGTGGAGGAAAGGTTGAGACAAGAAAAAATATTGGAACGCAGCCTATGTGAACTCAAAGCAAGGTTTTTACTAAAACCTGACATCGCCAACAGCCAAGTTGATTGGCAATTAGGCTCAAACAAGCAGTGGAGCTTGCTTCTCCTGCCACAATAAGAGACTCAACAGAGAAGCTTTTCTGCCAGAGATTGAGAGGGAGGCTATGTACCAGCAACCAAGCAAAATTATTCTATTGACGAAGTACTAGCTTAGCTACCCACAAGGTATATGTAGAATATTCTGTTCTGTTTTACACCAAATTGGTGACTTTGACAGATGAAACTTTAATTTGGATGCCATTAGTGGCTTGTGAAGTTGAGCGACACAAACCGCGCACAGCCATAAGCTAGCGGTACCTCTGCAACGCAGCGCTTCATTATTATATCCTCACAATAGTTTTGGCATGAATGTGTCACAGCCTGTTTTCTGTGGAGGGATGACAGCGTTCTCTAGTGGACTCATTTAGTAACTGCAGCAGAGCTGACAGAGGAGCCAAAGCATGTAGATACAGCAAAACTGTTCTGAATAAGGGCCCCAATGGATCCAGCTTTGTGTGTTATTTCATTTCTGGTTTTATGCAACAGGTTAATGCTGCAGCTGTGTTGGTTTCCTTGTAAAACTGAGTATTATTGTTGTAGAGGTTCATTATTTTCAGTTACTCTTAAGACAAGAAAACAAAAGATGGGGAAATGATGCACAGCCAGAATATTTTCTTGCTTCTAACCCAAATCACAAAAGTTTGATGATTCAGACCTTGTGGAAAATTATATTTCAAATGTTATACGGTTACACAGAATTTTCTGGCACACGGCATAGGGTTGTATATTTGTGAATCGGGTAATTCAGTGGTACAGTGCCACAGAAATTAATTTATGCTGGATATATGACATTGACAGTGAGAGTTTAATCATACTTCAAAATGTGGGTATTTATACAGACTATACTGAAGTGTCAAAGGCTTTCCAGGTACCGGGAAAAATCACTCAATTCCAAAGAATTACTGAGCACTTTCCATCCAGCATGTTATGAGAGTTTGAGGATAAGGAGACTGTGATACCTTTGGATGCTGAGCACATTGACCCAGAACCTGGTAAATGCTGGACTGTGATGCCAGCACAGGAGCAGGAGACATCAGGGCTAGTTGAAAGTGGCAAAGTGAACACAGAATTTGGAAATACTTTGGTTTCACACCAGTTTATCATTCATACAAATAGAAACACAACTAAATACAAAAATAAGGACCACAATAAAATTGAAAATGAGCTTTTGTAGCTGTTGCAACTCTGAGAAATGAATAATGCACTGATTTACAAGAGCCAAAGAAAAAATATGAGCATGTTATAAGATGCATGAAGTGCAATAAAATAATTTTGTTTCCTGAATCAGATTGATAATTGTGATTAAAAATTAGAATCACAACATTTAGCAAATTCATTTGGGATTATAATTTTAACCATAATCATTCAGTTCAGAATTTCAGGCCAGAAAGTTGAACAGAAGGAACTGTGAATGTTCTGAAATGCAGACCTGATTGTAAACAAGCTCTGAAACTGACTGATGCCTGAAAACAGGGAGAGCAGACAGTAGTAGCCTAGAATACTGACAACTTTTATATTTTGTCTTTAACTTTTTCAGAGAATGGAAGTTAAGTATCAGAGAGTAAATATTTTGCTTCTTATCTGAGCACCTTAATTGTTTGTAGTTAAACATCAAAAAATGATTTTAGTTTCCTGCTAATGGCTCAGTTATGTGCACAATTTTGACATTGGTGTTCCTACGTTGGAGATTTTTGGTAAAATTTGTAAAACCAATAATTATCAAAAAGTTTGGTCACAGATCTTTGAGAAATGATGACCATCAGAACAGACACACTGCACTGCTGATCAGATGTGAACTAAAAACCCCCTTGCCTTCCTGTGACTACTCCTGTGAACCTTTAGCTGTGTGATAATGTTTGCTTTTTTACTCTCATTGGAAGGAAATACAAACTTCTCACAACTTGTCAAGCTAACTCACTATTCACTCTAAAGGCTGGAATTTGCTTTAATAATGAAATACAGTATAAAAGGATCTGATAACTCCATCCTTAGCCCTGCTGTCCACACTTGGCTCAGGGGCATGAGTAGGGCCATCAGTGAGGCTTAAAGCCCAGAGTTAGCCTGAAAAAGACTGTGGAAAAGGTAGCTGGGCCATTAGCCCCAAATTCTGACAGAACTGAACAGAGGAAAAGGGGCTATTTGGGTCAGAACCACAGCTGTAGAACTGTCAGACTTGAGCAGCACATCTTATTCTCAGGTGTAAAGTGCTGCAGTTGGAGAGTGTAACACAGACATCTTCCTCAGAGCATTGAAGATCTTACAATCCTCATTATCACTCTTTATCAGTGAGCACTATCAATAATACAACATTTAAAATATTAATTGTTAAACATTAACACATTACCTCTTTCTTTCAGACTTGGCAGCTGTGGTCTTACAGAGGAGTCCTGTAAAATTGTGGCCTCAGCTCTCCAGTCATCAAACTCACCTGTGAGAGAGCTGGACCTCAGCTACAATAACCTGGGAGATTCAGGAGTGAAGCTGCTCTGTGCTGGACTGAAGAGTCCAAACTGTAAACTACAGACACTGGGGTGAGTAGTGCTGTGTACTTTGTGACTTTTAGTAAATAGTGATTATGGCTCCATACAGAGAAACGTTAAACAGCTCCTTCTCTCAATCAAACTTCTCCTCTCTCCAGCCTTCCTTCCTTTGTCCACATTGGTCCCATCCCTCTCTTCATACTCCTCTATCACAGCAAAGTAAAGCAGAATCGGGTAATTCAGTGGTACAGTGCCACAGAATGAATTTATGCTGGATATATGACATTGACAGTGAGAGTTTAATCATACTTCAAAATGTGGGTATTTATACAGACTATACTGAAGTATCACAGGCTTTCCAGGTAATGGGAAAAAATCACCCAATTCCAAAGAATTACTGAGCACTTTCCATCCAGCATGTTATGAGAGTTTGAGGATAAGGAGACTGTGATACCTTTGGATGTTGAGCACATTGACCCAGAACCTGGTAAATGCTGGACTGTAATGCCAGTATAGGAGCAGGAGACGTCAGGGCCCGTTGAAAGTGACAAAGTGAACACAGAATTTGAAAATACTTTGGTTTGGCACCAGTTTATCATTATCATTCATACAACTAGTAACTCAACTAAATACTAAAATAAGGACCACAATAGCATTGAAAATGAGCTTTTCCATCTGTTGCAACTTTGATAAATGAATAATGCACTGATTTACAAGAGCCAAAGAAAAAATGTGAGCATGTTTTAAGATGCTTAAAGTGCAATAAAATAATTTTGTTTCCTGAATCAGACTGATAATTGTGATTAAATATTATAATGAAAATATTTAGAAAAATAATTGTGATCATTTTAATCATAATCATTCATTTTTGAATTTGGGCCCGTAAGTTGAACAGAAGCAACTGTGAATATTCTGAAATGCAGACCTGATTATAAACAAGCTCTGAAACTGACTGATGCCTGAAAACAGGGAAAGCATACTGTAGTAGCCTAGAATATTGATTGCTTTTTGGTTCTGTAATTTTGTCTTTAATTTTTTCAGAGAATGGCAGTTAAGTATCAGAGAGTAAATATTTTGTTTCTTATTTGAGCACTTTCATTGTGTTTAACATCAAAAAATGATTTCAGTTTCCTACTGATTGCTCAGTGATGTACTACTGTTTTGACACTGGTGTTCCTACGTTGATTTTTTTTTTTGTTAAAATTTATAAAACCAATAACTATCAAAAAGTTTGGTCACAGGTCATTGAGAAATCATCACCATCAGAACAGACACACTGCACTGCTGATCAGATGTGAACTAAAACCCCCTTTGCCTTCCTGTGAATACTCCTGTGAACCTTTACCTGTGTGGTAATGTTTGCTTTTTACTCTCATTGGAAGGAAATAAAAACTTCTCACAACATGTCAAGCTAACTCACTATTCACTCTAAAGGCTGGAATTTGCTTTAATAATGAAATACAGTATAAAAGGATCTGATAACTCCATCCTTAGCCTTGCTGTGCACACTTGGCTAAGGGGCATGAGTAGGGCCATGAGTGAGGCTTAAAGCCCAGAGTTAGCCTGAAAAAGACTGTGGAAAAGGTAGCTGGGCCATTAGCCCCAAATTCTGACAGAACTGAACAGAGGAAAAGGGGCTATTTGGGTCAGAACCACAGCTGTAGAACTGTCAGACTTGAGCAGGACATCTTATTCTCAGGTGTAAAGTGCTGCAGTTGGAGAGTGTAACACAGACATCTTCCTCAGAGCATTGTAGATCTTACAATCCTCATTATCACTCTTTATCAGTGAGCACTATCAATACTACATTTAAAATATGAAGTGTTTAATATTAACACATCACCTCTTTCTTTCAGACTCAGCAGCTTTGGTCTAACAGAGGAGTCCTGTGAAATTGTGGCCTCAGTTCTCCAGTCATCAAACTCACCCCTGAGAGAGCTGGACCTCAGCAACAATAACCTGGGAGATTCAGGAGTGAAGCTGCTCTGTGCTGGACTGAAGAGTCCAAACTGTAAACTACAGACACTGGGGTGAGTAGTGCTGTGTACTTTGTGACTTTTAGTAAATGGTTAGTGATTATGGCTCCATACAGAGAAACGTTAAACAGCTCCTTCTCTCAATCAAACTTCTCCTCTCTCCAGCCTTCCTTCCTTTGTCCACATTGGTCCCATCCCTCTCTTCTTACTCCTCTATCACAGCAAAGTAAAGCAGAATCGGGTAATTCAGTGGTACAGTGCCACAGAATGAATTTATGCTGGATATATGACATTGACAGTGAGAGTTTAATCATACTTCAAAATGTGGGTATTTATACAGACTATACTGAAGTATCAAAGACTTTCCAGGTACTGGGAAAAATCACTCAATTCCAAAGAATTACTGAGCACTTTCCATCCAGAATATTATGAGAGTTTGAGGATAAGGAGACTGTGATACCTTTGGATGTTGAGTACATTGACCCAGAACCTGGTAAATGCTGGACTGTAATGCCAGTACAGGAGCAGGAGACGTCAGGGCCCGTTGAAAGTGACAAAGTGAACACAGAATTTGAAAATACTTTGGTTTGGCACCAGTTTATCATTATCATTCATACAACTAGTAACTCAACTAAATACTAAAATAAGGACCACAATAGCATTGAAAATGAGCTTTTCCATCTGTTGCAACTTTGATAAATGAATAATGCACTGATTTACAAGAGCCAAAGAAAAAATGTGAGCATGTTTTAAGATGCTTAAAGTGCAATAAAATAATTTTGTTTCCTGAATCAGACTGATAATTGTGATTAAATATTATAATGAAAATATTTAGAAAAATAATTGTGATCATTTTAATCATAATCATTCATTTTTGAATTTCGGGCCCGTAAGTTGAACAGAAGCAACTGTGAATGTTCTGAAATGCAGACCTGATTATAAACAAGCTCTGAAACTGACTGATGCCTGAAAACAGGGAAAGCATACTGTAGTAGCCTAGAATATTGATTGCTTTTTGGTTCTGTAATTTTGTCTTTAATTTTTTCAGAGAATGGCAGTTAAGTATCAGAGAGTAAATATTTTGTTTCTTATTTGAGCACTTTCATTGTGTTTAACATCAAAAAATGATTTCAGTTTCCTACTGATTGCTCAGTGATGTACTACTGTTTTGACACTGGTGTTCCTACGTTGATTTTTTTTTTGTTAAAATTTATAAAACCAATAACTATCAAAAAGTTTGGTCACAGGTCATTGAGAAATCATCACCATCAGAACAGACACACTGCACTGCTGATCAGATGTGAACTAAAAACCCCCTTTGCCTTCCTGTGAATACTCCTGTGAACCTTTACCTGTGTGGTAATGTTTGCTTTTTACTCTCATTGGAAGGAAATAAAAACTTCTCACAACATGTCAAGCTAACTCACTATTCGCTCTAAAGGCTGGAATTTGCTTTAATAATGAAATACAGTATAAAAGGATCTGATAACTCCATCCTTAGCCTTGCTGTGCACACTTGGCTAAGGGGCATGAGTAGGGCCATGAGTGAGGCTTAAAGCCCAGAGTTAGCCTGAAAAAGACTGTGGAAAAGGTAGCTGGGCCATTAGCCCCAAATTCTGACAGAACTGAACAGAGGAAAAGGGGCTATTTGGGTCAGAACCACAGCTGTAGAACTGTCAGACTTGAGCAGGACATCTTATTCTCAGGTGTAAAGTGCTGCAGTTGGAGAGTATAGCACAGACATCTTCGTCAGAGCATTGTAGATCTTACAGTCCTCATTATCACTCTTTATCAGTGAGCACTATCAATATTGCATTTAAAATATTAATTGTTAAATATTATCACATCACGTATTTCTTTCAGACTCAGGAGCTGTGGTCTTACAGAGGAGTCCTGTGAAATTGTGGCCTCAGCTCTCCAGTCATCAAACTCACCCGTGAGAGAGCTGGACCTCAGCTACAATAACCTGGGAGATTCAGGAGTGAAGCTGCTCTGTGCTGGACTGAAGAGTCCAAACTGTAAACTACAGACACTGGGGTGAGTAGTGCTGTGTACTTTGTGACCTTTAGTAAATAGAGTTAGTGATTATGGCTCCATACAGAGAAAACGTAAACAGCTCCTTCTCTCCATTTACTCCTCTCTCCCCAGCCTTTCTTCCTTTGTCCACATTGGTCCCATCCCTCTCTTCTTACTCCTCTATCACAGGAATTTACAGCAGGATTAACACCTATGAGTCTTAGGGTTGCTAGCCGTGTTGTTCCTGACCAGAATTATCTTGTGTTGAAGTTCAAGTGGGATTATGTGCGTGTTCTATCCACAGACTAGTGTTGAGACAGCAACATGCATTTTATGGTTATTTACTCTGCTCCCTTCTTTTATGGTCCCTTGCCATGCACCCAGACACTGCCTGAGAGGGACAAATGGACTCCACCCCCTTTAAATACCTCTGAATCAGTGACTAAAGAGGCAACAGGCTTTTCAAGCATGGCAAGGAGCAGAGCTTTACTCAGAAACTAAAACGAAACACTTATGAAAGCCAAAATGGATGTACATTTGGGGTTACCAGTTAAAAGGGGAATTGGGCGTGGTACGACCCTCTTTATTGTTGGTAAGCCCTAAGATGCCCCCAAATGTAGAATCCTTTGATAAACATGCCCAACCACAGGGGGCTATCACCTGTCTCTCTCCCTCAGGCTCCTTCCTCTTCTGGAGCGTGTGTGTGTGTGTGTGTGTGTGTGTGTGTGTGTGCGCGTGTGCGCGCGCACGCTCGCGTGCCTGTGAGGGAACGAGCAAGCGAACAGGTTTACTTAAACTATCCCGGAGTTACTCATTAGAACACCTGCAGAGCCTGCAGCATGTAGGTAGGAGATAGTTTGTCGGACGTGGCGTGCCCTTTTCTTGGTGATCGCATCAGCAGTGACGCTCTAATAATTTGCAGAGCTTTACATGGGGAGAGGGAGATTAGACCCTGATTAGATAGCTATTCTATAATTCCCTGATGAGTATCTTTGTGAATTTTCCCATTTTCTGAGCAATCAGTAATTAATTTGAACAACATTCTCCAGGCTCATATTTCAAACATTAGGCAGCACATCATTTCAAGGTGCTTAATTGGCATGACATGGGCTGTGTTGCCATAGCAAATGTTACAGTTAATACAATAACAGAACATTTAACACAATTAATAATGGGGGAAAAAAGGAACAAACATGAATGCATACAATGAATGACTATTAACTAACATGTATACATTTATTACATTCCTGCACTGGTGACAGGTTGCTACATATAGACCAGCCAGGGAGGCTGTGTGTCCTTCACCCAGTAAGATGGGTAATTGTCTCTCCACAGGGAGTGTTTCAAAATTTGGATATATTCTTTTACATTTTCCATAGAAGTATTTGTGAATTTTTGTGTAATTTGTGCAGTATAGGAGGAAGTGTAGCTCTGTCTCAGCCTCACCTGTCTCACAGTGATCACATATCCTCTCCTCTCTGGGGCGCCAGGTTTGCTTGTGTCTGTCTGTTTCAATGGCCAGGCTGTGATCACTTCGCCTGTATTTCTTCCAATTTTCCAAATAAGAATCTTTTGTTTGATTTATTAATCGGCTGATTTTAATTGAAGCAGTGCTGGTCTGAAACATGTCATAGTTAGTATTGTTAGTTGTTATTTGGTTTGTTAGTTTCATGGCCAGCTGACTGAGAGGACTTCTATTGGGGCTTAGCTCTTGGGATAGGAAGGCCTTATATTGGAGGGAATTTGGTTCGCTTGTTTTTAGATGAATCCAGAATTTTAATGCTCTTTTCTGAATGTTAATCATCAAAGGGTAAGATCATACAGCTTACTGGGCTGTGTCTGTATGTCTGTATGTTGTGTGGCTAATTTGTTCTGTTTATATATACAATGATATGACTGTGGTCTGATAGGGAGGTTTGTTGCCTGACAGTGAATGCATTTATGGAGGAGGGGTCCACATCTGTAATGGCATAATCTACCACACTGTTCCCAAGAGCTGAGCTGTAAGTGAACCTTCCAAAGGAGTCCCCTCTGATCCAACCATGAATGATATACAGACCCAAGGTTTGACAGAGAGACACTACCTGTCTACCATTTTTATGAATTACATTGTTGTGGCTGTTTGTGGTTTTTATGATTGGAGTGTGGTACATAGGAGATTGGCCAAAGATGTGTTTGTTTCCTTCAGTGGTGAGGAAGTCAGGGAGAGTACCTGTTCTGGTGTTTAGGTCTCCACTGAGCAGCACACTTCCCTGGGCCTGGAAGTGGCAGATGTCTGTGTGCAGATCATTAAAAATGGATGCATTGAAATAGGGAGGATCCAATGGGGGGGTGTAGATTGCACATAGGTACATATCTTTTTCAGATGGAAAGATTTTTTATTTAATTTTAACCAAAGGTAAGTGTCACCTGTTTTTACTGGGTCAATGAATTTATTTATTTCTTCCTTGTACCACACAATAATTCCTCCAGAATCTCTGCCATGATTTATATGCGTACTTTTAGGAGAAGGGAGAATTATCTCTCTAAAGTTGGGTGGGCATTCTGTGGACACATCTGCACGACACCAGGTTTCACCGAGTAGCACAATATCAACATTTTCCAGACTACTTTCAAATTCAGGATCTGTGCTCTTCAGACCAAGTGATGAGGACCACAGACCCTGGATGTTCCAGCTACAGATTCTTCTGTAGTCAAAATGTAAATATAAATATATCGTAAAATTAAATAAACTACAAACATGAAACTATATATCTAATTGATTTACAAAGGATTTGCTTATGATTGAACATATACATTGTATACTCTTAATTGTAATAATTATTATTATATATTTATTTATATATTTTTTTTCTCAGTACCCTCTAGGTTATTAATTTGTTGCAGATCAAACCCAGCAGTTGGCAGATTTTTCTCATGTCAGAGCTAGCAGGGCTCTGAGTGGCTGCAGCATAGCTGAGTCCAGGCTGTGTGTGCTGGGCTGCGGCATAGCTGAGTCCAGACTGTGTGTGCTGGGCTGCAGCATAGCTGAGTCCAGACTGTGTGTGCTGGGCTGCGGCATAGCTGAGTCCAGGCCGTGTGTGCTGGGCTGCAGCATAGCTGAGTCCAGGCCGTGTGTGCTGGGTTGCGGTGCTGAGTGGGGGATGGCGGGAGTGGGGTGGGCAGCGTGGGCATCCTGCTGGGAACCAACAGGCGTGTTTTTTAAATTTGAATCCTTTTTCCTAACCCGAATGTTCAACCGAACTGGTTGATCTCACCGCAGCACCCCGCCCCTCACAGCTATGGGAGGAGAAATCACATGTCAGCAATGTCGCTCCTTTTTCACGTTGCGGCACCACCAGTCGCACACTGCCTATGACGTCGGTGGAAGACGTAGTCAGCGTACAATTGGTTCGTGCCGCTGCAGGCGCCCAAGCAGCCCCGAGGAGGACCAATGAGAGATTATTTGCCCGACCTACCCTGTATCGAACCCCCGGTGAGGCTGGCCAATTGTTGCCTTGCCAAATGGAGCCTCTGGCCATGGTTGGGAATGGCGAGGTCGGGAATCGAACCCCCGACCTAAGGACACGTAGGCAGGAATTTATCCCACGAGCCACTTGTATTAGGACAGTACCATTGTGATAAATGTTACTGGTAAGCAGATAACAGTCTGAGTCCTCCTCTTCACTTGTATTCAGCTGTCGGGCTTTTGAAATATCATTCTTTTTATGCTTTCTCATAATAACATAACATATTGTGGTCTGACAGGTTTCTATCTGTGTAGTTTAGAAAATTAAATTTTTAATTATTTGTTTGCCTCCTGTTGTCGCATAGTCAAGAATTACTGAATTAGTGTCTCTGGACGGTGTTCTATGATTTTGTTTTTTAATAATTTCCTGGCTTTAGCACTCCTGGTACTCTGTGGGTAGATAATCTTGAAGGAGTTCTGCCCTGCCTGCTGCAGCACTCTCTGTTCGGCCTGGCCTAAATTGTTACTTGTTGCCATTTTTTTTTTTTACTAGCCTGTGCTGAGCTGGCCTGTCAATCAAGCTGCTTTCCAACTGTCAATTTTAATTGTCACTTTTTCCAGTTGGGACACCCAGCTAGGTGGCTAATGGTAATGCTACACACTTTAATTCAGTGATGAATTAAATCAAAGAATTTCCAATTGCTTATTTAAAGAATGAAAAGGACCTTACAAATAACTGAACTTACGGATTGTCAATAAGGACGTCATATTAGTTTTGTATTTGTGTTTAATTTGTAGTTTATTTCAGTTAATCCATTCTGAAGATGTTTTTATCAAGAGCTCATCTTTCTGTGATTCACCCTCCATTCAGAACAAATTTTATTCTTTGCCTTTGAGTCTTATATCAATGGAAGTTTCCTTTGTCACATTAGAGAGGCTGAACACATTAGCAAGGCAACCGTTACTCTTCCTGTTACTCTTCTGCACTGTTAAGATAATATGTGATGTGGCCCACATGATTACAAATGCTGAATCCAAGTGGCCAGGCTCTGTCCATGACTCAGCTTAAATTTTTACAAAAATTACACTGTACGCCCATATGATTATAGGACAGTTTGATGGTGTCCTACTTGAGGACAGAGAGTTCCCCTACCTGCCCTCTCTGATGACCTCTTACCCTGACCCTGAGCCGTCTCTACATGTTATCATATTCTCTTTGTTATACAGTCAACTCCAGAATTATTGGAACCCCTGACTGGAAATGCAGTAAAAATACCATAAAAAAAAATATTATTGAGATAAACTCAAAATGCATAGATGTGAAAAACATTGTCGTTTATGAACATTCCTATTCCAAAATCATACATTTATTTAACAAATAAACAAATTCATTAAAAAGAAGGATTCATAATTATTGGGTCTTATACAGTTTGACAAGGTTAAGGCACACATTTGGATGGATTTTGGACCATTCTTCTTTGCAGATCCTTTCAAGATCATTCACATTCTTGGGTTTGTGCTTATCACCTGCCCTCTTCAGTTTAGCCCACAGATTTTCCATCGTATTGAGGTCTGGTGACTGAGATGGCCATTGCAGAACATTGATTTTGTTGTGCCAGAAATATTTCAGTGTGGATTCGGAGGTGTGCTTTGGGTCATTGTCTTGGTGGAAAGTTCACCTACAGCCAAGTCTCAGCCTTCTGGCAGAGGCAACCAGTTTGTCAGCCAAAATTGCCTTATACTTGGTGGAATCCATTGTGCCATCGATCTTTACCAGTGCCCCTGGACCTCTGAAATTAAAACAGCCCAAAACATCACTGACCCACCACCATGTTTCACCGTGGGTATGAGGTGCCTTTCCTTGTATGCATCTGTTTTTGGACGCCAAACATGCCGATATTTTATCTGAACAAAACATTTAATTCTGGTCTTATCTGACCACAGCACCTTCATCCAATATTTATTGAAATTATTTTTTGGCTAATTGCAAGTGCTTGCTTCTGTGTCTTGGGGTGAGAAAAGGCTTTATTGTTGCATCCCTTCTAAAAATCATGTGGTTACGGAGGTGGCATCTGATGGTGCTTTTTGGAACCTGGTGACCCCAAGATGCCGCCAAGGCCTGCAAATCCTTCACAGTGATTCTTGGGGATTTTTTTGCTTCTCTCACCATCCTCCTCCCTATCCTAGGGGGAGAATGCATTTGTGCCCTTTACCTGTCAGGTTTTCAACTGTTCCATGTTTATATCTAATAATTATTTTATTATTATTTTTAATTCTTTTTAAAAATATTATACATATTTTTAAAAATTGCTCTGGCAGTGCTCAGTGGTATATTTACTCCTTTGTGGATCATCTTGTAGCTATTACCAGTTATGAAAGTCTACAACCATCTGTCTCTTTTAAAATGCCTTTTTTTTTTTGTTTTCTTCATGTTGTTGGATGGCAAAGGGATTTTTTTATGCGTGGTACCTCATTTTTATACCCTAGTGAAACTGGAAGTGATGTAATGATAAAATATTGTTCCCTAACTCTTAGATGAACTTAAATTAGATTAATTTCATTCCTGGCTTCTTCCAACTTGTCAAGCTAACTCACTATTCACTCTAAAGGCTGGAATTTGCTTTAATAATGAAATACAGTATAAAAGGATCTGATAACTCCATCCTTAGCCCTGCTGTCCACACTTGGCTCAGGGGCATGAGTAGGGCCATGAGTGAGGCTTAAAGCGCAGAGTTAGCCTGAAAAAGACTGTGGAAAAGGTAGCTGGGCCATTATCCCCAATTCTGACAGAACTGAATAGAGGAAAAGGGGCTATTTGGGTCAGAACCACAGCTGTAGATCTGTCAGACTTGAGAAGGACATCTTATTCTCAGGTGTAAAGTGCTGCAGTTGGAGAGCGTAGCACAGACATCTTCGTCAGAGCATTGTAGATCTTACAGTCCTCATTATCACTCTTTATCAGTGAGCACTATCAATATTGCATTTAAAATATTAATTGTTAAATATTAACACATCACGTATTTCTTTCAGACTCAGGAGCTGTGGTCTTACAGAGGAGTCCTGTGAAATTGTGGCCTCAGCTCTCCAGTCATCAAACTCACCCGTGAGAGAGCTGGACCTCAGCTACAATGACCTGGGAGATTCAGGAGTGAAGCTGCTCTGTGCTGGACTGAAGAGTCCAAACTGTAAACTACAGACACTGGGGTGAGTAGTGCTGTGTACTTTGTGACCTTTAGTAAATAGAGTTAGTGATTATGGCTCCATACAGAGAAACGTTAAACAGCTCCTTCTCTCAATCAAACTTCTCCTCTCCCCAGCCTTTCTTCCTTTGTCCACATTGGTCCCATCCCTCTCTTCTTACTCCTCTATCACAGGAATTTACAGCAGGATTAACACCTATGAGTCTTAGGGTTGCTAGCCGTGTTGTTCCTGACCAGAATTATCTTGTGTTGAATTTCAGTGTGAAAGTGGGATTATGTGCGTGTTCTATCCATAGACTAGTGTTGAGACAGCAACATGCATTTTATGGTTATTTACCCTGCTCCCTTCTTTTATGGTCCCTTGCCATGCACCCAGACACTGCCTGAGAGGGACAAATGGACTCCACCCCCTTTAAATACCCCTGAATCAGTGACTAAAGAGGCAACAGGCTTTTCAAGCATGGCAAGGAGCAGAGCTTTACTCAGAAACTAAAACGAAACACTTATGAAAGCCAAAATGGATGTACATTTGGGGTTACCAGTTAGAAGTGGAATTGGGCGTGGTACGACCCTCTTTATTGTTGGTAAGCCCTAAGATGCCCCCAAATGTAGAATCCTTTGATAAACATGCCCAACCACAGGGGGCTATCACCTGTCTCTCTCCCTCAGGCTCCTTCCTCTTCTTGAGCGTGTGTGTGTGTGTGTGAGTGTGTGTGTGTGTGTGTGTCCATGCTCGCGTGCCTGTGAGGGAACGAGCAAGCGAACAGGTTTACTTAAACTATCCTGGAGTTACTCATTAGAACACCTGCAGAGCCTGCAGCATGTAGGTAGGAGATAGTTTGTCGGACGTGGCGTGCCCTTTTCTTGGTGATCGCATCAGCAGTGAAGCTCTAATAATTTGCAGAGCTTTACATGGGGAGAGGGAGATTAGACCCTGATTAGATAGCTATTCTATCATTCCCTGATGAGTATCTTTGTGAATTTTCCCATTTTCTGAGCAATCAATAATTAATTTGAACAACATTCTCCAGGCTCATATTTCAAACATTAGGCAGCACATCATTTCAAGGTGCTTTATTGGCATGACATGGGCTGTGTTGCCAAAGCAAATGTTACAGTTAATACAATAACAGAACATTTAACACAATTAATAATGGGGGAATAAAGGAACAAACATGAATGCATACAATGAATGACTGTTAACTAACATTCACACATTTATTACATTCCTGCACTGGTGACAGGTTGCTACATATAGAGCAGCCAGGGAGGCTGTGTGTCCTTCACACAGTAAGATTGGTAATTGTCTCTCCACAGGGAGTGTTTCAAAATTTGGATATATTCTTTTACATTTTTCATAGAAGTATTTGTGAATGTTTGTGTAATTTGTGCAGTATAGGAGGAAGTGTAGCTCTGTCTCAGCCTCACCTGTCTCACAGTGATCACATATCCTCTCCTCTCTGGGGCGCCAGGTTTGCTTGTGTCTGTCTGTTTCAATGGCCAGGCTGTGATCACTTCGTCTGTATTTCTTCCAGTGTTCCAAATAAGAATCTTTTGTTTGATTTATTAATCGGCTGATTTTAATTGAAGCAGTGCTGGTCTGAAACATGTCATAGTTAGTATTGTTAGTTGTTATTTGGTTTGTTAGTTTCATGGCCAGCTGACTGAGAGGACTTCTATTGGGGCTTAGCTCTTGGGATAGGAAGGCCTTATATTGGAGGGAATTTGGTTCGCTTGTTTTTAGATGAATCCAGAATTTTAATGCTCTTTTCTGAATGTTAATCATCAAAGGGTAAGATCATACAGCTTACTGGGCTGTTTCTGTATGTTGTGTGGCTCATTTGTTCTGTTTATATATACAATGATTTGACTGTGGTCTGATAGGGAGGTTTGTTGCCTGACAGTGAATGCATTTATGGAGGAGGGGTCCACATCTGTACTGGCATAATCTACCACACTGTTCCCAAGAGCTGAGCTGTAAGTGAACCTTCCAAAGGAGTCCCCTCTGATCCTACCATGAATGATATACAGACCCAAGGTTTGACAGAGATACACTTCCTGTCTACCATTTTTATGAATTACATTGTCGTGGCTGTTTGTGGTTTTTATGATTGGAGTGTGGTACATAGGAGATTGGCCAAAGATGTGTTTGTTTCCTTCAGTGGTGAGGAAGTCAGGGAGAGTACCTGTCCTGGTGTTTAGGTCTCCACAAAGCAGCACACTTCCCTGGGCCTGGAAGTGGCAGATGTCTGTGTGCAGATCATTAAAAATGGATGCACTGAAATAGGGAGAATCCAATGGGGGGGTGTAGATTGCACATAGGTACATATCTTTTTCAGATGGAAAGATTTTTTATTTAATTTTAACCAAAGGTAAGTGTCACCTTTTTTTCCTCTGTCAATGAATTTATTTATTTCTTCCTTGTACCACACAATAATTCCTCCAGAATCTCTGCCATGATTTATATGCGTATGTTTAAGAGAAGGGAGAATTATCTCTCTGAAGTTGGGTGGGCATTCTGTGGACACATCTGCACGACACCAGTTTTCACCGAGTAGCACAATATCAACATTTTCCAGACTACTTACAAATTCAGGATCTGTGCTCTTCAGACCAAGTGATGAGGACCACAGACCCTGGATGTTCCAGCTACAGATTCTTCTGTAGTCAAAATGTAAATATAAATGTATCAAAAAATGAAATAAACTACAAACATGAAACTATATATCTAATTGATTTACAAAGGATTTGCTTATGATTGAACATATACATTGTATACCCTTAATTGTAATAATTATTATCATATATTTATCCATTTTTTTTTTTCACTACCCTCTAGGTTATTAATTTGTTGCAGATCAAACCCAGCAGGTGGCAGATCTCTCTCATGTCAGAGCCAGCAGGGCTCTGAGTGGCTGCAGCACAGCTGAGTCCAGGCTGTGTGTGCTGGGCTGCAGCATAGCTGAGTCCAGGCTGTGTGTGCTGGGCTGCAGCATAGCTGAGTCCAGGCTGTGTGTGCTGGGCTGCAGCATAGCTGAGTCCAGGCCGTGTGTGCTGGGCTGCAGCATAGCTGAGTCCAGGCCGTGTGTGCTGGGTTGCGGCGCTGAGTGGGGGGTGGCGGGAGCGGGGTGGGCAGCGTGGGCATCCTGCTGGGAACCAACAGGCATGTTTTTTAAATTTGAATCCTTTTTCCTAACCCGAATGTTCAACCGAACTGGTTGATCTCACCGCAGCACCCCGCCCCTCACAGCTATGGGAGGAGAAATCACATGTCAGCAATGTCGCTCCTTTTTCACGTTGCGGCACCACCAGTCGCACACTGCCTATGACGTCGGAGGAAGACGTACTCAGCGTACAATTGGTTCGTGCCGCTGCAGGCACCCAAGCAGCCCCGAGGAGGACCAATGAGAGATTATTCGCTCGACCTACCCTGTATCGAACCCCCGGTGAGGCTGGCCAATTGTTGCCTTGCCAAATGGAGCCTCTGGCCATGGTTGGGAATGGCGAGGTCGGGAATCGAACCCCCAACCTAAGGACACGTAGGCAGGAATTTATCCCACGAGCCACTTGTATTAGGACAGTATCATTGTGATAAATGTTACTGGTAAGCAGATAACAGTCTGAGTCCTCCTCTTCACCTGTATTCAGCTGTCGGCCTTTTGAAATCCCATTCTTTTTATGCTTCTGAATTTCTCATATATTGTGGTCTGACAGGTTTCTATCTGTGTAGTTTAGAAAATTAAATTTTTAATTATTTGTTTGCCTCCTGTTGTCGCATAGTCAAGAATTACTGAATTAGTGTCTCTGGACGGTGTTCTATGATTTTGTTTTTGAATACTTTCCTGGCTTTAGCACTCCTGGTACTCTGTGGGTAGATAATCTTGAAGGAGTTCTGCCCTGCCTGCTGCAGCACTCTCTGTTCGGCCTGGCCTAAATTGTTACTTGTTGCCATTTTTTTTTTTTACTAGCCTGTGCTGAGCTGGCCTGTCAATCAAGCTGCTTTCCAACTGTCAATTTTAATTATCACTTTTTCCAGTTGGGACACCCAGCTAGGTGGCTAATGGTAATGCTACACACTTTAATTCAGTGATGAATTAAATCAAAGAATTTCCAATTGCTTATTTAAAGAATGAAAAGGACCTTACAAATAACTGAACTTACGGATTGTCAATAAGGATGTCATATTAGTTTTGTATTTGTGTTTAATTTGTCGTTTATTTCAGTTAATCCATTCTGAAGATGTTTTTATCAAGAGCTCATCTTTCTGTGACTCACCCTCCATTCAGAACAAATTTTATTCTTTGCCTTTGAGTCTTATATCAATGGAAGTTTCCTTTGTCACATTAGAGAGGCTGAACACATTAGCAAGGCAACCGTTACTCTAACTGTTACTCTTCTGCGCTGTTAAGATAATATGTGATGCGGCCCACATCATTACAAATGCTGAATCCAAGTGGCCAGGCTCTGTCCATGACTCAGCTTAAATTTTTACAAAAATTACACTGTACGCCCATATGATTATAGGACAGTTTGATGGTGTCCTACTTGGGGACAGAGAGTTCCCCTACCTACCCTCTCTGATGACCTCTTACCCTGACCCTGAACCTTCTCTACATGTTATCATATTCTCTTTGTTATACAGTCAACTCCAGAATTATTGGAACCCCTGACTGGAAATGCAGTAAAAATACAATAAAAAAAAAATATTATTGAGATAAACTCAAAATGCATAGATGTGAAAAACATTGTCGTTTATGAACATTCCTATTCCAAAATCACAGATTTATTTAACAAATAAAAATTCATTTAAAAGAAGGATTCATAATTATTGGGTCTTATACAGTTTGACAAGGTTAAGGCACACATTTGGATGGATTTTGGACCATTCTTCTTTGCAGATCCTTTCAAGATCCTTCACATTCTTGGGTTTGTGCTTATCACCCGCCCTCTTCAGTTTAGCCCACAGATTTTCCATCGTATTGAGGTCTGGTGACTGAGATGGCCATTGCAGAACATTGATTTTGTTGTGCCAGAAATATTTCAGTGTGGATTCGGAGGTGTGCTTTGGGTCATTGTCTTGGTGGAAAGTTCACCTACAGCCAAGTCTCAGCCTTCTGGCAGAGGCAACCAGATTGTCAGCCAAAATTGCCTTATACTTGGTGGAATCCATTGAGCCATCGATCTTTACCAGCGCCCCTGGACCTCTGAAATTAAAACAGCCCCAAAACATCACTGACCCACCACCATGTTTCACCGTGGGTATGAGGTGCCTTTCCTTGTATGCATCTGTTTTTGGACGCCAAACATGCCGATGCTTTATCTGAACAAAACATTTAATTCTGGTCTTATCTGACCACAGCACCTTCATCCAATATTTATTAAAATTATTTTTTGGCAAATTGCAAGTGCTTGCTTCTGTGTCTTGGGGTGAGAAAAGGCTTTATTGTTGCATCCCTTCTAAAAATCATGTGGTTATGGAGGTGGCATCTGATGGTGCTTTTTGAAACCTGGTGACCCCAAGATGCCGCCAAGGCCTGCAAATCCTTCACAGTGATTCTTGGGGATTTTTTTGCTTCTCTCACCATCGTGTCCTTTTCCTGTCAGGTTTTCAACTGTTCCATGTTTATATCTAATAATTATTTTATTATTATTTTAATTATTTTTAAAAATATTATACATATTTTTAAAAATTGCTCTGACAGTGCTCAGTGGTATATTTACTCCTTTGTGGATCATCTTGTAGCCATTACCATATTTATGAAGGTCTACAACCATCTGTCTCTTTTAAACTGCCATTTTTCTTTGTTTTCTTCATGTTGTTGGATGGCAAAGGGATTTTTTTATGCGTTGTACCTCATTTTTATACCCTAGTGAAACTGGAAGTGATGTAATGATAAAATATAGTTCCTTAACTCTTAGATGAACTTAAATTAGATGAATTTCATTCCTGGCTTAAATTTGGTAGATTTTATTAATGATAATATTTAGGGGTGCCATTAATTGTGAAACTTTGATCTGGAGGAAATTATTTTTAAATTAAATTAATGAATGATTTTGGTTGGCTCAATTGAAACATTAATACACAACAGTAGTTGTTACATGTTGGCATTTTGAGTTTATCTCAATAATGTTGTTATGTATTTTTTGTTGTAATTTTACCACATTTTCAGTCAATTTTCCTGTGTGTGTTCTGCACATGAGGATAAATGTAGGAGTAAGAGCTGGGAGAGTAAGAGAGGGAACAATGGGTTCTTCCTAGTTTTATAACTTTCTTGCCCATTGCATGTTTCTGGGGTTACAGAATTTGCCGACTGTAACTGAGGATGTCAGGCTGGGGTGGTGCTATAAACATCACTGGTGTTTCCTGTGGAGTGTGTGGAAATGTAGTTCCATTGTCCCTACACCCCCCTTTGGTCTCAGTATGCGGCTTAAGCCAGTATTCCTTTAGAGCACAAAAGTCATTCAACATTCCACAGGTCCTCAAGTTCATTTGACAGGTTAAGACAGTTTGGCAAATCTGGGCAGTTCATACACAGCTGTCAACATCTGAGCAGTTATGTGTAACATTTAACCAATCATGAAAACATATCAAAAGAGAACACTACTAACAGTCAAGGACTGACTATTAAGGTACACGCATGTCTACTGACAAACTCAATCAATAAAATATAATGGAAAATAAGAAAACAGTAGCACCTGGGAGGTTTATGCTTAAAGTGGTCAGGAGTGTTAGTGAGGCAGAGTATGAGTGTTCAGTGATCCAGTCATGAGAAGTCTGAGGGGGGTGCCCTATGGATAAGATGAACATTTGACTACAGCTTTAGGTCTGGTCTGGCCCAGACTGGACTGGACTGTTTAGTCCCTTCAGACAGGAGCTGCTGTGGAAGGGTGATTCCTGGCTGTTACCCCCAGGTACCCTTGTGCTGTTCTGACAGAGACTGTTTATCCTGGTGACTGTATCAAGAAATGGAAATGAAGACATAATGATATCATTTCTATAGGTCATCCTAGTTTGTGTGATATCCTAACCAGGAGATGTATGTTAACAGTCTTACATTAGTGGTACTTCCTGAAGTCCAGCTAATTACTGACATACATGACACTGGGTCAGTGAGCAGCTACTCACAATGAGGAGGTGTTGTGAAAAATGTAAGAATGGGGCAGCACTCTAGGGATGTGCCCAATGCACCTGCAAAGATCATCCTGTAGCTGTGGTTGCCTGATTGGGCTGGGTTTAACAGTCTACAGTAACTGACTAAATTACCATGAATATGTCTGATTAAATGGCCTAATAAACTAATGGTTAGAGTGAAATGGTTGCTGCTGTTACAGGCAAACCAAGCTGAGTAAAAATGACTCATGCAGCCCCCTTTGGTAAGGTGGAGTTGTACAAAGAGAGAAGAGAGTGATGGAGGAGGAGAGGTACTCTGTTTGCAGGTTTCCTTTTCCTGATGAGCATATGGGAACTTATGTTCCTTTCTAAGCAGTGCAGCTACTGTCAAACTATTCTGAGCTTCCTTCCCCATCTGTGTCTGTACCTGTGGGTCGACCTGAATTATCTTCTCTCCTTTTGCTGTCATTGGATTGAGAAAAACAACTAGAGTAAAATTTTGGCCAAAAGGTTTTCTTAATGTGTTTTTGGGGCTCTAAGGTTCTGAGGGAGTGACTCGGCACTTGCTCTGGACCTTCTGGTCAACCTCAGTTTTTTCATTTGTGGCACGATACGCAGGGTGTCCCAAATGGTCTGGGCTTCCCTTTTAATCTTATGCATTGATTGTTTATCTCTTGAGGACAAAACAACATGAGTGTGAATACAGGGGTCGAGGTCGTGTAAGAGGAGAGATTTGAAAGTTTGACTCTCTTCTGTACCTGGCTTATCTCTACGCTGTATTTAGACATACTGTAGCAACATATTATTTTTTTGCTATTGACCATGATGCAGTTCTCTTTGTTTAGTTTCTTGTATTTCCAGTCTTGCCTACATTTATATTTTGTGGTTGCAATCTTTTGTGATGTTGTGTGTTTTTGTGAAATGAGGCCAGACTTTCTCCTGTTTCTGTGTCATAGTGAATGCACTCCAGGGTAAAAACACAAGCTGAAGGCATTTTCCTCCTCTGGCATCTAGTTGCATAGGCCAGTGTGATGGTGAGCCAGTCAGATATAACCCTAACTTTTCACAAAAGTAATCGTGATTGGCACACAGATTGTGATGATGGATGTTATTTCTTGGATAAAAATTACAGTGTGGAAAGTTGGTGCTGAATTTTTTTTACATATCCCATGAGTATAGGCAATAAAATCAATGGCAGTTCTGTTCTGAAGAGTTGTGTTTTTTTCTCCTCTAAATGATAAAAAGTATTGATGATGGTGTCAATATTGTCTCAAACTGTTCAACAGCATCAGTAAGGTATCAATAAGATCTTAATGATACCCATCCCTAGTGAGAGGTAACTGTAGTGAAACACAGTTTGTGTTCCCTGTGTGGAGGGGGATAAATCATACGATTGTCAGAAGATTCGTGCTGAGATCTTCTGGTCCCCTCTTTGGAAGGGTGCAGGATTAAAGACCTGAATAGACTGAAATGTTTTGGTTAGAGGAAGTAGAAGAATGATGCTCAGAGCAGCCTGAGTCACAAGTAGACCCCCCTTTCCCCTTTTCACTGTGTGAAGAGTGAGATATCAGCACATAGTCTGATACGGTTTCCGCTGAAACACTGCTTAGTGAAGTAGAGTGGGACCTGAGGTCGGCTAGACCGGATATTGGACCCAGATCAGAATGCAAAGTGTTTCTGTGCACCTGGTTATATGTGGCTCCTTGCAGAATTGAGGTGAGTGGGGATGAGACATTAACCGCTGAAAGAAAAGAGGGGTGTCATGTGACTGCAGTACTGCAGAGCGTTCACTTTTAAGATGGAAAAATTCCTCTCTGTCAGAGCAGAGATCTGGTTTGGCAGAATGCAAATCATTCAGGTACTGCAGAGCGTTTTTGCTAAAGGTTTGTAGATCTTGGAGGATGTTTGTTTTGAGCTCTCAGGTTTACAATCTCACTCCCTAGTTACTCATTTGCAAAGGAGGGCAAGGCTGGCTTGCCTTGAGAGAGCCAAGACAGAGCATGACTATGTATTATTCAGATCAAATTAGGTTAAGGGCGATTTAATAATGCCATTAAATTTCAGAGGTACTGAAGATGTTGGTATGCCAGTAAAATGACCAAATGGACAATTATTTTCATGATTCAGAGATAATAATCATGATTGTTCATAATCAATTAAAGGTGACTCTTATGGTGATTTGAATGATTAAGGGTGATTAATAATACCAATAATTATTAACAATGCTTTTCTTCAAGTTTGTGTGGAATTGTCAATGTGTTACCAAGGGGAATTCACAACCACAGTGTGAGCTTTGCTTGCTGTTACTGGATTCTACTGCAGTAGACAGCGGTGTTTGAGAACATGTGCATCATCTAGTGGTCAATGTGGGAAGTGCAATGATGTAAGTTCAGAGCTGCTTGGATAGGGGCCCCATTAGTTTTGTCAGGAGCCTCACTCCCTCCATCTCCAGGGGCCCCACTCTCTGCCTGTTTTCCAAAATTGAGTAGCATTTTTCTTTCAAAAAAAAAAATGGCATTAAATACAGCCAAATGATATTATCACAAAACATTGAATATGCAAAAATCTATCCTCACACATGAGGGCACCACAGAATGTCGAGTAAATGTGCAATTCAGCACATGGGAAGCAGAAAATATGAGGATAATGCTGTTCCTCACAAAGGCTCCAGTTAAATGCAGGTGAAGTGTATGCAGTGCAGGAACAAACAGATAACACAATATGTTCATCTTAACAGTCCCAGCACAAGGCACAATTAAAAGTAATCAGTCTCATAAAATGACTTAAGCCATATGAAATGTGAATATGTGTATGAAAGCAAATCTGAGTGCATGTAGATGACTTAGTCAGAACACACAGAGTGTGTGTGTGTGTGTGTGTGTGTGTGTGTGTGTGTGTGTGTGTGTTTTCTCCACAGGCTGGGATGGTATATGTCTACAGTGTGTGTGAATGTTCTCTCCACAGGCTGGGTTGGTGTTGTTCAGTGCACATTTGTTTTCTAAATACATTTGTTAGTAAATAAGAAAATTCTCAACATGAGTAAAACAGCCATGTTGTTAATGAAGAGACGGATCCCATGTTCACAGTTGAAAACAGATACTTTACTTACACGGCCGGCCACGGGAACACAAGCATGGAGCAAAATGTTCAATGATTACATTGTGTGGTCAATATTTATACAGTTTAAAGGAATTACATTAGCATGTGATGGCTCGTATATGGAAATGGGGAACCCTCCATTTTACAGATGGCAGATAACAGGTCATTAACAGGAGGCACCATTTGGCCTTGGTTGGATGCTGCAACATCCCTTTGTAATTCTAATACACATTCTCAACACTGTGCTGCTCTCAAAAACTATATCCCAACAGTGTGTATTTATCGTGCGTGTGTGTGTGTGTGTGTGTGTGTGTGTGTGTGTGTGTGTGTGTTCTCTCCACAGGCTGGGTTGGTGTATATTTATAGTGTGTGTGTGTGTGTTTTCTCTCCACAGGCTGGGTTGGTGTATATTTATAATGTGTGTTTTTGTGTGTGTTCTCTCCACAGGCTGGGTTGCTGTAATCTCACAGAGGGCTGCTGTGATGATCTGGCCTCAGTCCTGTATTCTCCCCACTCAGAGCTGAGAGATCTGGAGCTCAGAGACAACGAGCTGCAGGATTCAGGAGTGAGAGCGCTCTCTGCTGGACTGGAGGACCCACTCTGTAAACTGCAGAGACTGGGGTGAGTAACAAACACAAACCCCCTTTTTCATGAAGGGCTCAAATGTGACTAAATATCCCACTAATATTAATAATGACTCAGGCTAAAGCTTTCTGTTCACTTTGCACAGTCAATCTGTGATGTTAAAATGTGTGTTTTTCCAACTGCAATTTCAGTGTTCATAAGTGAATAAAATACTGAATTGCTACTTTTGAAAATTATCCATTCAGTTTTACAATATTAATTACATACCTTCAATTATAGAAAACAAAGAAGTAAATGAGTCAGTCCCACTCATTAAAATAATGATAGTAATATGTATACTACTAATTCAACAGCCCTGTAATTTTACATTCAGATTCTGTAAGGTGTGTAACACACTGCTATGTGTTTGATAATGATAATCACCAATTCCACAGCCCTGTTATTTTATATTCAGATTCTGAAAGGTGTGTTTGTCCAGAGCTGGTCTCCTTCTCTCTGCAGGCTGTCAGGCTGTCGAGTCACAGAGAGAGGTTGTGATTCTCTGGCTTCAGCTCTGCGTTCAAACCCGTCACACCTGAGAGAGCTGGATCTGAGCTACAATCACCCAGGAGACTCAGGAGTGAGAGCGCTCTCTGCTGCTAAACTGGACACACTTACACTGCTGTAAGTACAGAGAGTTTCCACACTGCACCTCATAGACACACTGCTGTAAGTACAGAGAGTTTCCACACTGCACCTCATAGACACACTGCTGTAAGTACAGAGAGTTTCCACACTGTGTGTCACTCAGTCACTGTCTGTTCTGCTGTTCCTACAGTGTGGACCATGGAGGAGAGAGCAGGAACAAACCAGGACTCAGGAAATGTGAGTCTGTCAGCACTGAACACACTCCCTCCATTTCCTCTCCTCACTCTCTCCCTCTTTCTTTCACATCTATTTTCAACTCTTTTTTCCAGTCCCTCTCTTCACCATTCTCTTTTTCACGCTCAGACAAAAGTCTGTCCATACATACAGCCCTGTGTGTGCGTGTGTGTGTGTGTGTGTGTGTGTGTGTGTGTGTTTCTCATGGTCATTGAGTTCAGTTTTTGTTTGTTTGTAGATGGTGTGTACAAACATTCACCCAGATTTAGACACCTACACATAAGCACACACAAACAACCCCACATACTCCAAACACACACATGTACACACTCACACAGATGTGCACACACATAAACACAACCCTGTTTCTCTCTTTTTCTCACACACACTCAGTCACACATAATGAGATTAATATTAATAATGATAATTAATCTCATTAATGTCTCTGGTTTGCAGATGGCTGTCAGCTCACACTGGATCCAAACACAGCGCACAGAGATCTGTCTCTGTCTGAGGGGAACAGGAAGGTGACATGCACAGGGAGAGAGCAGCCATATCCTGATCATCCAGAGAGATTTGATGGCTGGCGCCAGGTTTTGTGCAGAGAGAGTCTGTCTGGACGCTGTTACTGGGAGGCTGAGTGGAGTGTGCCTGAGGGGGGAGGGGTTGATATAGCAGTGACATATAAAGGAATCAGCAGGAAAGGAGAGGGTTATGACTGTTTGTTTGGAGGGAATAAAAACTCCTGGAGTCTGGACTGCTCTAAACACAGTTACTCTGTCTGGCACAATAATAATCAAACACACATACCTGCCCCCCCCTCCCCCTACCGCAGAGTAGGAGTGTGTGTGTACAGAGTAGGAGTGTGTGTGGACCGTCTGGCCGGCACTCTGTCCTTCTACAGCGTCTCTGACTCTGACACACTGACCCTCCTGCACAGATTCCACACCAACTTCACTGAACACACACCCCTCTGTGCTGGGTTTACAGTGTATGGATCTAACACCTCAGTGTCCCTGTGCCAACTGGAGTAGAGTCACACACACACACACACACACACACACCCCTCTGTGCTGGGTTTACAGTGTATGGATCTAATGCCTCAGTGTCCCTGTGCCAAGTGGAGTAGAGTCTCACACACACACACACACACATTCCCCTCTGTGCTGGGTTTGAAGTGTGGGATACTCATGCCTCAGTGTCCCTGTGCCACCTGGAATAGAGTCACACACACACACACACACACACACACACTCCCCTCTGTGCTGGGTTTGAAGTGTGGGATACTCATGCCTAAGTGTCCCTGTGCCAACTGGAATAGAGTCACACACACACACACACACACACACCCCTCTGTGCTGGGTTTGGAGTGTGGAGATCTAACGCCTCAGTGTCCCTGTGCCAACTGGAGTAGAGAGACACACACACACACACACACCCCTCTGTGCTGGGTTTGGAGTGTGGAGATCTAACGCCTCAGTGCCCCTGTGCCAACTGGAGTAGAGACACACACACACACACTTATATACTCTCCCTGTGACACATATCCACTCCAGCTTACACACTCACCTATAAAAACATGCTGTAACCCAAATGCACACATACTCACACCTGTACTGCTACACACACACAAATACACACACACTCCATGTTCTGTAAAATGCATGCACACACACACACACACTCACACACTCATAGGCTCCGATGTATCAATACACTCACACCTGTACTGCTACACACACACACTGACACAACTGCAAACACAGTAAAAAAAGACTGTTTGCAGTTGACACTTCCATCCACACATAAACACACTCTCTTACACACACTCCTCATACATACATAGACACACACACATACCAAAAAATGTGTGTTCACTCACAAACACAAATGTACACATGCACACATAACATCCACACACACTGACGTAAATATACACTCAACCAAATTCTGTTTCATAGCTCACACACAAACATTATTTTATATATTTACATATGTGCCTGTGGAAACACACACACATTTGTACATAGATACACTTGGTAAGGGTAGAGGTAGGAGAGAGAGACACCGTTTCAGATGTCTCTAGTTTACCTCAGTACAAGTTCAACCCTGTATATAACAATATGGCTTTTTAGCAGGTTCATTTGAAGAACTATTGTGTAATCATGTTTTATTTTATTACAATAAAATTATATTATAAATGTTAAACGTGTGTGTATGTACATTTTTTGATTTAAGAAATGAATATCACACACAACCCCCTGAACCTAACACCAACTGTACCACAGAGAAACAGCCCTGACTGTGCTGTGAACAAAAACAGCAGGGAGTTAGTGTGTCTCTGTGTAGCCTTAGGCTTGTACATGCTTAATGGCAGGATCAGAGGGGACTCTTTAGGGAGCTTCACTTACTGCCCAGCTCTTAGGGCTAGTGTAGTCGACTATGCCATCACTGATATGGACCCCTCCGACATTAGTGCATTCACTGTCAGACCACAGACCCCTTTTTACCACCACTGTCAAATCAATGTGCACCTGAACAGAACTGGAAAACCTAGGAATTAAAGGCATTTGTTCTTCAATCTGTAATTGAAGCTTACCTCAAAAAACTAACCAGAAAAATAGGGGCTGGTGATGGAGCCTATCCCAGCATGAAGGGGCAGGGAGACACCCTGGACAGATGAGCACTTCCAAAACCCAGGCAAACACATGCAAGCTCAACACAGGGACTGCTGCCCATTGTGCCTGCCCACTGAAACTGTGAGGCCACAGTGCTAACCACTGAGCCACCATGCTGCCTGCAAATGGTCCAGCTCAGTATATATTTCATAGTCTTGTGTCTCATTTGCAACCCTGAAATGCATCAATTAAACATGTTATTTAATCTGACAAACATATGTCAGTAGTGTAGTGTAATGGTTATGTTGCAGCAGGTCAAACTTAGTGATACAGGGTTTGATTCTCAGGTAGGCACTGCTGTTGTACCCTTAAGCAAGGCATGTGACCCCGATTGCTCCAATAAACATCCATCTTAGAAGAGGCTGGTCCATATAGAAGAGGGAGGGTGCTCCTCCTCTGTTTTTGAGAGGAAAGAGGAAGAGAATAAAATAAAAATATATTTGAAATGTAATGTTGGAAGACCTCGCTGTCAATAATAAAAAATCACTTTGAAATAAATAAAAACCCCTTGGGTACAATAATCCTTTATTTCAACTCTGAAAATCAAAATGCCTCAAAAGTGACCCCTGAGTCCTTCAGGTGAGGAACGACACTTCTTGTCTTTCATAGGAACAGGGGCAGACAGAATAACTCAATGCATTCCATTTTTTCTCTCTCAGCCTGTGATTAGACAGTAAATGTAATTTGGCGCTTCAAGGGAGGTGATCGTTCTTTCACCATTTTCCTTGTGTTTGTCCAACCACAGGCAAAACGTTTCTGAGAAGACTCTGACTCTTCAAATCAACTGCCTACCTTTAGTCAGTGGGAATCAAAAGACGAAACTGATCGTAGATCAGTGGTTTTACTTAGAGATGCTTCAACAACCTGAAAAAACACTTGTCATTTTGTCCAGTGCTGATAGGGAAAAAGAGAGAGATTCACATAGAAACTGACAATGGTGCTAATTAAAACTTTGCATTGTTTGAGGTAGTTTACCATTGTTCTCCCAATTTTCTCAGATTGTCCTTAACTTAACCATTCTATATCAAGCAGACAGCAGAGTCACCTACATTGAAAATTATGTATTTTTATTGTGACATAAAAAGTGAATTATGTCCGTTCAAAGTATTTCATGTTTTCTTCTAGATTCATGTTTTCTTATAGATGCATCCAGATATCTATAAGTAGTTTGAATACTTGTGATCTATCATGATGGAGAGAGTCCATCAGAGAGTGATCCACTGAGAGTGACTCACCAGAGAGTGATCCAATGAGAGGGATCCACTGAGAGTGACTCACCAGAGAGTGATCCACTGAGAGGGATCCACTGAGAGTGACTCATCAGAGAGTGATCCACTGAGAGTGATCCACTGAGAGTGACTCATCAGAGAGTGATCCACTGAGAGTGATCTTCTGAGAGTGACTCATCAGAGAGTGATCCACTGAGAGTGACTCACCAGAGAGTGACCCACCAGAGAGTGATCCACTGAGAGTGACCCACCAGAGAGTGATCCACTGAGAGTGACTCATCAGAGAGTGATCCACTGAGAGTGATCTTCTAAGAGTGACTCATCAGAGAGTGATCCACTGAGAGTGACTCACCAGAGAGTGATCCACTGAGAGTGACTCACCAGAGAGTGATCCACTGAGAATGACTCTCCAGAGAGCGATCCACTGAGAGTGACTTACCAGAGAGTGATCCACTGAGAGGGATCCACTGAGAGTGACTCATCAGAGAGTGATCCACTGAGAGTGATCCACCAGACTCTGCAGCAGGTGATGGCCAGGTGCTCTTGCGTAGCACAGATTTTGAATTTATACTTTGCATGGAGATCGCCACACCTGTCTTCACTGAGACTGCTATTGCTTCTGCCACACTCCAGCGAAAGGATCTCAATCTGTCAGTGTCATACACCGTTGTGGAAGGGGTGATGGAAAGGCTGAAAGCAGTGAGGAAAGACGAGGAATTCAAGGTCCTCTTTTCAAAAGCCACAGAGCAAGCAGAAGCAGCTGGCATTGAGGTCCATGATGAAATACCTGGATAAGTAAGATGCAGAAAGTTACCCCAAAGATTCAAGTTCAGCTCCCAATTTGCTACAGAGGACCACCAAGCCCAGAACCTGGAGGAGCATGACCAGGGAAAGGTGTTCTTACCTTTCTAGACACTCTCTCTCAGGAACTAGACAGAAGATGACACTCCAACAGGGTCAATCCTATCAGGTCTTCACTGTCTTACCATCTCAAGCCATTGGAACCACATGCCAAATGACAGAGCTGCTCAATCTATTACAGATGTGTACAAGTTTTATGACATGGAGGAAGAAAATGTTCCACTCATCCTATGCTCTCCCAACCAGCACGCTGAGGTGTCTTAAAGACCATGAAGTGGACACAGTTTTCCCTACCCTGACGAAGCTCCTCAAAACATACGGCACGTTACCAGTGAAAAGCGCTGCAGTAGAGTGCTCATTCTCTAAAGTGAAAATAATGGAGACCCAGCTCAGAAACAGATGGGGGGAAGGCAGGCTCTCAGATCTGCTGCTGCTGTCCATTGAGAGGGACGTCCCCATTGACCATGAAGAAGTCATTCACATTTGCAAACACATGGCCAGAAGAAGAATTCTGCTTTGATTTACTACCACCTTCACCATCTTAAGAAAAAACTAAGATCCTCAATGTACAGCTCATTCTCTAATCTGAAGAAAATCAAGACCTGGTTCAAAAACAGATGTGGGGAAGGCAAGCTCTCAGATCTCCATTGAGAGCTGTGTGTGTGTGTGTGTGTGTGTAATAAATGGTTAAATAGTTAGTCATTCCCTCTCTGATTATGCTACTTTAAATCTGAGTCACTTACAGAAACAATGATAATATTAATTCATTCATTCAGGATATGCCCTTTCTATTTTTTTACAAATTTTCACAGATTGTGAAGGCGTATCAACCCAGGCTACTGTCAGCCAAAAAACAATGAAGAGAATGGTCAAAAGGCAAATGTGCACTATGGTTGTCAATAATAGGTGCAACAATGGGAAAAACTATTATTTTCTTCAATTTTTATAAAAAAATGTTTCATTTCAATTACCAGCTAATGATGGTAAGAATGTAAGGACATTTAGGCCTGGGTGTGCAGAATGTCAGTCCCAGATCCACTGCCCCTGAATCGATCAGGAATCCCTGAGATACGCTGATTTGCATACTTGATCAGGAGTTTAGGAGCTTCTCCAGGTTTCTGCTGGTACCAGAATGTGTAATGATCCCCATCACTGTCTTTATAAACTACAGGGCAGGTTCTACAGCTCAGGGTGACAGTGTCTCCTATGAGAGCAGATTTACCAGCAGGAGTCTGAGTCACAGTCACCTGTCCTGTGCATTCTGAAAGGAGTAAAAAAATAAATATTTATATTATCCATTGGCACATAAGGATGTTACACCATTGCCCAGGTAGTTATTTCATAAAGTTACTGTAAGTTTTGTACTTCCATTCAATTAAAATTGAAGACATCATATCTATTGGAATATGTTCCACAAATCTCACCCTGAATGCAGAAAGTGAGTGCCCAGATGAAGATGGTGATAAAAGTCATTGTTGCTGTGGGTTCTGTTGCCATGAAGGACAGCTCTCAGTCATCGTCTGTCTGTCTCCATGGATGAGATCCAACTTTTAAATCACTTTTCCTCTTTCAAGTTGCAGTTGTTCCTTGATTAAAATATGTTGTCCTGATTTTGACACATAAAATCATTTTGTGTGCTTGTCATTTTAATGATTAAAGCATCTGCAATTCTGTCATCAAGTAGTTGACCTCTTTCAAAATCTGATTAATGTCACATGTGAGGATGGTGAGTGGTCAACATGAGGACAACACAGAAAAATAGGGTGAATGGTGACAAATTTGTTAAAGTGAGAATTTGAAACAAGTAAACAAACAAAAATAATAATGAATAAACTGTGAATATTTACACATAAACAACAGATGAGGCAATCAGTCCCCAAATGTCTCTTCCTTTGGCTGTATAGGGGTCCGACCTCACCCAAAGCCTTCTCCCCTCTGACAGGGCAGGAGGGTGTTAAATAAAGTTACCCTGAGCCTTCTCTGCACCTCCTGCACAACAGCCAGGGACACTGAGACACAAGATTCCTGTTTCACTGATTATTAAATTCCACAGAATCTATATGACTTTACATTGAAATATGTTTAATATCAGTATATAATCACTCAGATTAGAGTCAATCATTTTCCTGAGCAGAGGTGAATTGTGTGTTGTATTGTAGCTGTATTTGATATGATATTCATATTGACTCTAGTCTGAGAGGTTGTGATGTGAGATGGCTGCACTTTATAACACACATGGTTTGTTCACTCTCCACTGTTTATTTTCTGGTCCCAGGACAACAGGGCCAAAAGACAGCAGCTCTCTGAGGAACAGATTATTCTGTAGTTTATTTACATTTGTTAATATAATAGAATTTGCTTATCTATCCTTTATGGTTCCATAAATGTGGCAGTGAGAATTTAAATATGTTTATGTATTTTCTTTGGGCCTGATATTAAAAAAGAATAAATAAATTACACACAAACAAAACTGATTTTGGGATATAATAGGGGCCCTGTGAGTAAGGTATTGTATCAATAAGCAAAGCAGTGCGTGTAATACAGAATAAACTCAGTGCTGTATAACCTGAGGAGACACAATCCCCATGGCATATGGGAGCAGATGGGGACGCAAAAATATTATATCTATTTAAATATTTTTTTTATGGATCTCACCCTGAATACAGAAAGCCAGTGCCCAGATGAGGATGTTGATAAAAGTCATTGTTGCTGTGGGTTCTGTTGCCATGAAGGACAGCTCTCAGTCATCAAGTGTTAAACTCACAGGACTATAAACACTCCCAGAGCACTGAAGCATGTGCTGCCAATGCAAAGTGTCTTCTCTATGCAAATGGTCTTCCTGGGTACAGCAGGCACTTGTAGCCCAGCAGTGCTGTGGAGACAGACTAGGGCTTATGGGCTGTGACACAGACAGAGCAGTTTAACACTGGTGTAACAGTGTGTGGACAGCAGGATCACAATCCAAACCAACATCATTCACATTTTGCCATCATATTCTTTTTCTCACATGTACCCCTGTTAAACAGTGCAGTGTAAACCTTTGAGGCGGTGCTATTGCACAGTTAGATTTTAACACTTTGAAATCTTGGATTTTGCCTAATTTTCGTGGTGTGAGTTGTTTATGTCCTATCACTGCTGCACTCACACATAATCCATACTCTGATTGTTTCCCATCACACTGAAGGACCAGACATGGCTGGCTCCTGCAGCCATTGCTGTTTTTCCACTGTACTGAAAGAGGATTTTGCTGCTCTCTCCATCGTAGTCAACAGGGACAGGGTATCACCGGAGGGGTGCGGAACAAGTGTGAAAGTGTCTCTGTATTGTGGTGCTGGGAGAGGTGGAGGGAGGAGCAAGCTCCTCAGCTCCTCCCACTGTACTGCTGTCAGTCTCCTGGTTCCCTCCCTCAGCCTGGAGAGTTAACTGGAGGTGCAGCAGCAGAGGCCTCACTAACAGGCAGCCTGAGAGTGTTTAAATCTATTTAAACACATTCTTATAGGCTGAAGGGAGACTTGCTTGAAGGGAACTTTGAGGATTTTTGTGGCTGTTTGACCTGGCTGTGCTGTTTTTGAGGTTAAAGTTGTGTTTGAGTATGTTCTTGTTTTGTAGTTCCTCCCCCCCCCCCCCCTTTATATATATATATATATATATATATATATATATATATATATATATATGACTCTATTTTTTTTAAAACAGCCTAAATGACACATCCATTTTTTTTTTTTTTTTCAAAATTTCCCTCATATGGCCAAGAAATTAAATCATACAATACTGTACCCTCATAAATACCATAAACACCACTGTGCCGGAATGTGCTTTAACATTATAGAGTAAGTTAGACTCCTAAAGGTATTGTCTCTTGTAAAACTCTTGCTTGTTCAGCACTGTGAACTCTTAGTATTATTTAAAAAATTTTATTCTTTTAAATTTACAACATAGAATTGGACAGAATTCACATCGTTCTGTTTCCCGGTAACACTAATATGTTGAAGTGGTTTAGAATTTTCTGTATTTCAGCCTCTATGATGTCACAATAGGAATGTTCTTAAAATACAAACAGCTATCAATTAATATGTCATTTGGATTTGTCATTGATTGGCACTATATCATACCAAAATTTACCAGTCACTTCGTATAGTAGAAGACAATATTGTGTTCCACTATTTTCTTGGAGAGTTTCATCCTTCAGACTTGTAAGTAGATACCTCAAGCTTTTCCTCAAATGCAGTGTCTCTGTCATTACTTCAAAATTAATTGATCAGTTCTGTGCCTGAATCTAACAGATAAGCAATAGAAATTGCAGGTGTTTTACCTTACAACAGCAAGTTAGCTTTGTCAGCTAACTCAGGTAAGGCTGTCATATCGTATATGAGAATGGCCAATGTTGGTGCAAACTTGTTTTGCCATAAGGTGCTAGTATTTCCATTCTGAATTAATTGCACTTCACAAGTAATTGTGATAAAAGTGACATTATGCAATAAAAATTCATTATGAATTAAAACAGTTCGCTCGAAAAAGCCATTTGTAAATAAAATGCATTTTTATGAAAAAAAGATCAAATAATTCATTACTTCATCATTATGAAGTAAAATTTAAACATGATAATGGTATTGTAAAAATCAGTGTGCTGACATAATATTTTATCATAATGGATAGAGTATCATTTGATGAATTATTCCACAGTTTATCAACTAATTTATCATCTGTCTGATTATTTATTTCATAAATGTTTTTGTTTATTTAAATATGAATAAAATGGCATTCCATAACTATGATGACACAATGGACTGGAAGTTCAAATGTAGAACACTGACGACTGATGCAGAATTGAACATAAAGGACAGACAGAAATTATTATGAATGACCACGTACTTCTTAGCTGCTGGGACTGTTTTTCTTCCTAAATTTGTGAATCAACGCTGAACATTCATTTAGCTTTGAGGGACTGTGGGAGAGAATGTACTGAATCATATCTTTGAGGTTGACATCTCTGGCCTGTCATTCTGAAGTCAGTTAAATCAGTGCAAATTAAAAGCAGCTGAGTGAGGTTAGGACTGTGGTGAAAAAATTAGTATATTCTCAGAGAAGTCCTCAAAGGTCGGAAGTTTGCAAATTAAATAATGGAATTTAGTTTTTTAATATAGCCAGTTCTGCACGATATACGCTTTGCTTTTAGCTCAGCTAAAACACTGCATTATCCTGGGTATTGTTGTGACAGAGCTAAGGGATACCTTGAAATGGTACCTTTACATGACAACCAAAAGTGCTTGTTTTGCCTTGTCGTTAGGTAAGTCAATAATGGTTTGATTAGTTTCAAACAAGTAATTTAAGTGACCTTCATTCACATGATGATGTTGCAGAGTGTTGTGTCTGGTACAAAGAGAGGACAGTACGGTCGTTTGAGATGGGCCCAGGTGAAGTTGTACTTTCTCTTGTCTTATATTTGTTTGCCATATAATTTGCTCAAAGCTGAGAAATACACATGAGGAAAACATAAACACAAGCACATGACAGTGAAATACGGAAATACAAACAATAACAACAAAAACAAAACCGGCTAAGAAACCAGCTGACATAACATCAATTACAGTAACAGTGATAATAAGAATGAATGTGGAATAAGCAGATAATGTGTAACAGAACAGGGCAGTGGCACAGGGAGGGTGGGATCTCCTCCTCTCTGTATCAGACCCATGATGATCTGTGTCTGATCCAGCCACCTCACTACCCAGCATTCCCTTCACCTTACATAAACCTGCTAAACCCTGCCGATACTAACTGAACCCAAACCAAGGTTCATTTCTCCAAATCAATGATCATATGTCAGTCATAATATTGACTCTGTTTTCTCTACATGCATTTGGAATGGGAAACATCCCTGTATATATGTGAGGTTTTTCTATTCAGACCCAGGAGTTAGCTTTACCTATCTTCCAGCATAACTACTGCTCTGCTAACATTCACTGCATTTTATTGTGTAAAAGCTTTCCCTCACAGCACACAGGACCTTCATGGGTGACTATGGAGGCCAGATCATGCTGCTCACCCCGCCTGTCTGGGCTTATATGTGGCTCATTGGCCCTCACCAATCCCTAAAGCTGTAAGAATCCTGTGGTGAAGCAGTCACTCACAATATGGGTTCAGTTCAGGATGCACTTTGGGCTTCAGTCCTCCTCTCTGCTCTACTCTACTGCTGAAAAGCATTGCTTTGCTTCCCTTTTCCATTAGTCTGCATTCAGAAAGGGATTTAAACCATTTGAAAAGATTGTTTAAGAAAATTCATTGATCATTTATTCTGTTTTAATTATCTTGTAAGAGTAATATCTCAAGCTCACATTTCTTCAGGTTCTTTCAGAAGCCCCTCAAAGTGCTGTCCAGAGATGGAGGTAATAAGTAGGCAGCATGACAATGTCTCACTGCACCTCAGCACCGCCTTGTGGCCAGTTGTGTTTCCTACAGTCTGCTTGTTGAAGCTGCACATGAAGAGTCCTCCTCTGACTCAGTATCTGTGTGAGCACAACTGGGGGACTGCAGAGTGAAAAGAAGCAGCAGCTGACATCACATGTTTCAGAGGAGCGCTCATGCTTTTCTGTGCTCTCTGGAGTTAACAGAGAAGGTAAAAGTGATTATCTAGGCTTACTGATATAACTGGGTATTATGGGCTGGGGAAAAGTGGGGGCACATTGCTTCACTGTATTTGATTACAGAGTGTGAGACAGTTATAACTGAATCACTGAAGCTCAGTGTGCTGGAGCAGGACCCCTCAGTGTCCCGGGTCAGTGCCTCCCCCCTCAGCACCTGCAGTAGGTCCCAGCTGCAGCAGTGCAGTCTCTGTGCAGTCTGACTGAGGGAGGTTTTTGTACGGCTCTCTATCACTGTGTGAATATATTTGTGCTGCTGATGTAGTGCCGACTCTGACAGTAGTAATCTCCTGCATCTTCAGCCTGGACTCCACTGATGGTCAGAGTGAAGTCAGTCCCAGATCCACTGCCACTGAATCGATCAGGAATCCCTGAGTTACGGTATGTTGCCAAATAGATCAGGAGTTTAGGAGCTTCACCAGGTTTCTGCTGGTACCAGGCTAGGCAGTGCTTACCACTATAGACATACACAGCAGGGCTGGTTCTACAGCTCAGGGTGACAGTGTCTCCTATGAGAGCAGATTTACCAGCAGGAGTCTGAGTCACAGTCACCTGTCCTGTGCATTCTGAAGGGGAGAATAAAAAATATAAATACTTATATCATCCATTGTAACATTAGAATGTCACATTATTGCCCAGGCAGTTATTTTATATTTTTCAAATACATTTACTTTTCATACATCCATGAAAATTGAAGACAGTATATAACAATTTGAATATGTTTTAGGAATGTTACCCTGAATGCAGAAAGCGAGTGCCCAGATGAAGATGGTGATAAAAGTCATTGTTGCTGTGGGTTCTGTTGCCATGAAGGACAGCTCTCAGTCATCAAGTGTTAAACTCACAGGACTATAAACACTCCCAGAGCACTGAAGCATGTGCTGCCAATGCAAAGTGTCTTCTCTATGCAAATGTTCTTCCTGGATACAGCAGGCACTTGTAGCCCAGCAGTGCTGTGGAGGCAGACTAGGGCTTATGGGCTGTGACACAGACAGACCAGTTTAAGTGTCCCATTGAGAAACTGCTGAGTCAGCTTGTTTAATGAACATCTCATTCATGTCTGATGAACTTGTTTCTTCTCAGAGTGTTTCAGAGCCATTACTATGTAGCGATGATGAGATTTATATGACACTAATAGTCCCCGACACCAAAAACTTAAAGCCCAAAAAAGTGATCATCTCCATCCATTGATTCTCTTTCTTGTCAAACTGACATGCATATGGGACCCATTTTGGTTCTGTATTTAAATGGTGACACAACATCATAAAACCTTTTGGTAAAATAGAACCATCATATTTAAACACAATCCAACAATTAATCATTCTACTGCACCAAATGGTGTGTTAATGATTCTGTATAAAATATGAGAGTGTATGAATATCTCTGTGATGCCGTATGCTGTTTTTCTCCAGATCGTGTCGGATGTTTCTGGAATGTTCTAGATTCCTTTGCTATCCATTAAAAATGTTGCAGAATCATCATTAATGGCTATTTTTCAATTTTACCGCTGAGACCAGAGTTTCATTATTTATGATTAAATTGTGCATAATATATTCCACATAACCTTAAGATATGTATACAATGATGTTTTAAGTAAATAAAGTGATCTTTATTTATGATAAAATGATGTTTTTTATGTCATAATGAATTTATTAAATTTTCCTCCTTAAACAATTAGTTTCTGCAACTGCAATGCATTTTTAAAAAAGTTGTATTTTCAACTTAAAACAGGATTAAGGTTTTATCCTGTTTTGTGATGGTAAGAACATGTAGACCTGGGTGTGCTAATCCAGTGCTGTTCAAACATTGGGTTTACCACACAGGTGCAATACACCATTCAAGGGCAAATAACTTGAGTACTAATCCAGAGGAAATAAAGCTTAACAATGTGGAATTAAACAATTATATTTTATGTTAATTCACTCACCGTTGAAATAGTGTGTGTCTCACAGTCAGAAACAGAGAGTGATTCAGACTCAGAATCTCCATGTGAAATTAAAGTGAAAGACTGTATCACTGTCAGTGTTTCCCTGTATCACAGTGATCAGTTCCTTTCACAGCATTTCACACTGTAGTTATGATATGAGCACAGTGAAGAGCCTTCTGTTGGCAATGGGATCACTGGGATGTTTCACCTCTCATATTACTGACAGATTAAATCAAGAGCAGCTCTGAGTTTCTCTGTTTGACATTTCCTTTTCACTATTTTTAATTTAGTTGTTTACTTGTCTCCATTTTCAACAGCCAATCATATTTATAGGGCCATCACATATGAGTTAAACAGCACTGGTTAGAACAGCTCAGATCAGAATTTGATACCAAACTGTAGCTTCCTCTCTGTTATTACAGTGTTATAACACCAGGTGAGAGATGGTGTTCTGGCTCCCTCCTGTGGTCACTGTGTGTAATGTCAGCTACTGTGAAGTGAGTTAAATGAAAGTTCTCCAGACTGAGTGACTCCACAGACAGACTGATGAAATGTGAATGAACTTATGTTTGTATACTTTTTATGTTTGGAAAACACTAACATTTCATACACATAAACTAATTCGTCCTGCAGGTTTTGAAACTGAGGAAAATATTTCCTGATATTTGGTTTTACAGGTTGTACAGGCATTAAAATGCTGTGACATCGTGTTAAATGACACAGAATATAGACATTATTATTGGCCTTCATTCTATTAGATTGCTGAGTGTGAGAAAGCTATTATTGAACAACAGAAGCTCATTGTGCTGGAGCAGAACCCCTCAGTGTCCCGGGTCAGTGCCTCCCCCCTCAGCACCTGCAGTAGGTCCCAGCTGCAGCAGTGCAGTCTCTGTGCAGTCTGACTGAGGGAGGTTTTTGTACGGCTCTCTATCACTGTGTGAACACCCAGCTACTGCTGATGTAGTGTTCACTCTGACAGTAGTAATCTCCTGCATCTTCAGCCTGGACTCCACTGATGGTCAGAGTGAAGTCAGTCCCAGATCCACTGCCACTGAATCGATCAGGAATCCCTGAGTTACGGTATGTTGCCCAATAGATCAGGAGTTTAGGAGCTTCTCCAGGTTTCTGCTGGTACCAGGCTAAACGGTCATTGTTGTAAACAGCAGGGCTGGTTTTACAGTTCAGGGTGACAGTGTCTCCTATGAGAGCAGATTTACCAGCAGGAGTCTGAGTCACAGTCACCTGTCCTGTGCATTCTGAACAGAATAATAAAAAAAAAAAATACTTATATTATCCGTAGTCACATTAGAATGTCACATTATTGCCAAGGCAGTTATTTAATATTGTTTTAATACATTAACTTTTTATACTTCCATTCCATTAAAATTGAAGACAGTATAACAATTTGAATATGTTTTAGGAATGTTACCCTGAATGCAGAAAGCGAGTGCCCAGATGAAGATGGTGATAAAAGTCATTGTTGCTGTGGGTTCTGTTGCCATGAAGGACAGCTCTCAGTCATCAAGTGTTAAACTCACAGGACTATAAACACTCCCAGAGCACTGAAGCATGTGCTGCCAATGCAAAGTGTCTTCTCTATGCAAATGGTCTTCCTGGGTACAGCAGGCACTTGTTGCCCAGCAGTGCTGTGGAGGCAGACTAGGGCTTATGGGCTTTGACACAGACAGAGCAGTTTAACACTGGTGTAACAGTGTCTGGACAGCAGGATCACAATCCAAACCAACATCATTCACATTTTGCCATCATATTCTTTTTCTCACATGTACCCCTGTTAAACAGCACATACACCCCTCCTCTGACTCATCTCTATAGATGCAGCATTGGCCTTTGAGCAGGTGAAATTGCATGCAGAAACCTCTGGTTTTGCCTAATGCTAATGCTATGGTTTAAGTTAGTTATAAGTCAGTTATCCTCAATCACTACTGCACTGATAAGTAATGCATATTGTGATTGATTCCCATTGTATTAAATTACCAGTCAGGTCTGGCTTCTGCAGCCATTGCTGTTTTTGCACTGCAGTGAATGAGGCTTTTGCTGCTTTCCTACATAAACATGCTAAATTAACTGGATGTGATCTGAACATTATCCTGATTGGTAATAACTCAGTTTCATTTAAACTGGGTAATTCTGAGAGGGGAATAATCGAGCTCTGATCTGATGTGTTCCTGTTCAGGAGTGCCTCTCAGTGTAGGGTGAGAGTAACACACAGTAATATAAAGAGTAATAGACTATGTATGAGGTAACTCTGCCAACTTTGTGTACTTATGACATGAAATGAAGGGCAGCAGTGTTGTTCTCTCTGTTTCATGTTTCTCTTTAAACAACATTTATTTTGTGTTTAGTTTTTCCCAATTTGAATGTTCACTAATATTTGCATGGAAATATAGATCAGGATTTGATGCCAAACTTTATCTTCAACTCTGTTATTACAGTGTTATTACATAGTGCTGGTCTGTCTCCCTCCTGTGGTCACTGTATGTAAAGGCACATCTTTAAAGTACATTGGATTGTTTCCCAAGAAATATTAGTCTGTAAGTATGATTCAAGAATATGGTCATTCATGCATTTTTGCATAAGTATCACATATTCGAATGTATGAGGTCATCATCTATGGGAACTGCACAGAGAATTGAATTAAGTACAATTAAAATGTGATTTCCCTGAATGAAATTTTATTGGTTTTTATTAGTTATGAGATTTGAGTTAAGTAGTATTTCATCATAAAATGATATAGTTTTTGCAAATAGTTAATGTTTATCATTATGTTACCACCTTCTATATTCGTTACCTAGAGATGTTTGCATTTTTATTCATGTGTATGATTTTTTCTGAATAGTCCAAATGAACAGTTTAATTTTAAAATTGCTTAAATAACACATCCAATTGTTCACCCTCACTGGAGTTATAGCTGCTGTCAAATGCTAGTTCATTCTATTTCTCCTCAGCTCTCCATATAGTCATTCTGTAACACCTTTCCGGTTCCTGTAAATAAATACTTACAGAGCTTGAGTTTACCAGAGCCTCATTCCACAGAGTATGGAATGATAATCCACAACATTCCCTTGCCTGTCCGTTCCTCTTCCACCACCCACAAAACTAACCATGCCATGGCAGTCTCCAGTGTCCATTTTCTCCCTGTGAACTAGTAAACAATAACCAATTTATTTGTCATTTTCCACTCTGCCTTATCAATGTAAGTTATTAATTGATGTGCAAATGCAAATATTCAAACTACTCACAGATTTCTGAATGCATCCAGGAGAAAACATGCAATAATACTTATGGACATAATTCACTTCTTATGTCACCGGTATGCGTTTTGAATTTAGGCGTCTCTGCTATCTGCTTGATGTAGAATGGTTTAGTTGAAGACAATTTAAGAAAATCTGGAGCACAATGGTAAACTACCTCAAACAATGCAACATTTTAATTAATGCTATTGTCAGTTTCTTATGTGAAGCTCTCTTTTCTCTTTCCTGTCAGCACTGCACAAAATGACAAGTGTTTTTTCACAGATTGTTGAAGCATCTACAATCAGTTAAGTCTTTCGCCCGACAAAAAATAGGTGGGTGATTTGAAACAGAGTTGTGCTCTTCTCAAGAATGCCTCACCTGTGGTTGTGTGATGTCAATCAGGAAGGGAGGGCCACCTCCCATGAAATGCCAAATAACGTTTTCTGGCCAATCACAGGCTGAGAGAGAAAAATATAATATAGTGAGTTAATCTGAGTGCTTCTGCCCCTGCGGAGGACGGGCAGTGTTGTTCCTCACCTGAGGGACTGTTGCTGTTGAGGGTTTGAATTTTTAAGAGCTGAAATAAAGGATTATTGTACCCAAGAGGTTTTTATGAATGTAAAAGCGTATTTTTTTAATTAATGACAGCAAGGTCTTCCAATGTTAGATTTCAAATATATTTTTATTTCACAGTCTTCCTCTTTCCTCTCAGAATGGACCAGCCTCCTCTGATATGAATCCACTCATTTTTTAAAAATGACATTTCAAATAACCATAATTATTCTTCCATGGAGCTTTGAAACTGTCAGATGTACAGACATGAAAATGCTCAAACATTGTATTAGGTGTGAGAGCTTCTGGAAGTTATAACTGAACCACTGAAGCTCAGTGTGCTGGAGCAGAACCTGTCAGTATATATCTATTTTTTCTTTTATAGTCTTCCTCTTTCCTCTCAAAAATAGGGGAGGACCATCCTCCCTTACCTCTATGGACCAGCCTCCTCTGTTGTGGTCTTAATGCCATTCATAAAGAAACCACCCAAGAATCTTCCTTGAGCTGAATTTGTGTCCTTTCAAAGTACTAAACTAAGGGCCTAAAGTACTAAACTCCTGATTTAAACCAATACATGTGATTCCATATTCCGCAATGCATATTACAAAAGGTGAATTCTTCTTTTTTTTTCTGTATTCATGCCTTTGGTCATCTAAAATGTATGTGTCAGTATTGTTTCTGAATTCTAGAATGGATTTTATGTGAATTGTTATATGAGCACAGCGCTGGAATGTGTTTTAACACCACTGGGTAAGTAAGTATAACTAAGTCATTAACTGTTGCTTGTTCAGCACTGTAAATTCTTAATGTTATTTAAAACATTGCATTATTTTCAATTTAGAACATGGAATTGGAAAGAATTCAGAATTATGTTTCCCAGCAACAGTAATATGTTCAAGTGGTTTAGATTTTCCAGTATTTCAGCTTCTATTATGTCACAATAGGAATGTTCTCAAAATGCAAACAACTATCAATTAATGTCATTTGGACTTGTCATGGATTAAAACTATTCATTTGAAAACTTACCTGTGACTTACTATAATAGAAAAAAATATTGTGTTCCACTATTTTCTTGGACAGTTACTTCCTTCGGACTTGTAAGTAGATACCTCAAGCTTTTCCTCAAATGCGGTGTCTCTATATCATTACAGAAAAATTAATTGGTTGGCAACAGATATCGCAAGACTTTTAGTGTTTTACATTACGATATAGCTCGTTAGCAAGCCAGCTATTCAGGGTAACAGAAACTGATATGGGGTAACAATAGAGAAGTCACTAAACGAGAGCTGATGTACATAAGTGTTGATTTGGTGGCCTTGGTGCAACTGAAATTGGTAAGAAACTGAAAATTCTGTATAAACATCACAGGAAAGCAACAATCAAGCAAAACATGTTTTCGTGTCCAAATGTTGCACTTTAGTATTGGTGTACAATCGTGTTTGACTGCTGTGATGAACATGTAGCCAATTGTTAGCATCACAAAGGGCCAACCACTTTCTCACAGTAAAGCAGAACACTTCTGTTTGACTGTTAGAATACTGTATTGTTTTATCTAAATTCTTACGTAGTTATATGTATTTATGGTACATAGTTAATACGTGAGATATTGTTGAATGCCACTGAGCTGGCTGTACACTAACTGGCCTAATCATTCAGTCTGAAAGAATTGCAACTGCTGAATAAAATCTACAGATATGTTGCTGGCTCTGAGATATACTTGGTGCTGATGTGGTTTCTGCAAACAGAAAATACATACAATAAATCGTGCCTCCATTATCAATCGAGTGCTATATAAATGTTCACATACAACCACAGATCTAAAATGGATAATTAACATTAGTATGCTAGAAAAATTACTTCTGCAGCAAGTTCTCACACTATTACAACAAAAATGACATATAGCCTACACATAGACAGTATTCTAGCAGAAGTGAGTACATCAATATTGCTGCATTAACACACTACATATTTCAAATGTAAGTTTGTACACACAAAATGCACATAACTAATCTTCTGTGTTAATATTTATATATCAACAAACACGTTCATTATTGAAGTAAACAGCAACACACAACAACGCACAAATAAACCCTATGAGCAAGCGTAATTGACCTCAAAACCAGGAGAGCATGAAACTGAGAAGGAAGAAACTTAACTGGTAAATCATAGTTTATGCACCAGACACTACTAGTGGTGCTAAAATGTATGCTACTATCCAACAGAATGCACCTGCTCTGCACATGTGAGGCACAGAATTTTACACATAATATGTAGACTGTGGAGTGCGTCGCAATGGCTGCTCCTCCCTTTAACGAAATGCACACCCAACTCCTCGTTAGCTATTGTGATGTCACAGATGGCCAGGGAAAGCTCATTTCAACTTTACTAATTCTGTATTTGCACATGCAGTGGATACACAATGGAATCTATCAAAATGTGAGAACATATTTTTAGTATGACTACTTTGAACCTTTTCCATTTTCAAATGGAAAACCAAAATGTCAGGTGATGCAACTGTAAAGAGCAAGTTGTGAATGCGATTCCATAATATTTATTCCCTTACATTGTTGAGGCTGCTGTTACCCAGGCAACCATAGTGTTTCTAATCTCAACATGCGTATCCTTTGTCATTATTCAATTCACATGTGAAGCTCCACCATTTACATATCTTCATATGGCGTGCTTTGGTCATGTGTGGATAATGACCGATGATGGGTGATGATGATTAGTAGTATTATATTAGTAATTGATTATTTAAAATTATGATTAACTATGATAATCAATCATAAAAGCAACAAATGGAAAATCACAGATTTGTTAAAAATACAGTTTTATTCTTTAGAAAAGAAATTTATATCCAAAAAAATGTGTCTTCCTGTTACAAGAAAATTCAATATGAACAAAGGCATTCTTATTCACAAAAACTTGACACAAAATAGTATAGGAGAAGGGTCACAGCAAATTGACACTACTCATTGATATAAGTGGAGAGGGCCTGAGTCAAATCTCAGATTGGCCCAATTTACTTTATCATGTGAAAATATGAACCGTTTATACAATTCATTTCAGAGAGATACGATTGGAGAGGTACATAGGGGCAACCATTCAGTGCCCACACACTTTCATTCTTCAGGCCAATGAGCAGCACCACAAACTCACAATCTCATAACTGCCATGGCTTATTAGAGCAGGAGTGAGGAACACAGAAATGAGGCCACACTGTGGATGATGTACTGCAGAGGTGCTGCCATTCAGCACCCATTGTCCGCTTCACTATCGTTCTTCAGATAAAGCGTGATAGGGCGTGATGGGCGGTAAGCAGTGCCACAAACTCACCGCTCATCTCATCGCTCCCATCATGCCTCTTTACAAAGGGACAGATGGACTTTGTGAGAGATAAAGGCCCGTGCTTCAGCTGCTTATAAGAAGGGCATATGAGTAACTCCTGTGAGGGGACGTTAAGCTGCCAAATCTGCATCAACCCAATACATGCGATTGCTGACCTTACCAGCATTTAGATTCTGCACGGGGGCAGTTAGAGAGGGCAGACTCTGTACAGAGGGGCAGTTAGAGAGGGCAGACTCTGTACACAAGGGCAGTTAAAGAGGGCAGACTCTGTACAGAGGGGCAGTTAGAGAGGGCAGACTCTGTACAGAGGGGCAGTTAGAGAGGGCAGACTCTGTACAGAGGGGCAGTTAGAGAGGGCAGACTCTGTACAGAGGGGCAGTTAAAGAGGGCAGACTCTGTACAGAGGGGCAGTTAGAGAGGGCAGACTCTGTACAGAGGGGCAGTTAGAGAGGGCAGACTCTGTACAGAGGGGCAGTTAGAGAGGGCAGACTCTGTACAGAGGGGCAGTTAGAGAGGGCAGACTCTGTACAGAGGGGCAGTTAGAGAGGGCAGACTCTGTACAGAGGGGCAGTTAAAGAGGGCAGACTCTGTACAGAGGGGCAGTTAGAGAGGGCAGACTCTTTACAGAGGGGCAGTTAAAGAGGGCAGACTCTGTACAGAGGGGCAGTAAGAGAGGGCAGACTCTGTATAGAGGAGCAGTTAGAGAGGGCAGACTCTGTACAGAGGGGCAGTTAGAGAGGGCAGACTCTGTACAGAGGAGCAGTAAAAGAGGGCTTACCTGAATAGAGTGTGTGGAAATACTGGTTAAAATACTATACCTGCTTTAGATAAAGAGGTAAGAGGAGATGCTGTTAAAGTGTTCTTAGTTTTCCTCACAGACAGGGCAGCTGCTGGTGTCACAGAAGTTTTACCTTTCTCACTGGGATTGTGGTATACTAAGATTGGGATATTCAAGTGAAAATAAAACATTGATAGTCATGTATGCTATCTGTCGTGTCTAAAGAGTAATTTACTGTCACTTTCATTTTTCCTTATGCTTACTGATAATTTGGTGATTTAATCAAAGCAAACACCATGTTGGTTGTATATGTTAGCTGGGTTAAATTCATTCATGGCTTTGAACATGGATAAAGTTCTCAAGAGAAATAGTAAGCTTGTTCATGAAGCAGTATAGGAGAAAATAACTTCATTTCCTCGAGCAGAACTGCAAGTATTTTACCATGATATTTATAAAGCTACATATATATCTTGATCAGATTATATAAAGCCTTTCTTACATATTTAAAATGAAACACAACTGTAGCTGATGTCCATGTCTGATTTACAAGACTTTCATATGTTATGGGAATGAGAGCTGAAGAGAAACTGGCAGTGTGATTTAATGCCAGCAGGAGAGGCCATGTTTAAAAGATCTATTTGGGTGTTTGAATTTACCAGTTATCTCTCCTGGCTTTGCTGCGATGTTCTGCTGTTGTGTGTCAAGTTTTAGAGATATAAAAGGCTAATATAAATGGAAAAGAGAGACAAATAGCTCCTCGCCTCTGTCATGTGGCGATGTTTTGGTCAAGCTTGGAGAAAATACAGCAAGACTGCCGCAGATGCAGAGAGTTGTTGTGAACCTTGTTCAACATTGACGATTTTTCTCCGAGAAATGTCATAACATATGCGGGTATTTGAGGGGTATTGGAAAGGAGAAAACACAAGCGTAAGGAAGAAACGCTGAGCTGGTCAAAACGAGTCTGATACAATGAAACAATCCCTGATACAATCGGACTGGCGAGCCAACGGTAGTTAACGTGGTTAGCCAACGAACTGTGTCAGTAACCTAGCCTAGTTATGCTGGTTACATTGATCGATGAAAGTGATCGTGTTGTACTGAAAGAATTGTAATCACTTGGGTTTACTGGTCGAAGTAGCCTAGCTAGCAAGGGCACTGTTGCAAAGCATAGCTTTTTATTTCTCAGGTGTCAGATGGTAAGGCTTCAGCTATCCTGTAGAAGACAGTGATGACTTGCGCGGCTATGGAAGACTGTTTTAAAGCCACCTTTTCCGTTCGCTTTCGTGGGAGACAGCGAGTTTACACTCGTCCATGTTCCAATGTAAATCAGGAAAAGGGAATACAACAGAAACAAGTGGAACGCGTCGCGGACAAATGAAGCTAGAGACAGATTCAAGAATCAGTTCTCTGTGGCGTTTCACAACAATACAAATGTAAAGAAGACCTGGTTGCCTCCAAGGCAAGACATGCAGCGCAAGGATGGAGGCGTGCAGCACGCCCCGAGAATGCATTCTGTAATAGAGCACATGTGACAGACCGCTCTGTCATAGGTATAGGTGAGCAAGGGGTCCGTTATCAATGTGTTTGTGGGAGAGCGAGAGCGGGGCAAGGAGGGGCTGAGCGAATCAAAGCGCTGCGCGCAGCTCTACGATAAAAATTACCCATTTTAAATAGTACTTTAGGGGGCCCATACGAGGGGCCAGGCTTGTTGTCACGGGGGCACTACCCACCCCGGCCCCAGCCCCGGCCCCCAGCCCCCGGCCCCCCTTAGAACCGCCACTGCTGCTGTACTTGAGCGATTCGTATAATGCAGTTATGTTGTTGCAAAGCACTTATAATGAGGACATCTGCTTGTAGCCGATATAAATCAACGATATACCCTGCTCATTCTAACTGTATTAAATCATTAGACATTGAATTCTCTTTGCGTTTATTTAGGCGACGCAAGTTATTTCTCCAAGAGACGCTTTGAAACCAGCCTGTAGGCTGTGTCCCTTGTAGTAAACGCGGGTCCTGTTTTTATTTATTTACTGCATATAACGCATTCACAACGTACATACCCGCTGGCGAAGTATTAGCCTATGCGATGTCCAGGCAATATAGGTTGTTTATTTCCATGCAGTGTAAGCAACGCAGTGTAAAGTGTGTAACGTTACACCAATTTAATTAGGGTATGCATTAGCTAATTAACTAAATAAATCCCTATGTTGAATTTTCTCCAGCTGGTAAAAGTGATGTTACATTCTTTTAATGAGAGGGGAAAACTTTCTAGTTCTGTTTCGAAAAATAGAAGTTCAAAGTCACCAACGAAAAGCCCATATTGATAACCATACTTTGACTGTTGATTATGCCACGGGGGGAAATGCACTGGAACGGATCATGGTTCCGAAACGTTGGCACAGCTGGTACCTTCAGAACAATTAAGGCTATTTCAAAACACTGCAAGTCATCTGACCCTTGGAGACAATCAATATTGTTTCGAAACACGAACACAGCTGACTCTTAGGAACAATGAACACTGTTTTCAAACGCGTTGGCAGCTTACTGTTAGGAACAAGTAACTGCTTCGAAACACTTGTGATGGGGACATCTGCTGGTAAAATACATGTGTGTAATAACAAGAAGTCTGCAATAAATCTGCTTTGAAGAACTGGACATTAGTGTCTGATTATAAATTGACGTAATATACTTTCTCAAAAGTCACTGTAATAAACAAATTTTATTAAATAGCAGCGACTTTGAAACATGGTATTTCAGAGTAGGCCATACACATTCATATGAAATGCTCTGGTGAGTATGCAACATGTCGATTGCAGGAGGAAGCTATATAAAAGAAGAGGCTATGTGTCATTTTAAGAGGGTCGTAAAATATACGCAAATGAGATTATGCAACCACAAGATGTTTGAACTGTTTTACACACACACACACACACACACACACACACACACACACACACACACACACACACACATATATATTTATCTATAAATCTTCAAAGCAGACTTATTCAGTAGTTGCTATTTAATAAAAGCTCTGATACTATAGGGATTACAGTCAGGAATCTAAACCAAGGGACTCCGAATGTATCAGTCCAAATGATGAAAGTGAAAGCATGTCTGTTCAAGCGCCATTTCGTAGACAGAAGAGTAAGGTAAAGAGAGAGAACAGAAGCGTAAAGTGGAATAAAATATCATAGTAAGTATTGCACGTGACGGAGAGCGTCGGTGCAAATGTATATTTTTGGTCAGAAGTATAAAGGTTTCCTCAAGTTTTTTTTCGGCTAGATAATGTAAAATTGGCAAGTAGATAAGAAACAGTTCCTCTGCTCGGTCTAAGTAAAAGTGAAAGTTAAAAATCTGAAACGCCATTTTAAAGAAAGGGAGAGATGATAATTAAGTGAGAAGGAATACATTTCACGCCGTAAGTACCTTTAACAGGTGGTTATTCTGCCTTGGGGTGGTGTGTCGGGATAAAATCGCTGGGGGTGCATTTAGGCAAATGTAAAAATTTATTGTAAAAATATTTATGATGAACGATGCTCACTTAACGGAAGTCAGTTTCCTGCATTCATGTGACTTATGTGACGGGGGGAAATTAACTAATAATAATCGAATGTTAAATATTATAGGCAACATGTCGCAAGAGAATTTTCCACCCCTTATAATCATATTTTCATCTTAAAAAGTCGCAAAATGATGCATATTAGCAAAAGCGGTCATTAACGGGTGCACGTCATGTCATTTAAACATGGCGCTTTGGCTTTTGATTCGGAGCCGAACGTCCCTATCTTCAACCTTTTACTTTAGTGGAGCATTGAGGCAGTTCTCAAATAGGCAGCAAAATGTGATGTTGCGCTTGAGTTGAAAGTGGTGCTGAAGCGATATAATGTAGCCTGTGCTATCGAATATAATCGCTGTCGTAATATCAGTCGTATCACGGCAAATTCCGCCAATATCTGTGCAATTAATGTGGATACACATTCCAGAGCAGTGAGGCTGCACTGAAGGCGGGTGAAAATATGTATTTATTTGTTCGCAACATTAATTCTTCGTTGTGTGACTCAGACTACACAAATCATGGATTTACCGCTGGAGAAGTGTGTTGATATTCATCAAGAACATTTAGGAAAAGTCAAGTGCATTTTTGGTTCTCAGATTAAAATGTCAACAACTTTCCAACCACGTTACTCGAGGTGTTCAAACATTATAGAATCCAAGTTGTATGTACATACATGCACAATCCTGTCTTGATTTTTGATACATTTTTTATTTAAAGTATTAATTGGTGCATCATACAAGCGTTATTTTTCCTTCACACTTAGTTAATTGAATTTTTCCATCGTAAATGTCAAAAACATTTCAACTACAGCACTCAGCTTGTTGAACAAAGTTGTGTCCAAGTGATATTGACATGTGGGTACAGCCGTTTGATTTCCCTTCAATTTGGGCTCATGGCAACAAGGCGATTTTTAAGTGACGATCCATTAAATGTCAGAGGATTCTGAACGAAAACGAAATGTGGATAATGAAGCTTAAATGTTCATAATTTCTATTCCTGTGTGTTTACAGGTCCGTTAGATCTGGGTGAGAACCGTTTCATGCTCAGTTCTGGCGCAGTCTCCTCAGACAGGGGGCGCTGTCTCAAAAATGAGTCATTCTGAGGAGCCAGAGACCAGCGCTGGAACTTCCAGCCCTAAAAGCAAGAGGTATAAATACCTGGAACAGATTATACTTTAATTAACACATTAAATATTAGTTAGAGCTGCAATAAAAGGATGAGGTTAACTGGAAGCTCTGTCTCCATGTGCTGTGAGTTAGAGCTGCAGTGAGAGGATGAGGTTAACTGGAAGCTCTGTCTCCATGTGATGTGAGTTAGAGCTGCAGTAAGAGGATGAGGTTAACTGAAAGCTCTGTCTCCATGTGCTGTGAGTTAGAGCTGCAGTAAGAGGATGACGTTAACTGGAAGCTCTGTCTCCATGTGCTGTGAGTTAGAGCTGCAGGAAGAGGACGAGGTTAACTGGAAGCTCTGTCTGCATTTGCTGTGAGTTAGAGCTGCAGTAAGAGGATGAGGTTAACTGGAAGCTCTGTCTCCATGTGCTGTGAATTAGAGCTGCAGTAAGAGGATGAGGTTAACTGGAAGCTCTGTCTCCATGTGCTGTGAGTTAGAGCTGCAGTAAGAGGATGAGGTTAACTGGAAGCTCTGTCTCCATGTGCTGTGAGTTAGAGCTCCAGTAAGAGGATGAGGTTACCTGGAAGCTCTGTCTCCATGTGCTGTGAGTTTGAGCTGCAGTAGGAGGATGAGGTTAACTGGAAGTTCTGTCTCCATGTTTTGTTCACAGGGTCCAGGTGGAGAGAGCAGGGTCACCTGTACCCAGCTGTATATCGATGAAGAGTGACAGGTCAATGGATGAACCAATTCACCTTAGAGAAGAATCCAGGGGTGATCAGAGGTCAGTAAACAGGCTGAAATGTACTGTACATTTTCATCATACCTGCCTCTCACTGGCTACAGGATGATGTAGGTGGGGCAGGGGCACAGGTGGGGGGTCCTGACAGCTGCACTGGGCCTGGAAGAGGGCCCAAGCCTCAAGGCTGCTGCATGCTTCAAAATAGCTCAAATTCTGAACTTTGGAAAGTCTCTGAAAGTGTCACAAAGGGAGTTGGATTGGGGAGTTCTATATGAGATTGTGAAACACACATTCCACTGTGGACGCGCACTTTCTGCACTGATTGGCTGGGTGTGCTTAGGTGTGAAAATAGGCAGGGGTTCAAGAGTTCTGAAATCTTATCTGTTCATTCTTCACACAACTGCTTCTGCTACCATGTTGAAAGCTCACCATGAATACCTTTAACGGAAAACTTGCCAATAGTGTTGACCTGTATGTTCATCTCTTTGACTTGTGAATGCAGAGACAACCAGAAATCTTGAAATGAATGGTGGAAGATCACAGAGGCTGTTTCTGACCCTGACAGAAACACTTCACACTTTCAAGAAGATTTGAATTAGTCTGCAAATTATGTCTGAAATGAGCACAAACGCTCACAATAGGCTAAAACCGTTTCTCAACCACATGTGCAGTGCTATCAAATCAAAGAAACATTACATTCCTGCTAGCAATCATACCATAGATATCCTATCTAATAAACATGTATATTTTGTACAGCTTTGTGATGTTTACTTGTTAAAAGGGAGTAGATGAAAAACAGCAACAGTATATTTGCTTGTAATTGTTTGCCACCTGCCTCGTCTACTCAGACTGCTGTTAAAAAGAGGATTAAATCAGCTCACAGTTATTTTTTATTGTGTTGTTCCTTGAAACAGAAATATAACAGACTACCGAATGAATAAAAACCAAAATAAATGTCAACTGGACGCTCTTTCTCCAAGTGCTGTGAGTTAGAGCTGCAGTAAGAGGATGAGGTTAACTGGAAGCTCTTTCCCCAAGTGCTGTGAGTTAGAGCTGCAGTAAGAGGATGAGGTTAACTGGAAGCTCTGTCTCCATGTGCTGTGAGTTAGAGCTGCAGTAAGAGGGTGAGGTTAACTGGAAGCTCTGTCTCCATGTGCTGTGAGTTAGAGCTGCAGTAAGAGGATGAGGTTAACTGGATGCTCTGTCTCCATGTGCTGTGAGTTTGAGCTGCAGTAAGAGGATGAGGTTAACTGGAAGCTCTGTCTCCATGTTTTGTTCACAGGTTCCAGGTGGAGAGAGCAGGGTCACCTGTACCCAGCTGTATATCGATGAAGAGTGACAGGTCAATGGATGAACCAATTCACCTTAGAGAAGAATCCAGAGGTGATCAGAGGTCAGTAAACAGGCTGAAATGTACTGTACATTTTCATCATACCTGCCTCTCACTGGCTACAGGATGGTGTAGGTGGGGCAGGGGCACAGGTGGGGGGTCCTGACAGCTGCACTGGGCCTGGAAGAGGGCCCAAGCCTCAAGGCTGCTGCATGCTTCAAAATAGCTCAAATTCAGAACCATGGAAAGTCTCTGAAAGTGTCACAAAGGGAGTTGGATTGGGGAGTTCTGCATGAGATTGTGAAACACACATTCCACTGTGGACGTCCACTTTCTGCACTGATTGGCTGGGTGTGCTTAGGTGTGAAAATAGGCAGGAGTTCGAGAGTTCTGAAATCTTATCTGTTCATTCTTCACACAACTGCTTCTGCTACCATGTTGAAAGCACACTGTAGACAAGATGACCGAGGGAAGCACAGGAGAGAGGGACTCACAGCCAAATTTGGTTCATCAGCGTCCAGCGCAGCATTTATTTTCCTTTTTTTTTTGTTTTTCTTTGCTCAAAACAAAATGGTGCTCCTACATACAGGGTTGACCCCCAAAACCAAAAATAATAATAAAAACAAAAAGAAACAAAACTAATTCAATTTAAGAAAATTAAAGAGAAATCACAGTATCTACTCGAATAAAAAAAACAACTATAAATGCAGAGAAAACAGTCTTCATCAGTGCAAGAATTTTTTTAGGCCCCCTGGCGTGCTACAGCCAGTTACCATTCCTCCTCTTTCTTTTTCCCCTATGGCAGACTACCTGGCCTCTATATAGGCTACTGCCCTCCCCCTGGAGCAAACCAACACAACAAAATCAATTATCCCCCCACAGTACAGACAAAATTCTCAAAAACGAAATACAAGAACATAATAGTTTTACATGAAACACCAATACATGACAGACAATTGAAATCCATTCACAACTAAATAAATGACCAAACCAGACTACACCACAATACCTCCCCCCATTTTACTACCTTAGGAGGGAACCTCCCCTCCCCTTAAAACGGCATAGGTATCACTGCCCTGGTATGGTTGCTTTACAGTGTACTGAGATATGCGGTAAGATTGCCAATGAATGAAAACATATTTACCGGAATTTTATGCGTAACTGTTTTAGAATACTTGCAAGTAGATTATTTTAACAGATGATTGTGATTGAATGTACCAGTTTAACCTGCAATAAAATATTTTAAAACCAGTAAACATTAAAGACAAACACATATACGGACACTGCCAAACAAACACAAAGACGCGACACAGAAATACCCGCCATCAACCCGCAGCCAGGAATAAACACGAAATCTTTTACGTTTTTATGTTTGCCGGTATTTTAAGATTTGCACATATTCTCCCTCCCGAAGATCATGACAGCACGGTGCTCCATGACACACACCATGAATACCGTTAAAGGAAAACTTGCCAATAGTGTTGACCTGTATGTTCATCTCTTTGACTTGTGAATGCAGAGACAACCAGAAATCTTGAAATGAATGGTGGAAGATCACAGAGGCTGTTTCTGACCCTGACAGAAACACTTCACACTTTCAAGAAGATTTGAAGTTGTCTGCAAATTATGTCTGAAATTAGCATGTATGCTCACAATAGTCTAAAACTGTTTCTAAACCACATGTGCAGTGCTATCAAATCAAAGTAATATTACATTCCTGCTAGCAATCATACAATAGATATCCTATCCCATAAGAATATATATATTTTGTACAGCTTTGTGATGTTTACTTGTTAAAAGGGAATGGATAAAAAACAGCAACAGTATATTTGCTTGTAATTGTTTTCCACCTGTCTCATCTCCTCAGACTTCAGTTAAAAATAGAATTAAATCAGCTCACAGTTATTTTTTATTGTGTTGTCTCTTCAAACAGAAATATAACAGACCAGTTCATAAATAAAAACAAGAATAAACTGCAAAGGTGAAAATTACACTCATTCTACCTCTAAATATTTCTTACCTGTAAATACTCCCACCCCTCTCTGTGATAGACAGCTCCTTGTCCCACCTTTGACCTGAGCTAGTTCAGGAAAGGTAGGAACGAGTTGGCCAAAACAACCTGTCCAATGAAACGTTGCAGAGGCTGCTTCATTTGAAATAACTGGAAGCCTTCAAGCCGTAAAAAAGGTCAATTACAGTGAATTACAGAGATTGTAGGATCTTTTACCATGTGCTGGTGACTTAGAGCTGCAGTAAGAGTTGAAGCTTCCGGAAAAGAAGTTGCAGTAAGAGGATGAGGTTAACTAGATGCTCTGTCTCCATGCGCTGTGAGTTAGAGCTGCAGTAAGAGGATGAGGTTAACTGGAAGCTCTGTCTCCATGTGCTGTGAGTTTGAGCTGCAGTAAGAGGATGAGGTTAACTGGAAGTTCTGTCTCCATGTTTTGTTCACAGGGTCCAGGTGGAGAGAGCAGGGTCACCTGTACCCAGCTGTATATCGATGAAGAGTGACAGGTCAATGGATGAACCAATTCACCTTAGAGAAGAATCCAGAGGTGATCAGAGGTCAGTAAACAGGCTGAAATGTACTGTACATTTTCATCATACCTGCCTCTCACTGGCTACAGGATGGTGTAGGTGGGGCAGGGGCACAGGTGGGGGGTCCTGACAGCTGCACTGGGCCTGGAAGAGGGCCCAAGCCTCAAGGCTGCTGCATGCTTCAAAATAGCTCAAATTCTGAACTTTGGAAAGTCTCTGAAAGTGTCACAAAGGGAGTTGGATTGGGGAGTTCTGCATGAGATTGTGAAACACACATTCCACTGTGGACGCCCACTTTCTGCACTGATTGGCTGGGTGTGCTTAGGTGTGAAAATAGGCAGGAGTTCAAGAGTTCTGAAATCTTATCTGTTCATTCTTCACACAACTGCTTCTGCTGCCATGTTGAAAGCTCACCATGAATACCTTTAAAGGAAAACTTGCCAACATTTTTGACCTGTATGTTCACCTCTTTGACTTGCGAATGCAGAGACAACCAGAAATCTTGAAATGAATGGTGGAAGATCACAGAGGCTGTTTCTGACCCTGACAGAAACACTTCACACTTTCAAGAAGATTTGAAGTAGTCTGCAAATTATGTCTGAAATGAGCACAAACGCTGACAATAGTCTGAAACCGTTTCTAAACCACATGTGCAGTGCTATCAAATCAAAGTAACATTACATTCCTGCTAGCAATCATACCATAGATATCCTATCTAATAAACATGTATATTTTGTACAGCTTTGTGATGTTTACTTGTTAAAAGGGAATAGATGAAAAACAGCAACAGTATATTTGCTTGTAATTGTTTGCCACCTGCCTCGTTTACTCAGACTGCTGTTAAAAAGAGGATTAAATCAGCTCACAGTTATTTTTTATTGTGTTGTTCCTTGAAACAGAAATATAACAGATCACTGAGTAAAATTACACTTGTTCTACCTCTAAATATGTCTTACCTGTAAATACTCCCACCCCTCTCTGTGATAGACAGCTCCTTGCCCCACCTTTGACCTGAGCTAGTTCAGGAAAGGTATGAACAAATTGACCAAAACAACCTGTCCAATGAAACGTTGCAGAGGCTGCTTCATTTGAAATAACTGTAAGCTTTCAAGCTGTAAAAAAGGTCAATTTCAGAGAATTACAGAGATTGTAGGATCTGTGACTGTGTGCTGGTGACTTAGAGATGCAGTAAGAGTTGAAGCTTCCGGAAAAGAAGTTGCAGTAAGAGGATGAGGTTAACTGGAAGCTCTGTCTCCATGTGCTGTGAGTTAGTGCGGCAGTAAGAGTATGAGGTTAACTGGAAGCTCTGTCTCCATGTGCTGTGAGTTAGTGCGGCAGTAAGAGGATGAGGTTAACTGGAAGTTCTGTCTCCATGTGCTGTGAGTTAGAGCTACAGTCAGAGGATGAGGTTAACTGGAAGCTCTGTCTCCATGTGCTGTGAGTTAGAGCTGCAGTAAGAGGATGAGGTTAACTGGAAGCTCTGTCTCCATGTGCTGTGAGTTAGAGCTGCAGTAAGAGGATGAGGTTAACTGGAAGCTCTGTCTCCATGTGCTGTGAGTTAGTGCGGCAGTAAGAGTATGAGGTTAACTGGAAGCTCTGTCTCCATGTGCTGTGAATTAGAGCTGCAGTAAGAGGATGAGGTTAACTGGAAGCTCAGTCTCCATGTGCTGTGAGTTGGTGCTACAGTAACTCCAACCCACACTTTCCAAACTTCCAACACTGTATCGGCTTGCTCAGGGGCAGGTGGCTCTCCCCTGATCAAACCAGAGAAGGTGTACAACATCTTTCTAGCCTGTGCAGTTCTGCATTATATCGCACAGTAAAACAGGGTGCCATTTTAGGACCATTTGCTCCTGGAAAACTGGTTTGTTAGTGTCACTGCCTCCACCATACACTCCTTAGTTTCCATAAGGCTGTGGAGACCTTGGCTTCCTCCAGTCTCTTTCACACTTCTGCCTTAATTAGACACACACTTCTATTTGTCTGATCATTTCTATCTTAACCTAAATCTATGAATGTTTGGATTACATTATTGTCTGAGAAATTATTCATCCCACTTTAAGATAGCTGGGTTTCTACAAAGAAGCTTAATTCAGCAGCTCTGTGCACAGGGAACAGTTTTTGGCAAAACTGTACACCACCTTATAATGGGAATGATAAAATTAGCAGATGTGACTGTTTTGGGATCTGCCCAGAGCATCACCTTTGATGTGTTTACATGAGCAGGTGCCTTCAGTGGACAAAAAGCCAATCCCGTTCTTCAGCAACAAACTGTTCTTGTTTTCAAAAGGCACAAACATATTTATGTTAGGTGTAACATATCCATGGCTTCAGCTGCCTTTATCTTAACACAAAGAACAAGCTCTGCCTAAACCACAGGACCACAATGTCACAGTGTGAAGGTACTAACATAAGCAATATGATCAGCATTATACACAGAATTTTCCCTTCACAATTATAAAACAGAGCAGTTATCAAACACTCGGGATGTCATTTTGATAACCTTTAACATGAGGGACCCAGACTCTGGTGTGAGGGTGTATTTTCCCATGCTGTTGAGAGAGGGTGCATCATTGATAAGGTTTCTTGAAAGGATTAAATCATGTTATCTAGTGCTTGAAGATACAGTTAAATTAGAGGCATGTGTAATCAAGTCTCATTATAAGGAACTGAAAATGATAACAGTAATTGTCATTGTGGTATGAGCAATTGTACACTAAGGGCAATCATTTTTGTTTCATGCCCCAAAAGCTATTTCTTTGGTAAATTATTTTACATTTTACCTACTGGTTCACTGTGTAAAAGAAACTATGTGTGACCCCACCTACACCCAAACACCCCACAAACCCCCCACCCCCTCCCCCCCACGTGGTTGCACCCAGCTTTTACAAGACAGAGGTCTAATGATTGAGCTTCTCTAAAACATTTTCATGCTCTCTTGGGGATTTTCATTACTGTTTTTTTTCTTTCTGTCTGATTTCTGATTCTTCAACCTCTTTGCAGGGTCCAGCAGTCCAGAGAAGAGAGAGCAGTGGGCGGATGTAAACCTCACAAAAAAGGTGTGATATCTCTTTATCTATGTATTAATCATCATGGGGTTTGGCTTTGAGAATACTCTTTATTTCACCTCTCTTTTCAGGCCCATAACTATTAGAATGACTAACCTCTCACTCTGATGTGGTGTAATTGCACACATTCAAAGGAAGTGCTCTGCTTAAAACCATTCATTCTGATGATATTTTAGACAGTTAAGAGTTTACTTGAAGAAACTGTGAAATCAAACTGTGCAAACAAACAACATTGACATGACCCACACTGCAGGTTGTTACTAATGCAGTGCCCCCTTAGAGAAAACAAGAGTACTGACATAACAGGTGGGAGAGGGTGCAGGGAACACAGACACAGGGTGTAGGGTGCAGGGACCACAAACACAGCGTGTAGGGTGTAATGAAAACACTCACAGGGTGTAGGGTGCAGGGTTCACCCTCACCTCTTTAAACGTATCATTCTCAGAGCGTTACTTTTTACTTCTTGATTAATAAAAACAGATGGTATTTCTTTACTGACTTTCATTTACTGATTTTGTTGTAGCTACACATAATTTGTGGACAGGCTACTACACACTTAAAAGAATACGTTTTTTAGTATCTTAATAGGTTCTTCATTTGTTCTGCTAGGGAACCCTTAAAGGCTTTTCTTAGATACTAAATCTTATATCTTAGGTTTTAATTTAATATATGTAATATACAGATATGTAGATCCTAAAAAACTCATTTATGTATGAGGTGTGGCTATTAAATAATGAGACTAATGCTGTAATTCAATTTTAATGAAAAAAAAGATTAGGAAGCCATTTTGTTCAATATCACCAAAAATTTCAAATTGATGTGTTGCTCGATTTTCGAACTGACCATTTTTACGACACGTCAGAAAAACATGTCCACTTCAAGAGATGCGTAACAGCGAACTGGAGACACGAGTGAATTGAAACTTTCTGGGGTTGTTTATGCTTACCCATTAGGAATACGTTTATGTGAGTTATCATTTATTTGTTTTATATACAATGTTGGTTGTTTCATTCTATACAGATAAACCATGTTCTTGGAAAAAAAACAATCATTTAACTGCACCAATCTCTATGTCAGAATTAGTTTTAAATTTGTCATAGCTGGTATTTTACCAGAGAGGAATGTAGTGATTTGAAGGTGTGACTTTGTACTGGTCAATTTCTCTGGCCTCTTTTATTTCTGACTTTTCCCCACTGGTTTCCTCCTAAACTGAACTGATCAGCCCCACAGCAGCAACCAACACCTGAAGAGTCAGGATGGATCAGCTGTGTGGTTGCCTTGCTCCTGGGTGCCTTGTTCCTGGGTGTCTTCTTCCGAAATGGTCTAACATCTGGTAAGTGCAGTTTGATATTATTGTTCTTATGTTTAGACTGCTTAAACACCAAAATGTTTATGTTTGCCCATTAGTCAACGTATTCTACGTGGTAGGTCAACGTACTATACCATGTAGTTCACGCATGCGTGCTGTGGTTCGATTTAGCTAAACCCAGGCTATGTTCGAAACCGCATATTGCATACTTTGTGCTGTATCCTACACCAGTATATACTGCACACTGCCTGCTATTTTTCAGTGTAGTATACAGTGTAGCGCTCGGTACGAGACCATTCATGTAGTATGTGAAATTGTCACATGATTTCAGCGCAAGTCTACAAACTTTCATATATCTTCCCGGCATTTTTTTCCAAATGTGAATGACACTCGCCATCATCTAAATGTCTTGCCTTTTTGTGGCACGAGGTAGCCTAGGGAAGTTACCAGTTAATCGGTTGACTGTTATTCGTTAATAAGAACGGTGATTGACAAATTTTCATATGAATAGCGATTAAACACTTACATTTCAATAAACAGTTTCAATAAATAACCTTATGTTGGCTTTTACATTTTGTGGCTCATCAGCTACTGTCAAGAATATTAACACCCAGATATATAAACTCTTAAATTTAACACATGGGGGCACCGCACGCTGGGAACACTATGATTCATGGCAGCAATGAAGCGAGCACAACAAAATAGCATATGGGTATAATGCCTATTAGCAGATTATGTGTTTGCGGTCTGTAGTCCTGATTTTTCAGTCCGCAAATCCGTAGTTTATTTTTTTCTTTTGACTTCATGTCCTTCATACAATACAATCCATTTTACTGTTAATGATTGTTGGCTTGTCGCTTGTCTAAATAAAACCGCTCTGGTTTCAGGACTACACAACAAATTTAATGGTTTTTCAAGTCATTCATCGGTTAATACTTTCATTACAGATATGTAGTACAGTCAGGTTTTACATGACAGATGAATGCATTTAAAAAGGATCATTATCAAGTTAATTATTTATGAACATATAAATACTAAATGCATGTTTATTCTGAGGAACTGGTGCATCGCTGTCCGCTGTCCATTTTTTCATCAAACGTTCACCTCCAAATATATATATATATAAATCTATCTGTATGCTATTCCAATGTTTAGACGTCCATGACTGATCGAATATATATGTGTGTGTGTGTATATATATATATGTAGGAATATATACATAGGAATAGCATGGCAGGATCACATTTATTTATTTATCTATGTATTTATGTTTAACAGGGTGCTTTGAGCCACACATATGGTGCTTTAGGGCTGTAGGCTATGGTAGTCTACTCTGTAAATGATAATCACAATATGGTTCTCACTGCCATCTTATGACTATTGCATTTACCTACTCTACATTACTGTAGATACTGCATTACTGTAGACATGCAGCCGAGACATGGAAAGATCCATGTCCCATGTTGAATGTCTTCAAGAAAAAGAATGACAACAAAGTGTGATGTATATTGTGTGACTCTAAGTTGTCATAACACATGCCAACAACAGCAATGCATACACAATGCACAAACAAAGCATTCAATGCAATCTGTGAAGTCTATGACCATAAGTGGCCAACCATCCATAGCTAACTTTGCTAATAGGCAACATCGTTGTGATAATAAATGTGCCCCTAAATGTTAAGAATTTAAAAAAAAATTGTAGTAGGAATAACACAACATTTCACTGCTATTACTATTGTAGCATATACTATCCTTGTGTTGTTGCTGTTTGTCTCAAACAGCAACAACATGTTATATTGATCTGTTTCAGATGAATATGACATGCTGAATTGACACATGCTGTTCTTAATGTCAGTAGGCTAGTTGTTAACAATAATAACGAATAGCCTAGTAGGTTATTTAACCATTGTTATTAAAATGGCATGGATTTGAATGACATTTTGTTGTACTAAAAAGCCATATATATATACGTGTGTGTGTGTGTGTCCTACACTGAATGAGGAATATGTTTATGTGAGTTATCATTTATTTGTTTTATATACAGTGCTGGTTGATTTATTCTAAACGGATAAACTGTGCGCTTGAAAAAAAAAACACTTGAATGCACCAATCTCTACGTCAGAATTAGTTTTAAAATTTTAATAGCTGGTATTTTACCATAGAGGAATGTAGTGATTTGAAGGTGTGACGTTGTACTGGTCAATTTCACTGGCCTCTTTTATTTCTGACTTTTCCCCCCTGGTTTCCTCCTAAACTGAACTGATCAGCCCCACAGCAGCAACCAACATCCAAAGAGTCAGGATGGATTAGCTGTGTGGTTGCCTTGTTCCTGGGTGCCTTGTTCCTGGGTGTCTTCTTCCGAAATGGTCTAACATCTGGTAAGTGCAGTTTGGTATTATTGTTCTGATGTTTTGACTGCTTAAACACCAAAATTGTTTATGTTTGCCCATTAGTCAATGTATTCTACACGGTTGGTCAACGTACTATACCATGTAGTTCACGCATGCGTTCTGTGGTTCGATTTAGCTAAACCCAGGCTATGTTTGAAACCGCATATTGCATACTTTGTGCTGTATCCTACACCAGTATATACTGCACACTGCATGCTATTTTTCAGTGTAGTATAGAGTGCAGTGCTCGGTACGAGACCATTCATGTAGTATGTGAAATTGTCACATGATTTCAGCGCGAGTCTACAAACTTCTGTATATCTTCCTGGCATTTTTTTGTAAATGTGAATGACACTCGCCATCATCTAAATGTCTTACCTTTTTGTGGTACAAGGTAGCCTCTGGATGTTACCAGTTAATCGGCTGACTGTTATTCGTTAATAAGAACGGTGATTGACAAATTTTCATATGAATAGCGATTAAACACTTACATTTCAATAAACAGTTTCAATAAATAACCTTATGTTGGCTATTACATTTCGTTGCTCATCAACTACTGTCAAGAATATTAACACCCAGATATATAAACTCTTAAATTTAACACATGGGGGCACCGCACGCTGGGAACACTATGTTTCATGGCAGAAATGAAGCGAGCACAACAAAATAGCATAAGGGTATAATGCCTATTAGCAGTTTATGTGTGTGTGTGTGTCTCACGACACATTATATTTTCACCTATTAGGCTTTTTTGCGGTCTGTATTCCTGATTTTTCAGTCCGCATATCCGTAGTTTATTTTTTTCTTTTGACTTCATTTCCTTTATACAATACAATCCATTTTACTGTTAATGATTGTTGGCTTGTTGCTTGTCTAAATAAAACCGCTCTGGTTTCAGGACTACACAACAATTTAATGGTATTTTGAGTCATTCATCGGTTAATACTTTAATTACAGATACGTAGTACAGTCAGGTTTTACATGACAGATGAATGCATTTAAAAAGGATCATTATCAAGTTAATTATTTATGAACACATAAATAATAAATGCATGTTTATTCTGAGGAACTGGTGCAAGGCTGTCCGCTGTCCATTTTTTCGTCAAACGTTCCCCTCCAAATATATATATATATACATCTATCTGTATGCTATTCCAATGTTTAGACGTCCATGACTGATCGAATATATATATGTGTGTGTGTGTGTATATATACAGTGCCTATCATAAGTATTCACCCCCTTGGATGTTTTACCCTTTTATTGCTTTCATAAATCAATCATGGTCAATAAAATTTGGCTTTTTTCACACAAAAATTTATTGGAAAAAACAATTTTATGTCAAAGTGAAAACAGATTTCTACAAAGTAATGTTGATGAAACAAAATTATATAAAGAAAAATAATTGTTTGCATAATTATTCACCCCCTTCAAGTCAGTATTTAGTAGATGCACCTTTGGCTGCAATCACAGCACTGAATCTGTGTGGATAAGTCTCAATCAGTCTTGTACATCTGCACACTGCAATTTTGCTCCATTCTTCTTTGCAAAACTGCTCAAGCTCTGTCCAGTTGCTCGGGTATCGGGCATGAACAGCCCTTTTCAAGTCCAGCCACAAATTCTCTATAGGATTGAGGTCTGGGCTTTGACTCGGCCACTCCAGAACATTTACCTGGTTCTGTTTAAACCATTCCTGTGTAGTTTTTGGAGTATTCTTTGGATCATTGTCTTGCTGGAAAAAAAATCTTCTCCCAAGCCGTAGTTCTCTTGCAGACTGAATAAGATTGTCCGCCAGGATTTCGGTGCATTTTGCAGCATTCATTCTGCCCTCTATCTTTACAAGCCTTCCAGGGCCGGCTGCTGAGAAACATCCCCACAGCATGATGCTGCCACCACCATGCTTCACAGTGGGGATGGTGTGTTTTTGGTGATGTGCAGTGTTTGTTTTCTGCCAAATATAACGTCTTGTCTGATGGCCAAAAAGCTCAATTTTGGTCTCATCAGACCAAAGAATCTTCTTCCACTTGACCATGGAGTCTTCCACATGCCTTTTGGCAAACTCTAGTCGAGATCTAATATGAATGTTCTTCAACAGTGGCTTTCTCATTGCCACTCTCCCATAAAGCTTTGACCGGTGAAGAACCCGGGCAGCAGTTGCTATATGCACAGTCTCTCCCATCTCAGCAGCTGAAGCTTGTAACTCCTTCAGAGCAGTCATAGGGGTCTTGGTGGCTTCTCTCACTAGTTGCCTACGTGCACGGTCACTCAGTTTACGAGGGCGGCCTGATCTAGGCAGATTCAAACATGTGCCATATTCCTTCCATTTCTTTATGATTAATTTCACTGATCTCCGGGGATGTTCAATGCCTTGGAAATTTTTTGGTATCCATCCCCTGAATTGAACTTTTCAATAACCCTTTCTCTGAGTTGCTTGGAGTGTTCTTCTGTCTTCATGGTGCAATGGTAGCCAGGAATACTGATCAACCAGTCTCTGGACCCTTCAGATACAGGTGTTTTATACCTCAATCACTTGAGACACGCCCACACCACTCAGGTGATCTTCAATTCACTAATTGTGAGACTATTTGCACCAATTGGATGGACCTCTATTGAATTAGACCATTAAATTTAAAAGGGGGTGAATAATTATGCAAACAATTATATTTCTTTATATATTTTTGTTTCATTGACATTACTTTGTAGAAATCTGTTTTCACTTTGACATTAAAGAGTTTTTTCCAATAAATTTTTGTATGAAAAAAGCCAAATTTTATTGACCATGATTGATTTATGAAAGCAATAAAAGGGTAAAACATCCAAGGGGGTGAATACTTATGATAGGCACTATATATATATATATATATATATATAGCAATACATACATAGGAATAGCATGGCAGGATCATTTTATTTATTTATCTATGTATTCATGTTTAACAGGGTGCTTTGAGCTACACATATGGTGCTTTAGGGCTGTAAGCTATGGTAGTTTACTCTGTAAGTGATAATCACTATATGGTTCTCACTGCCATCTTATGACTATTGCATTTACCTACTCTACATTACTGTAGATACTGCATTACTGTAGACATGCAGCCGAGACAAGAAAAGATCCATGTTCCATGTTGAATGTCTTCAAGAATGACAACAAAGTGTGATGTATATTGTGTGACACTAAGTTTTAATAACACATGTCAAAAACAACAATGCACACACGTTTAAAAACAAAGCATCCAACACAATCTGTGCAGTCTATGACCATAAGTGTCCAACCATCCATAGCTAACTTTGCTACTAGGCAACATCGTTGTGATAATAAATGTGCCCCTAAATGTTAAGAATTCAAAAAACAATTGTAGCCAAGGAATAACACATCATTTCACTGCTATAACCACTGTAGCATATACTGTCCTTGTGTTGTTGCAGTTTGTCTCATTGCTGTGTGCGTGTACATTTCCTATATTGAGTGAGGGATATGTTTATGTGAGTTATCATTTATTTGTTTCATATGCAATGTTGGTTGATTCATTCTAAACAGATAAACCCTGTAAAATCATTTAACTGCACCAATCTGTATGTCAGAATTAGTTTAAAAATGTTGTGATTTGAAGGTGTGACTTTGTACTGGTCAATTTCACTGGCCTCTTTTATTTCTGACTTTTCCCCACTGGTTTCCTCCTGAACTGAACTGATCAGCCCCACGGCAGCAACCAGCACCCAAAGAGTCAGGATGGATCAGCCGTCTGGGTGCCTTCTTCCGAAATTTATTCCGTGATCCTGGTCTAACATCTGGTAAATGCAGTTTGACATCATTGTTCTTTTGTTTTGACTGCTTAAACACCACCAACTGCCAATAGTTGAAAGCTGATTTTTATTGTTGTTGTATAAAGCACAGTTTATGAACAGTACACATCATTCATGGTGTATTTGGCTCTTATGACCAGTGTATGTTCTAGAGAACTGTTACAAGTGTAAAGTTTCTGTTAAGTTAAATTTTAAACAGCCGAGCTCATCTTTGGAGTCAGTGATCCTGGAGTTGAATGTGACTGATGCACATTCGGATTTGCAGTGATGCCAGATTTGCACAGAAAAAGCTCCATTTACTCTCCTGGAAGGAAAAAAGCAGCCGTGGTGTACCAGTAAAAAACATCAGTATTTATCCTTACCAACTATGTTTACACATTGTCATGCTGTTTTCTCTTCTTTAAAAAGGGCCCAAGGTGGGCCACAGATCTTTTGTGTGATTTGTGTTGACACTGTGAGAGGTGTATGACACACTGTGTTAGAGAGATGTGTAACACAGTGACAGAGCAGTGTAAATTGACTGTGTACGCACTCATTCACTATTTCTTTTTGAATTTCACTCTGCAATGACAAAGTTTACTATATAATTTCAACTCATTTATTTATTTTTTTTTCATATTTCCACTGAAAGCTGATGCAAAGAAGTTGTTTGAAGCCCAGCAGAGACTGAAATCTGATCTAAAGAAGAAGTTTGAATGCATATTTGAAGGTTTGGTACAGCAGGGCCACCCAACCCTCCTCAATGAGATCTATACAGAGCTCTACATCACAGAGGGGGGAGGTGGGGGGGTCAATAATGAACATGAGGTCAGACAGATTGAGGCAGCATCCAAGAGACAAACCACACAGGAGACTGCAATCCTCTGCAATGACATCTTTAAACCTTTACCTGGACAGGAGAAACACATCAGAACTGTGCTTACAAAGGGCATCGCTGGCATTGGGAAAACTGTCTCTGTGCAGAAGTTCATTCTGGACTGGGCAGAAGGAAAAGCCAATCAGGATATTAATTTAATCTTCACTCTTCCTTTCCGAGACCTGAACTTAAAGAAGGAGAGAGAATTCAGTCTGATGCAACTCCTCCAGCACTACTTTCCACAGCTGGAAGAGATTGAAAGTGTTGAACATGATGAAATCAAAGTTGTGTTCATCTTTGATGGTTTGGATGAGTGTCGACTTCCTCTAAATTTTCGGAAAAATAAGATCTGCAGTGATGTAACAGAATCAGCATCAGTGGATGTGCTGCTGACCAACCTCATTAAGGGGAATCTGCTTCCCTCTGCTCTCCTCTGGATCACCTCCCGACCAGCAGCAGCCAATCAGATCCCTCCTGAGTGTGTCCACCAGGTGACAGAGGTACGAGGGTTCAATGACCCACAGAAGGAGGAGTACTTCAGGAAGAGAATCAGAGATCAGAACCTGGCCAGCAGAATTATCTCACACATAAAGTCATCCAGGAGTCTCTACATCATGTGTCACATTCCAGTCTTCTGCTGGATTTCTGCAACAGTTCTGGAGACATTGTTGGATAAAGCAGACAGTGGAGAACTGCCCAGAACTCTGACTGAAATGTACACACACTTCCTGCTCATTCAGACCAGTGTGAAGAATCAGAAGTATCATGGCACCAATGAGACAAACCCAAAGAAGATCTCAGCATCAGATGCAGAAATGATCCTGAAACTGGGGAAGCTGGCTTTTCTACAGCTGCAAAAGGGCAATCTGATATTCTATGAAGAGGACCTGAGAGAGAGTGGCATTGATGTCAGTGAAGCTTCAGTGTACTCTGGGGTGTGCACAGAAATCTTTAAAGAGGAGTTTGGGTTGCATCAGGAGAAAGTCTACTGCTTTGTGCATCTGAGCATTCAGGAGTTTCTGGCTGCCTTGTTTGTGTTTCATTCATGTGTAAATGAGAACAGAAATGCACTCAGACCAGAAGAGTCAAAATCTAAAACTGACAGAATTCAGCTGTCTGAGGTAGACAGGAGTGCAGTGGATCAGGCCTTACAGAGTAAGAATGGACACCTGGACCTTTTCCTCCGATTCCTTCTGGGCCTCTCACTGGACTCCACTCAGACTCTCATAGGAGACGTACTGAAGCAGAGAGGAAGCAGATCAGAGAGCACTGAAGAAACAGTCAAGTACATTAAGCAGAAGATCAGTGAAGAGTCTTCAGCAGAGAGGACCATCAATCTGTTCCACTGTCTGAATGAACTGAATGACAACTCTCTCGTGGAGGAAATCCAGACTTCCCTGAGATCAGGAAGACTTTCTGATAAAGAGCTGGAACCACACCAATGCTCAGCTCTGGCCTTTGTCTTACTGACGTCAGAGAAGGTCCTGAATGAGTTTGACTTGAAGACGTACAACACATCAGCAGCAGGTCAGCAGAGACTGGTACCAGTAGTGAAGAACTGCAGGAAGGCCAAGTGAGTACTGTTACATCATTCACAATGCAGATGATTGACACTGATATTTCTATAAACAGTTTATAATTGTGTGAAAATAAAGTGCAACATAGCTCACCTATATCATGACCAGAACCCTGTATTAACCTTCAGAAAATGTTCATGAATAATATTTCAGAATGTAATATTTTTTGGTCCATTTTCATATTCCCCTAGGTGTATGTAGTAAAGAAAAACTAATGATAAAATACTGTAATCTGAATGTGATATTATATTTGAACTACTGGCCATGTAGGATGCAGACAATAAATCTACAAATTGAAATTCATTCAATAGCATTTTTATACTTCCATCTTAAATGTCAAACCTCACTGCATTTTAGGTCTTCCTCATCTCCACAGCATCCTCTCTGAATTTGGAATTTGTGCTTGAGGTATAGAGGTAGGGGTTTGGGGGGGGGAGTGACAGGGGGTTGCGAGCTCACTGCATTTCCTGCACAGCTTGGGCATGCTGTGATAGCACACCCCATCCCTGTTGTTCCCCAGTGTGCTGATGCTGGGGATGTGGCTCACTCTGCCTATTGCAGAGGGGTGGGGTTTGACCTGGCCCAGCCATTTCCTGGCCCCTGTACAAACTCTGCCCTCTTCTAGGACCCTCCTGGTGTCAGATTTGAACTAAACACAGCATGTTACAGCACTGAGGTCCTATACGGCTTCCTTATAGTGCTGCACAGTGATCAGTTTGTTCTCCATCTCAGACAGGGGCTCAGTGGTGAAATTACTGAGGGACTCTTATCCTTCCCCTCTCTATAGAGGTTCCAGAACCTCTCCAGGCCATTAGCATTTTAAAGCTAACCTCAAATATGTCAGTGGGGCCTGGAACCTTCACCTCCAAACAGGTCATGCTGAGCATTGTGGTCTCTGTCTGTGGAGGATGGGTGGGGTGTTGTGCCATCCTTATTGTTCTGTCCACTGGTTCTGTCATGCAAAATTTGATCCGCCTGGGAAATTTGATCTGGCCTGATGCAACAATGGGTTCTGAACAGCTGATATAGCATCTCCATTGAAAAACAGAAAAGGCAAATACATGTTTTACAAAGGGGCATGCTTGTAAGTATTGGTGATTAAAGTCTCTGGTGAAATTATAGTGACAAGCAAATGATGGTGGTGAACCTTCAGATTCAACCTGGTGGGCATTCAAATTCATGAGTCAAATTACTGGTCACTCCTGAATGCTGGCCAGGGTGCATATTTACTTTCACAAACATAAACAGTAAATGCAGCGATCTGACCAGCTTTCCTGTGGTCATCTTTATTATGAAAGCCAAATAGTCCAATATTACAGTGAAAAGAATCATTCTGTCCATTGAAAATACATCATGATCCAGTGGTGTTCGCTAGCTTGCATTTTTAATAGCTTTATGTTTCTCTGAAACAAACAAACATTTCTGTCTGCCTTTCCAATGAGTTTTTCAATGTTTTTTATCTTGACATTGAAAGATGGATACCATTTTCCATCATTATCAGCTACAGGTTATTGTCACGTGTATTTGAGGTATCTGTATGTGCTGTAGGTTTGATCTTTGAAAAATTAAACTAGCTAGCAATAATTAATAAGTATTAGACATTAGCTTCAGTGTAGTTACCATCATCTTTAATACATCCTCATTAAGAGTAAAAATCTCAAAACTGCACTAAAATGATTTCACTCCACTCTCTTCGTGAGGTTGCATAAATTCCTCTGAGGTATGGTCTTGCAAAACTGAGTGATTTAATTGCCAAATGTTCAAAACGTTAGATCGTCCCTGCGTTGTTATAGCAACGGATGCTATGTCCGCTGTTCAGAACCCGTTGTTGCATCAGGCTGGATCAAATTTCCTGGACGGATCAAATTTCGCATGACAGCTCCTCTGTTGTCCGCTGGATGTCCGGTGCTCCTTGCAGCTCCTTCGGCGATGGTTGTGGAGTTGGACTTGGTGGCGATGCCATCTTCCTCCCCTGGTCCTCATGAGATGAACAGTGTTGATATCTGCAGGAGACTCAAGTACAATCCAAACACAGCTTGCAAAACCAACATTACAAGATAATTACATCTTTCACCACTGGGAGTAAGCAAAGGGTCTTTGCTATTCTGGATAAAAGGACACTTAATCTAAAACTGTGATTCACTGTAGAGATAATGATGGTATATTCTGTTATGCAGTCCTGTCTTTAAATATGATTGCATCGTGTGAAGCTGTTCTCTACACACAGAATGTATCTGATGCCCAGTCATTTGATTGAGTTAGGAACTCACTCACCACTTTCCTAACGGTCGTGTTAGCTGATGACATGCTCATGTATTTGACCTGTGTTTAGACACTCACCACCAGGGTGCTGCTCACTCTCTCAAAAGCATATTGATTATTTGGAGTTTCAGAAATGATCACTCTGGGAAACTAAAAATCCCACAGTTATGCAATTACACATTTTACAAAATTATTTTAAAAATAGTTTTTTATTGCTTGTGAATTAGTGAATAGTGTTCAAATCTCTATGTCTCAAACACTCAGACATAATTTAACTTAGATGCTGCCCCTGTCAGGAGGATCATGTCATTCACCCATGACCAACACCCCACCTGCCTGTCCCTCCCATACCCCCACCTGAGTCTGTCCAACCCAATCCAACTCACCCCAACCCTAGAAGGCCCCTCCCATCCTGCCCCCCACATACACAGTGAGGGAAATACTAGGGAAAGAGATGAAGAGACTGTGGAAACAAAGAGAAAGAGCTTAGAAAGAAAGAATGAAAGAGACATATGATATTCAATACAGGAAACTGTAGAGATCATATATTTTTTTCATTTTGCATTTTACAACTTTCATGTACAGAATAAAAGAAAATTGTATTATGTGCATGATATTTGCCCAGCAGTAGAAATAATTTCAGAATAAAGTTCTGTGATAGGTCTTGATCATAGAGGTCAAACATCACAGATTGAGGGTTAAAACATTACTCTGATTTTTATAACTGGCCACTTACTTGCAACCAGAAGCAATGTGAAATAACTGCAGTAATAACAATATTACTTGATATATTTTCCTTGATGATCATTTTCCACAATCATTTTACAATATGAACATTAAAACGTGACAGTAGGTTAATGTATTGTGTAAAAAGTGACAGTAGGTGTTGCTGAATTGTGTTAAAAGCAGACCTGTCCTCAACACTTCTATTAGCTTTATAGGCAAATTGCATTGGGTCTAGTGAACCCTCCGCTTTGCTATGTAGCTTTTACTTGACCAATCTCTCAAATGATTTCATGACCAATGAAGTCAGAGCCACTGGCCTCAGTGCCACTGAGTTCTTTGGGGGTTTTGTTCTTTGCTAAGGGTAACAATGATTGACTCCTTGTGGAGTTAAAGTGAATGAAGTTTATGATATTGTGCCACCACGCTTTGATGGTGATGGTAAGAATAGCATGCATGTCGGTATCTTTATTAAAGTGAATTAGTGATGAATCACCCTCATGCATAAATCATACATCAATAATAGCCTAAATTTACGCATGATCCATGATGATGAACATACAGAAAAATAGAAATGCATGGCAAAAATAGCATATTGTCAATATTTTAGAGACCCCCAAAATTTCACAGGTCATGTTTTGAGGGGAGCTCATGTCTTATTAAGAGGAGCCGAGCTCCCCCTGGCTCCCCTGTAGTTCACACCCTGCCTGAATGACCAGATACTGTTTAGTAAAATTACTTGCCAAGCTTTGACATTTCCATGGGTTTTTATTTTTTTACCAAGATACCATTTAAATTTAGTTCAGATATTATGTTGTTGTTCCCATTTTAAAAAGTAATTACAATATGTTCACCTTCTTCCAGCCATTTATAGCTTGTCCTTATGAAACTCCTTTGGCTTTATAGATGTACTGTTGACTCACCTTGCTTTACAAATGAGCTAATTTAATTCAGTTTTCTTCTGGTTTATATACATTACAAAATGCAATAATATTTATGATCAATTCATTTCCTCCCTTTTTTCAGAACCTGATTTCATTGATAGGGTTTTGTATCTCAAATTTTAGAAGGTCCCTGTTAAGATCATATAATGTTTCTTGCTTTGCTTTATCCAGACAGAATTAATACATGCTATAATTTGATATCTAGTAGGCTCAAGGCCAAACAAAGAGGTATTATGTTTCCAGTAAGAGTGTCTTCTGTTTGGATGAACATTATAAGTACTAAAGCTGTTACAATAGTGTTCTGGTCCAACAGTGGTGTTGGAACAACCTCTACTTTTACAATGTTAGGGCATAATGAATGTGATATAAACCATCGGTTGATCCTAGATTTAGATGGGCCAGTTTTATTACTCCAAGTAACCATTTGATCAGGGTTCCTGACTCTTAAAATTCTGGTTGGGTCAAACATAGACATCATATTGGTTAAGGAGGTGTGATTACAGTTTTGTTGGGGCCTGTAAGGTCATAAATCCATGTTAATTTAGGGCTGGTTTAAAATCCCCACCTAATTAAATGTTCAGATTACGATTGATTTCTCAGAATTCGTCATGAATAGCATCTAGGAAATAATTATTTCACTTATTTTGGCTGTAACCAAATAAATATTCCCAGGCAAATAAACAATTCCAAAACTGACCATCTGTTGTGAAAACTACAAAGTCATAATGACCTGCATGGTTGAGATGAGATGAAACGACTTACATTTCTGTTTTAAAAAAGAAGCCCAGTAGTATTGAGTATTGAATTATTTCAATAATTCATCGACCGTCCCTTGACTATTGGTGAGATTCTCCTATAATTCCTCCAAGTACGTTTTCAGATGATCCAGCCAATTGTTACAGACAGGCCATTTCTTACTGAGATCTAATGTTGTCCCTTTAAGAATTCCAGGAGATCTTATTAGTCCCAAATGAGCCTGTTATGATGCTATATATTTTTTGTTAAAATAATAAACTTTAGATAAAAATATTTTAGGATCTTAGATTTACTGAGTCCCTTAAAAGCACTTCGGCTTGTTTGGATACAATGTTTTCCGAGGGTTTACATCAGGGGTGGCCAACCAGTCAGAGACTAAGAGCCACATTTTTTACTGTGTAACTGCAAAGAGCCACATCATACACATGGGCACACGTGAACTGCCCCCATCCCTTCCTCTCACTCTCTCGCTCTCTCTCACACACACAGACCTCTGCTCAGCCAGATTTACTGTAAATGTCACACATCAACATGCTTTTCTGCCTGACTTTTCAAAGTGACCAACTTGTGCTTGCGAAGTTCAGTGCCCTTTGGAAATTCCTGGTCGATGTTGGCATGGAGTGAACTGAAGTGGCGCTGAAGATTTGAAGCCTTGAAATGCGCTAACATATAAGGCAGAATGGCTTGCCATTACGTTCAAAAAAAAAAAAAAAAAACTCTCCCACTCTGTTAAAAAAAGTCCTGTGTTCATCTTCATATTTTCGTTTTGCTGTGCATTTTTTCCCTGCCATTTTGAGGGCGAACTTGACTCAATACTCAAAAATTAGGTTTTCCCTCCCGACAATCTGCGTCAAACGCACATGTGCGTGAGATGAAAATACCGTATTGAACTCAAGCTAAGCGAACGCACGTACACATACACATAAAAAAAACACAAAACTCGACATGAACGTAAGAGCCGCATGAAACCGGGCAAAGAGCCGCATGCGGCTCGCGAGCAGCGGGTTGGCCAGGCCTGGTTTACATTGTTTAATAAACGAGAGAGTGGTTTGACTCTGTGACCCGGAGAGTGATCTCTCAAAACTCGTCCTCTCCACTCGAATATTGTTTTTCCCCACACGGTTTTCTTTTTCTTGTTCATCCTTAACCAACTAAATTCTGCGACAACGTGACGCTCAGCCCAGACTGTCGGGATCTTTTAGAAAACGCTGAACAAACCGATTTCTGGGGGCAGCGAACTGTTGCCTTCGCAATTCAAAGACCGGGCTGTCCGTCTCCGGCGACAAGAGCGAGCTGGCCGCGGAATGAGAAGCTCCGGCGTTGGGTACAAGTGGCGGAGGAAACGTCATTCCTCTTCTCTTTCTGATTGTATTTAAACAAGCGGAGTGTATCAGCTGCACGCCACTAAATTCAGCAACCTTATAGCTAGCATTGACGAATTTAAAGACAACCAGAGTAAGGTCAGGCTTGCAGAATCAGCCCAGGGAGGCCGTGACACTATCAAGCTAGGAATATGTATCCTGTTTTACCACAAATATATTGGAATCCACATCAATTGTGAGCTATTTTTTCATCATCATTTCCGATTGGAATGCCGGGCTTCTTTCTTTTGACGAGGAAAAGTTTGTTGGAGCTCTCAGTCCAGCAGGCTCCACTCGGACATTGTAGGTGATCACTCCAGTAATAGTGGAGTGCGCGAACTTGACTACTTGGTGGAAGTCTCTCGTCAAATGGATGTTTTAGAACACAACTGGTAGGCTAAATACTTGGCTACAGTATAAAACATTGATTTGATTGCATACCGAATTTAAATATGATTATCAAACGTACTTTACTGCTGTCACATATGACCGCCTATGATTGAGTTTACTTTGTAAAGGTACCAGAGTCAGACATGACGGCGCCATTTTGAGTCCCTGTAGATTCCCAGTTGTAGCTCTGTGGTAACCCCTCATCACTCCATGTGGGACACAGCAAAATATTTTACTCGCAGTTACATTTATCCTAGTTACATGAATTCATGTTATGGAACTTGACAAAACTAGGGAAGAGACAATCAACTACTTAAGTCAACGTAGGCTATGTGTCAGAAGGCTAAATTATGGCGACTACAAGATTATAAAACGAGACCTGTACAAAAACTATGTGAACTCAAAGCAAGGTTTTTACTAAAACCTGACATCGCCAACAGCCAAGTTGATTGGCAATTAGGCTCAAACCAGCAGTGGAGCTTGCTTCTCCTGCCACAATAAGAGAGAAGCTTTTCTGCCAGAGATTGAGAGAGGCTGTGTACCAGCTACCAAGCAAACTTATTCTATTGGTGAGGTACTAGCTCGGCTACCCACAAGGTATATGTTGAATATTCTGTTCTGTTTATACGAAATTGGTGTCCTTGACAGATGAAACTTTAATTTGGATGCCATTTGTGGCTTGTGAAGTTGAGCGACACAAACCGCGCACAGCCATAAGCTAGCGGTACCGCTGCATCGCAGCGCTTCATTATTATATCCTCACAGTAGTTTTGCCGTGAATGTGTCGCAGCCTGTTCTCTGTGGAGGGATGACAGCGCTCTCTAGTGGACTCATTTAGTAACTGCAGCAGAGCTTAGAGAGGAGCCAAAGCATTTAGATACAGCAAAACTGTTCTGAATAAGGGCCCCAATGGATCCAGCTTTGTGTGTTATTTCATTTCTGGTTTTATGCAACTGGTTAATGCTACAGCTGTGTTGGTTTTTTTGTAAAACTGAGTATTATTGTTGTAGAGGTTTTATTATTATATATTATATTATTTTCAATTACACAAAGACAAGTAAACACAACAAAAGATGGGAAAATGATGCACAGCCAAAATATTACTTGCATCTAACCCTAATCACAAAAGTTTGATGATTCAGACCTTGTGTAAAATTATACTTCAAATGATATAGGGTTACACAGAATTTTCTGACACATGGCATAGGGTTGTATATTTGTGAATTGGGTAATTCAGTGGTACAGTGCCACAGAATGAATTTATGCTGGATATATGACATCGACAGTGAGAATTTAATCATACTTCAAAATGTGGGTATTTATACCGACTGATGTCAGGGCCAGTTGAAAGTGACAAAGTGAACACAGAATTTGGAAATACTTTGGTTTGGCACCAGTTTATCATAATCATTCATACAACTAGTAACACAAATAAATACTAAAATAAGGACCACAGTAAAATTGAAAATGAGCTTTTCTAGCTGTTGCAGCTTTGAGAAATGAATAATGCACTGATTTACAAGAACCAAAGAAAAAATATGAGCATGTTTTATGATGTATAAAGTGCAATAAAATAATTTTGTTTGATAATTGTGGTTAAAAATTAGAATCACAATATTTATGTAAATAAATGGGATTATAATTTTAACCCTAATCATTCAGTTCTGAATTTCAGGACAGTAATTTGAACAGAAGCAACTGTGAATGTTCTGAAATGCAGACCTGATTATAAACAAGGTCTGAAACTGACTGATGCCTGAAAACAGGGAAAGCAGACTGCAGTAGCCTAGAATATTGATTGCTTTTTGGTTCTGTTATTTTGTCTTTAATTTTTTCAGAGAATGGTATTCAAGTATCAGAGTAAATATTTTGTTTCTTATCTGAGCACTTTCATTGTGTTTAACATCAAAAAATGATTTTAGTTTCCTGCTGATGGCTCAGTGATGTGCACTGTTTTGACATTGGTGTTCCTGTGTTGGAGTTTCTTGGTAAAATTCATAAAACCAACAACTATCAAAAAGTTTGGTCACAGGTCATTGAGAAATGATTACCATCAGAACAGAAACACTGCACTGCTGATCAGATGTGAACTAAAATCCCATTGCCTTCCTGTGAATACTCCTGTGAACCTTTAGCTGTGTGATGATGTTTGCCTTTTTACTGTCATTGGAAGGAAATACAATCTTCTCACAACTTGTCAATCGTACTCACTATTAAAGCTTTAATAATGAAATACAGTATAAAAGGATCTGATAACTCCATCCTTAGCCCTGCTGTCCACACTTGGCTCAGGGGCATGAGTGAGGCTTAAAGCCCAGAGTTAGCCTGAAAAAGACTGTGGAAAAGGTAGCTGGGCCATTAGCCCCAAATTCTGACAGAACTAAATAGAGGAAAAGGGGCTATTTGGGTCAGAACCACAGCTGTAGAACTGTCAGACTTGAGCAGGACATCTTATTCTCAGGTGTAAAGTGCTGCAGTTGGAGAGTGTAGCACAGACATGTTCCTCAGAGCATTGTAGATCTTACAGTCCTCAATATCACTCTTTATCAGTGATCACTATCAATACTACATTTAAAATATTAAGTGTTAAATATTAACACATCACATCTTTCTTTCAGACTCAGCAGCTGTGGTCTTACAGAGGAGTCCTGTGAAATTGTGGCCTCAGCTCTCCAGTCATCAAACTCATCCCTGAGAGAGCTGGACCTCAGCTACAATAACCTGGGAGATTCAGGAGTGAAGCTGATCTGTGCTGGACTGAAGAGTCCAAACTGTAAACTACAGACACTGGGGTGAGTAGTGCTGTGTACTTTGTGACCTTTAGTAAATAGTTAGTGATTATGGCTCCATACAGAGAAACCTTAAACAGCTCCTTCTCTCAATCAAACTTGTCCTCTCTCCAGCCTTCCTTCCTTTGTCCACATTGGTCCCATCCCTCTCTTCTTACCACTCTATCACAGCAAAGTAAAGCAGAATCGGGTAATTCAGTGGTACAGTGCCACAGAATGAATTTATGCTGGATATATGACATTGACAGTGAGAGTTTAATCATACTTCAAAATGTGGGTATTTATACAGACTATACTGAAGTATCAAAGGCTTTCCAGCCGGAAGTGGCAAAGTGAACACAGAATTTTGAAATACAGGGGGTCCTTGACTTATGAACGAGTTCCGTTCCTACGACTTGTTGTAAGCCGATTTTCGACGTAAGTCGGAATTTATACCAAAATTATACCTAAATTAACACATTAAGTCACCTACACTGTACACACAACACATGAAGGACATATAAAATACAGTAATTAAATGAAACATTAATAAAAAAAGAGAGAACAATTTCTTATCTTTATTTCTTTGGTCGTATTTACGAACCAAACCACTTAGGTCGAAACTAGGCTTTTTAAGTAACTTATGGGAGTTCGTTGTAACCACGAAACTGTCATTGCTTGTGACCGTCGTAACCCGAGGACCTCCTGTTCTTCGATTTCACACAAGTTTATCATTGTTTTTTGTACAACTAAATACTTTGAATAAGGACCACAGTAAAATTGAAAATGAGCTTTTCTAGCTGTCGCAACTGATTTACAACCAAAGAAAACAGATGAACATGGACTAAGATGCATAAAGTGCAATAAAAACATTTTTTATTGTTTATTTTTATTGTTTCCTGAATCAAATGATTAAGATTAATAAATTTAATCACAATATTTAGCAAAATAATTGGGGTTATAATTTTAAACATAATAATTCATCTCTGAAGTTCAGGCCAGTAACTTGATCAGAAGCACGTGTGAATGTTCTGAAATGCAGACCTGATTATAAACAAGCTCTGAAACTGACTGATGCCTGAAAACAGGGAAAGCAGACTCTAGTAGCCGAGAATATTTATTGCTTTTTGGTTCTGTTATTTTGTCTTTAATTTTTTCAGAGAATGGCAAGTAAGTATCAGAGAGTATCAGAGAGTAAACATTTTTGTTTCTTATCTGGGCACTTTCATTGTGTTTAACATCAAAAAATGATTTTAGTTTCCTGCTGATGGCTCAGTGATGTGCACTGTTTTGACATTGGTGTTCCTACGTTGGGGTTTTTTGGTAAAATTCATAAAACCAAAAACTATCAAAAAGTTTGGTCACAGGTCATTGAGAAATGATCACCATCAGAACAGACACACTGCACTGCTGATCAGATGTGAACTAAAAACCCCCTTGCCTTCCTGTGACTACTCCTGTGAACCTTTAGCTGTGTGATCATTTCTGCTTTTTTGCTCTCATGGGAAGGAAATACAAACTTCTCACAAGTTGTCAATCCAACTTACTACTGGAATTTGCTTTAATAATGAAATACAGTATAAAAGGATCTGATAACTCCATCCTTAGCCCTGCTGTCCACACTTGGCTCAGGGGCATGAGTAGGGCCATGAGTGAGGCTTAAAGCCCAGAGTTAGCCTGAAAAAGACTGTGGAAAAGGTAGCTGGGCCATTAGCCCCAAATTCTGACAGAACTAAATAGAGGAAAAGGGGCTATTTGGGTCAGAACCACAGCTGTAGAACTGTCAGACTTGAGCAGGACATCTTATTCTCAGGTGTAAAGTGCTGCAGTTGGAGAGTGTAGCACAGACATGTTCCTCAGAGCATTGTAGATCTTACAATCCTCAATATCACTCTTTATCAGTCAGCACTATCAATACTACATTTAAAATATTAAGTGTTAAAATATTAACACATCACCTCTTTCTTTCAGACTCAGCAGCTGTGGTCTTACAGAGGAGTCCTGTGAAATTGTGGCCTCAGCTCTCCAGTCATCAAACTCAGCCCTGAGAGAGCTGGACCTCAGATACAATAACCTGGGAGATTCAGGAGTGAAGCTGCTCTGTGCTGGACTGAAGAGTCCAAACTGTAAACTACAGACACTGGGGTGAGTAGTGCTGTGTACTTTGTGACCTTTAGTAAATAGAGTTAGTGATTATGGCTTGAAACAGAGAAACCTTAAACAGCTCCTTCTCTCAATCAAACTTTTCCTCTCTCCAGCCATCCTTCCTTTGTCCACATTGGTCCCATCCCTCTCTTCTTACTCCTCTATCACAGCAAGTAAAACAGGATCAAAGTCCATGAGTCTTAGGGTTGCCAGCTCTGTGGTTCCTGACCAGAATTATCTTCTGTTGAAGTTCAGTGTGAAAGTGAGATTATGTGTGTGTGTTCTATCCATAGACTAATGTCGAGACAGCAACATGCATTTCATGGTTACCCTGCTCCCTTCTTTTATGGTCCCTTGCCATGCACCCAGACACGACCTGAGATGGACAAATAGACTCCACCCCCTTTTAAATACCCCTGAATCAGTGACCAAAGAGGCAACAGGCTTTTCAAGGATGGCAAGGAGCAGAGCTTTACTCAGAAACTAAAACGAGACGCTTATGATAGCCAAGATGGATGTACATTTGAGGTTACCAGTTAAAAGCAGAATTGGGCGTGGTACGACCCTCTTTGTTGTTGGTAAGCCCTAAGATGCCCCCAAATGTAGAATCCTTTGATAAACATACCCAACCATAGGGGGCTATCACCTGTCTCTCTCCCTCTGGCTCCTTCCCCTTCTGGAGCACGTGTGTGTCTGTCTGTCTCTGTGTGTGTGTGCGTGTGCCTGCGTGCGAGCGAACAGGTTTACTTAAACTATCCTGGAGTTACTCGTTAGAACACCTGCAGAGCCTGCAGCATGTAGGTAGGAGATAGTTTGTTGGAAGTGGCGTGCCCTTTTCTTGGTGATCGCATCAGCACTGAAGCTCTAATAATTTGCAGAGCTTTACATGGGGAGAGGGAGATTAGACCCTGATTAGATAGCTATTCTATCATTCCCTGATGAGTATCTTTGTGAATTTTCCCGTTTTCTGAGCAATCAATAATTAATTTGATCAACATTCTCCAGGCTCATATTTCAAACATTAGGCAGCACATAATTTCAAGGTGCTTAATTGGCATGACATGGGCTGTGTTGCCAAAGCAAATGGTGCACTTAACACAATAACAGAACAATTAACACAATTAATAACAAGGAAAAAAGGAACAAACATGAATGCATACAATGAATGACTATTAACTAACATTTATACATTTATTACATTCCTGCACTGGTGACAGGTTGCTACATATAGAGCAGCCAGGGAGGCTGTGTGTCCTTCACCCAGTAAGATTGGTAATTGTCTCTCCACAGGGAGTGTTTCAAAATTTGGATATATTCTTTTACATTTTTCATAGAAGTATTTGTGAGTTTTTGTGTAATTTGTGCAGTATAGGAGGAAGTGTAGCTCTGTCTCAGCCTCACCTGTCTCACAGTGATCACATATCCTCTCCTCTTTGGGGCGCCAGGTTTGCTTGTGTCTGCCTGTTTCAATGGCCAGGCTGTGATCACTTAGTCTGTATTTGGTTTGGATCTGTCTCTGCTTCATATCTCTGACAGTGGAGAGATATTTTGCCAGTTTGTAATTTCTGTTTAACATAGTGTAGCAATTTAATTTGTTTTGCAGTTTTGTCATTTTCTCCCAATGTTCCAAATAAGAATCTTTTATTTGATTTATTAATTGGCTGATTTTAATTGAAGCAGTGCCAGTCTGAAACATGTCATAGTTGGTATTGTTTGTTATTTGGTTTGTTAGTTTCATGGCCAGCTGACTGAGAGGACTTCTATTGGGGCTTATCTCTTGGGATAGTAAGGCCTTATATTGGAGAGAATTTGGTTCGCTTGTTTTTAGATGAATCCAGAATTGTAATGCTCTTTTCTGAATGTTAATAATCAAAGGGTAACGGCTTAATTCTGCCCTGCATGCATTGTTTGGTGTGTTTCAGTGGACCTGGAGTATATTTTTGTAAAATTCAGCATGCAGGATTTGCACTGGGTTTTTGTCCCATTGTGAGTAGTCTGGATGGCTAAGTGGACCCCATACCTCACAGCACAATACAGCACAATTGACTGTAAGATGCTGTCAACTATTTTTAACCAGATATTTATAGTTATAGATTTATATAATTATATAGTAATTATATAGATTCATGTAATTGTATAGTAATTTAATATTGTAAAATGTTCTTTTTGTGGCATAGAATGCTCTTTTGGCTTTGTCTTTTAGTGCGTTCACTGCTAAGTTAAAGCTCCCCGATGCATTGATTTTCAGACCAAGGTATGTGTAATTTGTGGTATGTTCCAATACTGTGTTGCAGAAGGTGAAACTGTATCAGCTTTTCTGAGACCTGGCCTTTTTCTAGAATATCTTTATTTTGGTCTTTTTTAAGTTTGCTGCCAGGGCCCAGGACTGGCAGAATTTTTCTAAGATGGCCAGGTTCTGTGTAGCCCTTGTTCTGTGGGCGACAGCAGAACCAGGTCATCTGCATATAATAAAAATGTAATTTCTGTGTCATGTAGAGAAAGTCCAGGAACTGCAGAATGTTCCAACATTGTGGCCAATTCATGAATGTAAATGTTAAGTAATGTTGGACTCAAGCTGCAACCCTGTCTGACCCCATGACCCTGAGTGAAGAATTCTGTTCTTTGACTGTCAATTTTCACTGCACATTTGATTTCTAAATACATTTCAAATGCATAACCCCCTATACCACTTTGCAGTCCTCTATCATTTAATCTCTGGTGCCAAATAGAATCAAATGCTTTTTTAAAGTCAATAAAGCATGCAAAGATGTTTCCTTTGTTAATTTGGTAAACATGTTTATCTGTGAGGGTGTATAGGGTGTAAACATGATCTGTTGTGTGATGTTTTGGGAGGAATCCAATTTGACTCTTACTCCAGACACTGTGCTTGGTAAGGAAGTTTATAATTCTTGAAATAAGGACGCTACAAAATAACTTCCCCAGATTACTGCTTACACAGATGCCTCTGTAATTATTGGGGTCTAATTTGTCTCCACTCTTATAAATTGGGGATATAAGCCCTTGGTTCCAGGTGTCAGGGGAGCAGCCAGTACTTAGTGATAGACTGAATAATTTCAGTAGGGCCTCTTGTATTAACTGGTTACTATATTTCAGGATCTCATTATTTATGTTGTCAAAAACCACAAAACTTTCTTGCTTTTAGTGTTCTGAGATGCTCAGTTAATTCCTGCATTGTGATTGGTGTGTCATTTGGGTTTTGGTTGTCTTTCATCAATTGTTCAAGTAATGCAGGTTTTTCTATGATTTAAATTTTTTCTTTTGTTAATTTGTTTTGTGCAATGTCCATATACAGGTTTTCAAAATATTGTTACCAAACTGAACCATTTTTAATAGTTAATGCAGGTTTTTGAGCCAAACTGAAATTATTCCACATTTCTGTAAGGACTGAAGATGATGATGGGACTGCTTATTGTACAATACAATACACAGACGAAAAGCGAAGGCACGAATTCTCCAACCACTAAGGTCTCGAAGGAGACAGATAAGAGGGAACAAATCCCTAAAACAAAAACAAAAATACACTCCTGTGGGAGAATCCCAACTCTAAGATAAATAAAAAGAAACTAAAACTTCAGGAGTGATAAAACTAACAGCTCTTAATATATAAAGAGCAGCCTGCGAAGTACCACGCAGATACTTCAGCACCAAATTCCTCGGCAGGTGAACACGGATCAATCCCGCAAGAAAAAGAAAATGAAGAACTTCGTAAAGATTCCTACATTATACTTACACACCAGGAATACTAAGCCAAAAACCAGAGGACAAAATCTCTGCCAAAGCCGGCGAAGTGTATAGGCAACACGAACGCAAAGAGATGCTGAAGCCCTGGGTAATATAAAGACCTCACACACCTGAAACAAATTACTAATCGGCCACACCTAGCAATCAGCCGATGACCAAAAGAACGTTGTTAGCTTCCCGACGATAATACAGGCGAGAAAGCAAATAATAAAATAAAACAAATAATAAAACCCAAGATAGCACCTGCAATCATGACAATTTCCCAGAATTTGTTTTGATCAATTGATTTTTCAATGTCTGTGAGAGTTTTCTTAATGTTGTTTTCTTTTTTCTGTTTCAGAGTATTTGTGTGTTGTTTTAATGTTTCACAGTACTCCAAGCTTAAATCTGGGTTTTGGCGCTGGTGATATTTTTGATTAGACAGTTTCCATAACTTTTTCTGAATTAAGTTACATTCATCATCAAACTGTTCCTCTTTATATTTGTTGTTTGGGTTACAATTCTTGTGTAGTTTCAGGTTTGATATCTTGGCTGCTTCATGAAATATGTCCTCAATATGTTTGACAGCCAGATTTAGGCCTGATTTGTTAGATTCATACTGTGTGTTAATAAAGTTATTAGTAAAGTTAGTGATTTCAGGTGAGTTAAGAGCTTTGCTTAATTCTTCTATGCTGTTTGGAGCCCATCTGTATGTCTGTTTTAGATCGTACAGCTTACTGGGCTGCGTCTGTATGTTGTCATTTGCTACTCATTTGTTCTGTTTATATATACAATATTTTGACTGTGGTCTGATAGGGAGGTTTGTTGCCTGACAGTGAATGCATTTATGGAGGAGGGGTCCACATCTGTAATGGCATAATCTACCACACTGTTCCCAAGAGCTGAGCTGTAAGTGAACCTTCCAAAGGAGTCCCCTCTGATCCTACCATGAATGATATACAGACCCAAGGTTTGACAGAGATACACTACCTGTCTACCATTTTTATGAATGACATTGTCGTGGCTGTTTGTGGTTTTTATGATTGGAGTGTGGTACATAGGAGATTGGCCAAAGATGTGTTTGTTTCCTTCAGTGGTGAGGAAGTCAGGGAGAGTACCTGTCCTGGCGTTTAGGTCTCCACAGAGCAGCACACTTTAAATGCATGGTGAAATGAAATGAACTACAAATATGAAACCATATATCTAATTGATTTACAAAGGATTTGCTTATGATTGAACATGTACATCGTATACTCGTAATTATAATAATTATTATTATGTATTAATTTTTTTATCTATTTTTTTACTCACTCCCCTCTAGGTTATTAATTTGTTGCAGATCAAACCCAGCAGGGGGCAGATCTCTCTCATGTCAGAGCCAGCAGGGCTCTGAGTGGCTGCAGCATAGCTGAGTCCAGGCTGCGTGTGCTGGGCTGCAGCATAGCCGAGTCCAGGCTGTGTGTGCTGGGCTGCAGCATAGCTGAGTCCAGGCTGTGTGTGCTGGGTTGCGGTGCTGAGTGTTGGGTTGTGGGGGGTGGTGGGAGTGGGGTGGGCAGCGTGGGCATCCTGCCTCTCCCCTGGTGCTGTGTAGGGCCAGTCCTCCTGGGCACATGAATCCTCTGTGTCCCATGACGGCTGTGATTGGGTGTGGGGCTGGGGCTGGCTGGCTGTCGGCCCAAGGCGGTGTCTCTCAGGTACTTAGCAAATATTTTGACCCCCTGCTCATTTCGGTGTACCTGGTCACATAGATGTTGAGCGTTCAGATTGGGGAGGTGGACGAGGTGTACGTTAGCCAGCTGTGAGCAGCCCCTGCTCAGCTGGCTGTTGATGCTGTTTATGGTGTGCTGTGACACGTCAGCACGGGGCAGAAGGGTGGAGATAATAATCTTTGCCCTGGGGAAGCGCTGTGTGGCTCTCTCAGCCACTCCGATCACAGAGGCAGCCACCCCCTCCCACTGAGAGGCCAGGTCATTGGTCCCGGTGTGGATGATGATGGTGCCAGGGTTTCCCAGGATGCTGTCTGAGAGCTGCTGTAGGGCACACTTAGTCATAGGGCACCACAGCTTACACACCCTCCTTTCTGGAAACATGCATCTCATATCCACATGCTGCCGTTTGGAGTCGGTCAGGAAGGCAGTGACTGTGGATGGGGCCACTGTGTGTCTGGGGTGGGCAGTGTGTTTGGGTAGTGCCATGTGATAGGAGGGTGTAGTGTGATTGGAGGGTGTAGTGTGATTAGGGGGTGTAGTGTGAGTGATGTGTCTTGGGGAAGGATCTGGTCTGTTTTTCCTCGAGGTGGGTGAGGGGGTGTGTGTAGCTTGTTTAGATATGGGGATAGGAATGGGTGTGGTCTTTCTGGGGAGGGGGGTGGGTGCAGCCTGTCTGGGGGAGGGGGTGGGCATGACTGTTTTAGGGGAGGGGGGTGTTATGTATGAGGGGGTTGTAGGGCCTTGTGAAGCTGTGGGTGGTGCCAGGGCTTGCTGTATTCTGGGCTCTGCTTGTTTCACGTCCAGGTCTTGAGGAGGGGCATTCTGTTGCGTTTCCTCTCTGGTCCTGGCTAACTCCCTGTGTAGCTGCTTGTTTTCCTCCTTCAGTGAGCTCACCTCCTCCTGCAGCTGTCTCAGTGCAGCTGTGTGCTCCTGTCTGAGCTGGTGGAGCTCCTCTTTCAGCTGCTCTGTCTGGCCTTGCTCTGTAGCGCTGGTCCTGCTGCTCTCCCTGAATTGCGTAAACTCCAGCTCCATCAGGGACAGGCTCTCTCTCAGCTGCAGCAGGCCGTGTGTGGGTCTGGGGGAGCAGGAGGGCTGGGGGGAGTCAGTCCTCTGCTGGCTGGACCTGTGTCTGGGGTGCTGGGGACCAACAGGCTTGGAAGATCATATGTTATCATTTTATCTGGAGGAGCTGTGATTCTAACCTTTTCTTTTCATTTGGGGAATCTTTTTTCCAAATCAAAAAGAATGTCTTCATTCCCTTGTATTAGGACAGTACCATTGTGATAAATGTTAATGGTAAGCAGATAACAGTCTGAGTCCTCAGCCTTTTGAAATCCCATTTTTTTATGTTTTTGAATTCCTCATATATTGTGGTCTGCCAGGTTTCTGTCTTTGTAGTGTAGAAGATTAAATTTGTAATTATTAGTTTGCCTCCTGTTGTCGCATAGTCAAGAATTAGTGTCTCTGGACGGTGTTCTATGATTTTGTTTTTGTGTAATTTCCTGGCTTAGGCACTCCTAGTCCTCTCTGGGTAGATAATCTTGAAGGAGTTCTGCCCTGCCTGCTGCAGCACTCTGTTCGGCCTAAATTGTTACTTGTGGCCTTTTTTTTTACCAGCCTGTGCTGAGCTGGCCTGTCAATCAAGCTGCTTTCCAACTGTCAATTTTAAGTGTCACTTTTTACAGTTGGGACACACAGCTAGGTGGCTAATGGTAATGCTACACACTTTAATTCAGTGATGTAAGGTAGTTTTTTCCCCTTCAGTTTTATTTGTCCTCTATCTTTTGTCCTTTTTATAATAGTGGTTTGCCTTTCTTCTTTAAATTGTAAATTCTTCTGTTTTCTTTTTGTGTTCCCTTTTTTAAAAAATGTCCAAATTCCTTTTTCTTGTTATGTGTGAATTTGTCCTCTTATTTTCAATCCTTTCTTGTCCATTTGTTAATTTTTGTCGTTGTAATCCTTTCTCTTTTTTCCCCTATTCCTGTCCCTTTACTGTTGGTGATTTAACTCAGCATTTCCAAAGAATTTCCATTTGCTTATTAGAATATAAAAAAAGAATAAAAATGACCTAATAACTCATGTTACGGATTCTCAATAAGTATGTAATATGAGTTTTGTATTTGTGTTTAATTTGTAGTTTATTTCATTTAATCCATTCTAAAGATGTTTTTTTTTATCAGGAGCTCATATTTCTGTGATTCACCCTCCATTCAGATCAAATGTTATTCTTTGCCTTTGAGTTTTATATCAATGGAAGTTTTCTTTGTCACATCAGAGAGGCTGAACACATGACCAAGGCAACCGTTACTCTTAGTGTTACTCTTCTGCACTGTTAAGATAATATGTGATGCAGCCCACATCATTACAAATGCTGAATCCAAGTGGCCAGGCTCTGTCCATGACTCAGCTTAAATTTTTACAAAAATTACACTGTACCCCCATATGATTATAGGACAGTTTGATGGTGTCCTACTTGGGGACAGAGAGTTCCCCTACCTGCCCTCTCTGATGACCTCTTACCCTGACCCTGAGCCGTCTCTATATGTTATCATATTCTCTTTGTTATATAACATCCCACCAAATAAACATTGAATGTTGAATGAGTGGACTACACTTTATACAACTTCATAATGTTATACATTTACTTTCAACTCATTGAATCAGTCAGCATATTTTTCTGTGTTTAGAGTGTGTAAGTTTTCCTGTGTGTGTTCTGCACATGAGGATAAACGTAGGAGTAAGAGCTGGGAGAGTAAGAGAGGGAACAATGGGTTCTTCCTAGTTTTATAACTTTCATTGCCCATTGCATGTTTCTGGGGTTACAGAATTGGCTTACTGGAACTGAGGATGTCAGGCTGGGGCGGTGCTATAAACATCACTGGTGTTTCCTGTGGAGTGTGTGGAAATGTAGTTCCATTGTCCCTACACCCCCCTTTGGTCTCAGGATGCGGCTTAAGCCAGTATTCCTTTAGAGCGCAAAAGTCATTCAACATTCCACAGGTCCTCAAGTTCATTTGACAGGTTATGACAGTTTGGCAAATCTTGGCAGTTCATACACAGCTGTAGACATCTGAGCAGTTATATGTAACATTTAACCAACCATGAAAACATATCAAAAGAGAACACTACTAACAGTCAAGGACTGACTATTAAGGTATACTCATATCTACTGACAAACACAATCTATAAAACATAATGGAAAATAAGAAAACAGCAGCACCTGGGAGGTTTATGCTTAAAGTGGTCAGGAGTGTTAGTGAGGTAGAGTATGAGTTGTCAGTGATCCAGTCATGAGAAGTCTGAGGGTGGTGCCCTATGGATCAGATGAACATTTGACGACAGTTTGAGGTCTGGTCTGGCCCAGACTGGACTGGACTGTTTAGTCCCTTCAGACAGGAGCTGCTGTGGAAGGGTGATTCCTGGCTGTTACCCCCAGGTACCCTTGTGCTGTTCTGACAGAGACTGTTTATCCTGGTGACTGTATCAAGAAATGGAAATACAGACATAATGATCTCATTTCTATAGGTCATCCTAGTTTGTGTGATATCCTAACCAGGAGATGTATGTTAACAGTCTTACATTAGTGGTACTTCCTGAAGTCCAGCTAATTACTGACTTACATGACACTGTGTCAGTGAGCAGCTATTCACAATGAGGAGGTGTTGTGAAAAATGTAAGAATGGGGCAGCACTCTAGGGATGTGCCCAATGCACCTGCAAAGATCATCCTGTAGCTGTGGTTGCCTGATTGGGCTGGGTTTAACAGTCTACAGTAACTGATTAAATTACCATTAAGGTGGAGTTGAACAAAGAGAGAAGAGAGTGATGGAGGAGGAGAGGTACTCTGTTTGCAGGTTTCCTTTTCCTGATGAGCATATGGGAACTTATGTTCCTTTCTAAGCAGTGCAGCTACTGTCAAACTATTCTGAGCTTCCTTCCCCATCTGTGTCTGTACCTGTGGGTCTACCTGAATTATCTTCTCTCCAATTTTTGTTGTCATTGGATTGCAACAACTAGAGTAAAATTTTGGACAAAGGGTTTTCTTGTGTGTTTTTGGGGCTCTTAGGTTCTGAGGGAGTGACTCGGCACTTGCTCTGGACCTTCTGGTCAACCTCAGTTTTTTCATTTGTGGCACGATACGCAGGGTGTCCCAAATGGTCTGGGCTTCACTTATTATCTTATGCTTTGATTATTTCTTGAGGACAAAACAACATGAGAATGAATACAGGGGTGGAAGTTGTGTAAGAAGAGAGATCTGAAATTTTGACTCTCTTCTATACCTGGCTTGTCTCTACCCTGTATTTAGACATACTGTAGCAACATATTTTTTTTTTTTTGCAACTGAACATGATGAAGTTCTTGTGCATCATGTCCACTCCATGCTGTGAAGACATTTAGTTTAGTTTCTTGTATTTCCAGGCTTGCCCACATTAATGTTTTTTGGTTGCAATCTTTTGTAATGTTGTGTGTTTTTGTAAAATGAGGCCAGACTTTCTACTGTTTCTGTGTCATAGTGAATGCACTTCAGGGTGAACAAATGTGCTGAAGGCATTTTCCTCCTCTGGCATGTAGTTGCATAGGTCAGTGTGACAGTGAGCCAGTCAGATATAACCTTAAATTTTTACAAAACTAATCGTGATTGGCACCGCTGAATTTTTGTACATGTCCTGTTAGAATAGGCAATAAAATCAATGGCAGTTCTGTTCTGAAGAGTTGTGTTTTTTCCCCTCTAAATTATAAAAAGTATTGATGATGGTGTCAATATTGTCTCAAACTGTTCAACAGTATCCTTAAGGTATCAATAAGATCTTAATGATACCCATCCCTAGTGAGAGGTAACTGCAGTGAAACACGGTTTGTGTTCCCTGTGTGGAGGGGGATAAATCATACGATTGTCGGAAGATTCATGCTGAGATCTTCTGTTCCCCCCTTTGGAAGGGTGCAGGATTAAAGACCTGAATAGACTGAAAGGTTTTGGTTAGAGGAAGTAGAAGAATGATGCTCAGAGCAGCCAAAAGAGTCACAAGTAGACCCCCTTTCCCCTTTTCACTGTGTGAAGAGTGAGATATCAGCACATAGTCTGATGTGGTTTCCACTGAAACACTGCTTAGTGAATTAGAGTGGGACCTGAGGTCGGCTAACCGGATATTGGACCCAGATCAGAATGCAAAGTGTTTCTGTGCACCTGGTTATATGTGGCTCCTTGCAGAATTGAGGTGAGTGGGGATGAGACGTGAACCACTGAAATAAAAGAAGGGGCGTCATGTGACTGCATTACTGCAGAGCGTTCACTTTTAAGAGAAAAAATAAAAGGAAAAAATCTTCTCTGTAGGAACAGAGATCTGATTTGGCAGAGTGCAAATCATCTAGATACTGCAGAGCTTTTTTGCTAAAGGTTTGTAGATCTTGGAGGATGTTTTGAGCTTTCAGGTTTACAATCTCACTCCCTAGTTACTCATTTGCAAAGGAGGGCAAGGCTGGCTTGCCTTGAGAAAGCCAAGACAGAGCATGACTGTGTATAATTCAGTTCAAATCAGGTTAAAGGCAATTTACTAAAATTTCAGAGGTACTGAAGATGTTAGTATGCCAGTAAAATGACCAAATGGACAATTATTTTCATGATTCAGAGATAAAAATTGGGCAGTCTGTAGTCTAGTGGCTAAGGTGCATGATTGGGGTCCCCAAGGTTGGTGGCTCAAGCCCCAGCTTAGCCACAGCAAGAACACCATTGCCGTTGGACCCTTGAGCAAGTCCCTTAACCCCACATTGCTCCCAGGGGGGATTAACCCTTGGTTAGCCTAATCAATTGTAAGTCACTTTGGATAAATATCATCTGCTAAATGACTGTAATGATTGTTCATAATTAATTAAAGCTGTCTCTTATATTGATTTGAATGATTAAGGGTGATTAATAATACCAATAATGAAGTTCAAAGCTGCTTGGATAGGGGCCCCATTATCTGTTTTGTCAGGAGCCTCACTCCCTCCTTCTTCTACAGGGGCCCCACTCTCTGCCTGTTTTCCAAAATTGAATAGCATTTGTCATTCTAAAAAAAACATTAAATACAGCCAAATGATATTATCACAAAACATTGAATATGCCAAAATCTATCCTCACACATGAGGGCACCACAAAATGTACAGTAAATGTGCTATTCAGCACATGGGAAGCAGAAAATATGAGGGTAATGCTGTTCCTCACTAAGGCTCCAGTTAAATGCAGGTGAAGTGTATGCAGTGCAAAAACAAACAGATAACACAATATGTTCATCTTAACAGTCCCAGCACATGGCACAATTAAAAGTAATCAACCTCATAAAATGACTTAAGCCATAACCTTCAATTTAAAAAACATTAAATGTATTGTTAATAGGAATTACCATACCCTTTTAACAATACAATTATTGATAATTGGTATTGGGGATCTAACCAGTTTTTGAAGGCTTTGTTCTATGAATAGAGTGGCTACAGTCAAGGTTTAAGTGATAACAACACAGACAACCAGTTATAAATACAAAGGCTTCATTATTCACAATGATAAAAATATGTGTATGAAAGTGAATCTGAGTGCATGTACATGACTTATAACACACATAGAGTGTGTGTGTGTGTGTGTGTGTTTTTTCTCCACAGGATGGGATGGTGTATATATATATACTGTGTGTGTGTGTCCAGCTGTGCTATATTGTACCCAGCACAGAGGGGTGTGTGTTTGTGTTTTTTTTTTTCTCCATAGGTTGGTGTATATTTATAATGTGTGTGTTTGTGTGTGTTTTCTCCACATGCTGGGTTGGTGTATATTTATAGTGTGTGTGTGTTCTCTCCACTGGCTGGGTTGGTGTATATTTATTGTGTGTGTGTTCTCTCCACAGGCTGGGTTGCTGTAATCTCACAGAGGGCTGCTGTGATGATCTGGCCTCAGTCCTGCATTCTCCCCACTCAGAGCTGAGAGATCTGGAGCTCAGAGACAATGAACTGCAGGATTCAGGAGTGAGAGCGCTCTCTGCTGGACTGGAGGACCCACACTGTAAACTGCAGAGACTGGGGTGAGTAACAAACACAAACCCCCTCTTTCATGAAGGGATGTGACTAAATATCCCACTAATATTAATAATGACTCAGGCTAAAGCTTTCTGTTCACTTTGCACAGTCAATCTGTGATGTTAAAATGTGTGTTTTTCCAACAGTAATTTCAATGTTCATAAGTGAATAAAATACTGAATTGTTACTTGTTGATGATCCATTCAGTGTTACAATATTAATTACATACCTTCAATTATAGAAAACAAAGAAGTAAATGAGTCAGTCCCACTCATTAAAATAACAACACTAAGGTGTATACTACTAATTCAACAGCCCTGCCATTTTATATTCAGATTCTGTAAGGTGTGTAACACACTGCTATGTGTTTGATAATGATAATCACCAATTCCACAGCCCTGTCATTTTATATTCAGATTCTGTAAGGTGTGTAACACACTGCTATGTGTTTGATAATGATAATCACCAATTCCACAGCCCTGTTATTTTATATTCAGATCCTGTAAGGTGTGTTTGTCCAGAGCTGGTCTCCTTCTCTCTGCAGGCTGTCAGGCTGTCGAGTCACAGAGAGAGGTTGTGATTCTCTGGCTTCAGCTCTGCGTTCAAACCCGTCACACCTGAGAGAGCTGGATCTGAGCTACAATCACCCAGGAGACTCAGGAGTGAGAGCGCTCTCTGCTGCTAAATTGGACACACTTACACTGCTGTAAGTACAGAGAGTTTCCACACTGCACCTCATCGACACACTGCTGTAAGTACAGAGAGTTTCCACACTGCACCTCATAGACACACTGCTGTAAGTACAGAGAGTTTCCACACTGCACCTCATAGACACACTGCTGTAAGTACAAAGAGTTTCCACACTGTGTGTCACTCAGTCACTGTCTGTTCTGCTGTTCCTACAGTGTGGACCATGGAGGAGAGATCAGGAACAAACCAGGACCCAGGAAATGTGAGTCTGTCAGCACTGAACACTCACTCCCACCATTTCCTCTCCTCCCTCTCTCCCTCTTTCTTTCACATCTATTTTCAACTCTTTTCTCCAGTCCCTCTCTTCACCATTCTCTCTTTCACGCTCAGACAAAAGTCTGTCCATACATACAGCACTGTGTGTGTGTGTGTGTGTGTGTGTGATCATTGAGTTCAGTTTTTGTTTTTTGTAGATGGTGTTTGCAAACATTCACCCAGATTTAGACACCTACACATAAACACACACACAAAGAACCCCACATACTCCAAACACACACATGAACACACTCACACAGAGGTGCACACACATACACACACAACCCTGTTTCTCTCTTTCTCTCACACACACTCAGTCACACATAATGAGATTAATATTAATAATGATAATTAATCTCATTAATGTCTCTGGTTTGCAGATGGCTGTCAGCTCACACTGGATCCAAACACAGCACACAGAGAGCTGTCTCTGTCTGAGGGGAACAGGAAGGTGACATGCACAGAGAGAGAGCAGCCATATCCTGATGATCCAGAGAGATTTGACCGCTGGCTCCAGGTTTTGTGCAGAGAGAGTCTGTCTGGACGCTGTTACTGGGAGGCTGAGTGGAGTGAGTCTGAGAGGGGAGGGGTTGATATAGCAGTGACATATAAAGGAATCAGCAGGAAAGGAAAGGCTGATGATGACTGTAGGTTTGGATGGAATAAAAACTCCTGGAGTCTGCAGTGCTATAAACACAGATACTATGTCTGTCACAATAATAATGAAACACACATACCTGCCCCCCCCTCCCCCTACCGCAGAGGAGGAGTGTGTGTGTACAGAGTAGGAGTGTGTGTGGACCGTCCGGCCGGCACTCTGTCCTTCTACAGCGTCTCTGACTCTGACACACTGACCCTCCTGCACAGATTCCACACCAACTTCACTGAACACACACCCCTCTGTGCTGGGTTTGGAGTGTGGAATACTCATGCCTCAGTGTCCCTGTGCGAAGTGGAGTAGAGTCACACACACACACACACACACACACCCCTCTGTGCTGGGTTTAGAGTGTATGTATGTAACTCCTCAGTGTCCCTGTGCCAACTGGAGTAGAGACACACACACACACACACACACACACACACACACACACACACACACTCCCCTCTGTGCTGGGTTTGGAGTGTGGGATACTCATGCCTCAGTGTCCCTGTGCCACCTGGAATAGAGTCACACACACACACACACACACACACCCCTCTGTGCTGGGTTTGGAGTGTATGGATCTAATACCTCAGTGCCCCTGTGCCAACTGGAGTAGAGAGACACACACACACACTTATATACTCTCCCTGTGACACATATCCACTCCAGCTTACACACTCACCTATAAAAACATGCTGTAACCCAAATGCACACATACTCACACCTGTACTGCTACACACACACAAATACACACACACTCCATGTTCTGTAAAATGCATGCACACACACACACACACTCACACACTCATAGGCTCCGATGTATCAATACACTCACACTGGAACTGCTACACACAAACACACTGACACAACTGCAAACACAGTAAAAAAAGACTGTTTGCAGTTGACACTTCCATCCACACATAAACACACTCTCTTACACACACTCCTCATACATACATAGACACACACACATACCAAAAAATGTGTGTTCACTCACAAACACAAATGTACACATGCACACATAACATCCACACACACTGACGTAAATATACACTCAACCAAATTGTGTTTCATAGCTCACACACAAACATTATTTTATATATTTACATATGTGCCTGTGGAAACACATACAGATTTGTACATAGATACACTTGGTAAGGGTAGAGGTAGGAGAGAGAGACACCATTTCAGATGTCTCTAGTTTACCTCAGTACAAGTTCAACCCTGTATATAACAATATGGCTTTTTAGCAGGTTCATTTGAAGAACTATTGTGTAATCATGTTTTATTTTATTACAATAAAATTATATTATAAATGTTAAACGTGTGTGTATGTACATTTTTTGATTTAAGAAATGAATATCACACACAACCCCCTGAACCTAACACCAACTGTACCACAGAGAAACAGCCCTGACTGTGCTGTGAACAAAAACAGTAGGGAGTTAGTGTGTCTCTGTGTAGCCTTAGGCTTGTACATGCTTAATGGCAGGATCAGAGGGGACTCTTTAGGGAGCTTCACTTACTGCCCAGCTCTTAGGGCTAGTGTAGTCGACTATGCCATCACTGATATGGACCCCTCCGACATTAGTGCATTCACTGTCAGACCACAGACCCCTTTTTACCACCACTGTCAAATCAATGTGCACCTGAACAGAACTGGAAAACCTAGGAATTAAAGGCATTTGTTCTTCAATCTGTAATTGAAGCTTACCTCAAAAAACTAACCAGAAAAATAGGGGCTGGTGATGGAGCCTATCCCAGCATGAAGGGGCAGGGAGACACCCTGGACAGATGAGCACTTCCAAAACCCAGGCAAACACATGCAAGCTCAACACAGGGACTGCTGCCCATTGTGCCTGCCCACTGAAACTGTGAGGCCACAGTGCCAACCACTGAGCCACCATGCTGCCTGCAAATGGTACAGCTCAGTATATATTTCATAGTCTTGTGTCTCATTTGCAACCCTGAAATGCATCAATTAAACATGTTATTTAATCTGACAAACATATGTCAGTAGTGTAGTGTAATGGTTATGTTGCAGCAGGTCAAACTTAGTGATACAGGGTTTGATTCTCAGGTAGGCACTGCTGTTGTACCCTTAAGCAAGGCATGTGACCCCGATTGCTCCAATAAACATCCATCTCAGAAGAGGCTGGTCCATATAGAAGAGGGAGGGTGCTCCTCCTCTGTTTTTGAGAGGAAAGAGGAAGAGAATAAAATAAAAATATATTTGAAATGTAATGTTGGAAGACCTCGCTGTCAATAATAAAAAATCACTTTGAAATAAATAAAAACCCCTTGGGTACAATAATCCTTTATTTCAACTCTGAAAATCAAAATGCCTCAAAAGTGACCCCTGAGTCCTTCAGGTGAGGAACGACACTTCTTGTCTTTCATAGGAACAGGGGCAGTCAGAATAACTCAATGCATTCCATTTTTTCTCTCTCAGCCTGTGATTAGACAGTAAATGTAATTTGGCGCTTCAAGGGAGGTGATCGTTCTTTCACCATTTTCCTTGTGTTTGTCCAACCACAGGCAAAACGTTTCTGAGAAGACTCTGACTCTGTTTCAAATCAACTGCCTACCTTTACTCAGTGGGAATCAAAAGACGAAACTGATCGTAGATCAGTGGTTTTACTTAGAGATGCTTCAACAACCTGAAAAAACACTTGTCATTTTGTCCAGTGCTGATAGGAAAAAAAGAGAGAGATTCACATAGAAAACAGACAATGGTGTTAATTAAAGCTTTGCATTGTTTGAGGTAGTTTGCCATTGTTCTCCCAATTTTCTCAGATTGTCCTTAACTTAACCATTCTATATCAAGCAGACAGCAGAGTCACCTACATTGAAAATTATGTATTTTTATTGTGACATAAAAAGTTAATTATGTCCGTTCAAAGTATTTCATGTTTTCTTCTAGATTCATGTTTTCTTATAGATGCATCCAGATATCTATAAGTAGTTTGAATACTTGTGATCTATCATGATGGAGAGAGTCAATCAGAGAGTGATCTGAGTGAGATCTACTGAGCGGGATCCACTGAGAGTGACTCACCAGAGAGTGATCCAATGAGAGGGATCCACTGAGAGTGACTCACCAGAGAGTGATCCACTGAGAGGGATCCACTGAGAGTGACTCATCAGAGAGTGATCCACTGAGAGTGACCCACCAGAGAGTGATCAACTGAGAGTGACCCACCAGAGAGTGATCCACTGAGAGTGACTCATCAGAGAGTGATCCACTGAGAGTGATCTTCTGAGAGTGACTCATCAGAGAGTGATCCACTGAGAGTGACTCACCAGAGAGTGATCCACTGAGAGTGACCCACCAGAGAGTGATCCACTGAGAGTGACTCATCAGAGAGTGATCCACTGAGAGTGATCTTCTGAGAGTGACTCACCAGAGAGTGATCCACTGAGAGTGACTCACCAGAGAGTGATCCACTGAGAGTGACTCACCAGAGAGTGATCCACTGAGAATGACTCTCCAGAGAGCGATCCACTGAGAGTGACTCACCAGAGAGTGATCCACTGAGAGGGATCCACTGAGAGTGACTCATCAGAGAGTGATCCACTGAGAGTGATCCACCAGACTCTGCAGCAGGTGATGGCCGGGTGCTCTTGCGTAGCACAGATTTTGAATTTATACTTTGCATGGAGATCGCCACACCTGTCTTCACTGAGACTGCTATTGCTTCTGCCACACTCCAGCGAAAGGATCTCAATCTGTCAGTGTCATACACCGTTGTGGAAGGGGTGATGGAAAGGCTGAAAGCAGTGAGGAAAGACGAGGAATTCAAGGTCCTCTTTTCAAAAGCCACAGAGCAAGCAGAAGCAGCTGGCATTGAGGTCCATGATGAAATACCTGGATAAGTAAGATGCAGAAAGTTACCCCAAAGATTCAAGTTCAGCTCCCAATTTGCTACAGAGGACCACCAAGCCCAGATCCTGGAGGAGCACTACCAGGGAAAGGTGTTCTTACCTTTCTAGACACTCTCTCTCAGGAACTAGACAGAAGATGACACTCCAACAGGGTCGATCCTGTCAAGTTTTCACTGTCTTACCATCTCAAGCCATTGGAACCACATGCCAAATGACAGAGCTGCTCAATCTATTACAGATGTGTACAAGTTTTATGACATGGAGGAAGAAAATGTTCCACTCATCCTACGCTCTCCCAACCAGCATGCTGAGGTGCCTTAAAGACCATGAAGTGGACACAGTTTTCCCTGCCCTGACGAAGCTCCTCAAAACATACGGCACGTTACCGGTGAAAAGCGCTGCAGTAGAGTGCTCATTCTCTAAAGTGAAAATAATGGAGACCCAGCTCAAAAACAGATGGGGGGAAGGCAAGCTCTCAGATCTGCTGCTGCTGTCCATTGAGAGGGACGTCCCCATTGACCATGAAGAAGTCATTCACATTTGCAAACACATGGCCAGAAGAAGAATTCTGCTTTGATTTACTACCACCTTCACCATCTTAAGAAAAAACTAAGATCCTCAATGTACAGCTCATTCTCTAATCTGAAGAAAATCAAGACCTGGTTCAAAAACAGATGTGGGGAAGGCAAGCTCTCAGATCTCCATTGAGAGCTGTGTGTGTGTGAGTGTGTGTGTGTGTAATAAATGGTTAAATAGTTAGTCCTTCCCTCTCTGATTATGCTACTTTAAATCTGAGTCACTTACAGAAACAATGATGATATTAATTAATTTATTCAGGATATGCCCTTTCTATTTTTTTTACAAATTTTCACAGATTGTGAAGGTGTACCAACACAGGCTACTGTCAGCCAAAAAACAATGAAGAGAATGGTCAAAAGGCAAATGTGCACTATGGTTGTCAATAATAGGTGCAACAATGGGAAAAACTATTATTTTCTTCAATTTTTATAAAAAAATGTTTCATTTCAATTACCAGCTAATGATGGTAAGAATGTAAGGACATTTAGGCCTGGGTGTGCAGAATGTCAGTCCCAGATCCACTGCCACTGAATCGATCAGGAATCCCTGAGATACGCTGATTTGCATACTTGATCAGGGGTTTAGGAGCTTCTCCAGGTTTCTGCTGGTACCAGAATGTGTGATGATCCCCATCACTGTCTTTATAAACTGCAGGGCTGGTTCTACAGCTCAGGGTGACAGTGTCTCCTATGAGAGCAGATTTACCAGCAGGAGTCTGAGTCACAGTCACCTGTCCTGTGCATTCTGAAGAGAAGAAAAAAATGCATATTCATATTATCCATTGGTACATTAGGATGTTACATCACTGCCCAGACAGTTATTTTATACATTTCTTTCATAGCGTTACTTCAGGTTTCACGCTTCCATTCAATTAAAATTGAAGACATCATATCTATTTGAATATTTCCATGAATCTCACCCTGAATGCAGAAAGCGAGTGCCCAGATGAAGATGGTGATAAAATTCATTGTTGCTGTGGGTTTTGTTGCCATGAAGGACAGCTCTCAGTCATCAAGTGTTAAACTCACAGGACTATAAACACTCCCAGAGCACTGAAGCATGTGCTGCCAATGCAAAGTGTCTTCTCTATGCAAATGGTCTTCCTGGGTACAGCAGGCACTTGTAGCCCAGCAGTGCTGTGGACTGGAGACTGTGGGCTGTGACAGAGAGAGAGTTCAACAGCAGCACCAGAACAGCAGCAGAGGTGTCAGTCACTCTGGTTTGACATAGAGTCACAGTTCACTTCACACATTAACATTTACAGAAATTAAAATCATGACATTGCAGGGTGGTTTAGAAGACCCTGCTGCTTAAAAGGGAGAGCACTATGACTGCATCTGCACTGGCTGTATAAGTGAGGTGCAGATTCACTTCTGAGCTCATTTTTGGGGCTCATTGTTGACTTTTCATAAGTGTTCTGTTAAGCATCTGTCTGTCTATGTGGATTAGATTTAAATTATTTAATGTGTCAAAACAAACAGTGCCAAAATCAAATATTTTCATCAAGGAATAACTGAATCCTGAAAGAGGAAAGATCTGTTCCTCGAATAGAACACTATGTCCTGATTTTGTTAATTTTGACACATTACTTTAAAAAACATTGTCATGTTGGTGATGAAAGCACCTGCAATTCTGTCACCAAGTGTTTTAACTCTTTCAAAATCTGACAGATGTCACGTGTTGCTTTAGAATCTCACATGCTGAAGTTTTGATTTAACAATGTGTTTCACACTCAAAAGTACTCACAATTAATATTGACTTTTAATGAAACATACAGTGCTGTGAAAAATTGTTGCCCCTTTTTGATTTCCTCTTTTATTTTATATTTCTCCGGCTGAATGATTTTAGATAATCTAATAAAATATAATATTAGAAAAAGGAAACCCACAGAAAAATAAATCATAGTTTTTACATCATTATTTCATTCACTCATGAGAGTTAGTCACCAATTACCAATATTGTCCCTGTGAAGAAGTAATTGCCCCCTTAAAGTGAATATGTGGCTGGACCACCCTTACAGCTGCAGTAACTGTAATGAAATGCTTCCTATAACTTGATATGAGCCTCTCACATCTCTGAGGAGGAATCTTGGCCCGCTCTTCTTTTTAGAACCTCTGTATCCCTGACAAATTTGTAGGTCATGAACTGAGAGCATGAACTGCTCTTTTCAGGTCCTGCCACAGCATCTCTGATGGGTTCAAGTCAGTACTTTGACTCGGCCACTGCAACACTTTCATTTTGTTTCTCAGCCATTCAGATGTGGACTTGCTCGCATGCTTAGGATCATTGTCCCGCTGCAACACCCAGTTACGCTTCAGCTTCAGCTCACACAAAGATGGGCGGACATTCTCCTTAAGAATATTCTGGTACACATCAGAATTCATGCTTCCTTCAAAGATTACAAGTCGTCCAGGTCCTGAGGCAATAAAACATTCCCATACCATCACACTGTCACCACCATGCTTCAGTGTAGGTATGACATTCTTACAGTGGAATACTGTGTTTGCTTTATGCCAGACAAATAAGGACTCGCACACTCTAACAAGTTCCACCTTTGACTCATCTGTCCATAGAATATTATCCCAAAAGACTTGAACATCAACCATGTGCTTTTTAGCAGAGATGAGACAAGATTTTATGTTTCTCTTGGAGAGCAGTGGTTTCCACCTTGCCACTCTTCCATGAGGCCCAGTTTTGCCCGGTGTCTTTCATACCATAGAGTCATGGACACTGATCTTAACTGATGCTAGAGAGGCCTACAGTTCTTTTGAAGCTTTTCTGGGGGCTTTAGATACTTCCTGGATAAGGTGCCGCCGTGCCCTGGCAGAAATTGTGGCAGGTTGAGCAATCCTGGGAAGTTTCACCACTGTTCCAAGTCTTCTCCATTTGGAGATAATGGCACACACTGTGGTTCACTGGAGTTCAAGAGCCATAGAAATGACTCTGTAACCTTTTCCAGACTGGTTTGGCTCGACAGATTTTATCCTCAGCTGTTCTGGGAGCTCCTTTGATTATGGCATTGTGTGCCTGTAGAAACTTTGAGGTGAATACTTCTTTCTGATGGTTAGGTTCAGTATATATCCTTTCTAAACCCAACAAGGTTGGTTGCAATCAAGACTGGCCGTGTCCAGTCACCTCAATCTAACTTTCAATGACAAATATATTGATTTATTTGTTTAAAAACAAAGGGGGCAATTTTTCACAGGGCCAACATGGGTAATTGGTGACTTTCTTGATTGAATTAATGAAGTAAGGATGTAAAATGTTTTATGTTTGTTTGGGTTTCCCTTGTCTAATAATACATTTTATTTGATTATCTGAAATCATTCAGTGAGAGAAATATACAAAAAGAGGAATGGGGGCAAAAACCTTTTCATGGCACTGTATGTGTTGACCCATTTTAATTGTGATTTAGTTACTACAAAATACTTTCTTTCTTTTTTATGATCCCATTATTTTTTGTGATTCAGGTATGTTTAGGTATGTTACTACACAGCAGTATGTAATGATTGGTTGCCATCAGTGATCATAGGATAGCTCCTCCCATTTTGCGTTTCATGAAGCCTCAGTCTTCCATCTCTGAGCTGAGGAGGGCTAAAAAAGTAACAAAAGCACCCATGGGCCTCTAGGTCTCTCCCCCTGTAAAACTCTCTTCATACCCTCACCTCTCTGGGTAACCTTGTGGCTGTCCATGGTCCTGAATGCTTCCAGGGCTGTGGGCAGCAGCAGGAAGCTCTGACTGCAGCCAAAGAGGAGTAGCCTTCTCTGCACCTCCTGCACAACAGCCAGGGACACTGAAACACAACATTCGTGTTTCACTGATTATAATATTCCACAGAATCAATATAACTTTACATTGAAATATGTTTCATATCAGTACATAATCATTCAGAGTGATTATGACTCTGGTCTGGGAGGTTGTGATGTGAGATGGCTGCACTTTGTAACACACACAGTTTGTTCACTCTCCGCTGTTTATTTTCTGGTTCCAGGACAGCAGGGCCAAAAGACAGCAGCTCTCAAATGTTCCAGTGAGCATTAAAATATGTTTATGTATTTTCTTTGGGCCTGATATTGAAAACTGACAAAAAAAATCACATACAAACATAACTGATTCTGGGATATAATAGGGGCCCAGTGAGTAAAGTATTATATCTATAAGCAAAGCAGTGAGTGTAATACAGAATAAACTCAGTGCTGTATAACCTGAGGAGACACAATCCCCATGGCATATGGGAGCAGATGGGGGCGCTGAGTTTTCATGCTCTCGTTGGACAGCAAGACATATTTCAGTTGTAGTTGTACAAATGACCAGCAGGGGACGTGCTGTAACAATCCCACAGAAGCCTGTCGGTGCAGATCGGTCGCTGCAGCGCAGGAAGGTTTTTCAACAGCAGTTATTCAGACTCAGATACTGTGGTGGACTTTCGGTGGTGGGACCAGACTGAATATCGGCAGTAAGTGGGGAAAAAAGTAGATTTTTCTGCAAGAAACATCTCAAGGTGATATGATCTGTAACATTTTCATTGAAGAGTAACGAAGGCGTTTGCACTCTTATTTTCTGTCTGTTCGCGTTTGTTTACGTACGGGGTAACAGATAAAATATGAACATAAAAATGTATAGATTACACACATATTTGCTGAAACGAAATGTAACCCATAGTAAAAACAACTGATAACTTTAAATTGCGAGATGAGTGATGTGTGAAAGATGAACACAGGCAAAGGAAATGCGTCTCTCTTGAGTGAGAGGTTTTTGTACAGCGGTGTCATGAGTTTGTATCACTGTGGTGGACTTTCGGCGGCGGCACCAAACTGTCAATTGGACGTAAGTCATTTCTATTCAATAATTTTCTCCGAGCGCAAGCAAGGTGTCTCTTTAATGTTCACGAATATTCGAAAAGCTTTAAAAATAATATGTGTAATCATATGCTTAATTCTGAGTTCGCATAAATGATAATCAAATAGACTTGCTAAATGAAGGTTTGTTCTAACGAGTACAGCTCTTTTCCAAAACCTACACATATATGTTCCGCACATTATAAAAAAAACCCAAAGTTAATTAATTCCATTTGGGTGTCGGAGGTGGTAATAATGACTCTAATTTCAGCATGTTGGGATACAGCTAAGATCTGGTAACTGCGGATGCGCGCGTAAAGGATATTATTTTGACAATTTCCCTCGATTTCCGAATGTAACATATTTCTGATTTAAACATGAACTACTGCTTGGAAGGATTTACAGTTAACTGCACTTAATGTCTGTGTTTGTTTTGTAATGTGTTTTCGAAAGTTAGATGATAGTCTTTATTTTAAAAAGCGCGCCATTAGCTGGAGTACTACATGTACTATTAAATATTTTTCAAATTAATAAGTTCTTGTAAGTGTTCGCGTGTGCTACTATTTAACCGAAACTGCCAGATATGTCCAAAAATGGGTAATTTCTAATTGTTTAAATTTTACTTTAAATCCCTCCATTATACTTTCCGAAAGTTTATCAGTAAAATGTATTATTGAAACAATACAGTTTAATACAGTTTTGATACAATCGAACCATTGCTATTTGTAAGATATCAATGTCAATTCTAATTTTATTCCTTGATAAATTATGTAGTTTAGTTTTCATGATCTCTTAAAAGTATAGTTCACTGTATACAGCTTGGATAGATACATTTTCAGGCTTTGAATAAAATACTGCTTTAATACAACTACTTCAATGAAATTTTAATGAATAATATTACTGGCTAGTTTGAAGTCCTTTTATAAATCAAGCAATTATATTTTACAGTGGTTTTAATGATATTTTAAGTCATTGAATAATTGCATGATGATGAATATAATTTAATGAAACAGCTCTGATTGTGAAAGAGGTGTAAAATTTTGCCTTGGTTAGCACTGAGGAACAGTCCCTCTTGTGCTTCACAAAGCTTTCAGTGTAAAGTACAGTCACATGTTGTGCTGATGTGTTGAGTTTGACATTCTGCTCTTACTGTGTGAACGCTCTGATTGGCTCATGCTGCTGTGTCCACTCTGTGACCTCACACCTGTGCTGTGTCTCCCAGGTGACACAGTTCCCACCCTCACAGTCCTGCCCCCCTCCAGTGTGGAGCTGAATCAGGGAAAGGCCACACTGCTGTGTCTGGCCAACAAGGGCTTCCCCTCAGACTGGAAGCTGCACTGGAAAGTGGACGGTAGCAGCTGGAGCTCGGGTGTGGCCGGGGGCGCGGGGGTCCTGGAGAAGGACGGGCTGTACAGCTGGAGCAGCTCCCTGACTCTCAGTGCGGACGAGTGGAAGAAGGCGGGGTCACTGACCTGTGAGGCCACACAGGGCTCACAGTCCGCCGTCCCTCAGACACTGAGGCCAGCCGACTGTTCTGAGTAAGCCGGGCAGAGGCCCAGCTCTCACACTCTGATTACACTGTTTTTACCCTGTTCTGTACTCTGCCTCTCTGCTTCTTACTGCCCCACTGCTGTCACACTGGCCTGTGTGTCAATCCTTCCTCCAGCACCCACATCTTACATGTGCTCTGCTTGTGTTCATCTCCAAATATACTCATGTGTGTTCTCATGTGTGCTGCTTTCTGTGATTTTGGCAAAAGCTGAGTGATTTGAATTCTTTACATAATAAAGACTCTTTGAACAAATCATTTGTTGTCCTGATTTTTATTATAAAAAGTGAAGTTTGGTGCTCTGGTAGATATACATTTCTGTGCAAAGTGTGCACTGGGTGTAAACCATGTGACCTTAGTCCAATTGTATCATGTCCATGTTTTTAATCCTAAATATGTTCTTGTAAAAAATATAATAGTATATCCATATAAAATTTTGTCATTTTTTACAAACAAAGTCATAATCACTATAAATATTATTTCAGTCAGTGTTCTAGTATTTCATGCTGGCCTGACTTTTATAGGAGTCTCACACACTGTAGAAAGTAGAAGGTGGTGATCAAAGACTGTCTGAGAGGTAACTGATCTGGGATCAGTGAAAGAGCAGCAGTTTCCCAGCAGAGGAGAAGAGGAGTGATGTGTGCAGTGTGCTCAGATCAGCTCTGTGCAGCAGGATGTGCGCACAGCTCACACTAACCCCCTGGGGACGGGCCAGACACCTGGCCACCGTGCTGCTCTATTCTGAGAGAGAATCAGTCCCACTGAGGGACAGCAGAAGCAGCCGGCCCCGCCCCAAATATGCAAATGTGACTTTCAGCCCAACAGCTCACAGTTTCTCAGCCCAAAATAGCCCTGACTGAGACAGCTGTGTGCAGCTGGCCTCATATGTGCACTGAAGATGAGGAGGTGGAGGCTTTAGCTCTGTAGTGACGATGAAGGGGAAAAGGGAGGTGGTTGTACCAGGGACCTGCATTTGCATGATGCTCAGATTAGAGATTTCACAGCTGAATGAACTCACACTCTCACATCTGCTCTGAGAGCAGCAAGCACTGCTTACAGCTTAGTGATTTTACTCTCTATCCATCTCTAAATGGAAACTTCAGCATGAATTTCCCTCATCTATTGACACTGTTAGTGTAATAAATAAAATCATGGAAATGGAAGTTGTGTTGTCTTCATCTTCTATGAAACTCACTGTACCAGCACAGAGCTCCCCTCCCCAGCACAGAGCTCTCCTCCCCAGCACAGAGCTCTCCTCCCCAGCACAGAGCTCTCCTCCCCAGCACAGAGCCATAGCACAGGACTGGCTGGGGCTGTGAAAATAATTTTACCCCAGATCTCAAATTCTTCTGTTTTTCAACTGAGTTCGAAGGCAGACCAATCTGTCATAAGGTTAACATAACTTTTGATCAATATGTATATTACAGAGTGTACAAAATGATAATTATTATGGAGATGTAACAGTGTGACACCAGCTATTTGTGGACTGCAAACTGTATATGGTATGTGTGTGTGTGTGTGTGTGAGAGAGAGAGAGAGAGAGAGAGAGAGTGTTTATGTGGTTTTTGTCTGCGCAAGAGTATTAACTATTCATGTATCACTATTTCACACATTAAATGTGAATCACAAATCTGTTATTTTCACTCTTAATCTCTCAGTGAGAATTTCAGGTCTATCATGGCACAGTTCATCAGCAGACTCTTATATGTTCTGGTTTATCTATTTCCAACGCTGTTTATATCCATGGTGCTCTTGGATTCTTCTAGATTTCTAATGTCAACCTTTTCACTTCTGTGTCAGTGTAAATTCTTGGTGCACATTAAATAAGTGATATACAGTTATATACAGCTCTCTATCACCCCCTAGAGCCCTGCTGGCAGTACAGCAGTATTCTGGTTCAATGCCTCCCCCCTCAGCACCTGCAGTAGGTCGTAGCGGCAGCAGTGCAGTCTGACTGAGGGAGGTTTTTGTACAGGGCTGTATCACTGTGTGAACCCGCTATACCTCTGCTGACAGTAGTAATCTCCTGCATCTTCAGCCTGGACTCCACTGATTGTCAGTGTAAACTGAGTCCCAGATCCACTGCCACTGAAATGATCAGGAATCCCAGACTGGCGATTTGTGGCATAATAAATGAGAAGTTTATGAGCCTGACCAGGTTTCTGCAGGTACCAGTGCAGGTTGGTGCCAACACTCTGACTGGCTGTACAGCTGATAGAGACAGTGTCTCCCAGCTGAACAGACTGGGCTGCAGACTGAGTCAGAACTATTTCTGCCATTGATCCTGAAAAACAAAACAAAACACGGGAATGGATCTTAATATAAAAGAATACTGCGTGATCAGTGTCAACAAATCAGTAATAATCTTGTAAACAAGCTACAAAAGTGTGGCAGTATTTATTAGTACAATAGTTTAATAATAATAAAACACTGTATGTGTGAAATATGAATTAAAGTGTGGTCAGTGTCTCTCACCCTGAATAAGGAGTCCCAGCACTGCCAGCAGTAGAGAGAGTGACATCATCATTGTGCTGCCTGTGTCAGTGTGTGTGAAAGGGCTGGACAGTCACTGATCAGTAATGGGGTCTTAAAGTGTGTGAAGCAGAGAGGCAGGACAGGTATGCAAAGCCCCTTCCTCTATACAAATCCTGTCACACACAGTTAGAGGAGCTCTGAGGTGTGAACAGCACTGTGTCTATAGAGGGCTGAGACTCTCTCTGCTGTTTTCACACAGACAGAAAGCTGAATGTTGTGCTGACACGACTGCTTCTGTTCTACTGTTATACATGTGTTAAGATGCATGGCCATTAAATTTAGGGTATGACTCTGAGGCCAGTTGTTGCCGTGCCAATGCAGACCTCTGGCATATTTATGGTGTATTAATGTAAGAGAGGAATTCACCCTCTCACCCACATGCCCCATAAGGGTGTATTAATGTAAGAGAGCAATTCACCCTCTCACCCACACGCCCCATAAGGGTGTATTAATGTAAGAGAGGAATTCACCCTCTCACCCACACGCCGCATAAGGGTGTATTAATGTAATAGAGCAATTCACCCTCTCACCCATATGCCCCATAAGGGTGTATTAATGTAAGAGAGCAATTCACCCTCTCACCCACACGCCCCATAAGGGTGCATTAATGTAAGAGAGGAATTCACCCTCTCACCCACATGCCCCATAAGGGTGTATTCATGTAAGAGAGTCATTCACCCTCTAATTACATAAATTTGTCTAAGAGCAATCTGCATTTTCTTCTCCCACATCATCTCCCACGAAATTAAGAGAGAGCCTCCAACTCTGATCAGCACTATGGGCAGTTATGTCATTCTCTGTGGGCCTGTGGGACTCAGTAAGGACTGCCTCAGATACCAAAGTGTGTTCTCTGCTCAGTTATTACAGAGCATAGGCATTCAGATATGCAGAGGGGTTCTGTCACCTTCTAGTGGCCAGTATATGTAATGGCAGCTTGTATAATATGTGTTGAAGGAAAGACCTCTGGACTGTCCAACAGGGGGTTCACTGTTACTCTTTCCACAGACATGTTATGTACAACTGCACTAAAATCAAAATATTATACTACAAAATAACATTTCACTGATTGATCAGGCAACTTTGAATGGTGTATATTGTCGTTTGAATTTGAAATAACTGTCATTCACTGTCAAGGCTTGGATATCATGACCTTAAATTGAGTCTCAGTAATTTTTTGTCGTATGTGAATTAGATGTATGAGAGTTTATTGAACCACTGAAGCTCAGTGTGCTGGAGCAGAACCCCTCAGTGTCCTGGGTCAGTGCCTCCCCCCTCAGCACCTGCAGTAGGTCCCAGCTGCAGCAGTGCAGTCTCTTTGCAGTCTGACTGAGGGAGGTTTTTGTACGGCTCTCTAGCACTGTGTGAACACCCAGCTACTGCTGATCACATGTCCACTCTGACAGTAGTAATCTCCTGCATCTTCAGCCTGGACTCCACTGATGGTCAGAGTGAAGTCAGTCCCAGATCCACTGCCACTGAATCGATCAGGAATCCCTGAGTTACGATATGTTGCAGCATAGATCAGGAGTTTAGGAGCTTCACCAGGTTTCTGCTGATACCAGGCCATATTGTGATAACCACCACTGGTGGACACAGCAGGGCTGGTTCTACAGCTCAGGGTGACAGTGTCTCCTATGAGAGCAGATTTACCAGCAGGAGTCTGAGTCACAGTCACCTGTCCTGTGGATTCTGAAGGGAAGAATAAAAAAAATAAATACTTATATTATCCATATTCACATTAGAATGTCACATTATTGCCAAGGCAGTTATTTAATATTGTTTTAATACATTTAGTTTTTATACTTCCATTAAAACTGAAGAAAGTATAACAATTTGATTATGTTTTATGAGTGTTACCCTGAATGCAGAAAGCGAGTGCCCAGATTAAGATGGTGATAAAAGTCATTGTTGCTGTGGGTTCTGTTGCCATGAAGGACAGCTCTCAGTCATCAAGTGTTGAACTCACAGGACTATAAACACTCCCAGAGCACTGAAGCATGTGCTGCCAATGCAAAGTGTCTTCTCTATGCAAATGGTCTTCCTGGGTACAGCAGGCACTTGTAGCCCAGCAGTGCTGTGGAGGCAGACTAAGGCTTATGGGCTGTGACACAGACAGAGCAGTTTAACACTGGTGTCTGGACAGAAACATAAATAGAGTGGTTTAAGGGATCCATTGACCTCTTGATGTGTCTGCCTGTTTAACCTTCATCTCATTGATGCCAAATGCTACTGTTTCCATTCAAAGAGTTCCTGCATCACTCATCTGTGGAGAATTAAAAAAATAAAAACCCTTAAACAGTGCTGGTCCTCCTCTGCAGTCAAAGTTACAGAGCAGAAAAGGAGACCATTTCCTCTCTAAGTGTAGCATTCTGACAGAACCACGACTGCCTCTCTGATGCCAAATGTAGCTGCTTCCATTCAGAAATTCCAGAATAATTTGTCTTAAGTGATTAAAACAGTTTTGAATGATTTCTCTACTCTTCTGAACTCAAAACTTGCAGAAAAGGGACCGCGAATGCCTGGCCTCATTGATCTATTGTGTGTGACCAACTCTTCCCATTGGCCCTGAGGTGGCTTATCCTGGCAGACGTGAATATCTCAGTGATGCCACAGGCAAGTGTTTCCACTCAAAGCGATCCAGAATCTTTCTAACAGAGTCAACATTTCAAATCTCACAGGATGAAATATTCGCCAAATTATATGAATATGTGTGCACATATCTCTGAGATCTTACTCTTTAATTCTACATCATTTCAAGAAGGGGTATTCTTATGAAGTTAGTTTTTTCTTGTAAAAATGATTATTTATGGAATGGCAATGCATTTCTATTTGTCAGTTCATTAATAAATTGAGAATAACTTTTAAGTTTTACACCATATTTGTATCATGGCAAGAGCATGTATGCCTGGGTCTACTGAATCCAGTGAGGTGCAAACATTGGATATACTATGCAGGTACAATATACTGTATATTTCCAAATAAAATCAGAAAGAATAAAATTTAAAAATACATTTAAAAAATCATGGGCACATCAACAGATTTTCATGCTTAGTGGCAGACTCAGTATAAAATTATGTCTCACTGTCAAACACAGGGAGTGATTCAGACACAGAATCTCCATGTGAAATTAAAGTGAAAGACTGTATCACTGTCAGTGTTTCCCTGTATCACAATGATCAGTTCCTTTCTCAGCATTTCACACTGTAGTTATGATATGAGCACAGTGAAGAGCCTTCTGTTGGCACTGGGATCACTGGGATGTTTCACCTGTCATATTACTGACAGATTAAATCAAGAGCAGCTCTGTGTTTCTCTGTTTGACATTTCATTTTCACTATTTTTAATTTAATTGTTTATTTGTCCCAATTTTCAACACCCAATCATATGTATAGGGCCATCACATGTGTGTTAAACAGCACTGGTTGGAACTTCTCAGATCAGAATTTGATACCAAACTGTAGCTTCGTCTCTGTTATTGCAGTGTTATAACACCAGGTGAGAGATGGTGTTCTGACTCCCTCCTGTGGTCACTGTGTGTAATGTCAGCTACTGTGAAGTGAGTTAAATGAAAGTTCTCCAGACTGAGTGACTCCACAGACAGACTTATGAAATGTGAATGAACTTATGTTTGTATACTTTTTATGTTTGGAAAACACTAACTTTTTATACACATAAACTAATCCTGCAGGTTTTGAAACTGAGGAAAAATATTTCCTGATATTTGGTTTTACAGGTTTACAGGCATTAAAATGCTGTGACATCGTATTGAATGACACAGCATGGAGTCATTATTATTGGCCTTCATTCTATTAGATTGCTGAGTGTGAGGAAGCTATTACTGAACAACAGAAGCTCAGTGTGCTGGAGCAGAACCTCTCAGTGTCCCGAGTCAGTGCCTCCCCCCTCAGCACCTGCAGTAGGTCCCAGCTGCAGCAGTGCAGTCTCTGTGCAGTCTGACTGAGGGAGGTTTTTGTACGGCTCCCTATCACTGTGTGAACACCCAGCTACTGCTGATGTAGTGTGCACCCTGACAGTAGTAATCTCCTGCATCTTCAGCCTGGACTCCACTGATGGTCAGAGTGAAGTCAGTCCCAGATCCACTGCCACTGAATCGATCTGGAATCCCTGAGATACGCTGATTTACAAGCTTTATCAGGAGTTTAGGAGCTTCTCCTGGCTTCTGGTTATACCAGGCCATTCTTTCACCATGACTGTCTTTATACACAGCAGTGCTGGTTCTACAGCTCAGGGGGACAGTGTCTCCTATGAGAGCAGATTTACCAGCAGGAGTCTGAGTCACAGTCACCTGTCCTGTGGAGTCTGAAATGAGAAACAGCAACACACAAATACTACGTAACCTGAAGATGCATTAAATAACAAAAATATATATATAACCAATAGACAGTATATTCACAGATGTATTTGATTGCTTTATAAATCTCACCCTGAATGCAGAAAGTGAGTGCCCAGATGAAGATGGTGATAAAAGTCATTGTTGCTGTGGGGTCTGTTGCCATGAAGGACAGCTCTCAGTCATCAAGAGTTAAACTCACAGGACTATAAACACTCACAGAGCACTGAAGCATGTGCTGCCAACGCAAAGTGTCTTCTCTATGCAAATGGTATTCCTGGGTACAGCAGGCAGTTGTAGCCCAGCAGTGCTGTGGAGGCAGACTAGGGCTTATGGGCTGTGACACCGACAGAGCAGTTTAACACTGGTGTAACAGTGTCTGGACAGCAGAACCACAATCCAATCCAACATCATTCACATTTTGCCATCATATTCTTTTTCTTACATGTACCCCTGTTAAACAGCACATACACCCCTCCTCTGACTCATCTCTATAGATGCAGCATTGGCCTTTGAGCAGGTGAAATTGCATGAAGAAACCTTATTGACGAATGCCATAGAAATGACTCTGAAACCTTTTCCAGGCTGGTTTGGCTTGACAGCTTTTATCCTCAGTTGTTCTGGGAGCTCCTTTGATCATGGCATTGTGTGCCTGTAGAAACTTGTGAAGGTGAATACTTCTTTCTGATGGTTCGGTTCAACATATATATCGTTTCTAAACTCAAAAATTGGTTGCAATCAAGACTGGCTGTGTCCAGTCACCTCAATCTAATTTTCAATGACAAATATGTTGATTTATTTGTTTACAAACAAAAGCGGAAATTACTTTTTCACATGGCCAACATGGGTAATTGGTGACTTTCTCAATTGAATTAATGAAGTAAGGATGTAAAAGCTATGTTTTATGTTTGTTTGGGTTTCCCTTGTCTAATGATATATTTTATATAATTATCTGAAACCATTCAGTGAGAGAAATATGCAAAAAAAGAGGAATGGGGGCAAAAAGTTTTTCACAGCACTGTATGTGTTGATCCATTTTAATTGTGATTTAATTTCTACAAAATTCTTTCTTTCTTTTTTATGATCCCATTATTTTTTTGTGATTCAGGTATGTTTAGGTATGTTACTACACAGCAGTATGTAATGATTGGTTGCCATCAGTGATTATAGGATAGCTCCTCCCATTTTGGGTTTCATGAAGCCTCAGTCTTCCATCTCTGAGCTGAGGAGGGCTAAAAAAGTAAGAAAAGCACTCATGGGCCTCTAGGTCTCTCCCCCTGTAAAACTCTCTTCATACCCTCACCTCTCTGGGTAACCTTGTGGCTGTCCATGGTCCTGAATGCTTCCAGGGCTGTGGGCAGCAGCAGGAAGCTCTGACTGCAGCCAAAGAGGAGGAGCCTTCTCTGCACATTCTGCACAACAGCCAGGGACACTGAGACACAAGATTTGTGTATCACTGATGATAATATTCCACAGAATCTATATGAGTTTACATTGAAGTGTTTCATATCAGTACATAATCACTCAGAGTAGAGTCAATCATTTTCTTGAGCTCAGAGGTGAATTGTGTGTTGTATTGTAGTTGTATTTGATATGATATTCATATTGACTCTGGTCTGAGAGGTTGTGATGTGAGATGGCTGCACTTTATAACGCACATGGTTTGTGCACTCTCCACTGTTTATTTTCTGGTCCCACGATGACAGGGCCAAAAGACAGCAGCTCTCTGAGGAACAGATTATTCTGGAGTATATTACATTTGTAAATATGATAGATTTTGCTCATCTACTCTTGATGTTTCTATAAATGTTCCAGTGAGAATTAAAACATGTTTATGTGTTTCCTTTGGGCCTGATATTGAAAAAAGAAAAAAAAATTCACATACAAACAAAACTGATACTGGGATGTAATAGGGGCCCACTGAGTAAGGTATTATATCTATAAGCAAAGCAGTGAGTGTAATATAGAATAAACTCAGTGCTGTATAACCTGAGGAGACACAATCCCCATGGCATATGGGAGCAGATGGGGGCGCTGAGTTTTCATGCTCTCATAGGACAGCAAGACTTATTTCAGTTGTAGTTGTACATGTGACCAGCAGGGGACGTGCTGTAACAATCCCACAGAAGCCTGTCGGTGCAGGTCGGTCGCTGTAGCGCAGGAAGGTTTTTCAACAGCAGTTATTCAGTCTCAGTGTGGTGGACTTTCGGTGTGTGGACAAAACTGAATATCGGCGGTAAGTGGGGAAAAAACGTGAGTTTTTCTGCAAGAAACATCTCAAGGTTATATGATCTGTAACATTTTCATTGAAGAGTAACCAAGGCGTTTGTACTCTCAGTTTCTGTCTGTTCGCGTTTGTTTACTTACGGGCTAACAGATAAAATATGAACATAAAAATGTATAGATTACACACATATTTGCTGAAACGGAATGTAACCCATAGTAAAAACAACTCATAACTTTAAATTGCGAGATGAGTGATGTGTGAAAGATGAACACAGGCAAAGGAAATGCGTCTCTCTTGAGTTGGAGGTTTTTGTACGGCCGATGAATGAGACTGTATCACTGTGGAACACTTTCGGCGGCGGCACCAAACTGGCAATTGGACGTAAGTAATTTTCTTTCAGATCTATCCCTATCTACATTTTTAAATATTTGAGTATTCGTTTTCAGAAAACTCATGTCGTTAATTGTTGGAACTGTGAACTTTGCTTGTGCATATGGGCTACATATGATATCAAGTTATTATTTCGGTCGGTTATTCATAAGAATAAGGGTGCACAAACCATATTCACCTACAATCATTTTCAAAATGCCGGATTTCATAAAAATGAACATAAATCTCAGACACTGAAAAAAGTTTCGGATGGTCTAATATTGAAGAGCGGAGAAATGAAAGCTCTCTCTTGAGCGAGAGGTTTTTGTACAGCGGTGTAATGAGTTTGTATCACTGTGGTGGACTTTCGGCGGCGGCACCAAACTGTCAATTGGACGTAAGTCATTTCTATTCAATAATTTCTCCGAGCGCAAGCAAGGTGTCTCTTTAATGTTCACGAATATTCGAAAAGCTGTACAAAATAATATGTACAATAATATGCTCAATTCTGAGTTCGCATAAATGATAATCAAATCGACTTTCTAAATGAAGGTTTGTTCTAGCGAGTACAGCTCTTTTCCAAAGCCTACACATATATGTTCCGCACATTATAAAAAAAAAACCCAAAATTAATTCATTCCATCCGGGTGTCGGAGGTGGTAATACTGACTCTAATTTCAGCATGTTGGGATACCGCTAAGATCTGGTAACTGCGGATGCGCGCGTAAAGGATATTATTTTGACAATTTCCCTCGATTTTCGAATGTAACATATTTCTGATTTAAACATGACCTATTGCTTGGAAGGATTTACAGTTAACTGCACTTAATGTCTGTTTGTTTTGTGATGTGTTTTCGAAAGGTAGATGATAGTCTGCATTTTAAAAAGCGCGCCATTAACTGGAGTATTACATGTATTATTTAATTATTGTTCAAATTAACAAGTTCTTGTAAGTGTTCGCGTGTGTTACTATTTAACTGAAACTGCCAGATTTGTCCAAAAATGGGTCATTTCTAATTGTTTAATTTTTACATTAAATCCCTCCATTATACTTTCCGAAAGTATATCAGTAAAATGTATTATTGAAACAATACAGTTTAATGCAGTTTTGATACAATCGAACCAATGCTATTTGTAAGATATCAATGTCAGTTCTAATTTTATTCCTTGATAAATTATGTCGTTTAGTTTCCATGATCTCTTAAAAGTATAGTTCACTTTATACAGCTTGGATAGATACATTTTCATACTTTGAATAAAAAACTAATTTAATACGACTGCTTTAATGAAATTTTAATGAATAATATTATTGGTTAATTTGCAGTCCTTTTATAAATCAAGCAATTATATTTTACAGTGGTGTTACCTATATTTTAATATGTAAGTCATTTAATAATTGCATGATAATGAATATAATTTAATGAAACGGCTCTGGTTGTGAAAGAGGTGTAAAATGTTGCCTTGGTTAGCACTGAGGAACAGTCCCTCTTGTGCTTCACAAAGCTTTCAGTGTAAAGTACAGTCACATGTTGTGCTGATGTGTTGAGTTTGACATTCAGCTCTTACTGTGTGAACGCTCTGATTGGCTCATGCTGCTGTGTCCACTCTGTGACCTCACACCTGTGCTGTGTCTCCCAGGTGACACAGTTCCCACCCTCACAGTCCTGCCCCCCTCCAGTGTGGAGCTGAATCAGGGAAAGGCCACACTGCTGTGTCTGGCCAACAAGGGCTTCCCCTCAGACTGGAAGCTGCACTGGAAAGTGGACGGTAGCAGCTGGAGCTCGGGTGTGGCCGGGGGCGCGGGGGTCCTGGAGAAGGACGGGCTGTACAGCTGGAGCAGCTCCCTGACTCTCAGTGCGGACGAGTGGAAGAAGGCGGGGTCACTGACCTGTGAGGCCACACAGGGCTCACAGTCCGCCGTCCCTCAGACACTGAGGCCAGCCGACTGTTCTGAGTAGGCCGGGCAGAGGCCCAGCTCTCACACTCTGATTACACTGTTTTTACCCTGTTCTGTACTCTGCCTCTCTGCTTCTTACTGCCCCACTGCTGTCACACTGGCCTGTGTGTCAATCCTTCCTCCAGCACCCACATCTTACATGTGCTCTGCTTGTGTTCATCTCCAAATATACTCATGTGTGTTCTCATGTGTGCTGCTTTCTGTGATTTTGGCAAAAGCTGAGTGATTTGAATTCTTTACATAATAAAGACTCTTTGAACAAATTATTTGTTGTCCTGATTTTTATTATAAAAAGTGAAGTTTGGTGCTCTGGTAGATTTAAATTTCTGTGCAAAGTGTGCACTGGGTGTAAACCATGTGACCTTAGTCCAATTGCATCTTGTCCATGTTTTTAGTATTAAATATTAATTAAATTGTTAATCCATATAAAATTATATAATTTTTTAAATAAAGTCATAATCACTATAAATATTATTTCAGTGTTCCATTATTTCATGCTTGTCAGGCGTGACTTTTATAGGAGTCTCACACACTGCAGAAAGTAGAAGGTGGTGATCAGAGACTGTTGAGAGGTAACTGATCTGGGATCAGTGAAAGAGCAGCAGTTTCCCAGCAGAGGAGAGGAGGAGTGATGTGTGCAGTGTGCTCAGATCAGCTCTGTGCAGCAGGATGTGCGCACAGCTCACACTAACCCCCTGGGGACGGGCCAGACACCTGGCCACCGTGCTGCTCTATTCTGAGAGAGAATCAGTCCCACTGAGGGACAGCAGAAGCAGCCGGCCCCGCCCCAAATATGCAAATGTGACTTTCAGCCCAACAGCTCACAGTTTCTCAGCCCAAAATAGCCCTGACTGAGACAGCTGTGTGCAGCTGGCCTCATATGTGCACTGAAGATGAGGAGGTGGAGGCTTTAGCTCTGTAGTGACGATGAAGGGGAAAAGGGAGGTGGTTGTACCAGGGACCTGCATTTGCATGATGCTCAGATTAGAGATTTCACAGCTGAATGAACTCACACTCTCACATCTGCTCTGAAAGCAGCAAGCACTGCTTACAGCTTTGTGATTTTACTCTCTATGCATCTCTAAGTGGAAACTTCAGCATGAATTTCCCTCATCTATTGACACTGTTAGTGTAATAAATAAAATCAGGGAAATGGAATTTGTGTTGTCTTCATCTTCTATGAAACTCTCCTTACCAGCACAGAGCTCTCCTCCCCAGCACAGAGCTCCCCTCCCCAGCACAGAGCTCTCCTATCCAGCACAGAGCTCTCCTCCCCAGCACAGAGCTCCCCTCCCCAGCACAGAGCTCTCCTCCCCAGCACAGAGCTCCCCTCCCCAGCACAGAGCTCTCCTCTCCAACACAGAGCTCTCCTCCCCAGCACAGAGCTCTCCTCCCCAGCACAGAGCCGTAGCACAGGACTGGCCTTTGAAAATAGTTTTACCCCTGAATCTCAAATTCTTTTGTTATTCAACTGAATTCAAAGGCAGACCAATCTGTCATAAGGTTAACATAACTTTTGATCAATATTTTGGTATATTATAGAGTGTACAAAATGATAATTATTATGGAGATGTAACAGTGTGACACCAACTATCTATTGACTGTATACTGTATGGTTTGTGTGTGTGTGTGTGTGAGAGAGAGAGAGAGAGAGAGAGAGAGAAAGAGAGAGTGTTTATATGGTTTGTGTGTGTGCACAAGAGTATTAACTATTCATGTATTATGATTTCACACATTAAATGTGAATCACATATCTGTAACTTTCACTCTTAAGCTCTCAGTGAGAGTTTCAGGTCTATAATGGTGCAGTTCATCAGCAAACTCTTACATGTTCTGGTTTATCTACTTCCAACGCTGTGTTATATTCATGATGCTCTTGGTTTCTACTAGATTTCTCATGTTAATCCTCGCATTTCTGTGTCAGTATGAATTCTCTCTGCACATAAAATAAGTGATGTTGTGGTACAGAAGTGTGTGGTTCAGCAGTAACAGCTCTGATGTTGGTTCTGTGTGTGACACAGAGAAGCTCCACTTCAGCTCAGAGGTTTATTTACAGATCTGTAGCTCTCTATTGCCCCCTAGCGCCCTGCTGACAGTACAGCAGTAATTTGGGTCAGTGCCTCCCCCCTCAGCACCTGCAGTAGGTCCCAGCTGCAGCAGTGCAGACTCTGTGCAGTCTGACTGAGGGAGGTTTTTGTACAGGGCTGTTTCACTGTGTTAACCCGATATAGCTCTGCTGACAGTAGTAATCTCCTGCATCTTCAGCCTGGGCTCCACTGATTTTCAGTGTAAACTGAGTCCCAGATCCACTGCCACTGAATCGATCAGGAATCCCAGACTGGCGAGTTGTGGCGTAATAAATGAGAAGTTTAGGAGCCTGACCAGGTTTCTGCAGGTACCAGTGCAGGTTGGTGCTAACACTCTGACTGGTTGTGCAGCTGATAGAGACAGTGTCTCCCAGCTGAACAGACTGGGCTGCAGACTGAGTCAGAACTATTTCTGCCATTGATCCTGAAAAACAAAACAAAACATGGGAATGGATCTTAATATACAAAAATACTGCATTATCAATGCCAACAAATCAGTAATAATCTTGTAAACGAGCTACAAAAGTGTGGCAGTATTTATTAGTACAATAACATAATTGTAATAAAACACTGTATGTGTGAAATATGAATTAAAGTGTGATCAGTGTCTCTCACCCTGAATAAGGAGTCCCAGCACTGCCAGCAGTAGAGAGAGTGACATCATCATTGTGCTGCCTGTGCCAGTGTGTGTGAAAGGGCTGGACAGTCACTGATCAGTACTGGGGTCTTAAAGTGTGTGAAGCAGAGAGGCAGGACAGGTATGCAAAGCCCCTTCCTCTATACAAATCCTGTCACACACAGTTAGAGGAGCTCTGAGGTGTGAACAGCACTGTGTCTATAGAGGGCTGAGACTCTCTCTGCTGTTTTCACACAGACAGAAAGCTGAATGTTTGTGCTAACACTGCTGCTTCTGTTCTACTGTTATACATGTGTTAAGGTGAAGGGCCAGATGAAAGGTGTGATTCTTCAGTTCTTTGGGTCCTGATATTTGAACCTAATTGGGTTGCACATTTCATGTCCTACATGTAAATACAACACAATGGGATCATCTTGCTCTTACATCCCAAAATATGTTTTTTTTCAGTAAGATAACACCATTTTAGTGAAATCAACAAAAAATAAATAAAATAATACTAATAATAATAAACCTGTTGGTTTTTAAACCCCACAATGATAAAATTCGCTACAATTCAGCAAATTTGGTTTAGAGAGCTAAAGCAGGCATTACAAAGGAGAGGGCAATAAGCACTATGTACAATTAATTACAACAAATCCACAACAGCACAAACACAAATCAAACACACAAAAGGGGAGAAGAGGGCTATGGGCAGCACCAAAGAAAAGAAACAAAAATAACCAAATTGCCAGTCTAATCTGGTTTAAGGTTTCACCCAGCCATCTAACTAATGACAAAAACAATAGGTCACAACAAAAACAAAGACCTAACTAACTGCACTGGACTGGCCTACCCATGCCGAATACAGCGGATGGCACTCGCCCCAACCTAGTGTATCTAACGGGATATCCTAGGTGTAAGCAGACGGTATGGAGTGTGATACATTTACAGTATATCTCACTTGCCCTTCTTCCCAAACACGCAACAAGGTAATGAACAGAGTTTACAGGGAATACAACACAAGGGTTTAAACGAAACAACAACATGAACATAACAACGGATCTGAAAACAACAACTTGCAAATAGCAAAAGGAGAAATGGTGAACGAACATGCGAATCTCCCGAAACACGGACCAGATGGTTTAAAAACTGTCGCGGTGGGTATGGATTGGTGGGAGCGGGGAGCGGACGGAGAGTGGATAGGTTGATGAGGACGCACAATAACCAGGGGTGGACCAATGGGAGAGGAATACCGATTGTGAAATGGAAAGCGGGAGAAAAGACGAAACAACGACAGAGAGACAGAGACTATGCAAAAACAATACACGCACAACCAAGGGCTTTAACACTGCGACCACAAACCCATGGAACAATATTAAATATCATTAAATGTTTTTCCACGTATGACACAGCACATGTATCACAGTATTTTTCAGATAGCGTGTCTGTGCAGCTTCGGGTCTCCTCTGTTATAATGTAATTGTATCGTGAGCAGCAGAAGGGCTCTGTCTCCCTCCTGTGGTCAGTGTGTGTAATGGAGGAGAGCACTCTGGACTGCCCTGACGAATGAACGCTGCTTCTATTTCTTGGGAAGTTACATACAACTGCTTTACTGTCAAAACTTTTATCATTAAAATCACATTTTATGAACTAGTGCTCATTCATCTGGGCAGTTTTGAATTTTTAGATTGTTTTTAACTCATTGTCATTCATTGGCTTAGATATTCTGAAAATTTTACTCAGTGTCAGTATAGGAGTGCAGAGTTACTTCTGGAGTTGAGTGAACTCCTGAGGCTCAGTGTTTAAGAAGCTGCTACAACAGGATGAGATACAGAGTGTGACTGAGTTATTCCTGAGTCACTGAAGCTCAGTGTTGAAGCAGCTCCTACATTTATATTAGATTACAGAATGTGAGAGAGTTATAACTGAACCACTGAAGCTCAGTGTGCTGGAGCAGAACCCCTCAGTGTCCCGGGTCAGTGCCTCCCCCCTCAGCACCTGCAGTAGGTCCCAGCTGCAGCAGTGCAGTCTCTGTGCAGTCTGACTGAGGGAGGTTTTTGTACGGCTCTCTATCACTGTGTGAACACCCAGCTACTGCTGATCTTGTGTACACTCTGACAGTAGTAATCTCCTGCATCTTCAGCCTGGACTCCACTGATGGTCAGAGTGAATTCAGTCCCAGATCCACTGCCACTGAATCGATCAGGAATCCCTGAGATTCGCTGATTTGCATACTTTATCAAGAGTTTAGGAGCTTCTCCAGGTTTCTGCTGGTACCAAAACATACCTTGATCACCGTCACTATATTTATACACAGCAGGGCTGGTTCTACAGCTCAGGGTGACAGTGTCTCCTATGAGAGCAGATTTACCAGCAGGAGTCTGAGTCACAGTCACCTGTCCTGTGCATTCTGAAGAGAAGAATAACAAATAAATATTAAAATTTCCAACTGGCAAATTATAATGTCACACCATTGCCCTGGTAATTCATATCGTTAATTTCAGCCATATACTTCCTTTTGATTAAAATCAAAAATATCAAATTTGTGAATCTCACCCTGAATGCAGAAAGCGAGTGCCCAGATGAAGATGGTGATAAACATTGTTGCTGTGGGTTCTGTTGCCATGAAGGACAGCTCTCAGTCATCAAGTGTTAAACTCACAGGACTATAAACACTCCCAGAGCACTGAAGCATGTGCTGCCAATGCAAAGTGTCTTCTCTATGCAAATGGTCTTCCTGGGTACAGCAGGCACTTGTAGCCCAGCAGTGCTGTGGAGGCAGACTAGGGCTTATGGGCTGTGACACAGACAGAACAGTGTAAGTGTCCCATTGAGAAACTGCTGAGTCAGCTTGTTTCATGAACATCTCATTCATGTTTGATGAACTTGTTTCTGCTCAGAGTGTTTTAGAGCCATAACTATGTCGTGATGATGAGATTTATATGACACTAATAGTCCCCGACACTAAAAACTTAAAGCCCAAAAAAGTGACCATCTCCATCCATTGATTCTCTTTCTTGTCAAACTGACATGCATATGGGATCCATTTTGGTTCCGTATTTAAATGGTGACACAACATCATAAGACCTTTTGGTAAAATAGAACCATTATATTTAAACACTATCAAACCATTAATCATTCTACTGCACCAAATGGTGTGTTAATGATTCTGTATAAAATATGAGAGTGTATGAATATCTCTGTGATGCCATATGCTGTTTTTCTCCAGATTGTGTCGGATGTTTCTGGAATGTTCTAGATTCCTTTGCCTTCCATTAAAAATGTTGCAGAATCATCATTAATGGCTATTTTTCATTTCATTACTTATGTTTAAATCGTGCATAATATATTCCACATAACCTTAAGATATGTATACAATGATGTTTTAAGTAAATAAAGTGATGTTTATTTTTGATAAAATTATGTTTTTTTTGTCATGAAGAATTTATTAAATTTTCCTCCCAAAACAATTAGTTTCTGCAACTGCAATTCATTTTTAAAAAAGTTGTATTTTCAGCTTAAAACAGGATTAAGGTTTTATTCTGTTTTTTGATGGTAAGAACATGTAGACCTGGGTGTGCTAATCCAGTGCTGTTCAAACATTGGGTATACCACAAGGGTGCAATACCCTATTCAAGGGCAAATAACAAGAGTACTAATCCAGAGGAAATAAAGCTTAACAATGTGGATTTAAACAATTATATTTCATGTTAATTCACTCACCGTTGAAATATGTGTCTCACAGTCAGACTCAGAATCTCCATGTTAAATTAACGTGAAAGACTGTATCACTGTCAGTGTTTCCCTGTATCACAGTGATCAGTTCCTTTCTCAGCATTTCACACTGTAGTTATGATATGAGCACAGTGAAGAGCCTTCTGTTGGCAATGGGATCACTGGGATGTTTCACCTCTCATATTACTGACAGATTAAATCAAGAGCAGCTCTGAGTTTCTCTGTTTGACATTTCCTTTTCACTATTTTTAATTTAATTGTTTATTTGTCCCCATTTTCAACACCTGGTCATATTTATAGGGCCATCACATATGAGTTAAACAGCACTGGTTAGAACAGCTCAGATCAGAATTTGATACCAAACTGTAGCTTCGTCTCTGTTATTGCAGTGTTATAACACCAGGTGAGAGATGGTGTTCTGGCTCCCTCCTGTGGTCACTGTGCGTAATGTCAGCTACTGTGAAGTGAGTTGAATGAAAGTTCTCCAGATTGAGTGACTCCACAGACACACTGATGAAATGTGAATGAACTTATGTTTGTATACTTTTTATGTTTGGAAAACACTAACATTTCATACACACAAACTAATACATCCTACAGGTTTAGAAACCGAAAAAAAATATTTCTTGATGTTTGGTTTTACAGGTTGTACAGGGATTAAAATGCTGTGACATCGTATTGAATGACACAGCATGGAGTCATTATTATTGGCCTTCATTCTATGAGATTGCTGAGTGTGAAAAAAGCTATTATTGAACAACAGAAGGCCAGTGTGCTGGAGCAGAACCCCTCAGTGTCCCGGGTCAGTGCCTCCCCCCTCAGCACCTGCAGTAGGTCCCAGCTGCAGCAGTGCAGTCTCTGTGCAGTCTGACTGAGGGAGGTTTTTGTACGGCTCTCTATCACTGTGTGAAAATATTTGTGCTGCTGATGTAGTGTCGACTCTGACAGTAGTAATCTCCTGCATCTTCAGCCTGGACTCCACTGATGGTCAGAGTGAAGTCAGTCCCAGATCCACTGCCACTGAATCGATCAGGAATCCCTGAGTAACGTGATGTTGCCCAATAGATCAGGAGTTTAGGAGCTTCTCCAGGTTTCTGCTGATACCAGGCTAGGTAGTGATTACCATTATAAACAAACACAGCAGGGCTGGTTCGACAGCTCAGGGTGACAGTGTCTCCTATGAGAGCAGATTTACCAGCAGGAGTTTGAGTCACAGTCACCTGTCCTGTGGATTCTGAAAGGAGGAATAAAAAAATAAATATTTATATTATCCATTGGCACATTAGGATGTTACACCAGTGCCCGGCTTTTTTACAGTTATTTCATAAATTTACTTTGTTTTATACTTTCATTCAATTAAAATTGAAGACATCATATCTTTTTGAATATTTTCCACAAATCTCACCCTGAATGCAGAAAGCGAGTGCCCAGATGAAGATGGTGATAAAAGTCATTGTTGCTGTGGGTTCTGTTGCCATGAAGGACAGCTCTCAGTCATCAAGTGTTAAACTCACAGGACTATAAACACTCCCAGAGCACTGAAGCATGTGCTGCCAATGCAAAGTGTCTTCTCTATGCAAATGGTCTTCCTGGGTACAGCAGGCACTTGTAGCCCAGCAGTGCTGTGGACTGGAGACTGTGGGCTGTGACAGAGAGAGAGTTCAACAGCAGCACCAGGACAGCAGCAGAGGTGTCAGTTACTCTGGTTTGACACAGAGTCACAGTTCACTTCACAAATTAAGCCCAGCAGTGCTGTGGAGGCAGACTAGGGCTTATGGGCTGTGACACAGACAGAGCAGTTTAACACTGGTGTAACAGTGTCTGGACAGCAGGATCACAATCCAAACCAACATCATTCACATTTCACGATCATATTCTTTTTCTCACATGTACCCCTGTTAAACAGTGCAGTGTAAACCTTTGAGGTGGTGAAATTCCACAATTAGATATTAACACTTTGAAACCTTGGATTTTGCCTAATTTTCGTGGTGTGAGTTATTTATGTCCTATCACTGCTGCACTCACACATAATCCATACTCTGATTGTTTCCTATTACAGTGAAGGACCAGACATGGCTGGCTACTGCAGCCATTGCTGTTTTTCCACTGTACTGACAGAGGATTTTGCTGCTCTCTCCATTGTAGTCAACAAGGACAGGGTATCACCGGAGGGGTAGGGAACAAGTGTGGAGGTGTTTCTGAATTGTGGCGCCGGGAGAAGTGGAGGGAGGAGCAAGCTCCTCAGCTCCTCCCACTGTACTGCTGTCAGTCTCCTGGTTCCCTCCCTCAGCCTGGAGAGTTAACTGGAGCTGCAGCAGCAGAGGCCTCACGAACAGGCAGCCTCACCTAAGAGTGATTTCTAATCAACTCAGCTGTGAGCACTTGCCTTCAATTAGGCCTTCTATTTAAGTACACCCTGAGAGGCTGAAGGGGGACTTTGAGATGTTGTGTGGCTGTTTGACTTGGTTTTGCTGTGGGGGTTTTTTTTTTTTTTTTTTTTTTAAAGGTTTTTTTTTTGTTTTTTTTTTTTGAGTAGCTCCTCCCCCCCAGAAAAAAAAAAATAAATAAACAAATGAAAGGCCTTTGGCCACTTTCTGTTGTGTTTTACTTCCACTCTCCACCTGGCTCAGCTCAGTGGCCTCACCTGCTACTGTGCCACCACATTTATCACATTAAATGAAACCCATGAATTAGTTTCATGGCTTTTTGAAGTACATTGGTTTGTTTCCCAAGAATTATTAGCCAATAAGTTTGATTCAAGAATATGATCATTCATGCATTTTTGCATCAGTATTACATTTTCAGATGTATGAGGTTATCATCTATGAGAACTACACAGAGAAATTAAGTCCCATAAAATCTGATGTCACTTTATCAACTTTTGTTGGATTTTAAAAATTCAAGTTATAAGATATGAGTTAAGTAATATTTCATCATAAAATGATGTACTGTATTCAAAGCCCCTTCCTCTATAGACTTTTACATTTTTATTCATGTGTATTATATTTTTCTAAATAGCCCACATGAACACTTTTATTTTAAAACAGCCTTAATACCACATCCTTTTTTTTTCTTTTTCAAAATTTGCATCATAGAGTAAGACTGTTGTTGGTGCTCTTATAAAACTCTTGCTTGTTCAGCACTGAAAATTCTTAACCGTTATTTAAAACATTTTACTCTTTTAAATTTACAACATAGAATTGGACAGAATTCACATCATTCTGTTTCCCAGCAACAGTAATATGTTCAAGTAGTTTAGAATTTTCAGTATTTCAGCCTCTATGATGTCACAATATGAACGTTCTTAAAATGCAAACAGCTATCAATTAATATGTCATTTGGACTTGTCATCGATTGCAACTATATCATACCAAAATTTACCAGTCACTTAGTATAGTAGAATTGTGTTCCACCACTATTTTCTTGGACAGTTAGATCCTTCGAACTTGTAAGTAGATACCTAAGTTTTTGATTAGAGATGGTATCATTGATATGTTTTCTGTCTGAAAATAATATTCTCAGATTTATTGAAGCACACTGTTCTAACTACTATCCATAACAGAGCTGGGTGAAGGGAGTTATATCAGTGTCTGTATTTCATACCCAGTGATTATGCACATAGATCAGAGCAGATCAAGATGTTATGAATGAAAATTATAATGTACTGCTTTTATGTACATTTAACTTTAAATATATGGGCATGCTGCTCAAATGTTGACCATGGTAGATTGACAAACTGGTAATTTCTCCAAGAGTTTTAGCAGTCAGAGTAGAAAGACTCTCAGACACTTCTCACCTTACACTGCTAACATTTACCTTGAGTCTGATTTATGTAGGTCTAGCTCTGAGTTAGAGCTCTAGTTCACCCAGTCTGCTTGGCTCCACTTAATGAGCAGCCAGCCTCTGACTGTTCACCTCGTTCTCAGGCTCTTGCTGAGTCTGTTGAATTGTCTCCACACAGCAGTTCCTCTGCTTATGCCTCTGCTGGAGGAGATGATGTGGGGACAGAGGCTGAGAGTCTACCAAGGCTCTGTGCTCACGTGGCTCCTGGCCATCACCATGGAATCAAGGATGCCTCTACCTGCCAGCACACATGAGTCTCTCTCCTCTGTCTTAGGATGTCCTGATCAGCACCAGCTCCAAATAAATGCATTTGGTTACGCAGTAAGAGAGCGCCCACGCTACAGCGCTCACTATCAAATCATGCATATGATGTGAATAGTTGCAGATTACCATGAGCAAAGGGTATGTGTTATTCCATATGGTTATCTGTTTAAAGACTGTTTGTGCTGACCTCATCAAATGAGGGCCATTTGATGCTAAGATTACAACATTCTGTTGTGTGATTCAGACAAACCAATATGTATTTAATAATATCAGTCTGGGCAACATACTGATAAATAACTAGTCAGGACAGCAACGATTTTGAACTGTACTTAGAATTGATGATTTTCCACACCACAAGGGGGAGCCATCCTACTGTGATATAAGAGGGGTTATATGGTCTCTATTTGAGAAGAACCACAGAGACACCATAATAATGATTATGAAACACCTCTGTAGAACACACATCAGTCCAATGGAGGGGCCGATAGTGCCTCACTTTCACACTGTATTCAGCACAAGGGACTGAGGTGGCACCCAAGTGACCATAGTATTGTTGAGGATAATACAGTAACAGCTGTAAGGGTGAGGAAGAGTCAGCTCAGGTGTGAAGCTGTTGATGGAAACAGCACCGCTGTCCAATCCAGTTCAACACGACAGATCCTGACTAGTTCAGTCTCTCCGACAGATTTAAGCTATGTTTCTAAATTATTCCTTAATTCATGTCCATACTTTCTGTCATTGAAAATGTACAAGAAGTTTCCTCTTATGGAAACATACCCAAAAGATCACATTTGATATAATGGTATTAATTGTGATTGGGAGTAATTGTGTTAAGTTCATGTTCAAGCTTTTATTGAGAGTGAATGCAGAAAACTGCTTCATGCATGTAATCTAGTTGCAAGTTTTCTGTACTGTGTTTGACTTATTTTTAAACAAAGGTGTTTCATATAACCATAATTATTCATCCACTGGGCTTTGATTCTGTTGGATGTTCAAACATGAAAATGCTCAAACATTATATTAGGTGTGAGAGCATTTCTAAGTTATAACTGAACCACTGAAGCTCAGTGTGCTGAAGCAGAACCCCTCAGTGTCCCGGGTCAGTGCCTCCCCCCTCAGCACCTGCAGTAGGTCCCAGCTGCAGCAGTGCAGTCTCTGTGCAGTCTGACTGAGGGAGGTTTTTGTACAGGTCTGTATCACTGTGTTAACACACCATTACTGCTGATCTCATGGTAACTCTGACAGTAGTAATCTCCTGCATCTTCAGCCTGGACTCCACTGATGGTCAGAGTGAAGTCAGTCCCAGATCCACTGCCACTGAATCGATCAGGAATCCCTGAGTTACGTGATGTTGCCCAATAGATCAGGAGTTTAGGAGCTTCTCCAGGTTTCTGCTGATACCAAAACATACCTTGATCCCCATCACTATCTTCATACACAGCAGGGCTGGTTCTACAGCTCAGGGTGACAGTGTCTCCTGTGAGAGCAGATTTACCAGCAGGAGTCTGAGTCACAGTCACCTGTCCTGTGCATTCTGAACAGAAGAATAAAAATAAATAAATACTTATATTATCCGTAGTCACATGAGAATGTCACATTATTGCCAAGGCAGTTATTTTTTTCATACATTTACTTTTTATACTTCCATTCCATTAAAATTGAAGACATTATATTTTTCATGAATCTCACCCTGAATGCAGAAAGCGAGTGCCCAGATGAAGATGGTGATAAAAGTCATTGTTGCTGTGGGTTCTGTTGCCATGAAGGACAGCTCTCAGTCATCAAGTGTTAAACTCACAGGACTATAAACACTCCCAGAGCACTGAAGCATGTGCTGCCAATGCAAAGTGTCTTCTCTATGCAAATGGTCTTCCTGGGTACAGCAGGCACATGTAGCCCAGCAGTGCTGTGGAGGCAGACTAGGGCTTATGGGCTGTGACACAGACAGAGCAGTTTAACACTGGTGTAACAGTGTCTGGACAGCAGGATCACAATCCAAACCAATATCACTCACATTTTGCCATCATGTTCTTTTTCTCACATGTACCCCTGTTAAACAGCACATACACCCCTCCTCTGACTCATCTCTATAGATGCAGCATTGGCCTTTGAGCAGGTGAAATTGCATGAAGAAACCTCGGGTTTTGCCTAATGTTAATGCTATGGGTTAAGTTAGTTATAAGTTAGTTATCCTCTATCACTACTGCACTGACAAGTAATGCATATTGTGATTGATTCCCATTGTATTAAATTACCAGTCAGGCCTGGCTTCTGCAGCCATTGCTGTTTCTGCACTACAGTGAATGAGGCTTTTGCTGCTTTCCTACATAAACATGCTAAATTAACTGGATGTGATCTGAACATTATCCTGATTGGTAATAACTCAGTTTCATTTAAACTGGGTAATTCTGAGAGGGGAATAATCGAGCTCTGATCTGATGTGTTCCTGCTCAGGAGTGCCTCTCAGTGTAGGGTGAGAGCAACACACAGTAATATAAAGAGTACTATAATGCATTTCCATCACTGCAAGGTATATAATACAGTCATTTAAGGCTTTACTTGTAAATGCAATAATGAGTACTGTTTAACATATCACAGCTTCTATGTATATGTTTATTTATAACATTAAATGAAACCCATGAATAAGTCTCATAGTTTCATAGTTTTTGAAGTACATTGGATTGTTTCCCAAGAATTGTTAGCCTATACATTTTATTCAAGAACAGGGTCATTCATGCATTTTCGCATCAGTATTACATTTAAATTCATATGGTTATCATCTATGAGAACTACAAAGAGAAATGAATAATGAGTCCTGTGACACAGTGGCTGGTGTGGCCACTGAGCCGGGTGACGAGTGGAAGGAAAAACACAGAAGTTTAAACAAAAAGTGGCCGAAGGCCTTTTATTTGACCCTTTTCCCAGGGAAAACCCAACAAAACAAATGGCAATAAGTAAACTGAAAAACAGCACAACCAGGGAAAACACAATTAACACAAACCCAGTCCAAACCCAAAAGAAGTCCTCATTCAGACTCTCAGGCTATGCTTAAGTAGAAGGCCTAATTGAAGGCAAGTGCTCTCAGCTGAGTTGGTTAGAAATCACTCTCAGGTGAGGCTGTCTTTTAGTGAGGCCTCTGCTGCTGCAGCTCCAGTTAACTCTCCAGGCTGAGGGAGGGAACCAGGAGACTGACAGCAGTACAGTGGGAGGAGCCGAGGAGCTTACAGTTCTATAAAATTTGATGTTCATTTATCAAGTTTTGTAGGTTTTGTAAAAATGCAAGTTATAAGATATGAGATAAGTAATATTTCATCATAAAATGATATAATTATGCAAATAAGCAATGAAAATACATTTACATTACCTTTACATTACCAATAGACTTTTACATTTTTATTCATGTGTATTATATTTTTCTAAATAGTACATATGAACCCAACCTAATTAACACATTTTTTTTTATTTGCCTCATTTGGCCTAGAAATTAAATCATATACAAATACTGTACCATCGTAAAGACCACTGTGCTGGAATGTGCTTCAACATCAAAGAGTAAATTAGACTGTTGTTGGTGCTCTTATAAAACTCTTCTTTGTTCAGCACTGTAATCTCTTACTGTTTTTATTCTTTTAAATTTAGAACATAGAATTGGACAGAATTAACATCATTCTGTTTCCCAGCAACAGTAGTAAGTTCAAGTGGTTTAGAATTTTCAGTATTTCAGCCTCTATGATGTCACAATAGGGATGTTTTTCAAATACAAACAGCTATCAATTCATATGTCATTAGTTTGTTTGCCGAAGGCGCAAACTTCTGTTCTTCTATAGAATCTTTACTTCTTATTATTATTCCTGATTCTTCCGGACGTATCTCCTCCTACAGTTTTTAAGCTAGACATACCAAACTTGGCCACCAGAGGCGTGGATACACTGGTCAGGTTGCTTGTTTTTTTCCAAGCTATACAATTCATACTTTTTAAACTAATAAGCTTTAAAAAATAGCCTCCATTGACTTAACATTGGTAGAATGTTGAGCATGCTAATGTGGCTAACGTTACTAAGCAACAATTGTAACGGTCGCTGCTCGGCTCACAAACGGATTTAATGTGTCAGTATCTGAATTGTATGAACTACTTCACCGGTAAGAATTTGCAGTCCTAAATATTATCTACTTTTTAAACTAGACATACCAAATTTGTTTACTTGAATAATACTGGCTACGTTGCTTGTACTTATCTAAACTATAAGATTTATCCTTGTTTTAAACTATAAAGCTTTAAAAAACGATGTCCGTTGACTTAATATTTGTGTAATACTGAGCATGCTAACAAGCTAACGTTCGTGACACGAAGCGACAGTGATGACATGTAACGTTACTTTTAATTTAACTCATACCACTTCACCACTAATTGTCGTAAGTACTTCCTACTTTCCGATAATTTTAAGGTAGTTGACAAAATAACATTATCCGAAGAATACATGCTACCTACCTTGCCGGAGTTGACATTCTGAAATAACTTTCCTTTTGACACAAAGATACTGGGATAACGTTATCTCTCGCTATGATGTTATACTGCACTCATGGAATTTGTCTCGGACAATCACAATGCACGGTCGGAACTAACTGTTGTATAAAGTGCGTTGTGTGTAATATTTGTGCGGTGTAACTGTGCATCATTATCTACTTAGTGTACAGTTAGCTAGCTAATGTTATTGTTAGAATTCAGGTTAGCTAGCTAGCTGCTTTGCCTTTTTGCGAGCAAACAACTAATGCATACCTGTAGTACTGACTGCACAAGTGTAATGATAAACACTGCTGTTTATATTAATACTGCCTTGTGGCCTACAGATATTATAATGTATTGTGTACAATTATGATTTTGTAGCCAAGCAGATATAATGACACTGCAATGCTGTTCAGGTATAATGATCTTAAATTCATAATTCTTGTTTTGAACAGAAAGTTCTGCTGTTCTTTGACTGCTTCTTGTACACCTGCTGCTTCTACTTCAGTGCTTACTGTACCTCCTAGAAGTTTCAACATACTCATAATAAGAAGTAGTCTTATTGTAATATATGTTATATTATTATGTAGTAGTCTTATTATTAACTTCTCGTAGGTAACATACAGTTTTAAAAATACTCTTAAAGCCTTCAGAAAGCAAACAGTTTCTTTTGGAACTCTATATCTAGTATGAAATAAAGATCAAGTAATGAATTACTACATCATTAGGATGTAAAATTTAAACATGATAATGGTAATGTGAAAATTAGTGCGCTGAAATAATGTTTTATCATAACGGGTTGAGTATTATTTATTTAATTATTTCACAATTTATCGACTAATTATCCATTTTATTATATATTTCATAAACGTTTGTGTTTAGTTAACTATGAATAAAATGGCATTCCATAACTATGATATCACAGTGGGAAGGCAGTTCAAATGTAGAACACTGACAACTGATGCAGAATTGAACATGAAGGAAAGACAGAAATTATTATGAATGACCACGTACTTCCTAGCTGCTAGGACTGTTTTTCTTCCCTAAATTTGTGAATCAACACTGAACATTCATTTAGCTTTGAGGGACTGTGGGACAGAATGTAGTGAATCATATCTTTGAGCTTGACATCTCTGGCCTATCATTCTGAAGTCAGTTAAATCAGTGCATATTAAAAGCAGATGAATGAGGTTTGGACTGTGTTCCAAACAATAAGTGTATTCTCTACACAGAAATCCTCAAAGGTTGGAAGTTTGCTAATTAAATAATGAAATGTATTCCTTTAATATAGTTAGTTCTGTGCTATATGCATTATACTTGTAGCCCAGTTAAAACACTACATTATCCTGGGCATTGTTGTGACAGAGCTAAGGGGTACCTTCACATAAAATGGTACCTTTACACAAAAACCAAAGGGTCTTGGTTTGCCTTGTTTTTAGGTAAGTCAATAATGGTTTGCTTAGTTCCAAACAGGGTTTGTTTAGTCCAAACAAGTAAATTAAATGACTGTCAATTACATGGTGATGTTGCAGAGTATGGTGTCCGGTACAAAGAGTGTAGAGTACAGTCATTTGAGATGGCCCAAGCAAATTTATGTTTTCTCCTGTCTTATTTAAAGGAAATGACCAACACTCAATAGCCGCTCATCAAGTTAATTGATGAATTAATTAGCAGTCCAAAAATACATAGACGCGTTGGCCACTTTTTAACCATAAGCTCTCATAAGCTGGTGGAGGCATAGCAGTCGTAGCCGTGCATTTTGTTAAGAATAACCTACATTTCCTGAATCTTGAACTGTAACACTTATGCTACCCTTCAATCATCCACACAGCATGAAATAGAATTTTCTGTTGAGCATATATTTTTTTAAATCGCCTTTAAACATACCGGTATAATTGCCTATATATATCGCAGCATAATTTCGGGTTAATTGTTCTGATATCGATATTGATTTTTATATTTTGCTTCATCTTTTTACCTGTCTCTATACTTGTGTACTTTTACACCCTGTTACGCTTCACACTTATGTATCACTAGTTGGTTTCTTGATCTGTTTTACCATACGTTATCGTTACCGATTTTATTAATTATCTTTACTTGTCTATGTGAATCACTTTGGGATGCACCCTGCTCAAAAGGTAATACACAAATAATTATAGTAACTATTGTTATGGTTATGATAATTATTTAATATGATTATTAAATTGTGCAAACAAATAAGTGGCTTCACGTTAGAAACCCTTGGCAACTTTATTGAAAATAACATCACATCAATTAATAGTAGATAAAAACATCGATTTAAAATTATTTGATGGTCCTGGAAAATATAAGGATTATGGCATGGGGAATTAACATCTAGCTAACATGCATCTTCACTGTCTAACTATATTGCTGGTTAAATTGCATAACGTTGCCTAGAGAGAACTCTCTCCGTCTTTTCATTAGTTATGCAGTGGTGAGTTGAACTGGAACAGGCACTGAAACCTGCAAGGAACACACCGCGGTAATCCAGTCCTTGCGCAGGAACGCAAAGTGAGGAAGAACCGCGAGGGTCATTCCAATTCGAACAGCCACAACCCCTCCCCTCCACTGCCCTCCCTCACTCGGGAAGGGCTCCCTCGCCTGCTACATCACTCGATTGGAGGGAAGAAGTGAAGGGAGGATTTTATTTCGGATTGGAATGCTGTATAAATGAGAGTGAAAATGAAACTTAAACGCCATTTTAAAGCAGACGTGTCTTTTACTTCGTAACGGAGAAAATGTAGAGTGGATTATGAAACACTGGTACGTCGACATTTGCCGAATTACAAAGTTTTTATGAGGATGTAAAATGATTCGGCTTTCATACATGTTTTCGAATGGATGAAATATATCTCAAGTGGGAAGTTACGCACTGTGGACAAGAACAGTCTGGTTGTCACCGTGTGTGGAGGAAATAAAACGGCCAAACTGAAAGGTACCGAAAAGATACTGGGAGATGACGAAGAACTTCTGTTTTTGGTGTACTTTCTAAAAATTTACCTAGTGCTTAATTTTGGATGTTGTCTCGCCATTACGTATCAGGTTAATGTACCATAATTTATATGATTGATCCACACCAAATATTGGTTTCTGTCGGGCGAAGTTCTAGTTCGGACAGGTCTAGCCTGCCCACATATGCCAAATTATCAAATAAAATGAGGGTACGTTTGAATCCTGCCCATCAAAAATGTGACGCTTTGTTTATAATTGTTTACATAACGTGTATAGGTTTCAGTTTACTTCAAAAGATGTAGTGAATGCGACGCGTTGTTCATAATATTTCCTTAGAACGAGCAAAACTCGAGGGTGGGGCGAGGAGCTGTCTGTCACAGAGAGGGGTGGGAGTAGTCAGAGGAGCGAAGTTTTAAGATGTAGGCTAAAGCAGAACAATTTTCACTCTCTTTTGTTTCTTTTGTATTCATTCCGTGGTTTTTATATTTCTGCCACATAAAACAAACAAAAAAATCATCATCGTCAATATAACATCGTCAGCCGGGTTTCTCCTCTTTTTGTAACAGCAGCCTGAGATGAGACATGGGAACCAATTCAGAGAAAGTATACTATGCTGACTTTTATCTGCACTGTGTGTCTAATGAGCAAAGATCAGTTAGGCAGAAATATAACTTGACAGGTAAGCTAGTCAGCTAAATACCAAGAACTAAATGTCTATACCAAAACCAGCTATGTATCTTTGCTAATGTAGGCACGTAGTAGCCAATGTTATCTCGGGTTGTCGTTCAAAATAATTATAATAATAAAACATTGACATGATGTCAGTCAGATACAAGCATTCAAAATCCCTGTATGCAAGCAGCCAACTCATTTGCTCTTCTGGTGTCCAGTTACCGTTGATTTGAATGCCTGATATTTCTAGTGCGATTTCTAGTGTGGTTTTTACATGTGCTGCATATAACACAATCTAGTCATGATTCTGTCTCCTGTTTCACCGATACATTTCATGTCAGAGTGATTTCATGTAGTCATTTATCAGAATCTCTTATCCAGACTAACTTACACCATTTTATATTGGAAGGGTTTACTTTTCTTAAGGGTGCAACAGCAGAGTCCTGCCTGGGACCAGAACCCATCAGCTCTGATTTGAAAGCACAGCTCACTAACCATTGTAATCCTCTGCAGTTGATTACTTTGAGACTTGTTGATTAATGTAATGTAATCACCTGTTTTATTTGGTATGTCGTTCTTGTTACTGTACTGGCTTGTTTGTAAAATACCAAGAATTGTGTGGGCATGGTGTTGATTTCTTGGAGTTTGCTTCTTACAAGATGGTCTTTGAGATTTTTTATTAACTGAGATGATTCTGTAGTCCTGAAACAAGTCTGTGTTTCCCAGGATCCTGGTCAGGTTCTGTTTGATTTTCCTCTTGGCTGCTTGGATGATTATGATGATTTTTCTTGTTGTCTTTTTGCATGAAGGTTTTCCTGACCTGTCTGAGGAAAGATCTAGAATAATCCTTTGGTTATCAGGAGGAGTTAATGATGGTACTGGAGGCCTCTTCAAAGTGAACATCTTGTGTACAGTTCCTGGTTGACCTGAGTAACTGGGATTTGATAAGGCCTTAGGAGGTGTGCTCTAGGGGGGAAATATTTTTGTGTTATAGTGCAAGTGCATCTCTGTCCTTAAAATAAACCTTGGTGTCTAGTGTGGGTGTTTGGGGAAATGAGAGTCCTTTGTAAGTAGTTGAAACAAAAATATATATGTTGATTGTGTGTGCTGTATTTAATTGTGATGGATCTGGGGTGTGTGTTGAGGATCTGTATGGATTGTTTGAAGTTAGGGTTATTGTCAGTTTTCCATTTTGTGTTAAGTTTGATGGTTAGGGTTTGGTTAGAAGCAGCGTTATGGTTAGTGTTAGGTTTGAAGTTTGTTTTAGGGCTTGAGGCTTTTCAATTTAATAGCTTGCCAATGCTACTTATGTTAGCCTATGTTAATGCTGCTTTTAAAATTGAGGGATAGCCTGTGTGATTTTCAATGCAAGGAGGTGTGATCAAAAATGCCCACAATGAAATAATGTACACTCTGTGTTCCACCCACACACGGCTCACAAAATCAACAAAGGAATAAAATGATTGTGCCAGTCCAAAGTGGGAAATGAAAAGCAACCTTTGAACTCAAATTCCATTTTACAGAAATATATTTTTAAAGGATGTTTTACAGTAAAAATGTTAAATTTTGTGACAAAATTTCATAATGTTAAATTGCTCTTCTGAAACTGGTTTTTTGTTTGTACTGTAGTTTGGGCCTGTGTCCCTGTTTTTTAGAACTTTGTAATAGTTCATTACACTTCATTGCAGCTTCTGCACCGGACCCTTGCTATACTCCTACTTTAACCAGGACAACAAATACCTGACAGACCTCTGAACTGGTTTTATTTAAGGTACACTCACTTTTACTCATAACCATCTTCATAAACTCAAGCTTTTACTCTAATAAAGTTGTTGTGACTCTTCTTTACATGTATTTCGTTTGTGTGTATGTTTTTTTTCCCCCCATGTGGCTGTTTTGTACTTTCAATGTCTGTGTGTGTGTGTGTGTGTGTCTGTCTGTCTGTCTGTCTGTCTGTTTATTTAATGCATTGTTATTTTCTGTGTTTAAAGGTCGTTTGATCTGACTTACATCCCTCTCATGGTCGAATATTCTCTGATGTGCACCGAGCTCCTGGGTAGGGGGCGCTGTTTCTAAAATGAGTCTCTCACGGAACCGAAGGACCAGCACTGGATCCCCCAACCCTGACAGCAAGAGGTATGAGCATGAATAAGAAATTTTTTGTTAAACTGTTCTCTCTCTCTCTCTCTCTCTCTCTCACACACACACACACACACACATATACTGTTCAGATAATTTAATAATAATAATACCAAATTTAAAATTAATGTATTAAGTTAATTAAGTATGATATTCATTAGTAATGAGTGCAGTGATACTTTATGAGGATGAAGTTAACTGGAATCTCCATCTCGATCTGCTGTGAGTTTGCATTTGACTCAACCTACCATTAAAACCAGGTTTACAAATGTGAAAGTTCACCTATTTTACTTGTCTCTAAAATCTGATTTTTACTACACACAAAAATCAATTTGAAAGCTGAAAATGGAAGAAAATACTTGCCCCTCTTGCAGGGACCGAATGTGCCTTCAGTGAAATAGCAGTGAAATTTAATGGAAACTCTGTCTCCATGTGCTGTGAGTTAGAGCTGCAGTAAGAGGATGAGGTTAACTAGAAGCTCTGTCTCCATGTTTTTTTCTCAGGATCCAGGTGGAGAGAGCAGGGTCACCTGTGCCCAGCTGTATATCAATGAAGAGTGACAGGTCAATGGATCACCCTATCCACTTCAGAGGGGATTTCACAGCTGATCCAAGGTAAGTAAACAGGATATTATTTACACAACTGTTTCATTGTACCTCACTCTCACTGGACACAGTCTGGTGTAGGTGGGGCAGGGGCACAGCTGGGGGAGTTGAAGGCTGCACTGGGCCTGGCAGGGGGTCCAAGGCTCAAGCCTTAAAAAAGCTTAGTTTTACTGCATGACAAATATTCACTGAATGTGTTGTGATGTTCTAATTTTACACATACTAAACACAAAAACTTTGTTAGACTGTTGATCATGTGCACCTTTCTTCCACAGATGGTTTGATCTGAAACAAGCTGTGCATGCATTTGACTAAAGCTAACATCAAATAAAGGTTTACAGTTTTGAAACTTTACCAATTTCAGTTGACATAGAAATCAGTTTTTGACTTTGCTCAAAAATAAATTTCAAAGCTCAAAAAAGGAAGGAAAAAAAGATCGAGACAGGGGTAAATACTGGCCACTGTTGCTGAGACAGAATTGGGTGTCACAAGGAAACAGCAAAATTATAACAGAAAGTGCTTGCTTTCCATATTTAGCTCAGAGTGACGAAAGAAATTGACCATTATATCAGTGAAACAGTGAATGCGTAATAAAGCTGTATGTTAATCCATTTTGAATCTGTATCTCCATGTACTGTGAGTTAGATCTGCAGTAAGAGGATGAGGTTAACTGGAAGCTCTGTCTCCATGTGCTGTGAGTTAGAGCTGCAGTAAGAGGATGAGGTTAACTGGAAGCTCTGTCTCCATGTGCTGTGAGTTAGAGCTGCAGTAAGAGGATGAGGTTAACTGGAAGCTCTGTCTCTATGTGCTGTGAGTTAGAGCTACAGTAAGAGGATGAGGTTAACTGGAAGCTCTGTCTCCATGTGCTGTGAGTTATAGCTGAGTAAGAGGATGAGGTTAACTGGACGCTCTGTCTCCATGTGCTGTGAGTTAGAGCTGCAGTAAGAGGATGGGGTTAACTGGAAGCTCTGTCTCCATGTGCTGTGAGTTAGAGCTGCAGTAAGAGGATGAGGTTAACTGGACGCTCTGTCTCCATGTGCTGTGAGTTAGAGCTACAGTAAGAGGATGAGGTTAACTGGACACTCTGTCTCCATGTTTTGTTCACAGGGTCCAGGTGGAGAGAGCAGGATCACCTGTACCCAGCTGTATATCAATGAAGAGTGACAGGTCAATGGATCACCCTATCCACTTCAGAGGGGAATGCACTGCTGATCCAAGGTAAGTAAACAGGATATTATTTACACTACTGTTTCATTGTACCGCACTCTCACTGGACACAGTCTGGTGTAGGTGGGGCAGGGGCACAGCTGGGGGGGTTGAAAGCTGCACTGGGCCTGGCAGGGGGTCCAAGGCTCAAGCCTTAAAAAAGCTTAGTTTTACTGCATGACAAACATTCACTGAATGTGTCATCAAGTTCTAAATTGTGCACATATTAAAAGATTGAAAACTTTGTAAGACTGTTGATCATGTGCACAATTCTTCCACAAATGTTTTGATCTGAAGTCTTGCATGCATTTGACGTAAGCAAAGGATGTAGTAAAGGTTTTTCATTTAGAAAGTTAAAACCAGGTTTTTACTTTATCAATCAAATTGTTCATTCATAATAAACTGCAAGTGAATCCAGTTTGAATCTGTGTCTCCGTGTGTGTCAGATTTTTACGAGACAGGTCTAATTATTTAGCTTATCTGAAACATTTAAAAGATGGAAAACTTTGTTAGACTGTTGACCATGTGAACCATTCTTCCACAAATGTTTTGATTTGAAACAAGTTGTAATTTGAAACAAGTTAATTATTTAGCTTATCTGAAACATTTTATGAATTTTAATTTTTTTGATTCCTCACAAACCTCTTTGCAGGGTCCAGCAATCAGCGGAGTCCAGCTGTCTGGAACAGAAGAATCCAGAGAGGAGAGAGCAGTGTATGGATGTAAACCCCACAAAAAAGGTGTGATATCTCTTTATCTATGTATTAATCATCATGGGGTTTGGCTTAGAGAATACTCTTTATTTCACCTCTCTTTTCATGCTCATAACTATTAGAATGACTAACCTCTCACTCTGATGTGGTGTAATTGCACACATTCAAAGGAAGTGCTCTGCTACAAAAACACATGTAATTCAAATGAATCACAATCTGATACTGATTATGGGGCTTTCATAAGCCACACAGAGTAAAGACACATGCTTGTTATGGGACTCAAACTCCCAGCAGCACTGTTACTTGCTATAGCAGGAAGTCCACTCTGGTAATGTAACAGCTGTTATGGGACTCAAACACCCAGCAGCATTGTTAATGGCTATGGCCTAGATGACTACTTAGAGATGGCAAAACACTGTCACAGACAAGACACACCTACTACACTCTCTACTCACGCAGGGTTTAGAGTACTGGGGACACACACACAGGGTGTAGGGTGCAGGGAACACACTCACAGGGTGTAGGTTGCAGGGAACACACTCACAGGGTGTAGGTTACAGGGAACACACTCACAGGGTGTAGGGAGCAGGGAACACGCTCACAGGGTATAGAGTGCAGAGAACACACTCACAGGGTGTAGGTTCCAGGGAACACTCTTCTCGTTTGGAGCACAACACAAGAATAAACACATAGCTGGAATGTGATTTCAGCCAATCATCCAGGACCAGATTCATCCCTTTTATCATAAGCATTTTAAATGTTACTTCAGCCTTTTCTGAGGCATAAAAATTCCTGGGACTGAAAAATGTCGAGCATTTGGGAACCCGAGAATCTGCAGCGGACATGGAGAGCACAGTTTGTCTTGCATAATGATATGCAGCAGTCTATTTATCCAGATTCACAAAACAATTCAATTACGCTCAGGGAAAGCATGATTAATCTGAACTACTGCCTCTACAAAGTCATAAATCAAAAGCAAAAGCTGAACTTCAAAGAACTGGAGTGAATTAACGCACATCTCTTTATGTGCTTATTTCATTCACCCTGAGACAGCACACCTCTTCATGTGTTTATTTCAGTCTCTCTGATACAGCACACCTCTTCATGTGTTTATTTCAGCCTCTCTGATACAGCACACCTCTTCATGTGTTTATTTCAGTCTCTCTGATACAGCACACCTCTTCATGTGTTTATTTCAGTCTCTCTGATACAGCACACCTCTTCATGTGTTTATTTCAGTCTCTCCAGCACGCTCTGATGAAGTTAAAGAAGGTGGAGTTAAAACAGTTTCACAGCCATCTGAGTCAGTATTACCCAGCATGCTCTGTGAGACAACAGGAGGACCTTGAGGCCCTGCATGTAGTTGAGAAGATGCTGGAGACCTGTGGCAATGAGAGATCTCTGAAGATCACACTCCACATCCTGAGGAAAATGAAGCAGAAGGATCTCACTGACTCACTGGAGAGAGATGAGCAGAAGAGTAAGACACTATTTTGTGTAAATCAGTCATTAATATATCAGTATTAGAAACTGCAAACAAGCCACTACAGAGTGAATGTGTTTGTGCTGTGACTATTCCTTAGTAAACCTGGCCCTGAGAGAGATGTGCAACACACAGGCCCCTTATGTAAGGATATAAATGTTGGAAAAGCTCATTAATGCAGATTTAAAAAGCTGTGGCAGAATCAGTTTAGCAGTTTAATGTCTGGAAGAGAAGCAGACAGAGCAAAGTACTGATTTAAAGCTGATCATGCACTGACCAATCAGGATGTTTTCCACATTCCCTTTAAATGAGTGGATGCATCACACATCCTTATTTTTCCATGTTTTTTAGTGCAGGTTTTCTGCCTCTACTTTTCTGTATCTCTTATTCCCTTAGTGTGGTGTCAAATGAGCTCCACAGGCAGGTGCAGTTCTTCATAAAGTGGCTGTAGTGCTCATTTAACACCAGAATAATGGATATGTTAAAATAATAGTAAGAGAACACATGCCAGATAACACAGAAAAATATGACCATGCTAAACAGACCGTATTTTAGTGTTCTGTTCCAACATCTGAAAAGCATTTTCAGCATTTCAGCATCACAAGAATAATACATCATTCCACCAAGAAGCCACCAAATGAAACCCAATTTATGATATTATTACTGTTAATAAGATAATAGAATTGTGTGATCTTAACATGTATAGAAAAAGTTCTGAAATTTCATCTAAACTGAGTGGCCCTCTGCACCAGGTTGTGAAGCTGCCTGTACAGTTTAGAGCAGATATACCTGATTATTTATACTGCTATAATGGGTTTTTATATATATATATATATATATATATATATATATATATATATATATATATATATATATATATATATATATATGGATCCAGTATTATCTGTCTGTACATGTTCACTTAATCTCATAGATTCACTTAATCTCTTAATCTCCTTTCACGTTGGTAAGACCTTACGCTCTATAGTTCCCCTACTCTGGTGTGTCTTCATGAACAAGACAGGATCTATTTCTGTTCACCATTTGTGCAGATTGTTGGAGTGCTGTGTAACACACTGTGTGACAGACTTGTGTAAAGTATTGTGTCAAGGGGAAAAGTTTATAACAGTTTTTTCAACTGATAATTTTTTTTTTAATATAAGTAAATTGTCTGTCATATTTCCTCTTCTCAGAAAAACTCAAAAGAGCCCAACAGACACTGAAATCTGATCTGAAGAAGAAGTTTGAATGTATATTTGAAGGTTTGGTACAGCAGGGCCACCAAACCCTCCTCAATGAGATCTATACAGAGCTCTACATCACAGAGGGAGGAGGTGGGGGGGTCAATAATGAACATGAGGTCAGACAGATTGAGGCAGCATCCAAGAGACAAACCACACAGGAGACTGCAATCCTTTGCAATGACATCTTTCAACCTTTACCTGGACAGGAGAAACACATCAGAACTGTGCTTACAAAGGGCATCGCTGGCATTGGGAAAACTGTCTCTGTGCAGAAGTTCATTCTGGACTGGGCAGAAGGAAAAGCCAATCAGGACATTAATTTAATCTTCACTCTTCCTTTCCGAGATCTGAACTTGAAGAAGGAGAGAGAATTCAGTCTGATACAACTCCTCCAGCACTACTTTCCACAGCTGAAAGAGATTGAAAGTGTTGCACATGATGAAGTCAAAGTTGTGTTCATCTTTGATGGTCTGGATGAGTGTCGACTTCCTCTAGATTTCCAGAACAATGAGATCTGCTGTGATGTAACAGAGTCAGCATCAGTGGATGTGCTGCTGACCAACCTCATTAAGGGGAATCTGCTTCCCTCTGCTCTCCTCTGGATCACCTCCCGACCAGCAGCAGCCAATCAGATCCCTCCTGATTGTGTCCACCAGGTGACAGAGATACGAGGGTTCAATGACCCACAGAAGGAGGAGTACTTCAGGAAGAGAATCAGAGATCAGAACCTGGCCAGCAGAATTATCTCACACATAAAGTCATCCAGGAGTCTCTACATCATGTGTCACATTCCAGTCTTCTGCTGGATTTCTGCTACGGTTCTGGAGACATTGTTGAGTAAAGCAGACAGTGGAGAACTGCCCAGAACTCTGACTGAAATGTACACACACTTCCTGCTCATTCAGACCAATGTGAAGAATCAGAAGTATCATGGCACCAATGAGACAAACCCAAAGAAGATCTCAGCATCAGATGCAGAAATGATCCTGAAACTGGGGAAGCTGGCTTTTCTACAGCTGCAAAAGGGCAATCTGATATTCTATGAAGAGGACCTGAGAGAGAGTGGCATTGATGTCAGTGAAGCTTCAGTGTACTCTGGGGTGTGCACAGAAATCTTTAAAGAGGAGTCTTGGTTGCATCAGGAGAAAGTCTACTGCTTTGTGCATCTGAGCATTCAGGAGTTTCTGGCTGCCTTGTTCGTGTTTCATTCATGTTTAAATGAGAACAGAAATGCACTCAAAAAACCTGAGGGTGACAGAATGCAGCTGTCTGAATTACACAGGCCAGAAGGGTCAAGACCTAAAACTGACAGAATGCAGCTGTCTGATTTACACAGGAGTGCAGTGGATCAGGCCTTACAGAGTAAGAATGGACACCTGGACCTTTTCCTCCGATTCCTCCTGGGCCTCTCACTGGACTCCACTCAGACTCTCTTAGGAGACGTACTGAAGCAGAGAGGAAGTAGATCAGAGAGCATTAAAGAAACAGTCCTGTACATTAAGCGGAAGATCAGTGAAGAGTCTTCAGCAGAAAGGACCATCAATCTGTTCCACTGTCTGAATGAACTGAATGACAGCTCTCTCGTGGAGGAAATCCAGACTTCCCTGAGATCAGGAAGACTTTCTGATAAAGAGCTGGAACCACACCAATGCTCAGCTCTGGCCTTTGTGTTACTGATGTCAGAGGAGGTCCTGGATGAGTTTGACTTGAAGACGTACAACACATCAGCAGCAGGTTATCAGAGACTGGTACCAGTAGTGAAGGACTGCAGGAAGGCCAAGTGAGTACTGTTACATCATTCATAATGCAGACGATTGACACTGATATTTCCATAAACAGTTTATAATTGTGTGAGAATGAAGTGCATGAACGTAGCTCACCTATATCATGACCAGAAGCCTGTATCTACCTTCAAAAATGAATAATATTTCAGAAGATAATATTTCTGTTCTATTTTCATATACCCCTTGGTGTGTGTAGAAAACAAAAACCAATGGTAAAATACTGTAATCTGAATGTGATATTATATTTGAACTCATGGCCATGTAGGATGCAGACAATAAATCTACAAATTATAATTCATTCAATAGCATTTTTATACTTCCATCTTAAGTGTCAAACCTCACTGCACTTTAGGTCTTCCTCATCTCCACAGCATCCTCTCTGAATTTGGAATTTGTGCTGTAGGTATAGAGGTGGGAGGGGGGGGGGGGGTGACGGGGGGTTGCGAGCTCACTGCATTTCCTGCACAGCTTGGGCATGCTGTGATAGCACACCCCATCCCTGTTGTTCCCCAGTGTGCTGGTGCTGGGGATGTGGCTCACTCTGCCTACTGCAGAGGGGTGGGGTTTGACCTGGCCCAGCCATTTCCTGGCCCCTGTACAAACTCTGCCCTCATCTAGGACCCTCCTGGTGTCACATTTGAACTAAACAAACCATGTTACAGCACTGAGGTCCTATACGGCTTCCTCACAGCTTATGACCAGTTTGTTCTCCATCTCAGACAGGGGCTCAGTGGTGAAATTACTGAGGGACTCTTATCCTTCCCCTCTCTATAGAGGTTCCAGAACCTCTCCAGGGCATTAGCATTTTAAAACTAACCTCAAAGATGTAAGTAGGGCCTGGAACCTTCACCTCCAAACAGGTCATGCTGGGCATTTTGGTCTCTGTCTGTGGAGGATGGGTGGGGTGTTGTGCCATCCTTATTGTTCGGTCCACTGGCTCTGTCATGCCAAATTTGATCCGCCTGGGACATTTGATCCGGCCTGACGCAACAATGTGTTCTGAACAACTGATATAGCGTCTCCATTGTAAAATAAAAAACTAAAAGGGAAATACATGTTTTACAAAGGGGCATGCTTTGTAAGTGTTAGTGATTAAAGTCTTTGGTGAATTTATAGTGGCAAGCAAACTATGATGGTAAAACCTTAAGATTCAACCTGGTGGGCGTACAAATTCATGAGTCAAATTACTGGTCCTTCCTGTATGCTGGCCAGGGTGCATATTTACTTACACAAACATAAACAGTAAATGCTGCGATCTGACCAGCTTTCCTGTGGTTATCTTTGTTATGGAAGCTAAATAGTCCAATAATACAGTGAAAAGAATCATTCTGCCCATGGAAAATACATCATGATCCAGCGGTGTTCGCTAGCTAGCATTTTTAATAGCTGTACGTTTCTCTGAAACAAACATTATTTCTGTCTGCCTTTCCAGTGGGTTTTTCAATGTTTTTTATCTTGATATTGAAAGATGGATACCATTTTCCATCATTATCAGCTAGTGGTTATCTTCACATGTGTATTTAAGGTATCGGTATGTGCTGTAGGTTTGATCTTTGAAAAATTAAACTAGCTAGCAATAATAATTAAGTATGAGACATTAGCTTCAGTGTCGTTACCATCATCTTTAATACATCCTCATTTTTTGTAAAAATCTCAAAACTGCACTAAAATGATTTAACTCTGCTCTCTTCGTGAGGTAGCGCAAATCCCTCTAAGATATGGTCTTGCAAAACTGCCAGCGATTTAATTTCCTAACTTTCTAAACGTTAGATCGTCCCTGCATTGTTATAGCACCGGACGCTATGTCCGCTCTTCAGAACCCATTGTTGTGTCAGGCCGGATCAACTTTCCTGGACGGATCAAATTTTGCATGATAGCTCCTCTGTAGTCCGCTGGATGTCCAGTGCTCCTTGCGGCGCTTTCGGCGATAGTTGTCGAGTTGGACTTGGCCCAGCCATTTCCTGGCCCCTGTACAAACTCTGCCCTCTTCTAGGACACTCCTGTTGTCACATTTGAACTAAACAAACCATGTTACAGCACTGAGGTCCTATACGGCTTCCTTATAGTGCTGCACAGTGACCAGTTTGTTCTCCATCTCAGACAGGGGCTCAGTGGTGAAATTACTGAGGGACTCTTATCCTTCCCCTCTCTATAGAGGTTCCAGAACCTCTCCAGGGCATTAGCTTTTTAAAACTAACCTCAAAGATGTCAGTGGGGCCTGGAACCTTCACCTCCAAACAGGTCATGCTGGGCATTTTGGTCTCTGTCTGTGGAGGATGGGGTGGGGTGTTGTGCCATCCTTATTGTTCTGTCCACTGTCTCTGTCATGCCAAATTAGTTCCGGCCTGACGCAACAATGGGTTCTGAGCAGCTGATATAGCGTCTCTATTGAAAAACTGAAAAGTTAAAGTCAAATACATATTTTACAAAGGGGTATGCTTTGAAAGTATTGGTGATTAAAGTCTTTGGTGAATTTATAGTGGCAAGCAAACGATGGTGGTGAACCTTAAGATTCAACCTGGTGGGCGTACAAATTCATGAGTCAAATTCCTGGTCACTCCTGAATGCTGGCCAGGGTGCATATTTACTTACACAAAAATAAACAGTAAATGCAGCGATCTGACCAACTTTCCTGTGGTCATCTTTTTTACGAAAGCCAAATCGCCCAGTATTACAGTGAAAAGAATCATTCTGTCCATTGAAAAAAAATTGTGATCCAGTAGTTTTCGCTAGCTAGCATTTTAACATTATTTCTGTCTGCATTTGGGATTTTTAATGTTTTTTCAACTTTTTAACTTTTCAGACAGCTTCAGTGTAGTTACCATCATCTTCAATACATCCTCATTAATTGTAAAAATCTCAAAACTGCACTAAAATGATTTAACTCTCTCTTCATGAGGTAGCGTAAATCCCTCTGAGGTATGGTCTTGCAAAATTGAGAGCGAATTAATTTCCTATCTGCTAACTTTCTACACATTAGATCGTCCCTGCATTGTAATAGCAGTGGACGCAATGTTCGATGTTCAGAACCCATTGTTGCATCAGGCTGGATCAAATTTCCTAGACGGATCAAATTTCGCATGAAAGCTCCTCTGTTGTCCGCTGGTTGTCTGGTAGTCCTTGCAGCTCTTTCAGCGATGATTGTGGAGTTGGACTTGGCGGTGATGCCATCTTCCTCCCCTGGTCCTCATGAGATGAACAGTGTTGATATCTGCAGGAGACTCAAGAACAATCCAAGCACAGCTTGCAAAACCAAAATTACAAGATTATTACATCTTTCACCACTTGGAGGAAAAGTTTGTTGGAGCTCTCAGTCCAGCAGGCTCCACTGGTACATTGTAGGCAATCACTCCAGTAATAGTGGAGTGGAAAAAAGACTTGGCTACAGAATGAAACATTGATTTGACTGCATGCCGAATTTAAATATGATTATCAAACTTACTTTACTGCTGTCTCATATGACCGTCTATGATTGAGTTTACTTTGTAAAGGTACCAGAGTCAGACATGACGGCGCCATTTTGAGTATGTTGAATATTCTGTTCTGTTTTACACCAAATTGGTGACTTTGACAGATGAAACTTTAATTTGGATGCCATTAGTGGCTTGTGAAATTGAGCGACACAAACTGCGCACAGCCATAAGCTAGCGGTACCTCTACAACGCAGCGCTTCATTATTATATCCTCACAGTAGTTTTGGCGTGAATGTGTCGCAGCCTGTTCTCTGTGGAGGGATGACAGCGCTCTCTAGTGGACTCATTTAGTAACTGCAGCAGAGCTTAGAGAGGAGCCAAAGCATTAGATACAGCAGAACTGTTCTGAATAACGGCATCAATGGATCCAGCTTTGTGTGTTATTTCATTTCTGGATTTATGCAAACGGTTAATGTTACGGCTGTGTTGGTTTTTTTGCAAAACTGAGCATTATTGTTCGAGAGGTTCATTATTTACAAAGATGAGTAAACACAAAAGATGGGAAAAAGATGCATAGCCAAAATATTTACTTGCTTCTAACCCTAATCAAAAAAGTTTGATGATTCAGACCTTTTGTAAAATTATATTTCAAATGATAGAGGTTTACACAGAATTTACTGGCACTCGGCATACGGTTGTATATTTGTGAATCGGGTAATTCAGTGGTACAGTGCCACGGAATGAATTTATGGTAGATATATGACATTGACAGTGAGAGTTTAATCATACTTCAAAATGTGGGTATTTATACAGACTATACTGAAGTATCAAAGGCTTTCCAGGTACTGGGAAAAATCACTCAATTCCAAAGAATTACTGAGCACTTTCCATCCAGCATATTATGAGAGTTTGAGGATAAGGAGACTGTGATACCTTTGGATGCTGAGCACATTGACCCAGAACCTGGTAAATGCTGGACTGTGATGCCAGTGCAGGAGCAGGAGATGTCAGGGCCAGTTGAAAGTGGCAAAGTGAACATAGAATTTAGAAATATTTTGGTTTCACACCAGTTTATCATTATCATTCATACAACTAGTAACACAACTAAACTTGTTTCCTGAATCAGACTGATAATTGTGATTAAAAATTGGAATCACAATATTTAGCAAAATAATAGGGATTATAATTTTAACCATAATCATTCATTTCTGAATTTTTGGCCAGTAAATTCAACAGAAGCAACTGTGAATGTTCTGAAATGCAGACCTGATTGTAAATAAGCTCTGAAACTGACTGATGCCTGAAAACAGGGAAAGGAGACTGTAGTTGCCGAGAATATTGATTGCTTTTTGGTTCTGTAATTTTGTCTTACATTTTTTCAGAGAATGGCAGATAAGTACCACAGAATAAATATTTTTGTTTCTTATCTGAGCACCTTAATTGTGCTTAACATCAAAAAATGATTTTAGTTTCCTGCTGATGGCTCAATGATGTCAGTCCAACTCACTATTCACTCTAAAGGCTGGAATTTGCTTTAATGCTGAAATACAGAATAAAAGGATCTGGTAACTCCATCCTTAGCCCCACTGTCCACACTTGGCTCAGGGGCATGAGTAGGACCATGAGTGAGGCTTAAAGCCCAGAGTTAGCCTGAAAAAGACTGTGGAAAAGGTAGCTGGGCCATTAGCCCCAGATTCTGACAGAACTGAACAAAGGAAAAGGGGCTATTTGGGTCAGAAGCACAGCTGTAGAAGTGTCAGACTTGAGCAGGACATCTTATTCTCAGGTGTAAAGTGCTGCAGTTGGAGAGTGTAGCACAGACATCTTCCTCAGAGCATTGTAGATCTTACAATCCTCATTATCACTCTTTATCAGTGAGCACTATCAATACTACATTTAAAATTTTAAGTGTTAAATATTAACACATCATCTCTTTCTTTCAGACTCGGCAGCTGTGGTCTTACAGAGGAGTCCTGTGAAATTGTGGCCTCAGCTCTCCAGTCATCAAACTCACCTGTGAGAGAGCTGGACCTCAGCTACAATAACCTGGGAGATTCAGGAGTGAAGCTGCTCTGTGCTGGACTGAAGAGTCCAAACTGCAAACTACAGACACTGGGGTGAGTAGTGCTGTGTACTTTGTGACTTTTAGTAAATAGTAAGTGATTATGGCTGCATAGAGAGAAACGTTAAACAGCTCCTTCTCTCAATCAAATTTCTCCTCTCTCCAACCTTCCTTCCTTTGTCCACATTGGTCCCATCCCTCTCTTCTTACTCCTCTATCACAGCAAAGTAAAGCAGAATTGGGTAATTCAGTGGTACAGTGCCACAGAATGAATTTATGCTGGATATATGACATTGACAGTGAGAGTTTAATCATACTTCAAAATGTGGGTATTTATACAGACTATACTGAAGTATCAAAGACTTTCCAGGTACTGGGAAAAATCACTCAATTCCAAAGAATTACTGAGCACTTTCCATCCAGCATATTATGAGAGTTTGAGGATAAGGAGACTGTGATACCTTTGGATACTGAGCACATTGACCCAGAACCTGGTAAATGCTGGACTGTGATGCCAGTACAGGAGCAGGAGACGTCAGGGCCAGTTGAAAGTGGCAAAGTGATCACAGAATTTAGAAATACTTCGGTTTCACACCAGTTTATCATTATCATTCATACAACTAGTAACACAACTAAATACTAAAATAAGGACCACAATAAAATTGAAAATGAGCTTTTCTAGCTGTTGCAACTTTGAGAAATAAATAATGCTCCGATTTACAAGAGCCAAAGGAAAAATGTGAGCATGTTTTAAGATGCATAAAGTGCAATAAAATAATTTTGTTTCCTGAATCAGACTGATAATTGTGATTAAAAATTGGAATCACAATATTTAGCAAAATAATACAGATTATAATTTTAGCCATAATCATTCATTTCTGAATTTCAGGCCAGTAAATTGAATAGAAGCAACTGTGAATGTTCTGAAATGCAGACCTGATTATAAACAAGCACTGAAACTGACTGATGCCTGAAAACAGGGAAAGCAGACTGTAGTAGCCCCGAATATTGATTGCTTTTTGGTTCTGTAATTTTGTCTTTAGTTTTTTCAGAGAATGGCAGATAAGTACCAGAGAATAAATATTTTTGTTTCTTATCTGAGCACGTAAATTGTTTGTAGTTAAACATCAAAAAAAAATTTTAGTTTCCTGCTGATGGCTCAGTGATGTGCACTGTTTTGACACTGGTGTTCCTACGTTGGGGTTTGTTGGTAAAATTTGTTAAACCAATAACTATCAAAAAGTTTGGTCACAGGTCATTGAGAAATGATCACCATCAGAACAGACACACTGCACTGCTGATCAGATGTGAACTAAAACCCCCCTTGCCTTCCTGTGACTACTCCTGTGAACCTTTATCTGTGTGATAATTTCTGCTTTTACTGTCATGGGATGGAAATACAAACTTCTCACAACTTCTCAGGTTAACCCACTATTCACTCTGAAGGCTGGAATTTGCTTTAATAATGAAATACAGAATAAAAGGATCTGATAACTCCATCCTTAGTCCTGCTGTCCACACTTGGCTCAGAGGCATGAGTAGGGCCATGAGTGAGGCTTAAAGCCCGGAGTTAGCCTGAAAAAGACTGTGGAAAAGGTAGCTGGGCCATTAGCCCCAAATTCTGACAGAACTGAATAGAGGAAAAGGGGCTATTTGGGTCAGAAGCACAGCTGTAGAACTGTCAGACTTGAGCAGGACATCTTATTCTCAGGTGTAAAGTGCTGCAGTTGGAGAGTGTAGCACAGACATCTTCCTCAGAGCATTGTAGATCTTACAATCCTCATTATCACTCTTTATCAGTGAGCACTATCAATACTACATTTAAAATATGAAGTGTTAAATATTAACACATCACCTCTTTCTTTCAGACTCAGCAGCTGTGGTCTTACAGAGGAGTCCTGTGAAATTGTGGCCTCAGCTCTCCAGTCATCAAACTCACCCATGAGAGAGCTGGACCTCAGCAACAATAACCTGGGAGATTCAGGAGTGAAGCTGCTCTGTGCTGGACTGAAGAGTCCAAACTGTAAACTACAGACACTGGGGTGAGTAGTGCTGTGGACTTTTTGACATTTAGTAAATAGTGATTATGGCTTGAAACAGAGAAATGTTAAACAGCTCCTTCTCTCAATTTCCTCCCCTCTCACCAGCCTTCCTTCCTTTGTTCACATTGATCCCATCCCTCTCTCCGTACTCCTCTATCACAGTGAAGTAAAGCAGGATAAAACCCCATGAGTCTTTGGGTTGCCAGTTGTGTGGTTCCTGTTGAGACAGCAAAATGCATTTTATGGTTATTTACCCTGCTCCCTTTTTTTATGGTCCCTTGACAAATGGACTCCACCCCTTTGTAAATACCCCTGAATCAGTGACCAAAGAGACAACAGGCTTTTCAGGCATGGCAAGGAGCAGAGCTTTACTCAGAAACTAAAACGAAACACTTATGACAGCCAAAATGGATGTACATTTGGGGTTACCAGTTAAAAGCGGAATTGGGCGTGGTACGTAAAACTGTCTGGAGCAGGGGGTGGGCATGACTGTTTTAGGGGAGGGGGGTGTTGTGTATGAGGGGGTTGTAGGGCCTTGTGAATCCGTGGGTATTCTGGGCTCTGCTTGTTTCATGTCCAGGTCTTGAGGAGGGGCATTCTGTTGTGTTTCCTCTCTGGTCCTGGCTAACTCCCTGTGTAGCTGCTTGTTTTCCTCCTTCAGTGAGCTCACCTCCTCCTGCAGCTGTCTCAGTGCAGCCGTGTGCTCCTGTCTGAGCTGGTGGAGCTCTTTCAGCTGCTCTGTCTGGCCTTGCTCTGTAGCGCTGGTCCTGCTGCTCTCCCTGAATTGCGTAAACTCCAGCTCCATCAGGGACAGGCTCTCTCTCAGCTGCAGCAGGCCGTGTGTGGGTCTGGGGGAGCAGGAGGGCTGGGGGGAGTCAGTCCTCTGCTGGCTGGACCTGTGTCTGGGGTGCTGGGGACCAACAGGCTTGGAAGATCATATGTTATTGTTTTATCTGGAGGAGCTGTGATTCTAACCTTTTCTTTTAATTTGGGGAATCTTTTTTCCAGATCAAAAAGAATTTCTTCATTCCCTTGTTTTAGGACAGTACCATTGTGATAAATGTTAATGGTAAGCAGATAACAGTCTGAGTCCTCCTCTTCACCTGTATTCAGCTGTCGGCCTTTTGAAATCCCATTCTTTTTTTATGTTTTTGAATTCCTCATATATTGTGGTCTGCCAGGTTTCTGTCTTTGTAGTGTAGAAAATTAAATTAAATTAGTAATTATTTGTTTGCCTCCTGTTTTCGCATAGTCAAGAATTGGTGTCTCTGGACAGTCTTCTTTTTGTTTTCGTATAATTTTGTGGCTTTAGCACTTCTGGTACTATCTGGGTTGATAATCTTTAAGGAGTTCTGCCCTGCCTGCTGGAGAACTCTCTGTTCGCCCTGGCCTAAATTGTTACTTGTAGCCATTTTTTTACTTGCCTGTGCTGAGCTGGCCTGTCAGTCAAGCTGCTTTCCAACTGTTAATTTTAAGTGTCACTTTTTACAGTTGGGACACACAGCTAGGTGGCTAATGGTAATGCTAAACACTTTAATTCAGTGATGTAATGTAGTTTTTTCCCCTTCGGTTTCTTTTGTCCTCTGTCTATCTTCCTTTTTTATAAAAGTGGTTTGCCTTTATTATTTTATTCCTTTAAATGTTTAAAGGCTGACATTTCTTTATACTTACATTGCTTTATACTTCATTATGTTATAAATTTACTTTCAACTCATTGACTCAGTCAGCATATTTTTCTGTGTTGGACTGAGAGTAGTTACAGTGTGAGAGTGTGTGAGTTTTCCTGTGTGTGTTCTGCACATGAGGATAAACTTATGAGTAAGAGCTGGGACAGTAAGAGAGGGAACAATGGGTTCTTCCTAGTTCTATAACTTTCATTGCCCATTGCATGTTTCTGGGGTTACAGAATTGGCTTCCTGTAACTGAGGATGCCAGGCTGGGGCGGTGCTATAAACATCACTGGTGTTTCCTGTGGAGTGTGTGGAAATGTAGTTCCATTGTCCCTACACCCCCCTTTGGTCTCAGGATGCGGCTTAAGCCAGTATTCCTTTAGAGCGCAAAAGTCATTCAACATTCCACAGGTCCTCAAGTTCATTTGACTGGTTATGACAGTTTGGCAAATCTGGGCAGTTCATACACAGCTGTAGACATCTGGGCAGTTATGTGTAAAATTTAACCAATCATGAATAACATATCAAAAGAGAACACTACTAACAGTCAAGGACTGACTATTAAGGTACACGCATGTCTACTGACAAACTCAATCAATAAGACATAATGGAAAATAAGAAAACAGCAGCACCAGAGAGGTTTATGCTTAAAGTGATCAGGAGTGTTAGTGAGGTAGAGTATGAGTTGTCAGTGATCCAGTCATGAGAAGTCTGAGGGGGGTGCACTATGGATCAGATGAACTTTTGACTACAGTTTGAGGTCTGGTCTGGCCCAGACTGGACTGGACTGTTTAGTCCCTTCAGACAGGAGCTGCTGTGGAAGGGTGATTCCTGGCTGTTACCCCCAGGTACCCTTGTGCTGTTCTGACAGAGACTGTTTATCCTGGTGAAATGGAAATGAAGACATAATGATCTCATTTCTATAGGTCATCCTAGTTTGTGTGATATCCTAACCAGGAGATGTATGTTAACAGTCTTACATTAGTGGTACTTCCTGAAGTCCAGCTAATTACTGACATACATGACACTGGGTCAGTGAGCAGCTACTCACAATGAGGAGGTGTTGTGAAAAATGTAAGAATGGGGCAGCACTCTAGGGATGTGCCCAATGCACCTGCAAAGATCATCCTGTAGCTGTGGTTGCCTGATTGGGCTGGATTTAACAGTCTACAGTAACTGACTACATTACCATTAATATATCTGATCATCATTTGATTAAATGGCTTAATCAAATAATGGTTGGAGAGAAATGGTAGGCAAACCAAGCTGGCAAACCAAACTGAGTAAAAATGACTCATGCAGCCCCCTTTGGTAAGGTGGAGTTGAACAAAGAGAGAAGAGAGTGATGGAGGAGGAGAGATACTGTGTTTGCAGGTTTCCTTTTCCTGATGAGCATATGGGAACTTATGTTCCTTTCTCAGCAGTGCAGCTACTGTCAAACTACTCTGAGCTTCCTTCCCCATCTTTGTCCATACCTGTGGGTCTGAATACCTGAATTATCTTCTCTCCAATTTTTGCTGTCATTGGGTTGAGAAAAACTAGAGTAAATTTTTGGCCAAAAGGTTTTCTTAATGTGTTTAAGGTTCTGAGGGAGTGACTTGGCACTTGCTCTGGACCTTCTGGTCACCCTCAGTTTTTTCATTTGTGGCACGATACGCAGGGTGTCCCAAATGGTCTGGGCTTCCCTTTTAATCTTATGCATTGATTGTTTTTCTCTTGAGGACAAAACAACATGAGTATGATTACAGGGGTGGAGGTTGTGTAAGAAGAGAGATTTGAAAGCTTGACTCTCTTCTATACCTGGTTTGTTTCTCCCCTGTATTTAGACATACTGTACCAAAATATTATTTTTTTGCAATTGACCATGATGCAGTTGTCATGCATCATGTCCACTTCATGCTGTGGAAGACGTTTTGTTTAGTTTATTGTATTTCTAGTCTTGCCTGCGTTTATGTTTTGTGGTTGCAATCTTTTGTGATGTTGTGTGTTTTTGTAAAATGAGGCCAGACTTTCTACCGTTTCTGTGTCACAGTGAATGCACTTCAGGGTGAACAAAAGAGCTGAAGGCATTTTCCTCCTCTGGCATGTAGTTGCATAGGTGTACAAAACTAATAGTGATTAGAACGCTGATTGTTACAATGGATGTTATTTCTTGGATAAAAATTACAGTTTGGAAAGTTGGCACTGAATTTTTTTAATATATCCCATTCGTATAGGCAATAAAATCAATGGCAGTTCTGTTCTGAAGAGTTGTGTTTTTCCCCCTCTAAATTATAAAAAAGTATTGATGATTGTGTCAATATTGTCTCAAACTGTTCAACAGCATCAGTAAGGTATCAATAAGATCTTAATGATACCCATCCCTAGTGAGAGGTAACTGTAGTGAAACACAGTTTGTGTTCCCTGTGTGGAGGCAGATAAATCATACGATTGTCAGAAGATTCGTGCTGAGATCTTCTGGTCCCCACTTTGGAAGGGTGCAATATACTGAATACATGAATAATAATCAGTGGAGCCTCGCTCTTAAAGATAGCACGACATGTGGAGTTTTATATAGATTTACTATTATGATACTGGCAAAATAAGATGGTTACAGAAGAAGGCTATATAGAAGAACTTTGTTTACGAACAGTTTGAAGAGAAGAAAAAAACAACACTGGTATGTGCAGGCCTGCGTTAAAATCAAACACAATTTTGGATGGCTATTTGAGTCTTCTCCTTGTGGAAAGTTAATCAAATAAAAATATCCCACTTTGGAATAAATAAAACATATAGCAGTGGCCAGATAATTTTTAAAATAAAAAGAATAAACATGAAAACAGCTTGTACGTAATTATGACTTAAGTCCATTTGAGTGTGCCATTGTTGGTACACCATCTTCCCCTTCTGTTTTTCATCACGTCGCGGGCAGCAATCAACCGTTCAGCCTGCATGGGCATAAATTAAAACTAGCTCAGTGTCGAAAACAGACAAAATATATAGAAAAATGATAACATAAAATGACACTGTCCTCACCTTTTTAGTGTGATTTCTGTTTCTGAATGTTACTGCAGAGCTTCTCCTTATCGGGGCTGTAAGAAGTGAATTTGATCTTTATGCAGGACTGCAGGCTGTCATCAGTGAGGCGAGAGCGGTGTTTGGACTTTATGTAGTTCATGTTAGAGAAAACCTGCTCACATGAGTATGTGGATCCAAAGATGGACCGGACTCCAAAAGCATACTTTTCTATGTTCACATACGTGTCAGGAATGGCATTCCACGTGTCAAATAAAAGTTTTTCGGCTTTGGGGAGGCTTTCAGTCTCACTCCATTTGTACTCCTGAGCGAGAATAGCCCGCTGTCAGGCTACATCCTCCAGATCAGCGGTCATTATTTTGAATTTGGCCATCCGTAAGTCTTTACCAGCTATGTTGGCAAGTTAGATTTCAAGATCGGCATGATTTACTGCTGTGAATGATGGCATGTTCAGCTGTGATGAGTCGATGTCCAGCGCGTCACAGGGAAGGTTAGCGTGTTTCCTTTCTGAATTCACTGAATCTTTCCCCAAGTGCGGTTTGCATTGTGGTGATTGCTCGCTGCAAATATTCACAATTTATGGTCATGTGAGCTTTGTACTCTCTCTGGGAGGGGAAGTGAGAGAATGTACCTCTCTGTACATCTCTGGCAAACACCGTCATTTTGCGCTCAAACGCCAAAACATCCTCCAGCATCATCAGGGCCGTCCATCCATTTCCCTGGAGACTCATATTCAGGGTGTTAAGATGACCCGTCATATCCACCATGAAGTAAAGTTTTTCCAGCCAATCTGGACTTTCCAGGTCTGGATAGGAGAGGCCCTTGCTCTCCAGGAAAGTTTTCACATATTCCAGACACACAGCAAAATGGTTCAGCAACTCTCCCCTGGATTGTTGACTGGAGATGTTTGCTGCCATCTTAATGGTCCTGTCCTTGACTGTTTTTGCAGAGAGAGCCACATCACTGATTTTCTGAATAATTTTACATTTGTTGCTGGAGTCCGAGAACAGGTGCTCTGATGTTTTTATGAATGAGTCTTTTATAATTTCTCCATCAGTGTATGGATTCCCACACTTTAAATACTCATGAGTGGCCGCAAAACTAGCAATGGTAGTTGAATTAGGCTTGAGTCAGTTCTTAAAAGTACATTTGGTCTGCTCACTTTTCTGCTGCAGTTCCAAAATCGCTCTTTTCCGTTCATCTCCAGTTCTGTACTTTTCAGCAAATGCTGTGTGCTTGGTCTCTAAATGTCTCTCAACATTACATTTTTTGTAATTTGATAATTTCTCACCACATATCAGGCATACAGGTAAGCTAGTGTCATCAGCAATGAAGCATATATGTCCAAGCAGAATTAAACACTTGATTGTCCTCCAAGACTGTTCTTTTTTTGGGCTGATCCATGATTAGCTTCCCGGGTGTCTGGAATTCCGCCTGCAGGAAGAGCGCGCGGGAGGATGAGAGGTTTTGGCGGTGGACGCAGGGTGTGACGCATATTTTAGTGGACATATTAATTTTTGCTAAATAAAATTTTAGTTTTATGAATACTCAATTTAATCATTCAGAGTATAGAGTAAATACATATAAAAATAGCTGATTTAAATTTTAAAAATTCTTTTGTACTTTTTTTTGCCAAGCTGGCGGGAGCCACAGCAGAGGGGCCAAAGAGGCGCATGTGGCTCGCGAGCGGCAGGTTGCCGACCTCTGCCCTAGTTACTCATTTGCAAAGGAGGGCAAGTCTGGCTTGCCTTGAGAGAGCCAAGACAGAGCATGAGTGTGTATTATTCAGTTCAAATTAGGTTAAGGGCAATTTAATAATGCCATTAAATTTCAGAAGTACTGAAGATGTTGGTATGCTAGTAAAATTAACAAATGGACAATTGTTTTTATGATTCAGAGATAATGATTGTTCATGAACAGTTAAAGCTGTCTCTTATATTGATTTGAATGATTAAGGGTGATTGACAATACCAATAATGATGAACAATGCTTTTCTTCAAGTTTGTGTGGAATTATCAATGTGTTTCAACTGCAGGAGATAGTGGCGTTTGCGAACCTGTCCATCTAGTGGTCACTGTGGGAAGTGCAATGATTTAAGTTAGAAGCTGCTTGGATAGGGGCCCCATTATCTGTTTTGTCAGGAGCCTCACTCCCTCCTTCTTCTCCAGGGGCCCCACTCTCTGCCTGTTTTCCACAATTGAATAGCATTTTTCTTTCTAAAAAAAAAAATTAAATAGAGCCAAATTATATGATCACAAAACATTGTATATGCCAAAATCTATCCTCACACATGAGAGCACCACAAAATGTAGAGTAAATGTGCTATTCAGCACATAGGAAGCAGAAAATATGAGGATAATGCTGTTCCTCACAAAGGCTCCAGTTAAATGCAGGTGAAGTGTATGCAGTGCAAGAACAAACAGATAACACAATATGTTGATACTCTTTTAACAATACAATTATTGATAATTAGTATTGGGGATCTCATCAATTTCTGAAGGCTTTGTTGTATGTATGGAGTGGCTACAGTCAATGTTTAAGTGATAACAACACAGACGACCATAAATACAAAGGCTTCATTATTCACAATGATAAAAATGATGTGTGTGATGTTATAGTGTGTGTGTGTTTTCTCCTCAGGCTTGGATGATGTATATTTATAGTGTGTGTGTGTTCTCTCCACAGGCTGGGTTGGTGTATATTTATAGTGTGTGTGCGTTCTCTCCACAGGCTGGGTTGGTGTATATTTATAGTGTGTGCTTTCTCTCCACAGGCTGGGATGGTGTATATTTATAGTTTGTGTGTGTGTTCTCTCCACAGGCTGGGTTTTTGTATATTTATAGTGTGTGTGTGTGTGTGTGTGTGTGTGTGTGTGTGTTTGTTTGTTTTCTCCACAGGCTGGGATGGTCTATATTTATTGTGTGTGTGAATGTTCTCTCCACTGGCTGGGTCGGTGTATATTTATAGTGTGTGTGTGTGTGTTCTCTCCGCAGGCTGGGTTGGTGTATATTTATAGTGTATGTGTGTTCTGTCCACAGGCTGGGTTGCTGCAATCTCACAGAGGGCTGCTGTAATGATCTGGCCTCAGTCCTGCGTTCTCCCCACTCAGAGCTGAGAGATCTGGAGCTCAGAGACAATGAGCTGCAGGATTCAGGAGTGAGAGCGCTCTCTGCTGGACAGGAGGACCCACTCTGTAAACTGCAGAGACTGGGGTGAGTAACAAACACAAACCGCCTCTTTCATGAAGGGCTCAAATATGACTAAATATCCCACTAATATTAATAATGACTCAGGCTAAAGTTTTCTGTTCACTTTGCACAGTCAATCTATGATGTTAAAATGTGTGTTTTTCCAAAAGCATTTTCAGTGTTCATAAGGGAATGCAATACTGAATTGTTACTTTTGAAAATTTTTCATTCAATATTACAATATCAATTACATACCTTCAATTATAGACAACAAAGAAGTAAATGAGTCAGTCCCACTCATTAAAATAACAACACTAAGGTGTATACTACTAATTCCAAAGCCCTGTCATTTTATATTCTGCAAGGTGTGTAACACACTGCTATGTGTTTGATAATGACAATCACCAATTCCACAGCCCTGTCATTTTATATTCAGATTCTGTAAGGTGTGTTTGACCAGAGCTGGTCTCCTCTCTGCAGGCTGTCAGGCTGTCGAATCACAGAGAGAGGTTGTGATTCTCTGGCTTCAGCTCTGCGTTCAAACCCGTCACACCTGAGAGAGCTGGATCTGAGCTACAATCACCCAGGAGACTCAGGAGTGAGAGCACTCCCTGCTGCTAAACTGGACACACTGCTGTAAGTACAGAGAGTTTCCACACTGCACCTCATAGACACACTGCTGTAAGTACAGAGAGTTTCCACACTGCACCTCATAGACACACTGCTGTAAGTACAGAGAGTTTCCACACTGCACCTCATAGACACACTGCTGTAAGTACAGAGAGTTTCCACTGTGTGTCACTCAGTCACTATCTGTTCTGCTGCTCCTACAGTGTGGACCATGGAGGAGAGAGCAGGAACAAACCAGGACCCAGGAAATGTGAGTCTGTCAGCACTGAACACTCACTCCATCCTTTTCCTCTCCTCCCTCTCTCTGTCTTTCTTTCACTTTCTTTCACATCTATTTTCAACTCTTTTTTTCAGTCCCTCTCTTCACCATTCTCTCTTTCACGCTCAGACAGAAGTCTGTCCATACATACAGCACTGTGTGTGTGTGTGTGTGTGTGTGTGTGTGTGTGTGTGTGTGTGTGTGTGTTTCTCATGGTCATTGAGCTCAGTTTGTGTTTGTTTGCAGACAGTGTTTACAAACATTCACCCAGATTTAGACACCTACACAGACACAAACAACAAACACACACAAACAACCCCACATGCACCAAACACACACATGAACACACTCACACAGAGGTGCACACACAACCCTCAGTCACACATAATGAGATGAATATTATAATGATAATTAATCTCATTAATGTCTCTGGTTTGCAGATGGCTGTCAGCTCACACTGGATCCAAACACAGCGCACAGAGATGTGTCTCTGTCTGAGGGGAACAGGAAGGTGACACACACAGAGAGAGAGCAGCCATATCCTGATCATCCAGAGAGATTTGACTGCTGGCCCCAGGTTTTGTGCAGAGAGAGTCTGTCTGGACGCTGTTACTGGGAGGCTGAGTGGAGTGGGACTGAGTGGAGTGTGCCTGAGTGGGGAGGGGTTTATATAGCAGTGACATATAAAGGAATCAGCAGGAAAGGAGAGGGTTATGACTGTGCATTTGGAGGGAGTAAAATCTCCTGGAGGCTGTACTGCTCTAAACACAGTTACTCTGTCTGTCACAATAAGAATAAAACACACATGCCTGCCCCCCCCTCCCCATACCGCAGAGGAGGAGTGTGTGATGATGATGATGGTGAAGGAGTGTGTGTGTACAGAGTAGGAGTGTGTGTGGACCATCCGGCCGGCACTCTATCCTTCTACAGCGTCTCTGACTCTGACACACTGACCCTCCTGCACAGATTCCACACCAACTTCACTGAACACACACCCCTCTGTGCTGGGTTTGGAGTGTGGGGACTTAACACCTCAGTGTCCCTGTGCCAACTGGAGTAGAGACACACATACACACACACACACCCCTGTGCTGGGTTTAGAGTGTGTGGGTGTAACACCTCCGTGTCCATGTGCTAGCTGGAGTAGTCACAGACACACACACACACACACTCAATACACTTTGACACACACTCTCTCTCCCATGTGCAAACACACACACACACACTTATACACACTCCCTGTGACACATATCCACTCCAGCTCACACACTCACCCATAAAAACATGCTGTAACCCAAATGCACACATACTCACACCTGTATGGCTACACACACACACACACACACACTCCATACACTGTAAAATACATGCACACACACTCATAGTCTCTGATGTATCAACACACTTGCATTGGAACTGCTACACACAAACACACTGATACAACTGTAAACACAATTAAAAAAAGGCTGTGTTTGCAGTTGACACTTCCACCCACACAAAAACACACACACTTACACTCTCTTACACACACTCACCTATACATACATACATAAACACACACACACACACCGAAAAATAGGGAGACACCCTGGACAGATGAGCACTTCCAAAACCCAGGCAAACACATGCAAGCTCAACACAGGGACTGCTGCCCATTGTGCCTGCCCACTGAAACTGTGAGGCCACAGTGCTAACCACTGAGACACTGTGCTGCCTGCAAATGGTACAGCTCAGTATATATTTCATAGTCCTGTGTCTCATTTGCAACCCTGAAATGCATCAATTAAACATGCATCTTGTCTTTCATAGGACCAACGGCAGTCAGAATAACTCAACGCATTCCATTTTTTCTCTCTCAGCCTGTGATTGGCCAGTAAACGTAATTTGGCGCTTCAAGGGAGGTGATCGTTCTTTCACCATTTTCATTGTGTTTGTCCAACCACAGGAAAAGCATTTCTGAGAAGACTCTGACTCTGTTTCAAGTCACCTGCCTACCTTTAGTCAGTGGGAATCAAAAGATGAAACTGATCGTAGATCAGTGATTTTACTTAGAGATACTTCAACAAGCTGTGAAAAAACACTTGTCATTTTGTCCAGTGCTGATAGGAAAAAAAAGAGATTCATGTAGAAAACTTACAATGGTGTTAATTAAAACTTTGCATTGTTTGAGTTAGTTTACCATTGTTCTCCCAATGTACAGGGCTGCAGTGTAACTGGGTTTATTCTGATGGGGGTGTGCTCTGGGAGGTACAGGGCTGCAGTGCAGCTGGGTTTATTCTGCTGGGGGTATGCTCTGGGAGGTACAGGGCTGGAGTGTCGCTGGGTTTATTCTGCTGGGGGTATGCTCTGGGAGGTACAGGGCTGGAGTGTAGCTGGGTTTATTCTGCTGGGGGTGTGCTCTGGGAGGTACAGGGCTGGAGCTCTGCAGGTGGATGGGTGCTGGAGGGGCCCTGGGGGGCTGGGCAGTGCTGTGAGGATGGTGTGGACTTTAAGGATGGTGACCAGTGGCGCAGGGGACTTTCATCAAAGAGCCATTACAAGGAACTCTTCAGCTTCTGGTGGTGTTTGTTGTTTGCTGTTGGGGGTTGTAATGCAGAGAGGGGTGTGTGTTTGGGGAAGGGTGTGAGTCTGGGAGGGAGGGGGTGTCGGCCTGTGTGCTGGGGGGGCTGTTGGACTCTGTTGATTGCGTTGTGTCAGGAGGAGTGGTTGTGTCTCTCTGGGCCAGTAGTTCGGCAGGGGGCTGTGCACAGAGTGTAGTTTGTGTCATTGGAAGGTGTGTTGTTTTGAGGGGAATGGTTTGTGTGTCAGTGTGTGTGTTTCCAGTGGTACATGAAGTACATATGAGCTCCTGAAGCTGCTCTCATAGGTGCTGTATCTCCTTGATGAAAGATCTCTCCCTGTGTTGCATGTGCTCTTTTACAGCAGCCAGCTGGGCTCTCAGGGCCTGGTTGTCCTGCCTCAGAGTGGCAGCCTCCTCTCTTAGCTCAGCGATAGCTCGGCTGTTCTCCCTGCTAACACTACTGCTTCTGTTCTACTGTTATACATGTGTTAAGGTGAAGGGCCAGATGAAAGGTATGATTCTATAGCTCTGTGGGTCCTGTTATTTGAACCTAATTGGGTTGCACAATTCATGTGCGACTTGTACATACAAGACAATGGGATCATCTTGCTCTCACATCCAAAAATATGTATTTTTGGTAAGATAACACAATTTTAGTGAAAACTAAAAATAAATAAATAAATAAAATAAGAAAACACCTGCAAGGTTTCCCTCAAATTCAACCAATCTGCTTCAAAGAGCTAAAGCAGGCATTACCGCTACCACAAACTCATGGAACAATATTAAATATCATAAAACATTTTTATATGTATCACACAGTACATGTATCACACAGTGTCACAGAATATTTCACATTGAGTGTCTCTGCAGCTTCAGGTCTCCTCTGTTATTATGCAGTTGTATCATGAGCAACAGATGGGCTCTGTCTCCCTCCTGTGGTCAGTGTATGTAATGACAGCTTGTGTGAGGTGTGTTGGGGGAGAGTACTTTGGACTGCCTTGCCTGGTGAACACTGCTGCTATTTCCTTGGACATGTTATAAACCACTGCTTCATAGTCAACAGATTTATCATGAAAATAATTGTCATTAACTGGCACTTATTCATCTGGGCAGTTAAGAATTTTTAGAATGTTTTTAACACTGCCATTTGAATTTCCCCCAGCTGTCATTAAGTGGCTTGGATATTCTGGCAATTGAAATTCAATGTCAATATATGAGTATTATTTTTGGAGTTCAGTGAACCAATGGAGCTGTGTTTAAGTTGCAGCTACACTGTATCAGTATGCAGAGTGTGAGAGAGTTATCACTGACCCACTGAAGTAGAACCCCTCAGTGTCCCGGGTCAGTGCCTCCCCCCTCAGCACCTGCAGTAGGTCCCAGCTGCAGCAGTGCAGTCTCTGTGCAGTCTGACTGAGGGAGGTTTTTGTACGGCTCTCTATCACTGTGTGAACACATCACTACTGCTGATGTAGTGGTAACTCTGACAGTAGTAATCTCCTGCATCTTCAGCCTGGACTCCACTGATGGTCAGAGTGAAGTCAGTCCCAGATCCACTGCCACTGAATCGATCAGGAATCCCTGAGTAACGTGATGTTGCCCTGTAGATCAGGAGTTTAGGAACTTCTCCAGGTTTCTGCTGATACCAGAATAAATAGTTACTGTACACAGCAGGGCTGGTTCTACAGCTCAGGGTGACAGTGTCTCCTGTGAGAGCAGATTTTCCAGCAGGAGTCTGAGTCACAGTCACCTGTCCTGTGCATTCTGAAGAGAAGAATAACAAATATTAAAATTTCCAACTGGCAAATTATAATGTCACAACATTGCCCTGACAGTTATTTCATATCGTTAATTTAAGCCATATACTTCCTTTTGATTAAAAATATCAAATCTATTTAATTTTTTTTTTTTTGTGAGTCTCACCTTCAATGCCGAAAGCGAGTGCCCAGATGAAGATGGTGATAAAAGTCATTGTTGCTGTGGGTTCTGTTGCCATGAAGGACAGTTCTCAGTCATCAAGTGTTAAACTCACAGGACTATAAACACTCCCAGAGCACTGAAGCATGTGCTGCCAATGCAAAGTGTCTTCTCTATGCAAATGGTCTTCCTGGGTACAGCAGGCACTTGTAGCCCAGCAGTGCTGTGGAGGCAGACCAGGGCTTATGGGCTGTGACACAGACAGAGCAGTTAAACACTGGTGTAACAGTGTCTGGACGGCAGGATCACAATCCAAACCAACACCGTTCACATTTTGCCATCATATTCTTTTTCTCACATGTACTCCTGTTAAACAGTGCAGTGTAAACCTTTGAGGCGGTGAAATTGCAGTTAGATTTTATCACTTTGAAACCTTGGATTTTGCCTCATGTTCATGGTGTGAGTTATTTATGTCCTATCACTGCTGCACTCACACATAATCCATACTCTGATTGTTTCCCATCACACTGAAGGACCAGACATGGCTGACTACTGCAGCCATTGCTGTTTTTCCACTGTAGTGAAAGAGGCTTTTGCTGCTCTCTCCATCGTAGTCAACAAGGACAGGGTATCACCTGAGGGGTATGGAACAAGTCTGAAAGTGTCTCTGTATTGTGGCGCCGGGAGAGGTGGAGGGAGGGGCAAGCTCCTCAGCTCCTCCCACTGTACTGCTGTCAGTCTCCTGGTTCCCTCCCTCAACCTGGAGAGTTACCTGGAGCTGCAGCAGCAGAGGCCTCACTAACAGGCAGCCTCACCTGAGAGTGATTTCTAATCAACTCAGCTGTGAGCACTTGCCTTCAATTAGGCCTTTTATTTAAGTACAGCCTTATAGGCTGAAGGAGGACTTCTTTGGGTTTAGACTTGGTTTTGTTTTAATTGTGTTTTCCCTGGCTGTGCTGTTTCTCTGTTTCATTGTTGCCGTTTGTTTTTGTTGGGTTTTCCCTGGGAAAAGGGTCAAATAAAAGACCTTTGGCCACTTCTTGTTTAAACTTCTGTGTTTTTCCTTCCACTCGCCACCCGGCTCAGTGGCCACACCAGCCGCTGTGTCACGGGACTCATTATTCATTTCTCTGTGTAGTTCTCATAGATGATAACCATATAAATTTGAAAATGTAATACTGATGTGAAAATGCATGAATGACCCAATTCTTGAATAAAATGTACAGTGCAATGTTATAAATACACACACATAAAAGCTGCAATATTTTACACAGTACTCATTATTGCTTTTACAAGTAAAGTGTTAAATGACTGTATTACTTACTTTGCAGTAATGGAAATGCATTATAGTACTCTTTACATTTCTAATCAACTCAGCTGTGAGCACTTGCCTTCAATTAGGTCTTCTATTTAAGCACAGTCTGAGAGGCTGAAGGAGGACTTTGAGCTGTTGAGTGGCTGTTTGACTTGGCTTTGCTGGGGTTTTTTTTCTCTCTCTCTCCTTCTTTTCTTCTTCTGGTTAAAGCTTGTTTTTGAGTATGTTCTTGTTTTGTAGCTCCTCCCCCCCCCCAGAAAAAATAAAAAATAAACAAATGAAAGGCCTTTGGCCACTTTCTGTTGTGTTTTACTTCCACTCACCACCTGGCTCAGCTCAGTGGCCTCACCTGCCACTGTGCCACCACATTTATCACATTAAATGAAACCCATGAATTAGTTTCATGGGTGTTTGAAGTACATTGGTTTGTTTCCCAAGAATTATTAGCCTGTAAGTTTGATTCAAGAATATGATCATTCATGCATTTTTCCATCAGTATTACATTTTCAGATGTATGAGGTTATCATCTATGAGAACTACAGAGAAATTAAGTCCCATAAAATCTGATGTCAGTTTATCAACTTTTGTTGGTTTTTAAAAATGCAAGTTATAAGATATGAGTTAAGTAATATTTTATCATGAAATGATGTAATGTATTCAAAGCCCTTTCCTCTATAGACTTTTACATTTTTATTCATGTGTATTATATTTTTCTAAATAGCCCACATGAACACTTTTATTTTAAAACAGCCTTAATACCACATCCATTTTTTTTTTCAAAATTTGCATCACAGAGTAAGACTGTTGTTGGTGTTCTTATAAAACTCTTGCTTGTTCAGCACTGTAAACTCTTACTGTTATTTAAAACATTTTACTCTTTTAAATTTACAACATAGAATTGGTCAGAATTCACATCATTCTGTTTCCCAGCAACAGTAATAAGTTCAAGGGGTTTAGAATTTTCAGTATTTCAGCCTCTATGATGTCACAATATGAATGTTCTTAAAATGCAAACAACTATCAATTTATATGTCATTTGGATTTGTCATCGATTGCAACTACATCATACCAAAATTTACAAGTCACTTATTATGGTAGAAGACAATATTGTGTTCCACTATTTTCTTGGACAGTTACATCCTTCAGATTTGAAGTAGATACCTAAAGCTTTTTCTCAAATGCAGTGTCTCTTTGTCATTACTTCACAATTAATTGATCAGTTCTGTAACTGAATATAACAGATTTTTATATTCAGAAATTACAGGAGTTTTAATGTTTTGTCTTAATATAGCTTGTTAGCTAGCCAGCTATGTAGGGTAAGTAAAGTAAGGGTGTTATATCATATTTGAGAATGGCCAATGTTGGTGCAAACTTGTTTTGCCATAAGGTGCTCGTATTTCCATTCTTAATTAATTACAATTCACAAGTAATTGTGATAAAAGTGACATTATGAAATAAAAGTTTCATTATGAATTAAAACAGGCTTTGCTCAAAAAAGCTATTTGTGAAGAAAATGTATAACTATAAAATAAAGATCAAATAATTCATTACTACATCATTATGAAGCAAATGTAAACATGATAATGGTACTGTGAAAGTCAGTATGCTGAAATAATACTTTATCATACTGGGGTGAATGTTATTTATTGAATTCTTTCACAATTTATCAACTAATTTATTATCTGATGATGTGACTGTTCATTACATAAACATTTTTGTTTATTTAATTTAGACTAAAATGGCATTCCATAACTATGATGTCACAATGGGAAGGAAGTTCAAATGTAGAACACTGACAACAGATGCAGAATTGAACATAAAGGACAGACAGAAATTATTATGAATGACTGTCATTTACATGGTGATCATGCAGAGTATGGTGTCTGGTACAAAGAGAGGGCAGTACAGTCATTTGAGACGGGCCCAGGTGAAGTTGTGCTTTCTCCTGTCTTATATTTGTATGCCATATCATTTGCATTAAGCTGAAGTTCCAAATTCCTGAATCCAGGATACATGCAAATTCTTTTCTATCTGAAAATAATATTCTCAGATTTATTGAAGCACACTGTTCTAACTACTATCCATGACAGAGCTGGGTGAAGGGAGTTATATCAGTGTCTGTATTTCATACCCAGTGATTATGCACATAGATCAGAGCAGATCAACATGTTATGAATGAAAATTATAATGTACTGCTTTTATGTACATTTAACTTTAAATATATGGCCATGCTGTTCCAAATGAGTAGACCATGTTAGATTGACAAACTATTAATTTCTCCAAGAGTTTTAGCAGTCAGAGTAGAAAGACTCTCAGACACTTCTCACCTTACACTGCTAACATTTACCTTGAGTCTGATTTATGTAGGTCTAGCTCTGAGTTAGAGCTCTAGTTCACCCAGTCTGCTTGGCTCCACTTAATGAGCAGCCAGCCTCTGACTGTTCACCTCGTTCTCAGGCTCTTGCTGAGTCTGTTGAATTGTCTCCACACAGCAGTTCCTCTGCTTATGCCTCTGCTGGAGGAGATGATGTGGGGACAGAGGCTGAGAGTCTACCAAGGCTCTGTGCTCACGTGGCTCCTGGCCATCACCATGGAATCAAGGATGCCTCTACCTGCCAGCACACATGAGTCTCTCTCCTCTGTCTTAGGATGTCCTGATCAGCACCAGCTCCAAATAAATGCATTTGGTTACGCAGTAAGAGAGCGCCCACGCTACAGCGCTCACTATCAAATCATGCATATGATGTGAATAGTTGCAGATTACCATGAGCAAAGGGTATGTGTTATTCCATATGGTTATCTGTTTAAAGACTGTTTGTGCTGACCTCATCAAATGAGGGCCATTTGATGCTAAGATTACAACATTCTGTTGTATGATTCAGACAAACCAATATGTATTTAATAACATCAGTCTGGGCCACATACTGATAAATAACTAGTCAGGACAGCAACGATTTTGTACTGTACTTAGATTTGATGATTTTCCACACCACAAGGGGGAGCCATCCTACTGTGATATAAGAGGGGTTATATGGTCTCTATTTGAGAAGAAGCACAGAGACACCATAATAATGATTATGAAACACCTCTGTAGAACACACATCAGTCCAATGGAGGTGCCGATAGTGCCTCACTTTCACACTGTATTCAACACAAGGGACTGAGGTGGCACCCAAGTGACCGTAGTATTGTTGAGGATAATACAGTAACAGCTGTAAGGGTGAGGAAGAGTCAGCTCAGGTGTGAAGCTGTTGATGGAAACAGCACCACTGTCCAATCCAGTTCAACACTACAGATCCTAACTAGTTCAGTCTCTCCAACAGATTTAAGCTGTGTTTCTAAATTATTCCTTAATTCAAGTCCATACTTTCTGTCATTGAAATGTGAAAGAAGTTTACTCTTATGGAAACATACCCAAAAAATAACATTTAATATTATGGTATTAATTGTGATTGGGAGTAATTGTGTTAAGTTCATGTTCAAGCTTTTATTGAGAGTGAATGCAGAAAACTGCTTCATGAATGTAATCCAGTTGCTCATTTTCTGTGCTGTGTTTGACTTATTTTTAAAAAAGGTGTTTCATATAACCATAATTATTCATCCACTGGGCTTTGATAGTGTTGGATGTTCAGACATGATAAGTTATAACTGAACCACTGAAGCTCAGTGTGCTGGAGCAGAACCCCTCAGTGTCCCGGGTCAGTGCCTCCCCCCTCAGCACCTGCAGTAGGTCCCAGCTGCAGCAGTGCAGTCTCTGTGCAGTCTGACTGAGGGAGGTTTTTGTACGGCTCTCTATCACTGTGTGAACACTTCGTTACTGCTGATCTCATGGTAACTCTGACAGTAGTAATCTCCTGCATCTTCAGCCTGGACTCCACTGATGGTCAGAGTGAAGCCAGTCCCAGATCCACTGCCACTGAATCGATCAGGAATCCCTGAGTAACGTGATGTTGCAGCAATAGATCAGGAGTTTAGGAGCTTCTCCAGGTTTCTGCTGATACCAGGCCATATAGTGATCACCATCAGTGTACACAGCAGGGCTGGTTTTACAGCTCAGGGTGACAGTGTCTCCTATGAGAGCAGATTTACCAGCAGGAGTCTGAGTCACAGTCACCTGTCCTGTGGATTCTGAAAGGAAGAATAAAAAAATAAATATTTATATTATCCATAGGCACATTAGGATGTTACACCGCTGCCCAAACAGTTATTTTTTACAGTTATTTCATAAATTTACTTTGTTTTATACTTCCACTCAATTAAAATTGAAAACATCATATCTATTTGCATATTTTCCATGAATCTCACTCTGAATACAGAAAGCCAGTGCCCAGATGAAGGTGGTGAGAAAAGTCATTGTTGCTGTGGGTTCTGTTGCCATGAAGGACAGCTCTCAGTCATCAAGAGTTAAACTCACAGGACTATAAACACTCCCAGAGCACTGAAGCATGTGCTGCCAATGCAAAGTATCTTCTCTATGCAAATGGTCTTCCTGGGTACAGCAGGCACTTGTAGCCCAGCAGTGCTGTGGACTGGAGACTGTGGGCTGTGACAGAGAGAGAGTTCAAAAGCAGCACCAGGACAGCAGCAGAGGTGTCAGTCACTCTGGTTTAACATAGAGTCACAGTTCACTTCACACATTAACATTTACAGAAATTGCAATCATGACATTGCGGGATGGTTTAGAAGACCCTGCTGCTTAAAAGGGAGAGCACTATGACTGCATCTGCACTGGCTGTATAAGTGAGGTGCAGATTCACTTCTGAGCTCATTTTTGGGGCTCATTGTTGGCTTTTCATAAGTATCCTGTTAAACATCTGTCTGTCTCCATGGATGAGATTTAAATGATTTAATGTGTCAAAACAAACAGTGCCAAAATCAGGACAGTGTATTTTCATCAAGGAACAGCTGAATCCTGAAAGAGGAAAGAGCTGCTCCTCGATTAGAACACACTGTCCTGATTTTGTTCATTCTGACACATTACTGTAAAACACTTTGACATGTTGGTGATTAAAGCACCTGCAATTCTGTCACCAAGTGTTTGAACTCTTTCAAAATCTGATAGATGTCACATGTTGCTTTAGAAACTCACATCTTGAAGTTTTGATTTAACAATTTATTTCATACTAGAAAGTACTCACAATTAATATTGACTTTTAATTAAACATACAGTGCGGTGAAAAATTGTTGCCCCTTTTTGATTTCATCTTTTATTTTATATTTCTCTTGCTGAATGATTTTAGATAATCTCTTAAAATATAATATTAGAAAAGGGAAACCTACAGTAATATAAATCATAGTTTTTACATCATTATTTCATTCACTCATGAGAGTTAGTCACCAACTACCAATATTGTCCCTGTGAAGAAGTAATTGCCCCCTTAAAGTGAACATCTGGCTGGACCACCCTTACAGCAGCAGTAACTGTAATGAAATGCTTCCGATAACTTGATATGAGCCTCTCACATCTCTGAGGAGGAATCTTGGCCCACTCTTCTTTGTAGAACCTCTGTATCCCTGACAAATCTGTAGGTCATGAACTGAGAGCATGAACTGCTCTTTTCAGGTCCTGCCACAGCATCTCTGATGGGGTCAAGTCAGGACTTTGACTCGGCCACTGCAGCACTTTCATTTTGTTTCTCAGCCATTCAGATGTGGACTTGCTCGCATGCTTAGGATCATTGTCCCGCTGCAACACCCAGTTACGCTTCAGCTTCAGCTCACACACAGATGGTCGGACATTCTCCTTAAGAATCCTCTGGTACACATCAGAATTCATGCTTCCTTCAAAGATTACAAGTCGTCCAGGTCCTGAGGCAATAAAACATTCCCATACCATCACACTGCCACCACCATGCTTCAGTGTAGGTATGACATTCTTACAGTGGAATGCTGTGTTTGCTTTATGCCAGACAAAGAAGGACTCGCACACTCTAACAAGTTCCATCTTTGACTCACCTGTCCATAGAATATTATCCCAAAAGATTTGAGCATCAACCATGTGCTTTTTAGCAGAGATGAGATGAAATTTTATGTTTCTCTTGGAGAGCAGTGGTTTCCACCTTGCCACTCTTCCATGAGGCCCAGTTTTGCCCGGTGTCTTTCATACCATAGAGTCATGGACACTGATCTTAGCTGATGCTAGAGAGGCCTACAGTTCTTTTGAAGCTTTTCTGGGGGCTTTAGATACTTCCAGGATAAGGTGCCAGTGTGCCCTGGCAGAAATTGTGGCAGGTTGAGCAATCCTGGGAAGTTTCACCACTGTTCCAAGTCTTCTCCATTTGGAGATAATGGCACACACTGTGGTTCACTGGAGTTCAAGAGCCATAGAAATGACTCTGTAACCTTTTCCAGACTGGTTTGGCTCCACAGCTTTTATCCTCAGTTGTTCTGGGAGCTCCTTTGATTATGGTATTGTGTGCCTGTAGAAACTTTGAGGTGAATACTTCTTTCTGATGGTTAGGTTCAGTATATATCCTTTCTAAACTCAACAAGGTTGGTTGCAATCAAGACTGGCTGTGTCCAGTCACCGCTATCTAATTTTAAATGACAAATATATTGATTTATTTGTTTAAAAAGAAAGGGGCCAATTACTTTTTCTCAGGGCCAACATGGGTAATTGGTGACTTTCTCAATTGAATTAATGAAGTAAGGATGTAAAAGTTATGTTTTATGTTTGTTTTGTTTGTTGATTTTCTTGTCTAATAATATATTTTATTTGATTATCTGAAACCATTCAGTGAGAGAAATATGCAAAAAAGAGGAATGGGGGCAAAAAGTTTTTCACAGCACTGTATGTGTTGATCCATTTTAACTGTGATTTAGTTACTACAAGATACTTTCTTTCTTTTTTATGATCCCATTATTTTTTGTGACTCAGGTTTGTTTAGGTATGTTACTACACAGCAGTATGTAATGATTGGTTGCCATCAGTGATCATAGGGTAGCTCCTCCCATTTTGGGTTTCATGAAGCCTCAGTCTTCCATCTCTTAGCTGAGGAGGGCTAAAAAAAAGTAACAAAAGCACCCATGGGCCTCTAGGTCTGTCCCCCTGTAAAACTCTCTTCATACCCTCACCTCTCTGGGTAACCTTGTGGCTGTCCATGGTCCTGAATGCTTCCAGGGCTGTGGGCAGCAGCAGGAAGCTCTGACTGCAGCCAAAGAGGAGTAGCCTTCTCTGCACCTCCTGCACAACAGCCAGGGACACTGAGACACAAGATTTGTGTTTCACTGATTATAATATTCCACAGAATCAAGATGAGTTTACATTGAAATATGTTTCATATCAGTTCATAATCACTCTGAGTGATTATGACTCTGGTCTGAGAGGTTGTGATGTGAGATGGCTGCACTTTATAACACACACTATAACAGTTTGTTCACTCTCCACTGATTATTTTCTGGTTCAGGACAGCAGGGCCAAAAGACAGCAGCACAAAAAAAATCACATACAAACATAAGTGATACTGGGATATAATAGGGGCCCAGTGAGTAAGGTATTGTATCAATAAGCAAAGCAGTGAGTGTAATACAGAATAAACTCCGTGCTGTATAACCTGAGGAGACACAATCCCCATGGCATATGGGAGCAGATGGGGGCGCTGAGTTTTCATGCTCTCATCGGACATCAAGACATATTTCAGTTGTAGTTGTACATGTGACCAGTAGGGGACGTGCTGTAACAATCCCACAGAAGCCTGTCGGTGCAGATCGGTCGCTGCAGCGCAGGAAGGTTTTTCAACAGCAGTTATTCAGACTCAGACACTGTGGTGGACTTTCGGTGGTGGGACCAGACTGAATATCGGCACTAAGTGGGTAAAAAACGTGAGTTTTTCTGCAAGAAACATCTCAAGCTTATATGAGCTGTAATATTTTCATTGAAGAGTAACCAAGGCGTTTGGACTCTTACTGGTCTGTTCGCGTTTGTTTACTTACGGGGTAACAGATAAAATATGAACATAAAAATGTATAGATTACACACACATTTGCTGAAACGAAATGTAACCCATAGTAAAAACAACTCATAACTTTAAATTGCGAGATGAGTGATGTGTGAAAGATGAACACAGGCAAAGGAAATGCGTCTCTCTTGAGTTGGAGGTTTTTGTACGGCCGATGAATGAGACTGTATCACTGTGGTGGACTTTCGGCGGCGGCACCAAACTGTCAATTGGACGTAAGTAATATTTCTTTCAGATCTATCCCTATCTACATTTGTAAATATTTGAGTATAAGTTTTCAGAAAACCAATTTCGTTAATTGTTGGAACTGTGCACTTTGCTTGCGGATATGGGCTACACATTATATCAAGTTATTATTTCGCTTCATAAGAATGAGGGTGCACAAAGCATTTTCACCAAAAAATAACATCTTAAATGCCAAAGTTCATGGAAAGAACATAAATCTCATACACTGTAAAAAGTTGCGGGCGTCAAATTTTGAAGAGCGGAGAAATGAAAGCTGTCTCTCTTGAGCGAGAGGTTTTTGTACAGCGGTGTAATGAGTTTGTATCACGGTGGAGAACTTTCGGCGGCGGCACCAAACTGTCAATTGGAAGTAAGTCATTTCTATTCAATAAATTTCTCCGAGCGCAAGCAAGGTGTCTCTTTAATGTTCACGAATGTTTGAAAAGCCTTCCAAAATAATATGTACAATAATATGCTAAATTCTGAGTTCGCATTAATGATAATCAAATAGACTTGCTCAATGAAGGTTTGTTGAAGAGAGTACAGCTGTTTTCCAAAGCCTGCATCTTTGCACATATATGTTCGGCACATGAAAAAAAAAAAAAAAAAAAAAGTAATTAATTCCATCTGGGTGTCGGAGGTGGTAATACTGACTCTTATTTCAACATGTTGGGATACTGCTAAGATCTGGTAACTGCGGATGCGCGCGTAAAGGATATTATTTTGACAATTTCCCTCGATTTCCGAATGTAACATATTTCTGATTTAAACATGAACTACTGCTTGGAAGGATTTACAGTTAACTGCACTTAATGTCTGTGTTTGTTTTGTGATGTGTTTTTCGAAAGGTAGATGCTAGTGTTTAGTTTAAAAAGCGCGCCATTAAATGGAGTATAACATGTATTATTTAAACGTTGTTAAAATCAATACGTTCTTGTAAGTGTTCGCGTGTGTTACTATTTAACTGAAACTGCCAGATATGTCCAAAAATGGGTCATTTCTAATTGTTTAATTTTTTACATTAAATCCCTCCATTATACTTTCCGAAAGTGTATCAGTAAAATGTATTTTTGAAACAATACAGTTTTGTACAGTTTTGATCCAATCGAACCAATGGTATTTGTAGGATATTTTTCAATTCTTATTTTATTCCTTGATAAATTATGTAGTTTATAAATACTAATTTAATAAGACTACTTTAATGAAATTTTAATGAATAATATTATTGGCTAATTTTCAGTCCTTTTATAAATCAAGCAATTATATTTTACAGTGGTGTTACCTATATTTTAATATGTAAGTCATTTAATAATTGCATGATGATGAATATAATTTAATGAAACGGCTCTGGTTGTGAAAGAGGTGTAAAATGTAGCCTTGGTTAGCACTGAGGAACAGTCCCTCTTGTGCTTCACAAAGCTTTCAGTGTAAAGTACAGTCACATGTTGTGTTGATGAGTTGAGTTTGACATTCTGCTCTTACTGTGTGAACGCTCTGATTGGCTCATGCTGCTGTGTCCACTCTGTGACCTCACACCTGTGCTGTGTCTCCCAGGTGACACAGTTCCCACCCTCACAGTCCTGCCCCCCTCCAGTGTGGAGCTGAATCAGGGAAAGGCCACACTGCTGTGTCTGGCCAACAAGGGCTTCCCCTCAGACTGGAAGCTGCACTGGAAAGTGGACGGTAGCAGCTGGAGCTCGGGTGTGGCCGGGGGCACGGGGGTCCTGGAGAAGGACGGGCTGTACAGCTGGAGCAGCTCCCTGACTCTCAGTGCGGACGAGTGGAAGAAAGCGGGGTCACTGACCTGTGAGGCCACACAGGGCTCACAGTCCGCCGTCCCTCAGACACTGAGGCCAGCCGACTGTTCTGAGTAGGCCGGGCAGAGGCCCAGCTCTCACACTCTGATTACACTGTTTTTACCCTGTTCTGTACTCTGCCTCTCTGCTTCTTACTGCCCCACTGCTGTCACACTGGCCTGTGTGTCAATCCTTCCTCCAGCACCCACATCTTACATGTGCTCTGCTTGTGTTCATCTCCAAATATACTCATGTGTGTACTCATGTGTGCTGCTTTCTGTGATTTTGGCAAAAGCTGAGTGATTTGAATTCTTAACATAATAAAGACTCTTTGAACAAATCATTTGTTGTCCTGATTTTTATTATAAAAAGTGAACTTCGGTGCTCTGGTAGACATACATTTCTGTGCAAAGTGTGCACTGGGTGTAAACCATGTGACCTTACTCCAATTGCATCATGTCTATGTTTTTAGTATTAAATATTCTCTTGTAAAAATCGCAATAGTATATCCATAAAAATGTATATCCTTTTGGAATAAAGTCATAATCACGATAAATATTATTTCAGTCAGTGTTCTCATATTTCATGCTGGCCTGACTTTTATAGGAGTCTCACACACTGTAGAAAGTAGAAGGTGGTGATCAGAGACTGTTGAGAGGTAACTGATCTGGGATCAGTGAAAGAGCAGCAGTTTCCCAGCAGAGGAGAGGAGGAGTGATGTGTGCAGTGTGCTCAGATCAGCTCTGTGCAGCAGGATGTGCGCACAGCTCACACTAACCCCCTGGGGACGGGCCAGACACCTGGCCAGCGTGCTGCTCTATTCTGAGAGAGAATCAGTCCCACTGAGGGACAGCAGAAGCAGCCGGCCCCGCCCCAAACATGCAAATGTGACTTTCAGCCCAACAGCTCACAGTTTCTCAGCCCAAAATAGCCCTGACTGAGACAGCTGTGTGCAGCTGGCCTCATATGTTCACTGAAGATGAGAAGGTGGAGGCTTTAGCTCTGTAGTGACGATGAAGGGGAAAAGGGAGGTGGTTGTACCAGGGACCTGCATTTGCATGATGCTCAGATTAGAGATTTCACAGCTGAATGAACTCACACTCTCACATCTGCTCTGAGAGCAGCAAGCACTGCTTACAGCTGAGTGATTTTACTCTCTATCCATCTCTAAATGGAAACTTCAGCATGAATTTCCCTCATCTATTGACACTCTTAGTGTAATAAATAAAATCAGGGAAATGGAAGTTGTGTTGTCTTCATCTTCTATGAAACTCACTGTGCCAGCACAGAGCTCTCCTCCCCAGCACAGCGCTCTAATCCCCAGCACAGAGCTCTCCTCCCCAGCACAGAGCTCTCCTCCCCAGCACAGGGCTCTCCACCCCAGCACAGAGCTCTCCTCCCCAGCACAGAGCTCTCCTCCCCAGCACAGAGCTCTCCTCCCCAGCACAGAGCTCTCCTCCCCAGCACAGCGCTCTAATCCCCAGCACAGAGCTCTCCTCCCCAGCACAGAGCTCTCCTCCCCAGCACAGAGCTCTCCTCCCCAGCACAGAGCTCTCCTCCCCAGCACAGAGCTCTCCTCTCCAGCACAGAGCCATAGCACAGGACTGGCTGGGCCTGTGAAAATAATTTTACCCCTGAATGTAAAAGCTCTGATTTCATGTTTAACTGCAAAACCTAAAAAATTATCAAATATTTTTTTTTTCAACTGAAATGAATGACATATATAAACATATTCTGTAATGAAGTTTACACAATGTATGATCAGTATATGACAGAGATAAGACATCATCAGAAAGTTATGAAGAGCTGGGACATTGTTAACTATGCACTACATACTGTACATGGTGTGTGTGTGTGTGTGTGTGTGTGTGTGTGTGTGTGTGTGACTATTTCAGTTGTGCTGTCATCACTACTTATTGTGTTTATCACATCCATGATTTGATGTCTGATTCACACATTAAAGGTGACTAACATAATCTGACCCTTTCACTCTCAAGCCCTCATTGTGAATTCCAGGTATAAAATGATACAGTTATTCATTTCTAATGTTAATCTTCTCATCTCTGTGTCAGTGTGAATTCTCTCTGCACATAAAATAAGTGATGTTGTGGTACAGAAGTGTGTGGTTCAGCAGTAGCAGCTCTGATGTTGGTTCTGTGTGTGACACAGAGAAGCTCCTCTTCAGCTCAGAGAGGTTTATATCCAGGTCTGTAGCTCTCTATTGCCCCCTAGAGCCCTGCTGGCAGTACAGCAGTATCCCAGGTCAGTGCCTCCCCCCTCAGCACCTGCAGTAGGTCCCAGCTGCAGCAGTGCAGTCTCTGTGCAGTCTGACTGAGGGAGGTTTTTGTACGGCTCTCTATCACTGTGTGAACACATCACCACTGTGGTAACTCTGACAGTAGTAATCTCCTGCATCTTCAGCCTGGACTCCACTGATGGTCAGAGTGAAGTCGAGGCCATTTCCTCTCCCACTGCCACTGAATCTAGAGGGCACTGCAGATACTCTCTCTGATGTGCGTTTGATCAGGAGTTTGGGAGCTTCTCCAGATTTCTGCTGGTACCAGTGGAGGTAGTACTGAGCACCACTATATTGGGCAACTGCAGTACTGGCCTTACAGTCAATAGAGACTGACTGACCCGTCTGGACTGACTGGGCTGGAGACTGAGTCAGAACCACCTGCCCCCAAGACTCTGCAGAGAGAGAGATTTACTGTGTAAATAGCATTACTAAAAACAATGTGCACTTACAGATTTGAATGTTCATGTATTACTATAAATTACAAAAATAATGTCTGATATTTTCTGTAGTTAGAGAATCATTTGATTTTGACAAAGTATTTCTCTCACCCTGAATGCAGAAAGCGAGTGCCCAGATGAAGATGGTGATAAAAGTCATTGTTGCTGTGGGTTCTGTTGCCATGAAGGACAGCTCTCAGTCATCAAGTGTTAAACTCACAGGACTATAAACACTCCCAGAGCACTGAAGCATGTGCTGCCAATGCAAAGTGTCTTCTCTATGCAAATGGTCTTCCTGGGTACAGCAGGCCCTTGTAGCCCAGCAGTGATGTGGAGGCAGACTAGGGCTTATGGGCTGTGACACAGACAGAGCAGTTTAACAGTGGTGTAACAGTGTCTGGACAGCAGGATCACAGTCCAAACCAACATCTTCTAAAACTCTTGCTTGTTCAGCACTTTAAACTCATGCTGTCATTTAAAACATTTTATTGTTTTAAATTTGCAACATAGAATTGGACAGAATTCACATCATTCTGTTTCCCAGCAACAGTAGTAAGTTCAAGTGGTTTAGAATTTTCAGTATTTCAGCCACTATGATGTCACAATCGGAATGTTCTTAAAATTCTTAAAACAGCTATCAATTAATATGTCATTTGGACTTCTCATCGATTGCAACTATATCTTACTGTCAGTAATGCTGTCTGATGCTGTGTTTTTGTTTTTGTTTCCCTGTCCATGTGCTTTTGTTTTCATTCCCCCTTGTGTCGGCCCCGCCCTCCTTGTTACCTACCCTGTTGATTACCCATTTGTTTCACCTGCCCCATTGTGCACCTGTGTCTCGTTGGCTCGTTAGTCTGTGTATTTAAACCCTGTCGTGTGTTTGTTCTGTGTGAGTTTGTCTCTGTATTCCCTGTGATCAGTTGTGCTATGAGCCTTTCCTTGTTCTGACCTGCCTGTTTTTGATTGCTGCCTGTTTTTGATTGATTGCTGCCTTTACCTGGTTCGGACTTTGCCTGTTTTTTGACCTCTTCTTTGGATTCTGTTTTTGCCCTGACACTGTGATCTTCTGGTTTGACCCTGTGCTATTTTCGAATCTGTTTTTGGATTTGCCCTTTTGAATAAACCCTGGTTAATCTCATCCCTGTCTGCACTTGAGTTCATACTGCGCCCTGACACTTACCAAAATTTACCAGTCACTTACAATAGAAGACGATATTGTGTTCCACTGTTGTCTTGGACAGTTACATCCTTCAGACTTGTAAGTAGATACCTCAAGCTTTCCTGACAAGCAGTGTCTCATTGTCATTACTTTACAATGAATTGATCAGTTCTGTGTCTGGATCTAACAGGTAGGCTACAGAAATTACAGGAGTTAATGTTTTACCTTAATATTGCTTGTTAGCCAGCCCGCTATGTAGGGTAACTCAATTAAGGGTGTTGTATCATATTTGAGAATGGTCAATGTTGGTGCAAACTTGTTTTGCCATAAGGTGCTCGTATATCCATTCTGAATTAATTACACTTCAGAAATTACACTACAGAAATCATTATGAATGACCACGTACTTCCTAGCTTCTGGGACTGTTTCTTCCTAAATTTGTGAAGCAACACTGAACATTCATTTAGCTTTGAGGGACTGTGGGACAGAATGTACTGAATTATATCATCAAGCTTGACATCTCTGGCCTGCAATTCTGGTCAGTAAAATCAGTGCATATTAAAAGCAACTGAGTGAGATTTGGACTGTGTTCCAAAAAATAAGTATATTCTCAGAAGTCCTCAAAGGTTGGAAGTTCACAAATTAAATAATGGAATTAATTCTTTTAATATAGCCAGTTCTGCACGATATACACTTTGCTCCTAGCTCAGCTAAAACACTGCATTATCCTGGGTATTGTTGTGACAGATCTAAGGGGTACCTTGAAATGGTACCTTTATATAAAAACCAAAAGTGCTTGTTTTGCCTTGTTAGGTAAGTCAATAATGGTTTAGTTGGTTCCAAACAAGTAATTTAAGTGACTTTCATTCACATGGTGATGTTGCAGAGTGTTGCTTCTGGTACAAAGAGAGGACAGTACAGTCATTTGAGATGGGCCCAGGTGAAGTTGTACTTTCTCCTGTCTTGTATTTGCTTGCCATATAATTTGCTCAAAGCTGAGGAAAACACATGAGGAAAACAAACACAAGCACATGAGATTGAAATACAGCAGTAAAACACAATAAAAACAAAAACAAAACCGGCTAAGAAACCAGCTGACATAACATCAATCACAATAACAGTGATAAGAATGAATGTGGAATAAGCAGATAAAGTCTCGAAAAGAGTGAGAGGCTGAACTCGGCGCCAGAGCTAAGGAGTTCACCAATGTCTACATTAATCATATATTATATATACACTGTATTACTTGGGAGAGCATTTCTAAGTTATCACTGAACCACTGAAGCTCAGTGTGCTGGAGCAGAACCCCTCAGTGTCCCGGGTCAGTGCCTCCCCCCTCAGCACCTGCAGTAGGTCCCAGCTGCAGCAGTGCAGTCTCTGTGCAGTCTGACTGAGGGAGGTTTTTGTACGGCTCTCTATCACTGTGTGAACACAACACTACTGCTGATCACATGGTAACTCTGACAGTAGTAATCTCCTGCATCTTCAGCCTGGACTCCACTGATGGTCAGAGTGAAGTCAGTCCCAGATCCACTGCCACTGAATCGATCAGGAATCCCTGAGTAATGTGATGTTGCATAGTAGATCAGGAGTTTAGGAGCTTCTCCAGGTTTCTGCTGGTACCAGGATAGGAGGTGATTACCATAATAGACATACACAGCAGGGCTGGTTCTACAGCTCAGGGTGACAGTGTCTCCTATGAGAGCAGATTTACCAGCAGGAGTCTGAGTCACAGTCACCTGTCCTGTGGATTCTGAAGGAAAGAATATTCATATGTATTATATTATCCATCGGCACTTTAGAATGTCTCACCATTGTCCAGATAATTATTTTGCACAGTGATTTCATACAGTTATTTCATGCTTCATACTTTATTAAAATGTACGACATATATATTTGAATATTTTTTATGAATCTCACCCTGAATGCAGAAAGCGAGTGCCCAGATGAAGATGGTGATAAAAGTCATTGTTGCCGTGGGTTCTGTTGCCATGAAGGACAGCTCTCAGTCATCAAGTGTTAAACTAACAGGACTATAAACACTCCCAGAGCACTGAAGCGTGTGCTGCCAATGCAAAGTGTCTTCTCTATGCAAATGGTCTTCCTGGGTACAGCAGGCACTTGCAGCCCAGCAGTGCTGTGGACTGGAGACTGTGGGCTGTGACAGAGAGACAGTTCAACAGCAGCACCAGGACAGCAGCAGAGGTGTCAGTCACTCTGGTTTGACATAGAGTCACAGTTCACTTCACACATTAACATTTACAGAAATTACAATCATGACATTGCAGGGTGGTTTAGAAGACCCTGCTGCTTAAAAGGGAGAGCACTATGACTGCATCTGCACTGGCTGTATAAGTGAGGTGCAGATTCACTTCTGAGCTCATTGTTGGCTTTTCATAAGTATCCCATTAAACATCTGTCTGTCTCCATGGATGAGATTTAAATTGTTTAATGTGTCAAAACAAACAGTGCCAAAAACAGGACAGTGTATTTTCATCAAGGAACAGCTGAATCCTGAAACAGGAAAGAGCTGCTCCTCGATTAGAACACACTGTCCTGATTTTGTTCATTTTGACACATTACTGTAAAACACTTTGTCATGTTGGTGATTAAAGCACCTGCAATTCTGTCACCAAGTGTTTGAACTCTTTCAAAATCTGACAGATGTCACATGTTGCTTTAGAAACTCACATTTTGAAATTTTGATTTAACAATTCATTTTATACTAGAAAGTACTCACAATTAATATTTACTTTTCATTAAACATACAGTGCTGTGAAAAATGTTTGCCCCCTTTTTGATTTCCTCTTTTATTTTATATTTCTCCTGTTGAGTGATTTTAGATAATCTAATAAAATATAATATTAGACAAGGGAAACCCACAGAAACATAAGCAGATATGAGATGAGATTTTATGTTTCTCTTGGAGAGCAGTGGTTTCCACCTTGCCACTCTTCCCTGAGGCCCAATTTTGCCCAATGTCTTTCATACCATAGAGTCATGGACACTGATCTTAGCTGATGCTAGAGAGGCCTACAGTTCTTTTGAAGCTTTTCTGGGGGCTTTAGATACTTCCTGGATGAGGTGCCGCTGTGCCCTGGCAGAAATTGTGGCAGGTTGAGCAATCCTGGGAAGTTTCACCACTGTTCCAAGTCTTCTCCATTTGGAGATAATGGCGCACACTGTGGTTCACTGGAGTCAAGAGCCATAGAAATGACTCTGTAAGCTTTTCCAGACTGGTTTGGCTCCACAGATTTTATCCTCAGTTGTTCTGGGAGCTCCTTTGATTATGGCATTGTGTGCCTGTAGAAAATTTGAGGTGAATATTTCTTTCTGATGGTTAGGTTCAGTATATATCCTTTCTAAACTCAACAAGGTTGGTTGCAATCAAGACTGGCTGTGTCCAGTCACCTTAATCTAATTTTCAGTGACAAATATGTTAATTTATTTATTTAAAAACAATTACTTTTTCACAGGGCCAACATGGGTAATTGGTGACTTTCTCGATTGAATTAATGAAGTAAGGATGTAAAAGCTATGTTTTATGTTTGTTTGGGTTTCTCTTGTCTAATAATATATTTTATTTGATTATCTGAAACCATTCAGTGATAGAAATATGCAAAAAAAGAGGAATGGGGGCAAAAAGTTTTTCACAGCACTGTACGTGTTGATCCATTTTAATTGTGATTTAATTTCTACAAAATACTTTCTTTCTTTTTTATGATCCCATTATTTTTTGTGATTCACGTATGTTTAGGTATGTTATTACACAGCAGTATGTAATGATTGGTTGCCATCAGTGATCATAGGATAGCTCCTCCCATTTTGGGTTTCATGAAGCCTCAGTCTTCCATCTCTGAGCTGAGGAGGGCTAAAAAAGTAACAAAAGCACCCATGGGCCTCTAGGTCTCTCCCCCTGTAAAACTCTCTCCATACCCTCACCTCTCTGGGTAACCTTGTGGCTGTCCATGGTCCTGAATGCTTCCAGGGCTGTGGGCAGCAGCAGGAAGCTCTGACTGCAGCCAAAGAGGAGTAGCCTTCTCTGCACCTCCTGCACAACAGCCAGGGACACTGAGACACAAGATTTGTATCTCACTGATTATAATATTCCACAGAATCAATATGACTTTACATTGAAATATGTTTCATATCAGTACATTATCACTCAGAGTGATTATGGCTCTGGTCTGAGAGGTTGTTATGTGAGATGGCTGAACTTTGTAACACACACTATAACAGTTTGTTCACTCTCCACTGATTATTTTCTGGTTCCAGGACAGCAGGGCCAAAAGACAGCAGCTCTCAAATGTTCCAGTGAGCATTAAAATATGTTTATGTATTTTCTTTGGGCCTGATATTGAAAAAAGTAAAAAAAAAAAAAAAAAATCACATACAAACAATATAATAGGGGCCCAGTGAGTAAGGTATTGTATCTATAAGCAAAGCAGTGAGTGTAATACAGAATAAACTCAGTGCTGTATAACCTGAGGAGACACAATCCCCATGGCATATGCGAGCAGATGGGGGCGCTGAGTTTTCATGCTCTCATCGGACACTAAGACTTATTTCAGTTGTAGTTGTACAAGTGACCAGCAGGGGACGTGCTGTAACAATTCAGACTGAATATCGGTAGTAAGTGGGGAAAAAAGTAGATTTTTTCTGCAAGAAACATCTCAAGGTGATATGATCTGTAACATTTTCATTGAAGAGTAACCAAGGCGTTTGTACTCTTACTTTCTGTCTGTTCGCGTTTGTTTACTTACGGGGTAACAGATAGAATATGAACATAAAAATAAATAGATTAAACACGTATTTGCTGAAATTAAATGTAACCCATAGTAAAAACAACTCATAACTTTAAATTGCGAGATGAGTGATGTGTGAAAGATGAACACAGGCAAAGGAAATGCGTCTCTCTTGAGTTGGAGGTTTTTGTACGGCCGATGAATGAGACTGTATCACTGTGGTACACTTTCGGCGGCGGCACCAAACTGTCAATTGGACGTAAGTAATATTTCTTTCAGATCTATCCACATCTGCATTTTTAAATATTTGAGTATTCGTTTTCAGAAAACTCATGTCGTTGATTTTTGGAACTGTGAACTTTGCTTGTGCATATGGGCTACACATTATATCAAGTTATTATTTCGAGGTGCAGAAAGCATATTCACCAAAAAATAACTTCTTAAATGCCAAAGTTCATGGAAAGAACATAAATCTCATACACTGTAAAAAGTTGCGGGGGTCAAAGTTTGAAGTGCGGAGAAATGAAAGCTGTCTCTCTTGAGCGAGAGGTTTTTGTACAGCGGTATAATGAGTTTGTATCACTGTGGTGGACTTTCGGCGGCGGCACCAAACTGTCAATTGGACGTAAGTCATTTCTATTCAACACATTTCTCCGAGCGCAAGCAAGGTGTCTCTTTAATGTTCACGAATGTTTGAAAAGCTTCACAAAATAATATGTATAATAATATGCTTCATTCTGAGACAGCATTAATGAGAATCAAATAGACTTGCTAAATGAAGGCTTGTTCTAGAGAGTACAGCTGTTTTCCAAAGCCTACATCTTTGCTCATATATTTTCCGCACATTATATAAAAACCCCCAAAGTTAATTAATTCTATTTGGGTGTCGGAGGTGATAATACTGACTCTTATTTCAACATGTTGGGATACCGCTAAGATCTGGTAACTGCGGATGCGCGCGTAAAGGATATTATTTTGACAATTTCCCTCGATTTCCGAATGTAACATATTTCTGATTTAAACATGAACTACTGCTTGGAAGGATTTACAGTTAACTGCACTTAATGTCTGTGTTTGTTTTGAGATGTGTTTTCGAAAGGTAGATGCTAGTGTTTAGTTTAAAAAGCGCGCCATTAAATGGAGTATAACATGTATTATTTAAACGTTGTTAAAATCAATAAGTTCTTGTAAGTGTTCGCGTGTGTAACTATTTAACTGAAACTGCCAGATATGGGTCATTTCTAATTGTTTAATTTTTTACAATAAATCCCTCCATTATACTTTCCGAAAGTATATCAGTAAAATGTATTTTTGAAACAATACAGTTTTGTACAGTTTTGATCCAATCGAACCAATGGTATTTGTAGGATATTTTTCAATTCTTATTTTATTCCTTGATAAATTATGTAGTTTATAAATACTAATTTAATAAGACTACTTTAATGAAATTTTAATGAATAATATTATTGGCTAATTTTCAGTCCTTTTATAAATCAAGCAATTATATTTTACAGTGGTGTTACCTATATTTTAATATGTAAGTCATTTAATAATTGCATGATGATGAATATAATTTAATGAAACGGCTCTGGTTGTGAAAGAGGTGTAAAATGTTGCCTTGGTTATCACTGAGGAACAGTCCCTCTTGTGCTTCACAAAGCTTTCAGTGTAAAGTACAGTCACATGTTGTGCTGATGTGTTGAGTTTGACATTCTGCTCTTACTGTATGAACGCTCTGATTGGCTCATGCTGCTGTGTCCACTCTGTGACCTCACACCTGTGCTGTGTCTCCCAGGTGACACAGTTCCCACCCTCACAGTCCTGCCCCCCTCCAGTGTGGAGCTGAATCAGGGAAAGGCCACACTACTGTGTCTGGCCAACAAGGGCTTCCCCTCAGACTGGAAGCTGCACTGGAAAGTGGACGGTAGCAGCTTGAGCTCGGGTGTGGCCGGGGGCGCGGGGGTCCTGGAGAAGGACGGGCTGTACAGCTGGAGCAGCTCCCTGACTCTCAGTGCGGACGAGTGGAAGAAGGCGGGGTCACTGACCTGTGAGGCCACACAGGGCTCACAGTCCGCCGTCCCTCAGACACTGAGGCCAGCCGACTGTTCTGAGTAGGCAGGGCAGAGGCCCAGCTCTCACACTCTGATTACACTGTTTTTACCCTGTTCTGTACTCTGCCTCTCTGCTTCTTACTGCCCCACTGCTGTCACACTGGCCTGTGTGTCAATCCTTCCTCCAGCACCCACATCTTACATGTTCTCTGCTTGTGTTCTTCTCCAAATATACTCATGTGTGTTCTCATGTGTGCTGCTTTCTGTGATTTTGGCAAAAGCTGAGTGATTTGAATTCTTTACATAATAAAGACTCTTTGAACAAATCATTTGTTGTCCTGATTTTTATTATAAAAAGTGAACTTTGGTGCTCTGGTAGAAATACATTTTTGTGCAAAGTGTGCACTGGGTGTAAACCATGTGACCTTAGTCTAATTGCATCATGTCCATGTTTTTAGTATTAAATATATTCTTTTAAAAATCATAAAAATGATATGCATGTATATCATTTTGTAATAAATCATAATTACTACATTATTTCAGTCAGTGTTCCAGTATTTCATGCTGGCCTGACTTTTATAGGAGTCTCACACACTGTAGAAAGTAGAAGGTGGTGATCAGAGACTGTCTGAGAGGTAACTGATCTGGGATCAGTGAAAGAGCAGCAGTTTCCCAGCAGAGGAGAGGAGGAGTGATGTGTGCAGTGTGCTCAGATCAGCTCTGTGCAGCAGGATGTGCGCACAGCTCACACTAACCCCCTGGGGACGGGCCAGACACCTGGCCACCGTGCTGCTCTATTCTGAGAGAGAATCAGTCCCACTGAGGGACAGCAGAAGCAGCCGGCCCCGCCCCAAATATGCAAATGTGACTTTCAGCCCAACAGCTCACAGTTTCTCAGCCCAAAATAGCCCTGACTGAGACAGCTGTGTGCAGCTGGCCTCATATGTGCACTGAAGATGAGGAGGTGGAGGCTTTAGCTCTGTAGTGACGATGAAGGGGAAAAGGGAGGTGGTTGTACCAGGGACCTGCATTTGCATGATGCTCAGATTAGAGATTTCACAGCTGAATGAACTCACACTCTCACATCTGCTCTGAAAGCAGCAAGCACTGCTTACAGCTTAGTGATTTTACTCTCTATCCATCTCTAAATGGAAACTTCAGCATAAATTTCCCTCATCTATTGACACTGTTAGTGTAATAAATAAAATCAGGGAAATGGAAGTTGTGTTGTCTTCATCTTCTATGAAACTCACTATACCAGCACAGAGCTCTCCTCCCCAGCACAGAGCTCTCCTCTCCAGCACAGAGCTCTCCTCCCCAGCACAGAGCTCTCCTCTCCAGCACAGAGCTCTCCTCCCCAGCACAGAGCCATAGCACAGGTCTGGCTGGGCCTGTGAAAATAATTTTACCCCTGAATGTAAAAGCTCTGATTTGATGTTTAACTGTAAAACCTAAAACAGTATCAAATATTTTTTTTTCAACTGAAATGAATGACATATATAAACATATTCTGTCATGAAGTTTACACAATGTATGATCAGTATATTACAGAGATAAGACATCATCAGAAAGTTATTATGTAGAGATGGGACATTGTTAATTATGCACTACACACTGTACATTGTGTGTGTGTGTGTGTGAGACTATTTCAGCTGTGCTGTCATCACTACTTATACTACACAGTTATTCATTTTAAATGTTAATCTTCTCATCTCTGTGTCAGTGTGAATTCTCTCTGCACATAAAATAAGTGCTGTTGTGGTACAGAAGTGTGTGGTTCAGCAGTAGCAGCTCTGATGTTGGTTCTGTGTGTGACACAGAGAAGCTTCTCTTCAGCTCAGAGAGGTTTATATCCAGGTCTGTAGCTCTCTGTTGCCCCCTAGAGCCCTGCTGGCAGAACAGCAGTATTCTGGGTCAGTGCCTCCCCCCTCAGCACCTGCAGTAGGTCCCAGCTGCAGCAGTGCATTCTCTGTGCAGTCTGACTGAGGGAGGTTTTTGTACGGCTCTCTATCACTGTGTGCACACCCAGATACTGCTGATGTAGTGCCAACTCTGACAGTAGTAATCTCCTGCATCTTCAGCCTGGACTCCACTGATGGTCAGAGTGAAGTCAGTCCCAGATCCACTGCCACTGAATCGATCAGGAATCCCTGAGTTACGTGATGTTGCATAATAGATCAGGAGTTTCGGAGCTTCACCAGGTTTCTGCTGATACCAGGCTAGGTAGTGGTTACCGCCACTAGTGTACACAGCAGGGCTGGTTCTACAGCTAAGGGTGACAGTGTCTCCTATGAGAGCAGATTTACCAGCAGGAGTCTGAGTCACAGTCACCCGTCCTGTAGACTCTAAGGAGAAGAAACAACATCTCAAAAATCTTAATGTTAGCAACATACAACATACATTATTTAATGGATATGAAACAATCAGATTATCTGTTGATATCACAGAAAAACATATTTTTTGTTGATTTTATAACTTTTCAATTGATAATTATAATATGTGTTTTTGAATGTTCCCAACCCTTACCCTGAATGCAGAAAGCGAGTGCCCAGATGAAGATGGTGATAAAAGTCATTGTTGCTGTGGGTTCTGTTGCCATGAAGGACAGCTCTCAGTCATCAAGTGTTAAACTCACAGGACTATAAACACTCCCAGAGCACTGAAGCATGTGCTGCCAATGCAAAGTGTCTTCTGTATGCAAATGGTCTTCCTGGGTACAGCAGGCACTTGTAGCCCAGCAGTGCTGTGTACTGGAGACTGTGGGCTGTGACAGAGAGAGAGTTCAACAGCAGCACCAGGACAGCAAGGAACAGATTTTTGGGATCTCACTGTCATGTTCAGGTTATATATTGCACATAAAAATGCACTTTAACTTATGCAATTATGTTCCATGATAATTTGCATATGCCAATTCTGAATATGAATTTGTAAGACAGCAGAACAACATCCAACAGGGGATGTTTTAAGCATATGTGTCTCAATCTTTAGAATTTTCCTCTTCATACTTTCACTCTCTTTATCTATCTTAGCTTTTAATCATGTTACCTAAAACTGTCTGGCTAACATCAGTTTGATATTTGATTAACTCTCCTCTTTGTTAGACACACAGGTCACTGCACTCCACATGAAAACATTTAACCAGTAACATGTGAACTGTGATGAAGATGGACACACAGAACCCAGTGCTCACCAAAGATTATCAGAAGCACCTGGTTTTATTACTGACACAGTAGCTTTGAAAGGGATGGGAGCAGAGCAGCTCTGTGTCCTGAGTAAAAGGACTGGATCAGGGGAAAGTCTTGATGAGCTGAGTTAAGCTGCACTGATATAAACCATTAGCAGTGAGTGAGAGGCACCATTACCTGAGTGTGGAATAAGTGAAGAGTCTTAAGACATCTCATGGCAAAAATAAGTCCACACTCTGTTTAGGCTGTAAGGCTGTTTAATGATCATGCAGTATGACTGCAGTGTAGCTGGGTTTATTCTGCTGGGGGTGTGCTCTGGGAGGTACAGGGCTGGAGCTCTGCAGGTGGATGGGTGCTGGAGGGGCCCTGGGGGGCTGGGCAGTGCTGTGAGGCTGGTGTGGACTTTAAGGACGGTGACCCGTGGCACAGGGGGGCTGCACCCTGACTCGGGTTCGATTGATGGTGCGGGGGGGCTGAGTGGGTTACAGCCCAATGCTACGTCTTTTAGACTTTTGGCAAAGAGCTTCACACCCTCATGGTGTAAATGCTGCCCATCGTAGAGGTGCCATGGGCTGATGGTGGGGTAGTGAGCCAGGTGCAGCACGTCCTCTGGCCATCTCCACATTGATGTCTCTGATCACATGGGAGGAGACGTTGGTGCGGGGCAGCAGGGTGGAGATGATCACCCGGCTATCAGGAGACTCCTGGGAGGCTCTCTCGGCTCCCCTCCTCTCTGTGCTGGCGGTGTTGTGGCGCAGGCGATGCAGGTCATTGGTCCCAGTGAGTGCTCCCCAGTGTGTCCTGTTTGAGAAGCTCCAGGGCCCGTGCTGTGTTACTGCAGCGCATAGCCTTTACTTTTTGGGCTGGGAATAGCTTTTTGGATTCAAAAAACTTCCCATGGAGTCGATGAGAAGGACCTCTTCAGCTTCTGGTGGTGTTTGTTGTTTTCTGTTGGGGGTTGTAATGCAGAGAGGGGTGTATGTTTGGGGAAGGGTGTGAGTCTGGGAGGGAGGGGGTGTCGGCCTGTGTGCTGGGGGGACTGTTGGACTCTGTTGATTGCGTTGTGTCAGGAGGAGTGGTTGTGTCTCTCTGGGCCAGTAGTTTGGCAGGGGGCTGTGCACAGAGTGTAGTTTGTGTCATTGGAAGGTGTGTTGTTTTGAGGGAATGGTTTGTGTGTCAGTGTGTGTGTTTCCAGTGGTACATGAAGTACATATGAGCTCCTGAAGCTGCTCTCATAGGTGCTGTATCTCCTTGATGAAAGATCTCTCCCTGTGTTGCATGTGCTCTTTTACAGCAGCCAGCTGGGCTCTCAGGGCCTGGTTGTCCTGCCTCAGAGTGGCAGCCTCCTCTCTTAGCTCAGCAATAGCTCGGCTGTTCTCCCTGCTAACACTACTGCTTCTGTTCTACTGTTATACATGTGTTAAGGTGAAGGGCCAGATGAAAGGTGTGATTCGCTCGTTCTATGTGTCCTGTTATTTGCACCTTATTGGGTTGCACATTTTATGTGCCACTTGTACATACAACACAATGGGGTCATCTTGCTCTTACATCCAAAAATATGTATTTTTGGTCAAATAACACGATATTAGTGAAAAATAAAAATAAATTAATGAATAAATAAATAAAATTAAAACAAAACCTGTTGGTTTTTCAATCAAATTCAGTCAATGTGCTCCAAAGAGCTGGGGCAGGAATTACTGCGACCACAAATACATGGAACAATATTAAATATCATTCAATGTTTTTAAATGTATCACACAGTATCACAGTATATTTCAGATTGCGTGTCTCTGCAGCATCGGGTCTCCTCTACGATAATGTGGTTGTATCATGAGCAACAGATGGACTCTGTCTCCCTCCTGTGGTCAGTGTTTGTAATGACAGCTTGTGTGAGGTGTGATGAGGGAGAGTACTTTGCCCTGCCTGGTGAACATTGCTGCTATTTCCTGCGACATGTTATATACAACTGCTTTACAGTCAACAGATTTTTCGTAAAAATAGTTTTCATTAACTGGCACTTATTTGGCTGGGCAGTTTAGAATTTTTAGAATGTTTTTAACACTGCCATTTGAACTTCCCGCATCTGTCATTAATTGGCTTGAATATTCTGACAATTAAATTCAATGTCAGTATTTGACATTGCAGCTACAACTGTGTCAGTATACAGAGTGTGAGAGAGTTATAACTGAACCACTGAAGCTCAGTGTACTGGAGCAGAACCCCTCAGTGTCCCGGGTCAGTGCCTCCCCCCTCAGCACCTGCAGTAGGTCCCAGCTGCAGCAGTGCAGTCTCTGTGCAGTCTGACTGAGGGAGGTTTTTGTACGGCTCTCTATCACTGTGTGAACACATAGCTACTGCTGATCACATGGAAACTCTGACAGTAGTAATCTCCTGCATCTTCAGCCTGGACTCCACTGATGGTCAGAGTGAAGTCAGTCCCAGATCCACTGCCACTGAATCGATCAGGAATCCCTGAGTAACGTGATGTTGCCCAATAGATCAGGAGTTTAGGAGCTTCTCCAGGTTTCTGCTGGTACCAGGCTAGGTAGTGATTACCATTATAAACATACACAGCAGGGCTGGTTCTACAGCTCAGGGTGACAGTGTCTCCTATGAGAGCAGATTTACCAGCAGGAGTCTGAGTCACAGTCACCTGTCCTGTAGACTCTGAGGAGAAGAAACAACACCTCAAAAATCCTAATTTTAGCAACATACAACATATATTATTTAATGGATATGAAACAATCAGATTACCTGTTGATACCACAGAAAAAATATTTTTGTTGATTTTATAACTTTTCAATAGACAATTATAATATGTGTTTCTGAATGTTCCCATCTCTTACCCTGAATGCAGAAAGCAAGTGCCCAGATGAAGATGGTGATAAAAGTCATTGTTGCTGTGGGTTCTGTTGCCATGAAGGACAGCTCTCAGTCATCAAGTGTTAAACTCACAGGACTATAAACACTCCCAGAGCACTGAAGCATGTGCTGCCAATGCAAAGTGTCTTCTGTATGCAAATGGTCTTCCTGGGTACAGCAGGCACTTGTAGCCCAGCAGTGCTGTGGAGGCAGACTAGGGCTTATGGGCTGTGACACAGACAGAACAGTGTAAGTGTCCCATTGAGAAACTGCTGAATCAGCTTGTTTCATGAACATCTCATTCATGTCTGATGAACTTGTTTCTTCTCAGAGTGTTTCAGAGCCATTACTATGTAGTGATGATGAGATTTATATGACACTAATAGTCCCCGACACTAAAAATTTAAAGCCCAAAAAAGTGACCATCTCCATCCATTGATTCTCTTTCTTGTCAAACGGACATGCATATGGGACCCATTTTGGTTCTGTATTCAAATGGTGACACAACATCATAAGACCTTTTGGTAAAATAGAACCATCATATTTAAACACTATCAAACCATTAATCATTCTACTGCACCAAATGGTGTGTTAATGATTCTGTATAAAATATGAGAGTGTATGAATATCTCTGTGATGCCATATATGCTGTTTTTCTCCAGATTGTTTCGGATGTTTCTGGAATGTTCTAGATTCCTTTGCTTTCCATTAAAAATGTTACAGAATCATCATTCATGGCTATTTTTCAATTTTACCGCTGAGACCAGCATTTCATTATTTATGTTTAAATTGTGCATAATATATTCCACATAACCTTAAGATATGTATACAATGATGTTTTAAGTAAATAAAGTGATGTTTATTTATGATAAAATTATGTTTTTTTTGTTATGATGAATTTATTAAATTTTCCTCCTAAAACTATTAGTTTCTAGAACTGCAATGCATTTTTTAAAAAGTTGTATTTTCAACTTAAAACAGGATTAAGGTTTTATCCTGTTTTGTGATGGTAAGAACATGTAGACCTGGGTGCGCTAATCCAGTGCTGTTCAAACATTGGGTTTACCACACAGGTGCAATACACCATTCAAGGGCAAATAACTTGAGTACTAATCCAGAGGAAATAAAGCTTAACAATGTGGATTTAAACAATTATATTTTATGTTAATTCACTCGCCGTTGAAATAGTGTGTGTCTCACAGTCAGACACAGAGAGTGATTCAGACACAGAATCTCCATGTGAAATTAAAGTGAAAGACTGTATCACTGTCAGTGTTTCCCTGTATCACAGTGATCAGTTCCTTTCTCAGCATTTCACACTGTAGTTATGATATGAGCACAGTGAAGAGCCTTCTGTTGGCAATGGGATCACTGGGATGCTTAACTTCTCATGTTTCTGACAGATTAAATCAAGAGCAGCTCTGAGTGTCTCTGTTTGACATTTCATTTTCACTATTTTTTGTTTTGTTGTTTACTTGTCCCCATTTTCAACACCCAATCATATTTATAGGACCATCACATATGTGTTAAACAGCACTGGTTGGAACTTCTCAGATCAGAATCTGATACCAAACTTTAGCTTCATCTCTGTTATTGCAGTGTTATAACACCAGGTGAGAGATGGTGTTCTGACTCCCTCCTGTGGTCACTGTGTGTAATGTCAGCTACTGTGAAGTGAGTTAAATGAAAGTTCTCCAGACTGAGTGACTCCACAGACAGACTGATGAAATGTGAATGAACTTATGTTTGTTTACTTTCTATGTTTGGAAAACATGAACATTTCATACACATAAACTAATACATCCTGCAGGTTTTGAAACAGAAAATAAATATTTCCTGATATTTGGTTTTACAGGTTGTACAGGGATTAAAATGCTGTGACATCGTATTGAATGACACAGCATTTAGACATTATTATTGGCCTTCATTCTATTACATTGCAGAGTGTGAGAAAGCTATTATTGACCAACAGAAGGGCAGTGTGCTGGAGCAGAACCCCTCAGTGTCCCGGGTCAGTGCCTCCCCCCTCAGCACCTGCAGTAGGTCCCAGCTGCAGCAGTGCAGTCTCTGTGCAGTCTGACAGAGGGAGGTTTTTGTACGGCTCTCTATCACTGTTTGAACACATAGCTACTGCTGATGTAGTGTAAACTCTGACAGTAGTAATCTCCTGCATCTTCAGCCTGGACTCCACTGATGGTCAGAGTGAAGTCAGTCCCAGATCCACTGCCACTGAATCGATCAGGAATCCCTGAGTTACGGTATGTTGCATCGTAGATCAGGAGTTTAGGAGCTTCTCCAGGTCTCTGCTGGTACCAGTGTAACAAGCTATTCTTAAGCACAGCAGGGCTGGTTTTACAGCTCGGGTGACAGTGTCTCCTATGAGAGCAGATTTACCAGCAGGAGTCTGAGTCACAGTCACCTGTCCTGTGGATTCTGAAAGGAGGAATAAAAAAATAAATTTTTATATTATCCATTGGTACATTAGGATGTTACATCACTGCCCAGACAGTTATTTCATAAAGTTTTACAAAAACTTAAAACTAACAAATTTAAACTTTTAAGTTTTGTACTTCCATTCAATTAAAATTGACGACATCATATCTATTTGAATATTTTTCACAAATCTCACCCTGAATGCAGAAAGCGAGTGCCCAGATGAAGATGGTGATAAAAGTCATTGTTGCTGTGGGTTCTGTTGCCATGAAGGACAGCTCTCAGTCATCAAGTGTTAAACTCACAGGACTATAAACACTCCCAGAGCACTGAAGCATGTGCTGCCAATGCAAAGTGTCTTCTCTATGCAAATGGTCTTCCTGGGTACAGCAGGCACTTGTAGCCCAGCAGTGCTGTGGACTGGAGACTGTGGGCTGTGACAGAGAGAGAGTTCAACAGCAGCACCAGGACAGCAGCAGAGGTGTCAGTCACTCTGGTTTGACATAGAGTCACAGTTCACTTCACACATTAACATCTACAGAAATTAAAATCATGACATTGCAGGGTGGTTTAGAAGACCCTGCTGCTTAAAAGGGTGAGAAATATGATGGTTTCTGCATTAGAGGTGTACAGAGACGTCATTATCTGTATCTGCATCTGTTCAACCAACAAACTTATATGTCTCTGTGTCTGTATTTGGATAGAAGACTGGAGGTGGGCGTGGTTTGTACCGAAGTCATGTTAAATTGGGCAAATGTATTTTCTAAACTAATATTCATTGGCAATGCAATTTTTGTGCCTTCAAAGCATCAAATTGATTTAATATTGGCATATAATTAATTATGAAATATATTTCCACATCCTCATACTGTACTATTCATCTCTGTCTCTCTCTCTTTTTATTTTTAACTTCATTTTAAAGAAAGATTCTGTTCTGCATTGGAACTAAAAACGATTCACAGTAAAGATATAAAGAAAAACATCATTCAGTTGAAGGGAATCACCTTAAATTCCAGTGATGCTGGGTTTGCATTTCATGATGTGTTAACGTAACTGCAGGTCGCTAGGGAAACGTGAATTACTACTTTGCAACAGTAATTACATAACGGTAATACATTAACTTTTTTGCCTGTTTTATTTTATTCTTTATTTTCCCCCCCTACTGAACTGTTTGGATAGACTGCAAACCATCTGAACCCCACCACCAATGAGAAAATGTTTAAACGACTCTTTTAATTCATAAAGCTTCATTTACCAAAATCAAACTGGCTGGTCAGTGTCCCCCAGCTAGTTTAGGGGGGGCTCCATCAAGTTACCCAAGGAAGCTTTGAGAGCCTGCACACACAGGATAACTGAGGACAGAGATGCAACATCCTCACAGACATTGTGGGTTGCTTCCTGAAAAGGCTGCAGTATCTTGACTGTGGCCTCCACTATGTGTCATTGCTGGTGTGAGAATGAGCCCCTAAATCCATCTGTGTCCCCATGGCAATGATTGCCCTTTTCTGCTCTTGCAGCCGCTGGAGTGTGTGGAATGTAGAATTCCACCTGGTGGACATGTCATGCACCAGGGCGTTCACAGGGAGGCCAATCTCCTCCTGGATTTCGTCGAGTTTCACAGCGGCCTTGTTTGAGCGATGGGCAAACTGTGATTTTCCTGCCGGTGGTGATGGCATGGCTCACTGCTCGCCACTGTTTCAGAGCACTTGAAACGATCAAGCGCAGAGAATGAGCCATGCAACTGATGTGCACAAAGCCACCATCAGCGAAGGCCTTCACCATGTTTGAGGAATTGTCCGTTTAAAAAAACTGTACAAAAAGTGACCATCGACCTCATTTTGCTGTGCTGCGATGAGGTTCTGGAGCTGATCGAGTATATTCACTGCAGTGTGATCCACACTGATCATAGCCATGTTGAGTAGGGCAGTGACACTGTCTGTGCGTCACTGCCCCAGATCCAGTGATCTCACATCCTACCCAATGCCCTGTGAGTGACATGTAGGCATTAGTGGAAAACTTGCTCGTCCAAATGTCAGTGGTACAGTGTTTTTGAATTGAACGCAGCCATTATGGGTGACAAAGAGGAGGCTGGTTATGGCTGTGTATTAGCCCTTGCTGAGGGAACTGAACGGAGGCTGGTTGTGGCTGTATATGAGCCCTTGCTGGTGGAACTGAACGGAGGCTGGTTTTGGCTGTGTATTAGCCCTTCCTGGGGGAACTGAACGGAGGCTGGTTGTGGCTGTGTATTAGCCCTTGCTGGGGGAACTGAACGGAGGCTGGTTGTGGCTGTGTATTAGCCCTTGCTGGGGGAACTGAACGGAGGCTGGTTGTGGCTGTGTATTAGCCCTTGCTGAGGGATCTGAACGGAGGCTGGTTGTGGCTGTGTATTAGCCCTTGCTGGGGTAACTGAACGGAGGCTGGTTGTGGCTGTGTATTAGTCCTTCATGGGGGAGCCTGGGCAGACATGGTCACAACAGAATGTGTGAAATGCATATGGTCGTGCATTACAGATGTTGATAGGTGTTTCACATACCTGCCTCTGCTTACTGTGACCTTGCATATTGACTTTAGTTGTATCAGATGGACTGATTGTAAAGTGCTCCCAGATAGCACTGGCTGTTTTTTTATTTTTTTTTTATTTTTTTTTTGCTGGGTGTGCTGCAGACTCCATTGCTAGCTTCATAAATCACTTGTTGCTGTCATTTGAACTTGTTGCTGTCTGTTTAAATAACTATGACATACTTGGTAGGGTGTTAGTGGACGCTAAGTCAACATTCCATGAAACCTGTGGCTGGTACATATGGCATGTTACATCTTAAACGGATGAATATTGACTGAAATACAAGGTAAAACAATGTTTTTTTTTTCAATATTTTGACAGGCTTTTTTTCTCGCTAGCTCCCGCACATTACGTCTCCTCCTCCTCGATGTGAGAGACACTCACTACTCACTGTTGGCTTTTCATAAGTATCCTGGTAAATGTCTGTCTGTCTCCATGGATGAGATCCAATTTTTGAATCACTGCTCCTCTTTCATGATACAGTTGTTCCTTGATTAGAACGCACTGTCCTGATTTTGTTCATTCTTTCCCTGAGTGATAGCAGGGAACCTTCAGCTCTCAGCCCACCGGCTGCTTTACGTTGACTCGTTGGGGGAGACTCCAGAATATAGCAATCACTTTTCAATAATGTGCAGTAAATGAAATGACTAGTTAGTGAAATCAAAGTCCTATGTTGCAAACAGAATGGGCATTTTTATCTTGCGGCCATCGACAATGATACAAATCGATTTGAAGAAACATAATGGCTGCTGCACAGACATTTCAATCATGGCTTTTTTTCTGAATAATAATGAGCAAGTTTGGGTAGAAGAAATGTATGTTTCCATCGCATTATTTGTGCTTTCCCGGGTACATCCCTAATCTGAGCTCATGTCTGGGGCTCATTGTTGGCTTTTCATAAGTATCCTGGTAAATGTCTGTCTGTCTCCATGGATGAGATCCAATTTTTGAATCACTGCTCCTCTTTCATGATACAGTTGTTCCTTGATTAGAACGCACTGTCCTGATTTTGTTCATTCTGACACATTACTGTAAAACACTTTGCCATGTTGGTGATTAAAGCACCTGCAATTCTGTCACCAAGTCTTTGAACTCTTTCAAAATCTAATAGATGTCATATGTCACTTTAGAAACTCACAAATAGAAGTTTTTATTTTACAATGTGTTTAACACTAGAACAGTGTTTCTCAAACTTTCAGACCAAGGACCACTTAACCAAAAAAAAAAAAAAATTCACAGACCACCTAACTCCCCAAATATCCAAAAACAATAAGCCTGCTTACCTCTCCAACAGGATATTACAAATTACAGTCGAATCATGACAGCTTTACAACTAGCATTTTTTATTTACTCATTCACTGTCTCTGCAGCTGAACCACTTATGGCTGCCAAATCACCTGCATCAAGACGATGCACCGTGTCTGCTGTGTCAGCGAATTCATTTGATTTTCTTCTTACTGACCCTGTCTTGAGCCACCGATCCATCTTGTCAGTTACTCTTCTTTTTGGATTTTCTGGCGGGCTAAATCTTGTCAGTTGACCGCGCAGATCACATCAAGATCGTAAAACATAGCTACGAGCTGGTGTTGCAAAACTGTTGTAAAACGGCCGTGTCCACCAAAGTTGATTTTTCATCGGCTAGCGTAGTTTTCCCATTGTTTTCAATAGGATCTGAGTGTTTTTGCGCGCCAATAAAATACACCGGGAGCGTATCTGGATCTGAGCGTATTTTCAGCGCTGAGTACAGTAAGAATATGACCTGGTATGGCTAATTATACATAGCTATCTTACAAGTGATCTGACTGACCGTGTCAAAGCAACCAGTGGACACTATGCAGCCCGTGGTCAGCAAGCATCTGAAAACCCTAAGTCAGCAGTTTGCACATTACTTCACCACCAAAAAGGCTATGCAGGATCAATGGGTCTGCAATCCCTTCATGTTCAAGTCTGCTGAGAGTGATTCTGTCTGTACAAGAGGAAGAGGCCTTGATTGATTTGACCAGCAATGTGTGTGTGTGTGTGTGTGTGTGTTTGTGTGTGAGTTTGTGTGCGCATGCGTCCGTGTGTTTGTACATGTGCATGTGTGTGTGTGTGTGTGTGTGTGTGTGAGAGTGTGGCATCACTGCTATTCTGTGCTGGCTGTGTGTGTCAAAATGTCATTCTTTCTATTGATTGTCAAAAATAATTAAAATAATTTTATTGACAATACATTTTTCATAAAAAAATTTTTTTGTATAAAAAATTGCCTCCGTCTGCCATTTCAACACGTAGGTAACCTAACAGTAAATTGACGTATCATGATGGTAGAGGTAGGGGAGGCTCCAACTTACATAGATGGCCAGAAGGGAGGCTCACTGTCTCAGACTTTGAAAACCCCTAAGCTAGGCTAACTAATGTAACCGGGTGCTACACACTGGAGAAAAGAGGGGGAATGTAGCCTCACTGTATTAGATTACAGAGTGTGAGAGAGTTATAACTGAACCACTGAAGCTCAGTGTGCTGGAGCAGAACCCCTCAGTGTCCCGGGTCAGTGCCTCCCCCCTCAGCACCTGCAGTAGGTACCAGCTGCAGCAGTGCAGTCTCTGTGCAGTCTGACTGAGGGAGGTTTTTGTACGGCTCTCTATCACTGTGTGAACACATAGCTACTGCTGATGTAGTGTTGACTCTGACAGTAGTAATCTCCTGCATCTTCAGCCTGGACTCCACTGATGGTCAGAGTGAAATCAGTCCCAGATCCACTGCCACTGAATCGATCAGGAATCCCTGAGTAACGTGATGTTGCATCATAGATCAGGAGTTTGGGAGCTTCTCCAGGTTTCTGCTGGTACCAGGCTAGGCGGTGCTTACCACTATAAACAAACACAGCAGGGCTGGTTTTACAGCTCAGGGTGACAGTGTCTCCTATATGAGCAGATTTACCAGCAGGAGTCTGAGTCACAGTCACCTGTCCTGTGCATTCTGAAGGGGAGAATGAAAAAAATAAATACTTATGTTATCCATAGTCACATTAGAATGTCACATTATTGCCCAGGCAGTTATTTAATATTTTTTAATACATTTACTTTTTATACTTACAGTCCATTAAAATTGAAGACAGTATAACAATTTGAATATGTTTTATGAATCTCACCCTGAATGCAGAAAGCGAGTGCCCAGATGAAGATGGTGATAAAAGTCATTGTTGCTGTGGGTTCTGTTTCCATGAAAGGACAGCTCTCAGTCATCAAGTGTTAAACTCACAGGACTATAAACACTCCCAGAGCACTGAAGCATGTGCTGCCAATGCAAAGTGTCTTCTCTATGCAAATGGTCTTCCTGGGTACTGCAGGCACTTGTAGCCCAGCAGTGCTGTGGACCGGAGACTGTGGGCTGTGACAGAGAGAGAGTTCAACAGCAGCACCAGGACAGCAAGGAACAGATTTTTGGGATTTCACTGTCATGTCCAGGGTATATGTTGCACATAAAAATACACTTAAACATATGCAATTATGTTCTATATTAATTTGCATATGCCAATTCTGAATATTAATTAGTAAGACAGCAGAACAACATCCAATAGGGGACGTTTTAAGCATATGTGTCTCAACCTTTAGAATCTTCTTCTTCATACTTTCACGCTCTTTTTCTTTCTTAACTTTTAGTCATGTTACCTCAAACCCTCTGGCTAACATCAGCTTGTATCAGTTTGATATGTGATTAACTCTCCTCTTTGTGAGAAACACAGGTCACTGCACTCTACATGAAAACATTTAACCAGCAACATGTGAACTGTGATGAAGATGGACATACAGAACCCAGTGCTCACCAAAGATTATCAGAAGCACCTGGTTTTATTACTGACACAGTGGCTTTGAAAGGGATGGGAGCAGAGCAGCTCTGTGTCCTGAGTAAAAGGACTGGATCAGGAGAAAGTCTTGATGAGCTGAGTTAAGCTGCACTGATATAAACCATTAGCAGTGAGTGAGAGGCACCATTACCTGAGTGTGGAATAAGTGAAGAGTCTTAAGACATCACATGGCAAAAATAAGTCCACACTCTGTTTAGGGCTGTAAGGCTGTTTAATGATCATGCAGTATGACTGCAGTGTAGCTGGGTTTATTCTGCTGGGGGTATGCTCTGGGAGGTACAGGGCTGGAGCTCTGCAGGTGGATGGGTGCTCTGGGAGGTACAGGGCTGGAGCTCTGCAGGTGGATGGGTGCTGGAGGGGCCCTGGGGGGCTGGGCAGTGCTGTGAGGCTGGTGTGGACTTTAAGGACGGTGACCCGTGGCGCAGGGGGGCTCCACCCTGACTCGGGCTGGATTGATGGTGCGGGGGGGCTGAGTGGGTTACAGCCCAATGCTGCGTCTTTTAGACTTTTGGCAAAGAGCTTCACACCCTCATGGTGTAAATGCTGCCCATCGTAGAGGTGCCATGGGCTGATGGTGGGGTGGTGAGCCAGGTGCAGCACGTCCTCTGGCCATCTCCACATTGATGTCTCTGATCACATGGGGGGAGACGTCGGTGCGGGGCAGCAGGGTGGAGATGATCACCCGGCTATCAGGAGACTCCTGGGAGGCTCTCTCGGCTCCCCTCCTCTCTGCGCTGGCGGTGTTGTGGCGCAGGCGATGCAGGTCATTGGTCCCAGTGAGTGCTCCCCAGTGTGTCCTGTTTGAGAAGCTCCAGGGCCCGTGCTGTGTTACTGCAGCGCATAGCCTTTACTTTTTGGGCTGAGAATAGCTTTTTGGATTCAAAAAACTTCCCATTGAGTCCATGAGAAGGACCTCTTCAGCTTCTGGTGGTGTTTGTTGTTTTCTGTTGGGGGTTGTAATGCAGAGAGGGGTGTGCGTTGTGTCAGGAGGAGTGGTTGTGTCTCTCTGGGCCAGTAGTTTGGCAGGGGGCTGTGCACAGAGTGTAGTTTGTGTCATTGGAAGGTGTGTTGTTTTGAGGGGAATGGTTTGTGTGTCAGTGTGTGTGTTTCCAGTGGTACATGAAGTACATATGAGCTCCTGAAGCTGCTCTCATAGGTGCTGTATCTCCTTGATGAAAGATCTCTCCCTGTGTTGCATGTGCTCTTTTACAGCAGCCAGCTGGGCTCTCAGGGCCTGGTTGTCCTGCCTCAGAGTGGCAGCCTCCTCTCTTAGCTCAGCGATAGCTCGGCTGTTCTCCCTGCTAACACTACTGCTTCTGTTCTACTGTTATACATGTATTAAGGAGAAGGGCCAGATGACAGGTATGATTCTATAGCTCTATGGGTCCTGTTATTTAGACCTGATTGGGTTGCACATTTCATGTGCCACTTGTACATACAACACAATGGGGTCACCCTGCACTTGCATCCCAAAATATGTATTTTCGGTAAGATAACACAATTTTAGTGAAAACTAAAAATAAAATACATAAATAAATAAATACAAAACACCTGGTAGGTTTTCAGTCAAATTCAGAAATTTGGTTACAGCGAGCTAAAGCAGGCATTACTGCAGTCACAAACACATGGAACAATATTAAATATCATTAAACGTTTTCACATGTATCATACAGTACATGTATCACACAGTATCACAGTATATTTCACATCGCATGTCTCTGCAGCTTCGGGTCTCCTCTGATATAATGTACGTGAATCATGTGCAACAGATGGGCTCTGTCTCCCTCCTGTGGTCAGTGTATGTAATGACAGCTTGTGTGAGGTGTGATGGGGAGAGCGCTTTGGACTGCCCAGTTGGTGAACACTGCAACTATTATTAGGACATGTTATACACAACTGCTTTATAGTCAAAACATTTATCATGAAAACACTTTTCATTAACTGGCACTCATTCATCTGGGCAGTTAAGAATTTTTAGAGTTCAAAAATTTCCCCCATCTGTCATTAGTTGGCTTGGATATTCTGGCGATTGAATTCAATGTCAATATATGAGTGTTATTTTTGGAGTTCAGTGAACCAATGGAGCTGGGTTTAAGTTGCAGCTACAACTGTATCAGTATGCAGAGTGTGAGAGAATTATAACTGAACCGCTGGAGCAGAACCCCTCAGTGTCCCGGGTCAGTGCCTCCCCCCTCAGCACCTGCAGTAGGTCCCAGCTGCAGCAGTGCAGTCTCTGTGCAGTCTGACTGAGGGAGGTTTTTGTACGGCTCTCTATCACTGTGTGAACACAAAGGTACTGCTGATTATATGTGCACTCTGACAGTAGTAATCTCCTGCATCTTCAGCCTGGACTCCACTGATGGTCAGAGTGAAGTCAGTCCCAGATCCACTGCCACTGAATCGATCAGGAATCCCTGAGATACGTGATGTTGCAGCATAGATCAGGTGTTTATGAGCTTCTCCAGGTTTCTGCTGGTACCAGGCTAAACGGTCATTGCCATGCACAGCAGTGCTGGTTCTACAGCTGAGGGTGACAGTTTCTCCTATGAGAGCAGATTTACCAGCAGGAGTCTGAGTCACAGTCACCTGTCCTGTGCATTCTGAACAGAAGAATAAAAACACATTTATTTCATCCATATGCACATTAGACTGTCACACTGTTGCCCAGACAGTTATTTAAAACAGTTACTTTAAGCACTATACCTCAATTTCATTAAACTAGAAGGTCACATATCTATTTGAATATTTTTCATGAATCTCACCCTGAATGCTGAGAGCGAGTGCCCAGATGAAGATGGTGATAAAAGTCATTGCTGCTGTGGGTTCTGTTGCCATGAAGGACAGCTCTCAGTCATCAAGTGTTAAACTCACAGGACTATAAACACTCCCAGAGCACTGAAGCATGTGCTGCCAATGCAAAGTGTCTTCTCCATGCAAATGGTCTTCCTGGGTACAGCAGGCACTTGTAGCCCAGCAGTGCTGTGGAGGCAGACTAGGGCTTATGGGCTGTGACACAGACAGAGCAGTTTAACGTCTCCAGAGACAGACCAGGGTCAAAGTCCCAGTGCCCCATCAATGGGTCAGCACATACACATGACTAACTCTGTGCTGTCAAATGCTTCTGTTTCCATTCAAAGTGTTCCAGAAACCATAATTTTCATTGATTACAAACATTTTTAAATTACATCTTTAAACCTCTTACTCAAAACTTCCAAACTAAATAAGGTGACCACCTCTTCCCATTGAACCACCAGTGGGTCATCCAGACAGACGACGGTGCCACATGTTAGTGTTTCCATTAAAGAGTTCCAGATTCTGTCGAACAGAGTTAAAGCTTTTCATGTCAGAGAATGAAAACTATATCTATTTGAATGAAGATGTGCACATATCCCTTTCATCTCTCTTATCACTGACATAGGAAATAAAGGGCAGTGCCATGTTGCGCTGTCTATTTAAGATTTATTTTTTAATCAGTTTTTATCATATTGTTAATCTGTCCATGTTTGTAACACCAGAAATATTTTCAGGGCCATCTCATTGGTGCAGACCAGCTCTGATCAGCACTGGCCAAGTCAGGATTTGATAACAAACTATAGCTTCCACTTTGCTATTGTAGCATCATGACATTTTGGGCAATAGTGGTGGTCTGTCTCCCCCCGGTGGATACTGTATGCAATGGCAGCTTGTGTGACGTCAAATTGAACGACTGTAGACTGAGTGGGTTCAAAAAGATGTATCCTACATATAAATGTCATTATTTAAAAAAAAAAGGTTTTTCATATAACTACTCTTATTCATCCATGGGACTTTAAAATTATTGCATGTACAGACAGTGCTCAGTGTATTAGATTAGAGGTTATCTGAGAGTTATAACTGAACCACTGAACTCACATGTACCCCTGTTAAACAGCACACACACCCCTCCTCTGACTCATCTCTATAGATGCAGCATTAGCCATTGAGCAGGTGAAATTGCATGAAGAAACCTCGGGGTTTGACTAATATTAAATAACTGGTAATTTAATACAATGGGAATCAATCACAATATGCCTGACTTGTCAGTATGCATTACTTATCCAGACAAGTAATGCATATTGTGATTGATTCCCATTGTATTAAATTACCAGTCAGGTCTGGCTTCTGCAGCCATTGCTGTTTCTGCACTGCAGTGAATGAGGCTTTTGCTGCTTTCCTACATAAACATGCTAAATTAACTGGATGTGATCTGAACATTATCCTGATTGGTAATAACTCAGTTTCATTTAAACTGGGTAATTCTGAGAGGGGAATAATCGAGCTCTGATCTGATGTGTTCCTGCTCAGGAGTGCCTCTCAGTGTAGGGTGAGAGTAACACACAGTAATATAAAGAGTACTATAATGCATTTCCATCACTGCAAAGTAAGTAATACAGTCATTTAACACTTTACTTTTAAAAGCAGTTATGAGTACTGTGTAATATATTACAGCTTTCATATGTGTCTATTTATAACATTAAATGAAACCCATGAATAAGTTTCATGGGTTTTTAAAGTACATTGGTTTTCCCAAGAATTGTTAGCCTGTACATTTTATTCAAGAATAGGGTCATCCATGCATTTTCACATCAGTATTACATTTTCAAATGTATATGGTTATCATCTAACTACACAGAGAAAGTAATAATTAGTCCTGTGACACAGTGGCTGGTGTGGCCACTGAGCCAGGTGGCGAGTGGAAAGAAAAACACAGAAGTTTAAACAAGAAGTGGCCAAAGGCCTTTTATTTGACCCTCTTCCCAGGGAAAACAAAAAAATGTCAACAATGAAACTGAAAAACAGCACAGCCAACAAAAACACAAATAACACAAACCCAGTCCAAACCCAAAAGAAGTCCTCGTTCAGCCTCTCAGGCTGTGCTTAAATAGAAGGCCTAATTGAAGGCAAGTGCTCACAGCTGAGTTGATTAGAAATCACTGTCAGGTGAGGCTGCCTGTTATTGAGGCCTCTGCTGTTGTAGCTTTAGTTAACTCTCCAGGCTGAGGGAGGGAACCAGGAGACTGACAGCAGTACAGTGGGAGGAGCTGAGGAGCTTGCTCCTCCCTCCACCTCTCCCGGCATCACAGTCATTTAAAATGTTTTGTCCCTTTATTAACTTTTGTTGGTTTTGTAAAAATGCAAGTTATAAGATATGAGATAAGATACAAGTAATATTTCATCATAAAATGATATAATGTATGCAAATAAGCAATTAAAATACATTTCAACATTATGTCACTTCCTTCCATATTAGTTACCAAGAGACTTTTACATTTTTATTCATGTGTCTTACATTTTTCTAAATAGCCCATATGAACACTTTTATTTTAAAACAGCCTAAACAACACATCCACATTTTTTTTTGTAATTTTCCTCATTTGGCCTACAAATTAAATCATACACAAATACTGTACCATCATAAAGACCACTGTGCTGGAATGTGCTTCAACATCATAGAGTAAGTGAGACTGTTGTTGGTGCTCTTGTTAAACTCTTGCTTGTTCAGCACTGTAAACTCTTATTGTTTTTATTCTTTTAAATTTAGAACATAGAATTGGACAGAATTCACATCATTCTGTTTCCCAGCTAGTGAGTTCAAGTGGTTTCGAATTTTCAGTATTTCAGCCTCTGTGATGTCACAATCGTAATGTTCTTAAAATGCAAACAGCTATCAATTAATATGTCATTAGTTTGTTTGCCGAAGGCGCGAACTGCTGTTCTTCTATAGAATCTTTACTTCTTATTATTATTATTCCTGATTCTTTCGGACGTATCTCCTCCTACAGTTTTTAAGCTATACATACCAAACTTGACCACCAGAGGCGTGGATACACAAGTCAGGTTGCTTCTATTTTTCTAAGCTGTATGATTCATACTTTCTAAACTATTAAGCTTTAAAAAATTGGTTCCAATGACTTAACATCGGGGGAATGTTGAGCATGCTAATGTGGCTAACGTTACTAAGCAACAATTGTAACGGTCGCTGCTCGGCTCACAAACGGATTTAATGCGTCAGTAACTGAATTGTATGAACGACTTCAGCGGTAAGGATTTGCAGTCCTAAATATTATCTACTTTTTAAACAAGACTTACTAAATTTGGTAACTTGAATATATTGGCCAGGTTGCTTGTATTTTTCTACGCCATACGATATAGGTTTGCCACCTTTCAGAAATGAAAATTAGGGACGCCCACCACAGCAACATTTAATTGTCAATTAAACGACGATTCCGAAGCTTTAAAAAAAAAAAACGGTGTCCGTTGACTTAGTATTTGTGTAATACTGAGCATGTTAACAAGCTAACTTTAGTGACACTAAGCGACAATGATGACATGTAACGTTACTTTTAATTCAACGAATACCACTTCACCAGTCGTAGTCCAAAGTAGTACCTAATTTCCGATAATTTTAAGGTAACTGACAAAATAAAATTATGCCAGCAGCGTGCCAGCTACCTGACCGGGCTTGACATTTTGTAATAACTTTCCATTTGACACAAAGATACTGGGATAACGTTTTCTCCCGCTATAACGTTATACGACAGTAATGGAATTTGTCTCGGGCAATCACAACGCGCGGTCACTGCTGTGTAAAATGCGTTGTGTGTAATATATGTGTGTAATAAGCTGCTTTGCCTTTTTGCTTGCAAAGAACTAATCATGCATACCTGATGTACTGACTGCACAAGTGTTATGATAAACACTGCTGTTTATATTAATACTGCCTTGTAGCCTACAGATATTATAATGTATTGTGTACAAGTATGATACGGTAGCCTAGCAGATATAATGACACTGCAATGCTGCTCAGGTATAATGATCTTAAATGATTAATTCATGTTTCGAACAGTACTCCTGCTGCTACAACTTCAGTGCTTGCCGTACCTACTTGAAATTTCAATGTACTAATAATAAGAAGTTGTCTTATTATATGTTATATTATTATATAGTAGTCTTATTGTTAACTTTTAGTAGGTAGCCTACAGTTTTAAACATACTCTTAAAGCTTCCGGCAAGCAAACATAGTTTCTCCTGGAACTCTATATCTAGTTATGAAATAAAGATCAAATTATTAATTACTGCATCATTATGATGTAAAATTGAAACATGATATTGGTAATGTGAAAATTAGTGTGCTGAAATAATATTGTATCATAACGGGTTGAGTATTATTTATTGAATTATTTCACAATTTATCGTGTAATTAATTATCTGTGTGATTATTTATTTAATAAATAAATATATTTTGTTCATTTAATTTAGACTAAAATGGCATTCCATAACTATGGTTCACAATGGGAAGGAAGTTTGTAGAACACTGACAACTGATGCAGAATTGAACATAAAGGACTGACAGAAATTATTATGAATGACCATGTACTTCCTAGCTGCTGGGACTGGTTTTTTCCTAAATTTGTGAATCAACACTGAACATTCATTTAGCTTTGAGGGACTGTGGGACAGAATGTACTGAATCATTTCTTTGAGCTTGACATCTCTGGCCTATCATTCTGAAGTCAGTTAAATCAGTGCATATTAAAAGCAGATGAATGAGATTAGGACTGTGTTCCAAACAAGAAGTGTATTCTCTACAGAGAGGTCCTCAAAGGTTGGAAGTTCGCAAATTAAATAATGAAATTTATTCTTTTAGTATAGCTGGTTCTGCACAATATACATTATACAAGTAGCCCAGTTAAAACATTACATTATCCTGGGAATTGTTGTGACAGAGCTAAGGGGTACCTTCACATAAAATGGTACCTTTACACAAAAATCAATGCGGCTTGTTTTGCCTTGTTGTTAGGTAAGTCAATAATGATTTGGTTAGTTCCAAACAGGGTTTGTTTAGTCCAAACAAGTAAATTAAATGACTGTCAATTACATGGTGATGTTGCAGAGTATGGTGTCCAGTACAAAGAGAGGAGAGTACAGTCATTTGAGATGGCCCAGGCAAAGTTGTGTTTTCTCCTGTCTTATATTTGAATGCCATATCATTTGCACCAAGATGAAGCTTCAAATTCCTGAATTCAGGATACATGGAAATCAAAAGTATCTATTACAAGTTGTTGTGGCTGGCTGTGAACGGTATTCTCACAAGATGCCTGTCTCCGCAGAATGTCCCTCGTTCCTAGTGGAATGGCCATGAAGCTTTGGATCCTGGTGTTCGCTGTATTTGTCTCCCTCTTCTGCCTGACCATCCACCTCTTCCCAAGGAGGACCTACTTTCATGAGGTGCTGATGAGGTGGAGGACCATAATCAGCTGACTAAAGAAAGGAAAGAAGAAGAAGGTAAAGAAGATGAGGGGTTTCCCCAGACCAGCCAATCAAAGGGATGAGCCACCCATCCCTGTTACAGAGCCTCGCCCCCTCCCTGCAGATCCCAGGAGGCAGAGTACAGGGTCAAACAGGAAGAAGAGCGAAACAGGTAAGGAAATCCCTCTAGTAGTAAAAACATGATATTCAATATCACAGAAAATATAATATTTTAACATGGCTGAAACAGATACAAATACCTTGACAAGATGTCCAAGATACAGCACAGATTAATTTAATCACTGTTAAATAAATGACATATATTACACTCCATCAAGCAAGAATGCCATGCTAGCCAGTGACAGTTCTGTGTCTCACACACTTGCTCAATAGCTAAAGAGCAGGCAGCACTCTGTTAAGGACAGAATGTGGATTTAGGCAGAACTGAGGAATTGTGGGACAGTTATTCAGCTAAGTCAAAATTGTAGACAAACACAATTTCAATAAACGTGAATAGTTGCACATTGTAAGTTGTATGTTGAACTATTCGTTTTGTCAGATTGTGTTCAGTTTAGTTCAATTCAAATGTATTGTCATGTGTAAGAAAATACAATGAAATACATGTACTTTGACTCTCTCTGCCTTAACATAGAGGCACATCATCACAAGAAAACCAACAAAGGACACATTATATACACAATACATCAGTGTACACATATATACACATTATATATATGTAAACATTATATACACAATATACAGTACACAATAACAGTACATAATATACAACAACGATGTGCAGTGCATATGGTTGCATCAGCTGTTCAGCAGCCTGGCTGCCTGTGGAAAGAAACTGTTACTGAGACGGGTGGTGTGTGATTTGATGCTTCTGTTACGTTTTTAAAATGGAAGGAGCAAGAACAGAACATGCGCGGGGTGGCTGGTGTCCTTAGTGATGTTTTGGGCTTTCTTTTTGCATTGAGCGGTGTAGATGCTATATGGTCATGGTAGTTCTGTGCCAGTGATTTTTGCTGCTGTCTTTACAGTCCTTTGTAGCAATCTGCTGTCCTGAGCAGTCAAGTAGACAATTACAGATAGAGTTGCCCAGACTAAGACCTCTGAGCTTCAGCACCAGCTTAGATGGTACAATTGTATTGAAGGCAGAGCTATAATCAACAAACAACATTCTGACATAGGTATTTTTCTTTTCAAGGTGAGATGAAACAGTACGCAGAGTGAGATAGCGTCATCTACAGATCTATTAGAACAGCAGGTAAACTGGAACTGGTAATGGATCAAGGGAATGTACCGACCAAAGTATTTTTAAAAATAGCAGTTTGGGAATCTGTATGGGTCCCGCCTTTACCTGCTTTGGATATATTAGCCTAATTGTTGAAGAGATTGAATTTAAGCATTCAGTGGCCTTACAGTACCCCTGAGACAGGGAGTGCCGGATACCTGCATAGCTCCAGGCCTGACTACCTGTGTGGGCAGATAGCAGAGGATAATAAGGAAGCGGCTGATAGAGTTCAGCCCAGTTTTATTTAATGCATGTTTTTGTTTTATGCTGTAATCCTGTGTGTGCCACACAATAGTGGTAATCTCAGACCCAAATGATTGCACTGTGTGTCTTTTTGTCTGCTGTTGGGCTTTAATATACATCTGTTGCTAAAGGAAAGGGTAGTATATGTGTAAGTAAATGAGGTCCAGCTGATTGGTTGTACACCGGCCTATGTGCAATTATTCCAGTCATGTATTTGTATAATTGAGCATCATGCGATTACTACAGTTTGCTGTGAGACCGCCTCAGCGGGGCCACTACTGTATAGTCCAAAAATTGTGCAATGATCAACCATGGTGGTTTAGAGGATGCTGGTTTCGGCCCCAGTGACCTGTGCGCTCTTTCATTTTGAATGTTCATTTCATGGGGGAGCTGAAGGGTAGATCTAATGAAATGTCTCACGAATACCACCATGTCGTTGTTCTCTTGCCTTCTGGTACTTGATAAATCCTCAAATTATTTCTCCATATGCGGTTTTGTACATCATTGCAAAGTGCAGTGAGAGTAGCCTTCCGTCTTACCAAGTGCTTGAGAGCTCCCTCGTGGCATTGCCCTTCATCTTCCATCGCACTAATTTATGCCTCTGTTTCGGTGGTTTTTCGTTCACGTCTTTCCATCCATTGTTTCAGATCTGTTACCGAAAGTTTCAACCGGGACAGAGAGGCCTTTTGCATCCAAAAAGCAGTTTTGATTTTCTTTGCTTCAGTTTCTAAAAGGCACAATGGTGGTGAACTCTTTTTCTCTTTTCCTTCCCTTCGAGCGTCTTGCTTACCGGTATTTTTTGTCGCACTCAAAGTCGTGGTCATATTCATCTTTCATATACTTTGTACTTGTAACTCTAAACATTCTTTTATCACTAATAATGGCTAGGTTTCGAGGGAGCTAACCCCAGTTACAGCATTACTTGTCACCGGAAGTCGCCTCAAGTCTGATTATTTAATCAGATATTTCCATTGAACAATGGCATCACTAGATTTTAGCACAGTAGTCAAAACTAATGTATATATGATGTTTTAAACAGCAGACCTAATTCAACAGTAACAGGAATTCGTACAAAGTAGAACAGTGCCCAAAACAGGTTATCTGTAATAAATCAATAATGCCTACACTGAAATGGTGTTGATTATATGTTCCACACACTGAAGTAATCAAGAGATTAAAGTCTCAATCCAAAGTGTGAAATGAAACCTTTGCGCTCAAACACCATTTTACAACCAGAGGAGGAAGGAGAAAGAAGCAAAAGAAGGGGCAAAATGGAATAAAATATCACAGTAAGTACTGTGGAGTGTGATGGGGATTGTAGAGAAGCTAAAGAGGGCTGTGAGGAGGAATGGGAAAATAGAGGTATAATCTCAGTAGGATGGTTAATTCAGAAACAGAAAACTGTGGATTTTTGACTATAAAATGGCGAAAGTAGCTGAGATGAATGGTCTGGTCTTGTAGTCATACGTTCTTATTTAAAATGGCAAATTTGGTCAAATAAGAGCACATGACAAGTGAAATTGTAACGTTTTAAGTTTACAAGTTTTCAACGAAGTTTGATGTATTTTCTATGTTTTAGTTCAAAGTCTTTTAATGTTTATATGGCATTTTTCCAAATGAGGCAGCCAGTTAGTGTTTTTGTGATTAAATTGAACATATTCCCCTCCATCCAATGCAATACGCATTAATCACCCAGTTTCTAAGCCTTTCCCACATTACATGTTTAATGTCACAGTGATCACACTGAATGACTTACTCACAGTTTCTTGTGTTAATTGTAATTGCCTGTTTAATTAGGTATGTCACGTTTGTCGTATTGTTCTTTACTGGAGTAGCCTGGTACTCTGTAAAGTACTGGGCTTGTGTGGGTACAGTGTTGATTTCTGGGAGTTTGCCTTTTTAACAGAGGGTCTTGTAGATTTTGTTAAGAACTGAGATGATTCTGTAGTCCTGAAGCAGGTCTGTGTTTCTCAGGATCCTGATCAGGTTCTGTGTGATTTTCCTCTTGACTCCTTGGCTAAATGTAGAAAATGTGGTGATGAACAGAATGGATTTATGCAAAAAATTGTTCATGTAAAATCACAAATTGTTTTGGTTTTCAGAAGTTAAATAGGGTTTAATGTCCACTGTCAGCATCATGTGTAGAATTTCTGTTAAACCTGAGCAACTCAGGCCTTTGAAGGTGTGCTTTGGGTGGAGATTGTCTTTGTCTCATGGTGCATGTGTGTCTGTGTCTTTAAAATAAAACTGGGTGTCTATTGTGATTGTTTGGAAAATGAGGGCTCTTTGTAAGTGGTTGTGCCATTTTGTTGATTGTGTGTGCTGTATTTAACTGTGATGGATCTGTGGTGTATTTTGTGTGGTGTATGGATTTGTTTGAAGTTCCAGGTAGTGTTAAGGTTAGGGTAGAGACAGGGTTAGGGCTAGGGTTAGAGGCAGGATTAGGGTTAGGGTTAGGTTTGAAGGTTAGTGTTAGGGTTAGAGGCAGGGTTAGGGTTAGGTTTGCAGGTTCGTGTGAGGGTTAGAGGCAGGATTAGGGTTAGGTTTGAAGGTTAGTGTAGGGTTAGAGGCAGGGTTAGGGTTAGGTTTGCAGGTTAGTGTGAGGGTTAGAGGCAGGGTGAGGGTTAGGGTTAGGTTTGAAGGTTAGTGTGTGGGTTAGAAGCAGGGTGAGGGTTAGGGTTAGGGTTGAAGGTTAGTGTGAGTGTTAGAGGCAGGGTGAGGGTTAGGGTTAGGTTTGAAGGTTAGTGTGAGGGTTAGAGGCAGGATTAGGGTTAGGGTTAGGTTTGAAGGTTAGTGTGAGGGTTAGAGGCAGGGTGAGGGTCAAGCAGGTTACTGCCTACAGAAGGCATACAATCAACAATATAATGGCTTCTACACTGCCACAAAAGTCTTAAGTGTTTAATTAAATACTTCCTTTGAACCATGACATCACTGGATTTTAGCACATTAGTCAAAACTAATGGACATATTATGTTTTAAACCCCAGATCTAATACAACAGTAACAGAAATTCATACAAAGTAGAACAGTGCCCCCCAGATGTAACCACTCTCCCCTGATTTATATTTCTATTTTTTAATGTTGTGGAAGACCATGTGCTTTAATTATAATTCAATAAAACAAATGAAAATTAATTAGTACAGTGTGAACCCTCCCTTGCCCAGGAGTATATTGAATATACACCATAATTAAGCGAAGCCATCACAGATGATATCTAAGTGCCAGGACCTATCTGCCTATCCATGCTCTAAAATCATTATACATCAACCTTGAACTTGAATAACAGCATGTCAATAGCCTGTTTAACTTTTATTTTAAGCTGAGGGGTAGCATATGTGATTTTCAAGCCATTGTGATCACAATGTCCAGAACTGAAATAATATACACTCCACCCACACACAGCTCACAGAATGAACAAAGCAATAAAGTGATGGTGCCATATCTATTGATGTAAGCAATAAATGCCACCCTGCACTGCACACAAAGTAGATAAAGTGATAAACTGTTTGTGCCCAGAGCATGAAATTGAAAGTAACCTTTGCACTCAAATGACATTTTAGTGAGGAGGAGGGAGTAAGAGAGGGAACAAAATGGAATAAAGTATCACAGTAAGTACTGTGGAGTGTGATGGGGATTGTAGAAAAGCTAAAGAGGGCTGTGAGGAGGAATAGGAATACAGAGGCATAATCTCTGTAAGAAACGTGATTTATTAATAGGTTGAACATCAAAAATAACATGGTGATCTTTGTTGAACTGAATTGCATTTTCTAATCATTGCACGTCCTTATGTAAAATGGCAGTTCAGGTTGATCGAGGGAAATGTTCATTTTTAGGATTATTCTTAAAAGTATGTTTTACATTTAGTTTCATGTTTTTCATATTTTAGTTGAATGCCCTCTGAAAATGTAGCATTCTCCTTTGAGCAGCTTCAGTGCTGTGTCAGCCATTTATTCAGTATTTTTACAATAAAATGTTTTTCTCCTCCATCCAAAACAATATTCATTAATCACCTCATTTTTAGTGCTGCAGGTTTCCAGGCAGGTGTTTACATATGTTTAACAAACAGGTTATCAGCTATAATACGATCAGTAATGCCTACACTGAAGTAGTGTTGATTATACGTTCCACACACTGATGTCTCACAGGGTCAGCAAAGTAATAAAGTGATTAAAGTCTCAGTCCAAAGTATGAAATGAAACCTTTCCGCTCAAACGGCGTTTTATAGACTGAGGAGGAAGGAGAAAGAAGCAAAAGAAGGAACAAAATGGAATAAAATATCATAGTAAGTACTGTGGAGTTTTAGTTTTTCTTATAGGCTGAAACGATTTTGTAGTCTTGAAGCGAGTTTGTGTTCTGTAGGGTTCTGGAAGTATTGTGTTTTATTTTTATGTTTTCTGTTTGACTGAATGCCCAGTTAGTGTTGATTAGCAGAATGATTTTCCTTGTGTCTGTTGTTTTGAGGTCAGAAAGGTTTTCCTGGCCTGTCTGAGGAAGGATGTGGAAAACCCTCTTGGTTTCAGTGCTTTGAAGAGTTTTTGTGGCCTCTTCAAAAGCTGTAGTCTGTGTGTAGATCCTGTGGAACTTGAGCAACTGAGATTTAATTTTCACCTTTGAAGGTGTGTTTTGGGTAGAAAACTGCTTTTGTGAAGGAGTGTCTACAATGTGTGTTTGGGGAAAAGTGGGTCTCTTGTATGTGGTTGTGTGTAGAAAATCTATGTGGTGAGTGTGTGTGGTGTATTTAACTGTGATGGATTTGTGGTGTGTGTTGAGGATCTATCTGCCTATCTATACTCTTAAACCCACTGTATTTCAGCTTGACCTCGAATAATACCCTGTCAATGCTGTTTAACTTTTATTTTAAATTTGTTAGGTAGTGTATGTGCTACCTAACAGGATAAGTGATTAAGGTGGTGTTAGTGTTTCCTTTGTGTAATTCTGTCCCAGGTCCCAATAATACCTGAAGGCTCTGGCTAGTTAGGTTAGAAAACATCTTTTTTTCCAAAGTTGCCCCTTGTGAGGGCCCCTTGGGAAAGAAAAGTTTGCACTGGCCATTCAGTGTACTGGAGCCTTTGATTAGGAAGAATTTGGTCCCTCTTGTGTTGATTTTTAAGTGCGTTTGTTTAATCCACTCGGGAACATGGTGTTGAGCTTCAAAATCCAGTGTTTTTCCACTCTCTGCCTGTCCCCTGGTGTCCAGTTAATATTTGTTTCCAGACCCGATATTTATAGTCTGTGTGCTTTTCAGTTCAAGCCAGGTGAAAATGCCCATACTGAAATAAGGTGGGTTATAAGCCCCACCCACTGAAGCTCACAAAGCCAATAAAGTAATAAACTGATTGTGTTGATTTAGACCGTGAAATTGAAAGTAACCTTTGAACTCAAATGCCATTTTACAGACAGAGGAGTGAGGAGAAGAGAGTAAAAGAACAAAATGGAATAAAGTATCACAGTAAGTACTGTGGAGTGTGACGATTGTAGAGAAGCTAAAGAGGGCTGTGAGGATGAATGGGAAAATAGAGGTATAATCTCAGTAGGATGGTTAATTCAGAAACAGAAAACTGTGGATTATGGACTGTAAAATGGCTAAAGTAGTTGAGATGAATGGTCTGGTCTAGTCATCATACCTTGTAAAAATGGCAAATTTGGTCAAATAAGAGCCCACATCGAGTGAAATGTTAAGTTTTAAGTTTACATGTTTTCAATTAAGTTTGATATATTCCTTAATGTTTAGTTTTAAGTCTTTGCATACAGCATTTTTCCAGATGAGGCAGCCAGTTAGTGTTTTTGTGAATAAATATAACATATTCTCCTCCATCCAATGCAATATTCATTAATCACCCAGTCTTTAAGGCTGCAGTTTCCCGGGCATATTGATTTTTAATATTAAACAAACCATTTTTGGCTAAAGGCTACAAATAGCACATACATTTATCGTCGTTTTAAATTCTTCTTCATTTAGTGATGAATGCCTCCCATTATAAATGAGTAATGGTGTGTTCATGCTACCTGGGCTGAAGTTTTAAAAAAAATCAGTCTTTCCCTCATTACCCCTTATGAGGGCTCAGTGTATACTGGAGCCTTCATCTGAAAGAATTTCATTCCTGTTGTGCTGAAGTTTGTGTGTGGAGGTTTTAATGTTTCTTCAGTCCGTCACAGAACCTAGTTTTGAGTTTTAAAATTGAATATCGAATACAGGTAGCCTATGTGTCTTTCAGTTCAAGCCAGGTGAAAATGCCCATACTGAAATAAGGTGGGTTATAAGCCCCACCCACTGAAGCTCACAAAGCCAATAAAGTAATAAACTGATTGTGTTGATTTAGACCGTGAAATTGAAAGTAACCTTTGAACACGGTTTCACAGACAGAGGAGTGAGGAGAAGAGAGTAAAAGAACAAAATGGAATAAAATATCACAGTAAGTACTGTGGAGTGTGATGGGGATTGTAGAGAAGCTAAAGAGGGCTGTGAGGATGAATGGGAATATCAGGTATAATATCAGTAAGAAACTTCATTTACTAACATGTGGAACATCTACTGTAAAATGGAGACTGAAGTCCAATAAGAGCTCATTCCCTGTGCACAAATCTATCATCTTGGGCTGGATGAAGTGTTCATTTTAAAACTTGTTCTTTAAAAAAGGATATTTTTATTTTCTTTGATAGACTTATACTAAGTTTAAGTAGATATATTTCCTTAAACAATGTTCATTTTGAATCAGCCATGTCAGTGTCTTTCATGGTAAAATGTTTATTTTGTTTTCCACCCAATAGAATATTTATATATATCCCTTACTTTTCCATACAGCATTTTCAGGAGTGTTAATCTTGAACAGATGATAACAAGCAGTGTTTTGGCTATAGACAACTTGCACATAACGTTTATATATATTTGTAAATCCCACTGTATTGAGTCATAACTGCCTCTGATTATAGATGAGCAATTGTGTGTTCATGCTACCTGGGCTTCACCTGTGCTGTGATTAGGGGTTAAGGACAGGCAGGTTACTGTCTACTGAGGGTGGCTGAAACCATTTCATGGCCTCCTCAGGTGTTCACATTTAAGAAGTAGATTGGGTCAAAGACATGCTTCGATTAATTTTAAAAAAAGTGATGTTGCTTTATTTCTGAACAGTATTTAAACAAGCAACCATTACAGCTGTATGTTAACAAGCTTACTTTGTGGTCTATGGCACATTATACAACTGTTTTTATGGTATGTGAAAATCCATCTTTGCTAGTTACATGTTGGTAAAACAGAGTGTAACTTAAGGTGCAAGTGCTGGATGAAAAGACTTGGACTTCATTATACAGTTTACTTGTCCTATGTATACGTGTGTGCTGGGTGTAACATACAGTGAATGAATGAGAGTGTCATCTCCCATTGCCTTTGAAAGCCTTCTGCATTGGCACCTTAGCAGAATGCTGTGTACCTCCATATAGGAACCTGTGTGACAAAAACAGCAAATAAAGACATAATTTTGCCAGGTTGAGGGATATTATAGTTTAGTTTGATTTTTATCCAAACATTTTTGCAACTACAAAAAATGTATCAATTAAACATTTGCTAAGATTAAATACATGAATGAAATAAGTTTGCTGTGCAGTGACAGGCTTGTGTAATACCTAAACACATTTATAGGTTCCACATTTGTATGGTGTAATATATTTGTAGGTAGGTATGTAGTAATACAGGAAGCTGATATGGGACCAGGACTAGAGGTACTTTCTCTCAAAGGCACTGTGTTAATCATTAATCCAAGTGAAATATGTATCTAAGACAAGGGCTTAATGGTGGACACCCTTCAGGTAAACAAACTCTCTTTGTTTGATTTCAGTTAGCACCTCTTCTGCTGGGTGCAGGTGATGGGGACCTGTGCAGAGTTCTGTCCCAGCCCCTGGGCTGTCAGAATAACAATAACATTTTAAATAGGCTATATTTAAATGAAATGTGAAATATGATGTTGGGAGACTGAGGGTACTGAAATGTGTGTTATGCTGGGAGGCCGAAGGTACTGACATGTGTGTGATGTTGAGAGGACTTTCAAAATCTTTACCTTTTAAGAATCATCTGACCAACTGGAGGGGAAACCAGGAATTCCACATTCCTGTTACCATGGTTACTGTATAACTGTGTTGCAGCACTTCAGGGGAGATGCACAGGACATGAGGAAAGGCAAATGCAGGTTTGAGATAAGCTGAAGCTGAATGGTCTGATGTATAAATCAGTTGTAATGATGAAAAAGACTGATACAGCACCCCTGGTGGAGTTTAATTGCACGCTATGAGTGGTTAGAAATGTTACTAATGGGGTTGTCTGAAAATACTTCTCCCAAGTCTCTCAACTCTCAACTTAAATAGCAGCCTGTCAAATGCTACACCTCAATACCAGTGAACTACTGTTATTCCCATGAAAATCTGTTGAGCCTCACGCAGCAACCCGCTCCTGCTGCCTCAGGAGGAGGGGCCATAACCATGTGACCCCTCTGATTCACATGAGGACACGCCCTCCATTCTTTCCACATTCTTGCATTTTGAATAGGTGCTAATGCGTAACATGAGGGGATATGAATAATTATAATAAGTTACATTTTCCCCCACCACTTAATTTTTGTATGTATTCATGTGGTTACATATAAATTTAATCTACCATTATTTATTTGACTGGTCCTATTCTAAACATTGCTTTATATTGGGTGAGGTTATATATGTTATATCTATGGGAAAATGATAACCTACTTGGGTAAGCCAATGCCATGCAGAGAATAAAGTGTGGCGTGTAAGCACTTGCCTTAAGACAGTGAGATCAAAGTGAAAGCATTGGAGACTGCAGAGATAGTGAGTCTATGTTATTACAATGGCTTCATGAGTTTTATCTAAAGCAATCTAAACATTTTTTGGAAACTGGTACGCATTTGCTAAAATATGGCATGCTCTCTGGCTTCTATAAGAGACCACCACATATTTGAGACCAGTGATAACAGGAAGTTTTACTGTATTTAGTAATCGCCAAGCGTATTTTGAAAGTGTTTGTCATGAGCAGATTCTTCCACATGGCAGTCATATAACAATAAGTGATGCAGTAGTTCTGAATACTTGTCTAATTAGAACTGGAATAAAAGACAAAAGGCTGTATGTACCTAAAGGCTTGTAATGCGTTTTGTGAGACGAGTCTGTGTTCATGTACAATCAGTCACTTTCCCAGGGAACTGTGACGATATGTTTTCGCTCCAGTGACCAAATGCACATATTTACAGTATAAAAGTGAGGTAGCTAGGCAGCAAATTCATGATAACACATTACAGTCATTCAGCAGATGCTCTTATCCAAAGTGACTTACAGTGTGGGAGATCATAAGTGTATTCACTGGTTTAATAAGAGCAATAGGGCCAGACCTGACTCACCCCATTCCCAGACCAGTGAGTATATACTGTATGTAACATCACTGAAGCACAAATGCAGGTTAACTATAATACAAATCCTGAGTACAAACAACACGTTCATAATCAGCCTTAATGAGAAAATCATGACCATCATTATCATAAACCATAAAATACCATAATCCTAATGTGTACACAGATGTAGTCTGAAGAGGGGAGTCTTCAGTCTGTGTCAGAACATGGCCAATGATTCTGCTGTCCTGATCACAGTGGGGGGTTCATTCCACCACTGGGGGGCAGTGCAGACAGGCATCATGACTGGGAGGTGTGACTGTGCAGGGAGGGGGCAGTTAGTCATGGTGTGGTAGCAGAACAGGGAGATCTGATGGGGTGTAGGGTTTGAAGATTGACAGGAGGTACGGTGGAGCAGTTCCATTCACTGCCCTGTAGGCGAGCACCAAGGTTTTACACTTCTAGAGGTAGCCAGTGAAGTGAGATGAGGAGGGGGTGTGACATGGAAACACAGATATACCCAGTTACCCTGTGTTTATGATTATCAGTGTTGGGTCCAATAACACAGAGGGCTTAACTCTATTATGACCAGAGTCTAGAGGTGTTAAAGTACCTAATGATAAAACCCCACAGTAAATGCACCTGTATCTCTCAGCTACCACCCTCTCACCCTCTGCCATTCTGACTGTAGTGCCATTTATCATGTAATAATGTGCATGATATATTATACATTATATATTCTATAATATAGAAATAATACACTATGTATGTGTGCATGTTTGGTGTGTTTGTGTTTATTCAGAGTTACTATATAGTTACTACATGTTACTATATTGCACATTTGTGTGTTTTAATTCAGTATAACTCTGGTGTGCTGGATGTTTTTGTGTCTATCTCTGTTTATTCAGTATGTTGTTATTTTGTGTGGTTACAGGTCTGTTGATCTGGGTCAGAACCCTCTCATGGTCCAACCTGTACTGATATATTCCAGACTCTTTGGTTTCTAAAATGAGTGTCTCCAAGGACCCAGAGACCAGCACTGGAACCTCCAGCCCTGACAGCAAGAGGTATAAATGCATAAATCAGATATATAATTATATAAATCGATTAATCAGGAATAAAACCTTTTGTATATTTTATATATATATATATATATATCTGCAGTGCATAATATGTATTCCTAAAAACTGAGACAAGCCATGTCCAGCTAGAAAACCTTAAAATTATTGCTTAAAAAACAAATTGAATCCAATTTTGTGGTAAAAATTGCAATTTGTGTTTCATACACAGAATAGATCTTAAATCATTTTTGGAGTTATTTAATTGTGTAACCTCAGAATATGAGGATTGTCAAAAAATATGTTTGTCAGAGACAACATTTCACAATCAGAATTAAAATTTGTATTCAAAGCCTTTAAATTTGGAAACTGACAATATCTATTGATAACATGCTTGTGAAAATTTACTCTTATTATACTTTAGTTTAAAATTCCCAAGCCTTAAAAAAATTATTTTACAGAGCACCATGAATTTATTTAATTCGGTTCTTTGTCATCTTTTAAATAGTGTACATGAGGAAAGATGACAGACCTTTCTTGAAATCTTCAGTGGTGGAACTACTTTTTGGCAAATTGATGGATTTTATACACTCTGCCTGTATTTGGTGTTCACTAAAACTGGAACTCATGTTCTCAATTATGAAAGGGTTTGCAATTGTAAATATGCACAAGTGAATGTAAAAATCTGTCCCTCTATGTGCTGTGAGTTAGAGCTGCAGTAAGAGGATGAGGGTAACTGGACGCTCATTCTCCATGTCTAGTGAGTTTGAGCTGCAGAAAGAAGATGAGGTTAACTGGACGCTCTGTCTCCATGTCTAGTGAGTTTGAGCTGCAGTAAGAGGATGCAGTTAACTGGAAGCTCTGTCTCCATGTGCTGTGAGTTAGAGCTGCAGTAAGAGGATGAGGTTAACCGGAAGCTCTGTCTCCATGTGCTGTGAGTTAGAGCTGCAGTAAGAGGATGAGGTTAACTGGAAGCTCTGTCTCCATGTGCTGTGAGTTAGAGCTGCAGTAAGAGGATGAGGTTAACTGGAAGCCCTGTCTCCTTGTGCTTTTCACAGGGTCCAGTTGGAGAGAACAGGATCACCTGTACCCAGCTGTCTGTCAGTGAAGAGTGACAGGTCAATGGAGCCACCACTCAGATTAAGAGAAGAACCTCCAGCTGATCCAAGGTAAACAGTTTCATATTTATTCTGCTGTTTCTGTATTCCTCAGCCTTACAGGCTACAGTCTGGTGTAGGTAGGGTGAGGGTCACAGTTCTTTAGCGTTTAAAAAAGTTTAATTTTATTGTTTTCCAAAGGAATTAATCTGAATCTGTGCTGATGTTGTGAACTGTGCAAAAAGGACGAAATATTTTCATCACACTCTCCATTCTACTCATCAGTCGTTAACAAATTTCTAATAAACTTAAGGTTTGATCTCAAACAAATTGTGCAAAATGAACCTTTGCTAATGAATAGATTTAATGAAGAGATAAAGAAATGTTCTACATTTTGGATATAACTTATTTAACTGCCTGATAAAATAAGATATTCACTCCATGTGTTGTGAGTTAGAGCTGCAGTAAGAGGATGAGGTTAACTGGAAGCTCTGTCTCCATGTGCTGTGAGTTAGAGATGCAGTAAGAGGATGAGGTTAACTGGAAGCTCTGTCTCCATGTGCTGGGAGTTAAAGCTGCAGTAAGAGGATGAGGTTAATTGGAAGTTCATTCTCCACGTCTAGTGAGTTTGAGCTGCAGTAAGAGGATGAGGTTAACTGGAAGCTCTGTCTCCATGTGCTGTGAGTTAGAGATGCAGTAAGAGGATGAGGTTAACTGGAAGCTCTGTCTCCATGTGCTGGGAGTTAAAGCTGCAGTAAGAGGATGAGGTTAACTGGACGCTCTGTCACCATGTGCTGTGAGTTAGAGCTGCAGTAAGAGGATGAGGTTAACTGGAAGCTCTGTCTCCATGTGCTGTGAGTTAGAGCTGCAGTAAGAGAATGAGGTTAACTGGGAGCTCTGTCTCCATGTGCTGTGAGTTAGAGCTGCAGTAAGAGGATGAGGTTAACTGGAAGCTCTGTCTCCATGTGCTGTGAGTTAGAGCTGCAGTAAGAGGATGAGGTTAACTGGAAGCTCAGTCTCCATGTGCTGTGAGTTAGAGCTGCAGTAAGAGGATGAGGTTAACTGGAAGCTCTGTCGCCATGTGCTGTGAGTTAGAGCTGCAGTAAGACAATGAGGTTAACTGGAAGCTCTGTCGCCATGTGCTGTGAGTTAGAGCTGCAGTAAGACAATGAGGTTAACTGGAAGCTCTGTCTCCATGTGCTGTGAGTTAGAGCAGCAGTAAGAGGATAAGGTTAACTGGAAGCTCTGTCTCCTTGTGCTTTTCATAGGGTCCAGTTGGAGAGAACAGGATCACCTGTACCCAGCTGTCTGTCAGTGAAGAGTGACAGGTCAATGGAGCCACCACTCAGATTGAGAGAAGAACCTCCAGCTGATCCAAGGTAAACAGTTTCATATTTATTCTGCTGTTTCTTTATTCCTCAGCCTTACAGGCTACAGTCTGGTGTAGGTAGGGTGGGGGCACAGTTCTTCAGCGCTTAAAAAAGTTTAATTTTATTGTTTTCCAAAGGAATTAATCTGAATCTTTGCTGATGTTGTGAACACTGCAAAAAGGACGAAATGTTTTCATCACACCCTCCATTCCACTCATTAGTCTTTAACAAATTTCTCATAAAATGAAGGCTTGATCTCGAATAAATTGTGCAAAACGAACATTTTTTAATGAATAGGTTTAAAGAAGAGGTAAAGAAATGTTCTACATTTTGGAAATAACTTATTTAACTGCCTAGTAAAATAAGATATTCACTTCATGTGCTGTGAGTTAGAGCTGCAGTAAGAGGATGAGGTTAACTGGAAGGTCTGTCTCCATGTGCTGTGAGTTAGAGCTGCAGTAAGAGGATGAGGTTAACTGAAAGGTCTGTCTCCATGTGCTGTGAGTTAGAGCTGCAGTAAGATGATGAGGTTAACTGGAAGCTCTGTCTCCATGTGCTGTGAGTTAGAGCTGCAGTAAGAGGATGAGGTTAACTGGAAGCTCTATATCCTTGTGCTTTTCACAGGGTCCAGGTGGAGAGAACAGGATCACCTGTACCCAGCTGTCTGTCAGTGAAGAGTGACAGGTCAATGGAGCCACCACTCAGATTAAAAGAAGAACCTCCAGCTGATCCAAGGTAAACAGTTTCATATTTATTCTGCTGTTTCTTTATTCCCCACCCTTACAGGCTACAGTCTGGTGTAGGTAGGGTGGGGGCACAGTTCTTCAGCGCTTAAAAAAGTTTAATTTTATTGTTTTCCAAAGAAATTAATCTGAATCTGTGCTGATGTTGTGAACACTGCAAAAAGGACTAAATGTTTTCATCACACTCTCCATTCTACTCATCAGTCTTTAAAAATTTTTTTTATAAAATTCAGGCTTGATCTCGAACGAATTGTGCAAAACGAACATTTTTTAATGAATAGGTTTAAAGAAGAGGTAAAGAAATGTTCTACATTTTGGATATCACTTATTAAACTGCATAATGAAATAAGATATTCACTCCATGTGCTGTGATTTAAAGCTGCAGTCAGAAGATGAGGTTAACTGGAAGCTCTGTCTCCATGTGCTGTGAGTTAGAGCTGCAGTAAGAGGATGAGGTTAACTGGAAGCTCTGTCTCCATGTGCTGTGAGTTAGAGCTGCAGTAAGAGGATGAGGTTAACTGGAAGCTCTATCTCCTTGTGCTGTGAGTCAGAGCAGCAGTAAGAGGATGAGGTTAACTGGAAGCTCTGTCTCCATGTCCTGTGAGTTAGAGCTGCAGTAAGAGGATGAGGTTAACTGGAAGCTCTGTCTCCATGTGCTGTGAGTTAGAGCTGCAGTAAGAGGATGAGGTTAACTGGAAGCTCTGTCTCCATGTGCTGTGAGTTAGAGCAGCAGTAAGAGGATGAGGTTAACTGGAAGCTCTGTCTCCATGTGCTGTGAGTTAGAGCTGCTTACAAGGATGAAATGGAAATGAGTTCCTCCAAACTTTCTAATTAAATGAACAACATCAAGTTTATTGTTGAGAAGGAATATGCTTGGTTGGACAGTTGATTATGCCTTCAATTGTTTGGCAGTTTTCAACACCATTCACCAAATTATCTGTCATAAAAAACATGCAATGTCTGTTTTGACTTTTTTGGTCCAGCAGAAAGAGCAGGGTCACCTGTACCCAGCTGTCTTAGAGCTGCAGGAAGAGGATGACGTTAAGACTATCTCAGGATGGTTGTAGATGGTTGTTTGTGGTTTGGTGAAAATGTTTTAGCTGAGACTCAGCCTGCTTGAATCCAGTGGCATCATACCTCACTCCCTCCTTCAGCATGTTAGATTGATTCAAGTGACCCACACCTTCTGTTTTTGTGAGGCCCTGTTTGGGCTGGCTCAGTTTGAAGCCTGGAGAAGACCTATCCACAGTCGACCAGTGCTGTGTAGCTTCTAGGTATGAGAACGACATACATTTCTTCCAGTCAACTAGCTAATGCTGAAGCCAACACATTAAAGACAAATATTTTTTTTAATTCTGATGTAGGATAATAACAAAATTTAGCCACATGATCAGCACAGATCACAAAATAAAAATGTTGTTCCATTTGGTTTGTACCAAATTATTGTGTGCTTCTTTGCTCATTGCACAGCTTAACGGAAGCTCAAACCCCTCAATTAACATGTTTCAAAGGACTGATTAATAAGAAACTCTATTTAGTGAAACAAGAAGTTTGGTTTTGCAAAATAGCTGAAACATCCCTCCACATTTGAACTTACACAGATAAAAAAAAAATGTAGTAGGCTAATAAAAAAATAGCAACCATAAAAGCAACAATATTGTCATTGACCCACATGTTGAACTTAAGCAAATAAAAAAACCTCATAAAAACTGAGTTTTGCCCACTTATCTGTCGACCTAAACTCAGCGAATTGACAAATTTTTTACATCTCTAGTAGTTTTTGTGCCCTTTCTCCAAACACTGAGGGTGTAATTAGAGCCCAGGAGTCTCTGAGCCAAGTTTAGCTAGCCACATTGCTAACTTGGTTTGTGTGAGACATTGCCAAGTACTGCAGAATATGAAGAGAGGCATCTGACAGTTTTCTAGAGTCAAGTATGTGGTCTTTATGTGTATCGAGTGTGTGGTCTTCAAGTTAGTAACAACTGCATTTGCCATATAAAGCGTAAGCCAGCTATCTGCTGGTACAGATTAAGCCATGGCCTTATGCTGTCTCCAGTTTTGTAATATGGCTTGATAAAAGGTTTTATTTTCCTGAATGGAAGTATTTTTAAGTCAGTTGTTTGTACCTGATACCACAAAAATAATTGACCAGTTTTGTCTGTGTCACATGTGTCTGTTTCCCCAGACACTGCTGGGATATTTGCTATAAATATGAGCAACCTTTATTTGGAGGAGCCACATGCATGGGCAAAAGGTTCACAGTGTGGGGCTGAGAACACCATTTGAGAAAACACCCTCATTCCCTGTTCGATGAGGCATGGGCAGGAAGGAGTTCCTTTAAGAACTCTTAATCATGAAATGGGGTTGTGGCATTATGAGCAAAGCCATCAATGTATTTCATGTCTTACACACACCATACATATCCACACAAGCACATTAACACCATTGATGATATGATGGTGGCTCGTTTTGTCCAAGCAATAGAGAACACAGCCAGTATTCTACGCTCTCACAACTCTGCTACTCTCTCAAAAATGCTACAGGAGAGTTTCATGCTAAATAGTTTCATATTAGTGTGATGCTAGTTACCTATTCTAGTTCTGTGCTATTTATTTGTACACTTGCAGCAGTTGCTAATACAGTGCCACAGAGTAATAAATGTAAGCATAGTGTTTGCTGTTGCCAATGATGAAACCACATAAAACACAGGAACATGGTATACAGGATCTTGCAGCTATGAGCTTTACTGCTAATCTACCTGTCTTTCATAAATTATAGAGACTCATATAGGGGCATGTCTTTTATTTACTTATACAGTATGGCAACATCACAGTTAAACCGTTTCACAGAAGTACAGTAAAGATATTCAGTGTTGTAATGTTCAGTTTGTTGACTCACCATTTAGCTTGGTAGGTGTTTGGTGATAAAGAATGGAAGTCTATCACTCTGTGCAAGTAAGATCCACCCATCCATGGTGTAGGGATGAAACAGGCCTTCCTCTTGTGGAAATCTGTGGGTAAATCTGTAATAATAAACCAGTGAGCTGAACTGGCTGCTGGGTAGCTAAATACTGAGGATACTGCATCACCCCCTTTAACAATTAATTTCATTCTATTTTAGAGAAAACAGAAGGAAAATACATGGTTTACCAGCTGGCTATGTGTTGTTCCTGCTTTGCTAACACCGCCGTCTTTCCCTTGCAGAGTATACAGCATCCTATAATATTTAAGCAGGGTCTGGCTGCAGCCACTCCAGACCTCGGCACACAGGCCCCTCCTCAGAGAGGCCCTGCTGCATGTGGAGCCCTGCATCGGCTTGCTCAGGGGCAGGTGGCTCTCTCCTGCACACACTAGAGAAGGTGTACGACATATTTCTGGCCTGCAGGGTTCTGTGTTATATCATACGGTAAAACAGGGTGGCATTTTAGGACCATTTGCTCCTGGAAAACTGGTTTGTTAGTGTCACTGCCTCCGCCATACACTCCTTAGTTTCCATAAGGCTGGGGAGGCCCAGGCTTCTTCAGAGAAGCTTTTTATCAGGAGCTTTGTGCAGAGGGAACAGTTCTCACAGCAGGATATGTACAATGTTGAAGGAACTAAGACTGTACACCACCTTATAATGGGAATGATAAAATTAGCTGACGTGGCTGTTTTGGGATCTGCTCAGAGCATCACCTTTGATGTGTTTACATGAGCAGGTGCCTTCAGTGGACAAAAAGCCAATCCCATTCTGCAACAATTGCCATATGGACGGTTCTTTTGTCAAAAGGCACATAAACATCTGTTTGGTGTAACATATCAACAACTTCAGCTGCCTTTATCTTAACACAAAGATCAAGCTCTGTCTAAACCACAGGACCAGAATGTCACAGTGTGAAGGTTCTAACATAAGCAATATGATAAGCATTATACACTGAATTTTTCCTTCGTAATTATGAAACAGAGCAGTTATAAAACACTCGGGATGTCATTTTGATAACCTTTAACATTAGGGACCCAGACTCTGGTGTTTGGGTCTTTTCCCATGCTGTTGAGAGAGGGTGCATCGGTGATGATGTTTCTTGAAAGGTTTGAGTCGTGTTATTTAGTGCTTGAAGACACAGTTAAATTAGAGGCATGTGTAATCAAGTCTCATTATAAGGAAGTGAACATGTCTTGAACAATTATCAACTTTTGTTTCACGCCCCAAAGGCTATTTCATTGGTGAATTATATGGTTAGGTATGTTTTACCCACAGGTTCACTGTTTGACATAAGTATGAGTGACCCAACCTACCCCCAAACACCCCAGCCCCACAAACCCCCCACCCCCCGCGTGGGTGTACCCGGTTTTTACAAGACAGAGGTCTAATGATTGAGCTTCACTAAAACATTTTAATACACTCTGTATTTTTTTTTCTTAATTCACTGTTTCTTTCTGTCAGATCTCTGATTTCTCACAAACCTCTTTGCAGGGTCCAGCAATCAGCAGAGTCCAGCTGTCTGGAACAGAAGAGTCCAGAGAGGAGAGAGCAGTGTATGGATGTAAACCCCACAAAAAAGGTGTGATATCTCTTTATCTATGTATTAATCATCATGGGGTGTGGCTTTGAGAATACTCTTTATTTCAATTGTTTTTTTTTCATGCTCATAACAATTAGAATGACTAACCTCTCATACTGATGAGGTGTAATTATACACATTCAAAGGAAGTGCTCTGCTAAAAACCCCTAATTCTAATGAATCACAGTCTCATGCAGATTACAGTATAGGCACATGTTTGTTATGGGACTCAAACTCCCAGCAGCACTGTCACTGGCTATGGCAGGAAGTCCACATTTGCAATGTAACAGCTGTTATGAGGCTCAAACACCCAGCAGCATTGTTAATGGCTATGGCCTAGACGATTATTTAGAGATGGCAAACCACTATCACAGACAAGACACACATACTACACTCTCTACTAGTGCGGGGTTTAGAGTGCAAGGGACACACACACTGGGTGTAGGGTGCAGGGAACACACTCACAGGCCGTACGGTGCAGGGAACACACTCACAGGGTTTAGGGTGTAGGGAACACACTCACAGGGTGTAGGGTGCAGGGAACACTCTCACAGGGTGTAGGGTGCAGGGAACACACTCACAGGGTGTAGGGTGGGGGGAACACACTCCTCGTTTGGAGCACAACACAAGAATAAACACAGAGCTGGGGCATAAAAAATCACTTCGACTGAAAAATGGCAAGCATTTGGGAACCTGAGAATCTGCAGCGGTCATGGCAAGCACAGTTTGTTTAGCATAATGATATGCAGCAGTCTATTTATCCAGATTCACAAAACAATTCAATTACTCTCAGGGAAAGCATGATTAATCTGAACTACTGCCTCTACAAAGTCATCAATCAAAAGCAAAAGCTGAACTTCAAAGATCTGGAGTGAATTATCCCACATCTCTTTTTGTGTTTATTTCAGTCTCTCTGAAACAGCACACCTCTTCATGTGTTTATTTCAGTCTCTGATACAGCACACCTCTTCATGTGTTTATTTCAGTCACTCTGATACAGCACACCTCCTCATGTATTTATTTCAGTCTCTCTGATACAGCACACCTCTTCATGTGTTTATTTCAGTCACTCTGATACAGCACACCTCAACATGTGTTTATTTCAGTCTCTCCAGCGCACTCTGATGAAGTTAAAGAAGGAGGAGTTGAAACAGTTTCACAGCCATCTGAGTCAGTATTACCCAGAATGCACTGAGAGACAACAGGAGGACCTTGAGGCCCAGCATGTAGTTGAGAAGATGCTGGAGACCTGTGGCAGTGAGAGGTCTCTGAAGATGACACTCCACATCCTGAGGACCATAAAGCAGAAGGATCCCGCAAACTCACTGGAGAGAGATGAGCAGAAGAGTAAGACACTATTTTGTGTAAATCAGTCATTAATATATCAGTATGAGCAACTGCAAACAAGCCACTAAAGAGTGAATGTGTTTGTGCTGTGACTATTCCTGAGTAAACCTGGCCCTGAGAGAGATGCGCAACACACAGGCCCCTTATGTAAGGATATAAATGTTGGAAAAAGCTCATTAATGCAGATATAAAAAGCTGTGGCAGAATCAGTTTAGCAGTTTAATGTCTGAAAGAGAAGCAGATAGAGCAAAGTACTGATTTAAAGCTTTGATCATGCACTGACCAATCAGGATGTTTTCCACATTCCCTTTAAATGAGTGGATGCATCAAACATCCTTATTTTTCCATGTTTGTTAGTGCAGGTTTTCTGTCTCTGCTTTTCTGTATCTCTTATTCCCTTAGTGTGGTGTCAAATGACCACCACAGGCAGGTGCAGTTCTTCATAAAGTGGCTGTAGTGCTCATTTAACACCAGAATAATGGATATGTTAAAATAATAGTAAGAGAGCACATGCCAGATAACACAGAAAAATATGACTGTGCCAAACAGACCGTATTTTAGTGTTCTGTTCCAGCATCTGAAAAGCATTTTCAGCATTTCAGTATCACAAGAATAATACATCATTCCACCAACAGCCACCAAATGAAACCCAATCTATGATATTATTACTGTTAATAAGATAATGGAATTGTGTGGTCTAAACATAAATAGGAAAAGTTCTGAAATTTCATCTAAACTGAGCGGCCCCCTGCACCAGGTTGTGAAGCTGCCTGTACAGTTTAGAGCAGATATACCTGATTATTTATACTGCTATGATGGGTTTATATATATATGGATCTAGTGTTATCTGTCTGTACATGTTCACTAAATCTCATAATTTCACTTAATCTCTTAATCTCATTTCACATTGGTAAGACCTTACGCTCTATAGTTCCCCTACTCTGGTGTGTCTTCATAAACAAGGCAGAATCTATTTCTGTTCACCATTTGTGCAGATTGTTGGAGTGATGTGTAACACACTGTGTGACAGACTTGTGTAAAATATTGTGTGAAGGGGAAAAGTTTTTTTAAACTGATTATTTTTTTACATATATAAGTTAATTATCTGTCATATTTCCTCTTCTCAGAAAAACTCACAAGAGCCCAACAGACACTGAAATCTGATCTGAAGAAGAAGTTTGAATGCATATTTGAAGGTTTGGTACAGCAGGGCCACCCAACCCTCCTCAATGAAATCTATACAGAGCTCTACATCACAGAGGGTGGAGGTGGGGGGGTCAATAATGAACATGAGGTCAGACAGATTGAGGCAGCATCCAAGAGACAAATCGCAAAGGAGACTGCAATCTTCTGCAATGACATCTTTAAACCTTTACCTGGACAGGAGAAACACATCAGAACTGTGCTTACAAAGGGCATCGCTGGCATTGGGAAAACTGTCTCTGTGCAGAAGTTCATTCTGGACTGGGCAGAAGGAAAAGCCAATCAGGACTTTAATTTAATCTTCACTCTTCCTTTCCGAGACCTGAACTTAAAGAAGGAGAGAGAATTCAGTCTGATGCAACTCCTCCAGCACTACTTTCCACAGCTGAAAGACATTGAAAATGTTGAACATGATGAAGTCAAAGCTGTGTTCGTCTTTGATGGTCTGGATGAGTGTCGACTTCCTCTAGATTTGCAGAACAATGAGATCTGCTGGGATGTAACAGAGTCAGCATCAGTGGACGTGCTGCTGACCAACCTCATTAAGGGGAATCTGCTTCCCTCTGCTCTCCTCTGGATCACCTCCCGACCAGCAGCAGCCAATCAGATCCCTCCTGAGTGTGTCCACCAGGTGACAGAGGTACGAGGGTTCAATGACCCACAGAAGGAGGAGTACTTCAGGAAGAGAATCAGAGATCAGAACCTGGCCAGCAGAATTATCTCACACATAAAGTCATCCAGGAGTCTCTACATCATGTGTCACATTCCAGTCTTCTGCTGGATTTCTGCTACAGTTCTGGAGACATTGTTGGGTAAAGCAGACAGTGGAGAACTGCCCAGAACTCTGACTGAAATGTACACTCACTTCCTGCTCATTCAGACCAATGTGAAGAATCAGAAGTATCATGGCACCAATGAGACAAACCCAAAAAAGATCTCAGCATCAGATGCAGAAATGATCCTGAAACTGGGGAAGCTGGCTTTTCTACAGCTGCAAAAGGGCAATCTGATATTCTATGAAGAGGACCTGAGAGAGAGTGGCATTGATGTCAGTGAAGCTTCAGTGTACTCTGGGGTGTGCACAGAAATCTTTAAAGAGGAGTCTGGGTTGCATCAGGAGAAAGTCTACTGCTTTGTGCATCTGAGCATTCAAGAGTTTCTGGCTGCCTTGTTTGTGTTTCATGCATGTGTACATGAGAACAGAAATGCACTCAGACCAGAAGAGTCAAAACCTGAGGGTGACAGAATGCAGCTGTCTGAGGTACACAGGAGTGCAGTGGATCAGGCTTTACAGAGTAAGAATGGACACCTGGACCTTTTCCTCCGATTCCTTCTGGGCCTCTCACTGGACTCCACTCAGACTCTCTTAGGAGACGTACTGAAGCAGAGAGGAAGTAGGTCATCTGTTTCAGACCCAGTGACTCAAACAGGGAGCAAATCACTCATACACTCCATCAGAAAACTATTCACACAAACAGGAAGTAGATCAGAGAGCATCAGGAAAACAGTCCAGTACATTAAGCAGAAGATCAGAGAAGAGTCTTCAGCAGAGAGGACCATCAATCTATTCCACTGTCTGAATGAACTGAATGACAACTCTCTCGTGGAGGAAATCCAGACTTCCCTGAGATCAGGAAGACTTTCTGATAAAGAGCTGGAACCACACCAATGCTCAGCTCTGGCCTTTGTGTTACTGATCTCAGAGGAGATCCTGGATGAGTTTGACTTGAAGACGTACAACATATCAGCAGCAGGTCAGCAAAGACTGATACCAGTAGTGAGGAACTGCAGGAAGGCCAAGTGAGTACTGTTACATCATTCATAATGCAGATGATTGACACAGATATTTGCATAAACAGTGTGAGAATAAAGTGCATGAACATAGCTCACCTATATCATGACCAGAAGCCTGTATCTACCTTCAGAAAATGTTAATGAATAATATTTCAGAAGGTAATATTTCTGTTCCATTTTCATATACCCCTAGGCGTATGTAGTAAAGAAAAACCAATGGTAAAATACTGTAATCTGAATGTGATATTATAGATGAACAATTGGCCATGTAGGATGCAGAAAATAGCCTTCAAATTGAAATTCATTCAATCGCATTTTCATACTTCCATCTTAAGTGTCAAACCTCACTGCACTTTAGGTCTTCCTCATCTCCACAGCATCCTCTCTGAATTTGGAGTTTGTGCTCTAGGAAAAGAGGTAGGGGTTGGAGGGAGGGGGTGACAGGGGGTTGCGAGCTCACTGCATTTCCTGCACAGCTTGGGCATGCTGTGATAGCACACCCCATCCCTGCTGTTCCCCAGTGTGCTGGTGCTGGGGATGTGGCTCACTCTGCCTATTGCAGAGGGGTGGGGTTTGACCTGGCCCAGCCATTTCCTGGCCCCTGTACAAACTCTGCCCTCTTCTAGGACCCTCCTGGTGTCACATTTGAACTAAACAAACCATGTTACAGCACTGAGGTCCTATATGGCTTCCTTATAGTGCTGCACAGTGACTAGTTTGTTCTCCTACTCAGACAGGGGCTCAGTGGTGAAATTACTGAGGGACTCTTATCCTTCCCCTCTCTATAGAGGTTCCAGAACCTCTCCAGGGCATTAGCATTTTAAAGCTAACCTCAAAGATGTCAGTGGGGCCTGGAACCTTCACCTCCAACCAGGACATGCCGGGCATTTTGGTCTCTGTCTGTGGAGGATGGGTGGGGTGTTGTGCCATCCCTATTGTTCTGTCCACTGGCTCTGCAATGCCAAATTTGATCCGCCTGGGAAATTTGATATTGGCCTGATGCAACAATGGGTTCTGAACAGCTGATATAGCATCTCTATTGAAAAATAAAAAAAAACAAAAAAGCAAATACATATTTTACAAAGGGGCATGCTTTTTAAGTATTAGTGATTAAAGTCTCTGGTGAAATTATAGTGAGAAGCAAACGATGGTGGTAAACCTTAAGATTCAACCTGGTGGGCGTACAAATTCATGAGTCAAATTCCTGGTCCTGAATGCTGGCCAGGGTGCATATTTACTTACACAATCATAAACAGTAAATGCAGAGATCTGACCAGCTTTCCTGTGGTCATCTTTGTTATGAAAGCCAAATAGTCCAGTATTACAGTGAAAAGAATCATTCTGTCCTTTGAAAACACATCATGATCCAGTGGTGTTCACTAGCTAGCATTTTCACATTATTTCTGTCTGCATTTCCAATGGTGTTTTTTTTAATGTTTTTTATCTTGACATTGAAAGACGGATACCGTTTTCCTTCGTTATCAGCTACTGGTTATCTTCACATGTGTATTTAAGGTATCTGTATGTGCTGTAGGTTTGATCTTTGAAAAATTAAACTGGCTAGCAATAATGCAGGCCAGGCAACGCTGTCAGGCACAACTCCATAACTTGTCATACAGTCATATTAGATGTCAGCTTCAATGTAGTTACCTTCATCTTCAATAAATCCTCATTAATCATAAAAATCAAAAAACTGCACTAAAATGATTTAACTGCCGCTCTCTTCGTGAGGTAGTGTAAATGGTCTTGCAAAACTGAGAGTGATTTAATTTCTCAAAGTTCTGAACATTAGAGCATCCCTGCGTTGTGATAGCAACAGACGCTCTGCCCGCTGTTCAGAACCCATTGTTGTGTCTGGAGGGATCAAGTTTCCTGGACGGATCATATTTCGCATGACAGCTCCTCTGTTGTCCGCTGGATGCCCGGTGCTCCTTGCGGCTCTTTTGGCGATGGTTGTGGAGTTGGACTTGGTGGCGATGCCATCTTCCTCCCCAGGTCCTCATGAGATGAACAGTGTTGATATCTGCAGGAGACTCAAGAACAATCCAAACACAGCTTGTGAAACCAACATTACAAGATTATTACATCTTTCACCAAGAGTAAGCAAAGGGTCTTTGCTATTCTGGCTAAAAGGACACTTAATCTAAAACTGTGACTCACAGTAGAGATAATGATGGTATATTCTGTTATGCAGTCCTGTCTTTAAATATGATCACGTCGTGTGAAGCTGTTCTTACACACAGAATGTATCTGATGCCCAGTCATTTGATTGAGTTAGGAACTCACTCACCACTTTCATAACGGTCGTGTTAGCTGATGACATGCTCATGTATTTGACCTGTGTTTAGACACTCACCACCAGGGTGCTGCTCACTCTCTCAAAAGCATATTGATTCTTTGGAGTTTCAGAAATGATCGCTCTGGGAAACTAAAAATCCCACAGTTATGAAATTACACATTTTACAAAATTGTTTGAAAAAATATTTTTTTTATTGCTTGTGAATTAGTGAATAGTGTTCAAATCTTTATGTGTCAAATACTTAAGACGAAATTTAACTTAGATGCTGCCCCTGTCAGGGGGATCATGCCATCCACCCATGACCAACACCCCACCTGCCTGTCCCTCCCATACCCCCCACCTGACTCTGTCCAACTCACCCCAGCAGTAGAAATCAAAGTCTTGATCATAGTGGTTAAACATCACAGATTGAGGGTTAAAACATTACTCTGACTTTTATAACTAACTGGCCAGTAACAATATGAAATAATTGTAATCATTACAATATTACTTGATATGTTTTACTTGATGATCATTTTCCACAATCCATTTTACAATATTAACATTAACATTAAAAAGTGACAGTAGGTTAATGTATTGTGTAAAAAGTGACAGTAGGTGTTGCTGAATTGTGTTAAAAGCAGACCTGTCCTCAACACCTCTATTAGCTTTATAGGCAAATTGCACTGGGTCTAGTAAACCCTCCGCTTTGCTATGTAGCTTTTACTTGACCAATCTCTCAAATGATTTCATGACCAATGAGGTCAGTGCCACTGAGTTCTTTGAGGGTTTTGTTCTTTGCTATGGGTAACAATGATTGACTCCTTGTAGAGTTTGGGTACTCTCTTATCATTCTATGGATAGGTTAAACTCATAGGAGAAAATACCACACAGCTGTAATGCACATATTTTAAGTAGTTTTCCCATAATCCTATTTGGCCCAGGGCTTTTCCCAGTTTTACATTTTCTGAACACACCTTTAACATTTCAGGGACCGAACATGAACTCAGTAGACTTAGGGAGTACTTTTACACTTGGTCACCATGCGTGTTGGACTGATTGAATATATCCGACTGTGTAAACACATTCCATTTACACTTGGCCCCATAACTGAGTCTCCATGAGACAGATATAAATTTGATTTGCTACCCATGCGTTATAAGCAGTTATATGGCACTGTCTTCTGGAATGTAGGCAGCCAAGATGATGCCAGGTGCCAGAATTTAGCTTCATGTCATTTTACAATTAAATTTACAGTTTTGGTTTTTCTCCAGCTGTGTGAATCATTCATGCTGTTGTTTTGCACGTATTGACAGCAGGGGGTCCAAGTTGATGACTTCTGTGTGCTGATGTATTTCCATTTGGGAGGTGTAAAGATTACAGTCCGAATGCAGTGTGCAAACTTGTAGGCCTAGTTACTTTATGTCAGCACATCTGATATATAATAATCAGTTACTGACCACATCAAACCTCCACATGGGAATCGAAACCAAAAATCACAGTATGATACGAGCAACTAAAGCAGGGCACACATATCTACTACTATACATCTGCAGAGTGATGTACGATATTCTATAGCTTGTCATCAAGCTAACATTTGCAGTAGAAGACACCTCTGGCTCTGGTTGCTCTTCAGAGATGATTGGCTTAGATTTTTTGGTAAATGCTAAATTTGTGAGTAAGCTTCCTTGTTTTCTTTTTGGCATATCTGTATGCTGACTGCAAAACAGGGAAATGAATAAGGGCGATTTGGTGTGCAAACTGACTGTGACTAACAGAGTTTGTTTTTTTCTGATCTTTGAGTTAAAGTGAACGAAGTTTATGATATTGTGCCGCCACGCTTTGATGGTGATGGCAAGAATGGCATGCATGTCAGTATCCTTATTAAAGTGAATTAGTGATGAATCACCCACATACATAAATCATACATCAATAATAGCCTAATTTTACGCATGATCTATGATGATGAACATACAGAAAAATAGAAATTCATGGCAAAAATAGCATATTGTCAATATTTTAGAGACCCCCAAAATTTCACAGATCATGTTTTCAGGGGAGCTCATGTCTTATTAAGAGGAGCCAAGCTCCCCCTGGCTCCCCTGTAGTTTGCACCCTGCCTGAATGACCAGATACTGTTTAGTTAAATTACTTGCCAAGCTTTGACATTTCCATGGGTTTTTTTTAAAATTTAGTTCAGATATTATGTTGTTGTTCCCATTTTAAAAAGTAATTACAATATGTTCACCTTCTTCCAGCCATTTATAGCTTGTCCTTATGAAACTCCTTTGGCTTTTTAGATGTACTGTTGACTCACCTTGCTTTTCATATGAGCTAATTTAGTTCAGTTTTCATCTGGTTTATATACATTACAAAATGCAATAATATTTATGATCAATTCATTTCCTCCCTTTTTTCAGAATCTGATTTCATTGCAAGGGTTTTGTATCTCAAATTTTAGAAGGTCCCTGTTAAGATCATATAATGTTTCTTGCTTTGCTTTATCCAGACAGAATTAATACATGCTATAATTTGATATCTAGTGGGCTCAAGTCCAAACAAAGAGGTATTATGTTTCCAGTAAGAGCGTCTTCTTTTTGGATGAACATCATAAGTACTAAAAGCTCTTACAACAGTGGTGTTGGAACAACCTCTACTTTTACAGCGTTAGGGCATAATGAATGTGATATAAACCATCGGTTGATCCTAGATTTAGATGGGCCAGTTTTATTCCTCCAAGCAACCATTTGATCAGGGTGCCTGACTCTTAAAATGCTGGTTGGGTCAAACACAGACATCATATTGGTTAAGGAGGTGTGATTACAGTTTTGTTGGGGCCTGTGAGGTCATAAATCCATGTTAATTTAGGGCTAGTTCAAAATCCCCACCTAATTAAATGTTCAGATTAGGATTGATTTCTCAGAATTCATTATGAATAGCATCTATGAAATCTATTTCACTTATTTTGGCTGTAACCATAAATATTCCCAGGCAAATAAATAATAATTCCAAAACTGCCCATCTATAGTGACAACTGCTAGGTCCTAATGAACTGCAGGGTTGAGATGAGATAAAATAACTTACATTTATGTTGTAAAAAAGAAGCCCAGGTGAATATTGAATTCTTTAAATAATTCATCGACCGTCCCTTGACTGTTGGTGAGATTCTCCTATAATTCGTCCAAGTACGTTTTCAGATGATCCAGCCAATTGTTACAAACAGGCCATTTCTGACTGAGATCTAATGTTGTCCCTTTAAGAATGCCAGGAGATCTTATTAGTCCCAAATGAGCCTGTTATGATGCTATATATGTTTTGTTGAAATAACAACTTTTAGATAATCATATTTTATAATCTTAGATTTACTGAGTCGCTTAAAAGCACTTCGGGTGTTTGGATACAATGTTTTACGAGGGTTGACACTGTTTAATTAACGAGAGAGTGGTTTGATCCGGAGAGTGATAAGTGAGTGAGTTGGATCAACGCTATTTCCAGTGAGGTTTGTGCGCGCAGTTCGGCGGCGTCTGGTAAATCCTGGAAGTGGATCTCCCAAAACTCGTCCACTCCTCTCGAATATTGTTTTTCCCCATGGTTTTCTTTTCCTTGTTCATCCTGAAACAACTAAATTGTGCGACAACGTGACGTTCAGCCCAGGCTGTCGGGATCTTTTAGTAAACGCTGAACAAACCGATTGCTGGGGGCAGCGACCTGTTGCCTTCGCAATTCCAAGACCGGGCTGTCCGTCCCCGGAGACAAGAGCGAGCTGGCCGCGGAATGAGAAGCTCCGGCGTTTGTTTCAAGCGGCGGAGGCAACGTCAGTCCTCTTTTCTTTCTTACTGTATTTAAACAAGCGGAGCATATCAGCCGCACGCCACTAAACTCAGCAACCTTATAGCTAGCATTGACGAATTTAAAGGCAACCAGAGTAAGGTCAGGCATGCAGTATCTGCCCAGGGAGGCTTTGGCACTATCAAGCTAGGACAGTGATTCCCAACGTCGGTCCTTGGGGCAAACTGTGTATGCTGGTTTTTATTCCAACCACAACTGCAATCCCAAAATCTTAACAAGCTGTTAATTGTTCATAATTGTCCATGCTTTTTCATGACTAGAGAGATAATTTGCCATTATAGCTATGCATTTCATGAAGAAAAAGCTCCTATGTTCACATTGTGTTTATGTGATTTTGCAAACAAATACACAAAAAGAGTACGTTTTTATAACTGATCAAATTAAAGACTGGGGTGAATCAGTACACTCCTTAAATCATTGAACATATGATTAAGCTCCAGATTTTTTTCCTTATGCTTCATAAATTATGTAATCAAAAAATTTTAATCACAATATTTAGCTAAATAATAGGGATTATTGTTTTAACCATAATCATTCAGTTCTGAATTTCAGGCCAGTAAGTTGAACAGAAGCACCTGTGAATGTTCTGAAATTCAGACCTGATTATAAACAAGCCCTGAAACTGACTGAAGCCTGAAAACAGGGAAAGCAGACTGTAGTAGCCTAGAATATTGATTTCTTTTTTATTTTCTCTTTCATATTTTCAGAGAATGGCAGTTAAGTGTCAGATAGTAAATATTTTTTTTTATCTGAGTACCTTAATTGTGTTTAGTTAAACAACATCAAATATAATTTTAGTTTCCTGCTGATGGCTCAGTGATGTGCACTGTTTTGACATTGGTGTTCCTGCATTGGGTTTTTTTTGGTAAAATTCATAAAACCAATAACTATCAAAAAGTTTGGTCACAGGTCATTGAGAAATGATCACCATCAGAACAGACACACTGCACTGCTGATCAGATGTGAACTAAAAACCCCCTTGCCTTCCTGTGACTACTCCTGTGAACCTTTATCTGTGTGATAATGTTTGCTTTTTTACTCTCATGGGAAGGAAATACAAACTTCTACAACTTGTCAATCTAACTCACTATTCACTGTAAAGGCTGGAATTTGCTTTAATAATGAAATACAGTATAAAAGGATCTGATAACTCCATCCTTAGCCCTGCTGTCCACACTTGGCTCAGGGGCATGAGTAGGGCCATGAGTGAGGCTTAAAGCCCAGAGTTAGCCTGAAAAAGACTGTGGAAAAGGTAACTGGGCCATTAGCCCCAATTCTGACAGAACTGAATAGAGGAAAAGGGGCTATTTGAGTCATAACCACAACTGTAGAACTGTCAGACTTGAGCAGGACATCTTATTCTCAGGTGTAAAGTGCTGCAGTTGGAGAGTGTAGCACAGACATCTTCCGCAGAGCATTGTAGATCTTACAATCCTCATTATCACTCTTTATCAGTGAGCACTATCAATACTACATTTAAAATGTTAAGTGTTAAATATTCACACATCACCTCTTTCTTGCAGACTCGGCAGCTGTGGTCTTACAAAGAAGTCCTGTGAAATTGTGGCCTCAGCTCTCCAGTCATCAAACTCACCCGTGAGAGAGCTGGACCTCAGCTACAATAACCTGGGAGATTCAGGAGTGAAGCTGCTCTGTGCTGGACTGAAGAGTCCAAACTGTAAACTACAGACACTGGGGTGAGTAGCGCTGTGTACTTTGTGACTTTTAGTAAATAGTGATTATGGCTCCATACAGAGAAACCTTGAACAGCTCCTTCTCTCAATAAAACTTCTCCTCTCTCCAGCCTTCCTTCCTTTTCAACATTGGTCCCATCCCTCTCTTCTTACTCCTCTATCACAGCAAAGTAAAGCAGAATCAGGTAATTCAGTGGTACAGTGCCACAGAATGAATTTATGCTCGATATATGACATTGACAGTGAGAGTTTAATCATACTTCAAAATGTGGGTATTTATATAGACTATACTGAAGTATCAAAGGCTTTCCAGGTACTGGGAAAAATCACTCAATTCCAAAGAATTACTGAGCACTTTCCATCCAGCATATTATGAGAGTTTGAGGATAAGGAGACGGTGATACCTTTGGATGCGGAGCACATTGACCCAGAACCTGGTAAATGCTGGACTGTGATGCCAGTACAGGAGCAGGAGACGTCAGGGCCAGTTGAAAGTGGTAAAGTGAACACAGAATTTGGAAATACTTTGGTTTCACACCAGTTTATCATCATCATTTATAAAACTCATAGCACAACTAAATACTAAAATAAAAACCACACCAAAATTGAAAATGAGCTTTTGCAACTTTGAGAAATGATTTACAAGAGCTATCGCAAAAATATGAGCATGTTGTAAGATGCATGAAGTGCAATAAAATTATTTTATTTCCTGAATCAGACTGATAATTGTGATTAAAAATTAGAATGACAATATTTAGCAGAATAATGAGATGAGCATTTTAACCATAATCATTTAGTTTTGAAGTTCAGGCCCGTAAGTTGAACAGAAGCAACTGTGAATGTTCTGAAATGCAGACCTGATTATAAACAAGCTCTGAAACTGACTGATGCCTGAAAACAGGGAAAGCAGGCTGTAGTAGCCTAGAATATTGATTGTTTCTTATCTGAGCACTTTCATTGTGTTTAACATCAAAAAATGATTTTGGTTTCCTGCTGATGGCTCAGTGATGTGCACTGTTTTGACACTGGTGTTCCTACGTTGGGGTTTATTGGTAAAGTTCATAAAACCAGTAACTGTCAAAAAGTTTGGTCACAGGTCATTGAGAAATGATCACCATCAGAACAGACTATTAAATATTAAAACATCACCTGATTTTTTCAGACTCGGCAGCTGTGGTCTTACAGAGGAGTCCTGTGAAATTGTGGCCTCAGTTCTAAAGTCATCAAACTCACCTGTAAGAGAGCTGGACCTCAGCTACAATAACCTGGGAGATTCAGGAGTGAAGCTGCTCTGTGCTGGACTGAAGAGTCCAAACTGTAAACTACAGACACTGGGGTGAGTAGTGCTGTGTACTTTGTGACTTTTAGTAAATAGTTAGTGATTATGGCTCCATACAGAGAAACGTGAAACAGCTCTTTCTCTCAAACTTCTCTCTCCAGCCTTCCTTCCTTTTCAACATTGGTCCCATCCCTCTCTTTTTACTCCTATCACAGCAAAGTAAAGCAGGATAAAACCCCATGAGTCTTAGGGTTGTAAGCTCTGTGGTTCCTGACCAGAATTATCTTGTGTTGAAGTTGAGTGTGAAAGTGGGATTATGTGTGTGTTTTATCCATAGACTAGTGTCGGGAGAGCAACATGCATTTTATGGTTATTTACCCTGCTCCCTTCTTTTATGGTCCCTTGCCATGCACCCAGACACGGCCTGAGAGGGACAAATGGACTCCACCCCCTTGTAAATACCCCTGAATCAGTGACCAAAGAGGCAACAGGCTTTTCAAGCATGGCAAGGAGCAGAGCTTTACTCAGAAACTAAAACGAAACACTTATGACAGCCAAAATGGATGTACATTTGGGGTTACCAGTTAAAAGCGGAATTGGGCGTGGTACGACCCTCTTTGTGGTTGGTAAGCCCTAAGATGCCCCCAAATGTAGAATCCTTTGATAAACATGCCCAACCACAGGGGGCTATCACCTGTCTCTCTCCCTCTGGCTCCTTCCCCTTTTGGAGCGTGTGTGTGTGTGTGTGTGCGTGTTTGTGAGCGAACAGGTTTACTTAAACTATCCTGTAGTTACTCGTTAGAACACCTGCAGAGCCTGCAGCATGTAGGTAGGAGTTAGTTTGTCGGACGTGGCGTGCCCTTTTCTTGGTGATCGCATCAGCACTGAAGCTCTCATAATTTGCATAGCTTTACATGGGGAGAAGGAGATTAGACCCTGATTAGATAGCTATTTTATCATTCCCTGATGAGTATCTTTGTGAATTTTCCCATTTTCTGAGCAATCAATAATTAATTTGAACAACATTCTCCAGGCTCATATTTCAAACATTAGGCAGCACATCATTTCAAGGTGCTTTATTGGCATGACATGGGCTGTGTTGCCAAAGCAAATGGTACAGTTAACACAATAACAGAACAATAATAAAGGGATAACAAACATGAATGCATACAATGAATGACTGTTAACTAACATTTATACATTTATTATATTCCTGCACTGGTGACAGGTTGCTACATATAGAGCAGCCAGGGAGGCTGTGTGTCCTTCACACAGTAAGATTGGTAATTGTCTCTCCACAGGGAGTGTTTCAAAATTTGGATATATTCTTTTACATTTTTCATAGAAGTATTGTTGAAATATTGTGTAATTTGTGCAGTATAGGAGGAAGTGTAGCTCTGTCTCAGCCTCATCTGTCTCACAGTGATCACATATCCTCTCCTCTTTGGGGCGCCAGGTTTGCTTGTGTCTGCCTGCTTCAATGGCCAGGCTGTGATCTCTTAGTCTGTATTTGGTTTGGATCTGCTTTATATCTCTGACAGTAGAGAGATATTCTGGCAGTTTGTGTCTGTATGTTGTCTGGCTCATTTGTTCTGTTTATATATACAATGATTTGACTGTGGTCTGATAGGGAGGTTTGTTGCCTGACAGTGAATGCATTTATGGAGGAGGGGTCCACATCTGTAATGGCATAATCTACCACACTGTTCCCAAGAGCTGAGCTGTAAGTGAACCTTCCAAAGGAGTCCCCTCTGATCCTACCATGAATGATATACAGACCCAAGGTTTGACAGAGATACACTACCTGTCTACCATTTTTATGCATTACATTGTCATGGCTGTTTGTGGTTTTTATGATTGGAGTGTGGTACATAGGAGATTGGCAAAAGATGTGTTTGTTTCCTTCAGTGGTGAGGAAGTCAGGGAGAGTACCTGTTGTTATAAAAATGTAGTGATGGTGCTTTAAGAGAAGTGCATGATGGGCAATGTGGGAAGTGTATAGGATGTGTGGGAAAGGAAGGTGCAGAGCGCGGGCGGGAAGATACAAAATAAAGAGAGAAATTTGAGCACCGTAATAAGACCGCATATTGTGTCTGGAACTGTGTTGCCGTTTTTATGGAAATAAAAGCCATTCGGCCTCAAGACATCACTGAATCCTGCCGTTATTTCTGCGAGCCGGTTGCTGAAGAGAGAACCCTGTGAAGTTGCCATAAATTGGCTAGCTACGGAGCGGCGGGTAACTTAGCCCAGAAGCTAACACACAGAGATTTCCTTGTATCTCCTGACCACGGTCGGGAGAACCTGACAGGAAAGGTAACACTGTCCTGGCGTTAAGGTCTCCACAGAGCAGCACACTTCCCTGGGCCTGGAAGTGGCAGATGTCTGTGTGCAGATCATTAAAAATGGATGCATTGAAATAGGGAGAATCCAATGGGGGGATGTAGATTGCACATAGGTACATATCTTTTTCAGATGGAAAGATTTTTTATTTAATTTTAACCAAAGGTAAGTGTCACCTGTTTTTACTGGGTCAATGAATTTATTTATTTCTTCCTTGTACCACACAATAATTCCTCCAGAATCTCTGCCATGATTTATATGCGTAGGTTTAAGAGAAGGGAGAATTATCTCTCTAAAGTTGTGTGGGCATTCTGTGGAAACATCAGCACGACACCAGGTTTCACTGAGTAGCACAATATCAACATTTTATAAACTATTTACAAATTCAGGATCTGTGCTCTTCAGACCAAGTGATGAGGACCACAGACCCTGGATGTTCCAGCTACAGATTCTTCTGTAGTCAAAATGTAAATATAAATGTATAGAAAAATTAAATAAACTACATATATGAAACTATATGTTAAATTGATTTACAAAGGATTTGCTTATGCTTGAACATATACATTGTATACTCTTATTATTATCTATTTTTTTTCTCACTACTCTCTAGGTAATTAATTTGTTGCAGAGCAAACCCAGCAGGCGGCAGATCTCTCTCATGTCAGAGCCAGCAGGGCTCTGAGTGGCTGCAGCATAGCTGAGTCCAGGCTGTGTGTGCTGGGCTGCAGCATAGCTGAGTCCAGGCTGTGTGTGCTAGGCTGCAGCATAGCTGAGTCCAGGCTGTGTGTGCTGGGCTGCAGCATAGCTGAGTCCAGGCTGTGTGTGCTGGGTTGTGGTGCTGAGTGTTGGGTTGTGGGGGGGTGGTGGGAGTGGGGTGGGCAGCGTGGGCATCCTGCCTCTCCCCTGGTGCTGTGTAGGGCCAGTCCTCCTGGGCACATGAATCCTCTGTGACCCATGACGGCTGTGCTTGGGTATGGGGCTGGGGCTGGCTGGCTGTGGGCCCTAGACGGCGTCTCTCAGGTACTTGGCAAATATTTTGACCCCCTGCTCATTTCGGTGTACCTGGTCACATAGATGTTGAGCGTTCAGATTGGGGTGGTGGACGAGGAGTACGTTAGCCAGCTGTGAGCAGCCCCTGCTCAGCTGGCTGTTGG